>ML661344.1:19399598-20046776 GCA_007570785.1 Antilocapra americana
TGTGTGTGTGTGTGTGTGTGTGTGTGTGTGTGTGTGTGTGTGTGTGTGTCTAGGAAAGTATTAAGTCATTTACTTCTCAATAATTAAAATTTTTATTTTTATATTTAAACAAACAGATATCTTATGAAGTAACATGGGAGATTCTCACGGGCTTTCCTGATAAAATGAATGTTCAGTGTCCCTTGCTTTAGGGGTACTTTGATGGGAAAGTCTGAAAGCCTTCCTCTAAGGGACCCATACTCTAATTGGAAAAAGGGAGGAAATTCTAATGGGAATGGATGCTACACAAGCTGTCCTTATTTTTTTCTTCTAAGCTTTTTCCTTGTTCTCAAGAGCCTGAAAACCATTACCCATACTTCCCCACTTTCTGGCCCAGTTTTCCCCAAACTGAGTTCCCTAGAACCATTAATTTATGTTCTTTAGAGATTAAAGAATCTGTGCTCAAATAAAACTGAAAAACACAAGATTATGCCTCCTTAGAACCTGCAGTATGTAAAAGTGCATTTTCTTAGGTCAAAGAGAGGGTCTACTTGTGTACGCCCCCCGAAAAACTTACTTGACCTTGAAATTCTTTGGGGAGTTTTTAAAAACAGATTGGGGAGCACTATGCAGACTGACTCAAGAGGAAGAGGATGGTAGACCAAAACCTGAGCACGTTACAAGTCAAACATCATGCTAAGTGCTTTTCATAGGGATTTGTATACGTATATGGTAAAGGAGTGATTATTTCCCATAACCCTTAAAAAACCCTTCAAGGTAGGAATTATAATTTTCAATTTTTGAAGAGAACATTAGAAAGTAAAATAATTTGACCTCAGTTCCATAGCTAGTGAGTAATGGAGAAAGAACTTGAAACCAAATTGGTCTGGCTCCAAAGGCCTTTCTTCTACTTAACATCGCTGGAAAAGGAAAAAAGAAAAAAACTGGAAAAAGCTTCTACTGATGCTAAAATATAGAATTACCAGATGTATTCCTCAAAAATAGGGGACTTGGCAAAGGAGATTGGGAATAAAGATTTAATATTTAAAAATTATTGGTTAGTTCAGCTGGTATTTTATATTTATTGGCTATGAAATGTTGATTTATTTTATATTCCTAGAAACAATTATTTTTAAACAATTGCTTGGAATTTTGATTAAAACACAAAAATTTCAGTTTGAATTCATTCTATATAGTCAGTCCACACACAATTCAACACACTGAAAACTGAAAATGTTTTCTATGGCAGCATTTAAGACAGGAATCATGTATATTTCTGAAGTAATTATGAAAGTATTAATTTAAAATTCAACATACAATATAGTTAGTGAATGTCTAGTTTGTGGGCCTGAGGAAGCACCTTATAAAAGGTACCACAATTTTCTACATAACAGTGTTATGTATTTTTTAATACAAATATTTATAAAGTCTATATAATTTTTTAAACCTTTACATGCTCTCTCTTTAATTTCTTATTTTACCAGAGATGTAAAATACAAGACTGCATCACTCTATCGAACATGTGGAAATCCTACTAGAAAAACTAATTGGGAAATATGGGTGTTTTTTAAAAGATAAACCGTTTTCTGATGGTAGAATAAGCTAAGTGACATCACCTAACCAGTCCAAGGTCCTGTTTCCTAGTCTTTTTCTTCCATATTTTGCACCAGGAAACCTTGAGGCAGGTATAAACCCCATTTCCCAAACCCCCTCCCATCAGTGCTGGGAGTGCTATTAATAGCAGCAGGTCAGTTTGATGATGTAATAAATGGTTGAGATGGTGACAGTATATTGTTGAAGTAAATAATAAATTCTCTAACTCACTGAGCATCTCTTTACCTAGTGTTCCACAGCTGACTGCTTTCTGGCATCCTTTAGGCAAGGAGACATTTTGGCTGCATTCTTACTTTCAGAAGAAACTGTCACTGAACTTTCTGAAAAATAAACTAACTGAGTGAAACTGTAAAGATCTGGCTCTACCCCACTAAGTGATTTTAGGCAAGTGATTTAACCTCTCACGCTCTCAGTTTCCTTGTTTGTAAAATGAGCCTGTTGAGATAACTAAAATTGTATCTAAGCGCCTACAAATTCCAAAATTCTATGATCAGTGTTCCAAAGTGAGCTATGTCTTCTCTGTTACCAGCACTACATCTTGCCTTCTTGTTTGTTTTTAATTTATACAAATTCCGAAATAAGAGTACTGAAGAATAGTCGAGTTCAATTCAATAAGAACTTATTGTGCACTTTTATCAATTTGGCAGCTGTTGCCAAACATTTTGGAGGAGGAAATGGCACCCCACTCCAGTACTCTTGCCTGGAAAATCCCATGGACGGAGGAGCCTGGTGGGCTGCAGTCCATGGGGTCCCGGAGACTTGGACACAACTGAGCGACTTCACTTTCACTTTTCACTTTCATGCATTGGAGAAGGAAATGGCACCCCACTCCAGTGCTCTTGCCTGGAGAATCCCAGAGACGGGGGAGCCTGGTGGGCTGCCGTCTATGGGGTCGCACAGAGTCAGACACGACTGAAGCGACTTAGCAGGAGCAGCAGCAGCAGCTGTCAAACATTTTATCATATTTATTTTTACCAGAGACCTAGGTAAGAAATTACCACTCTTCCCACATATTCAGATTTTCCACACAGCTTTTATCGGGCAAACTGGGATGTAATCCAGATCTCCTAATTTGGAATGCACTTGCCATTAAACTGCAATTGAATGTCCTTTAGTTGTTTAATTAAACAAAATTTAGTAAATTTTCTTTGCTAAGCCATTTTCCTCTTGTTGCTACCAGAGCTTCAGCTGATACTATTAAAGTTTAAAAATCATAAAAAGCACATTTAAGACCCATCCTCTTGGCTTGTTCTCTACTCTCCAGTGTTCAGGCTCTTCTAGTTGAACATTTAAAAAGAAGATGTAAAATAGGCTCTTCTAGCCGGAACCGAAGTAGGACATGACCCAGGTAAAGTCAGTCCTTCGTCTTTTTGAACTAGGTAACGTCAGCCAGTTGTCCCTGCCCTAAGCTTCTATCCCACATTCGTATAGAGTACTTCTTTACATCTGCATAGCAAAGACTTTTAGCAAGATGTATGGGCTTTCTAAGACTAGGCTCAGAATTGTGGAAAACATGCTAGAGCTAAATTCAGAAGGTCAAAGATGGCAGTCTATTTGAAACAAAACTAAGCAATGTGACCTTCAGTAAATTCTTCACTCTTGGGAAGAAAGGAGCAGCTTGTGCTTAAAACATTTTGAGCACCTAATAGTTCTCACATTCAATGATTCACTTTAGATTTTCAGAATACCTGTCAATCAGATATTAATACATGTGCAGTGTATCCTTTACCCTTTTAAATACCTTAGTGCATCCCAATGAAAAAAAAATGTAACATGACAGTTCTAAGATCTTTCATCTTCTACCTCCCGATTTCAGACCTAGAGGTCATCACATTATCCATTTTAAGTATGTTTTCCAGAATTTTTCTATTCATCTCCATACATATGGGGACATATATGAATATATAATAAAGGAGATAGATGTAATTTATTTAAACCTCACATCACATATTAACCATCTTTCTTTATCAGTACACATTGATTTTTTTCATTTTCCACAGCTACTACCTAGTATGTCATGATATGAATGTACTCTAATCTGTGAAACTATTCTTTCTTTTTTGGACTTTTATACTGTTTTCCCCATCATGCTATAATAAAGCATGATACATTGGACAACCTTACATGTTGCTTTGGGTCATATGTATGATTTCTCATTGATTAGATATTGAGTTTTAATATACCACCAGCATATTTTTCCAACACCACTATACCAACTCATCCTTCCTACTAGCAGAACATGAGAAAACCCCACACCTCACCAATATTTGATGTTACCAAACAACTTCAATCTAAGGGGTGAAAATGTTATCCTTGGTTTCACTCATTCTTTCCTGTGCTAGACCTTCTCATCAGTTTCTGGTCTCTCTCCCTCCTAATACGCTAATGATGGTTTGACCCGTGCCCTTCCTTTTCAGTAAATGTTACCTTAGAAAAGAATCTATGTCACTTGCCTTAGTACAGAAGTAAGTCAATTAGCTGCTATTCTAGTGGATCTTTGCACTTCAGGCCTCATCTCTAATTGCAGAATAAAAGGCTGTAGAGCGATTTAAAAAATTATATAGGGAGGAGAATTATGTTGGACTAGAAACATTTCACAGCTCAAGAAATCATGCTGTTAAAGATTTGGCCATGATCCACTAGGAAAGACTTATTGACGTGTGGCCAATCAGGATTTTCTGATTAGAAAACACTTGTTTATGCTGACTGCTGCCCAGATCATCAAAACATCAGAGAATTTTAGTAGCAAATATGGTAAACCCTTTTGAAAAGTAGTATGATGTGGCTGTTGAGGAAAGATAAGATACTAGAAGTCTGCAACAAAATTCACTTTTATTAGCAGGGACCCCATAGCAGCATGGTTGTGTATTTAAAAATTAGAAATATTTCCTCCAAGCTTATGAAAGGAGACATGTATTTCAGACATTCAGCAGGTCCTTTCTTGGATTGATAGAACAATTCTGTTCTTGTTTTTTTTTTTTTTTTTTCCAGTTAGCAAATATTCTCCCTCTGAGGAAGATCTTTGAGTCTCAGAATCAGTTTGATGAAAAGTCTGACTCCAACCATTCTAGACCTCAATTTTTTAATCTCCTAGCTGAAGATAAAATGCCATGCCAGCCTTAGAAGGTGGCATGAGATTAAGATTCTGTACTACATGTGGAAGTAATTTCATCAGTTCTAAAATGGATCTGTAATTATTATTAAGTAAATAATAAAACAAAATTTTTGAATACCCACACATATCTGAGATTCATACTCACAAAGATCTTCTGAGATACATATTATTCCCAAGAGAAAGTAGAAGCTCAGAGAAACTTAATATCATGCTCAAAGTAAACTTAGCACCAGCAGCTAAATTCAGACAAAATCTTTTGGAGTTTAAAATTCAGATTCTTTTCAGCACGTGATCTACTCTCTTCATTTCACAATATACTTCACCTAGCAGTGTATAGACTTATATGAAAGTTTGCATTGTGCTTAAATGCAGAATTCTGAGTATCATGAGGTTTCACTGTATTTAAATATCCAAGTATCTAAACCATAATATCAGTCATAGCAATATCAATCATAAATGCTTTAAAGTTGAAGGTTCACTCCCAATAAGACAGCACCTATTCCTGGGTAACATACTGGAATCCGGACACACAAAAATGGATGGTGGGACTGACAAAACAACCAGGAAGTTGCTATTACATGCAGCCTCCCCAGCCTGGTGTCAGTATACATTCTGGGGAGATGTGATAACAGCACATTTTACATCCTCATGTGTTGAAACCAATAAATCTTAGTCCTTCTAGGAGCACAGCCCTGCTTTGGGTTAAAATTGAAGCAAGTGATCTGCAGTTCAGCTCTGACTTAACTCTCTGCCTTTTTTCTTTTTATGCAACCTCTACCTATTTAGATGAGGGTCACTGGGTGGCAAAATGCAAAGGAAACCAAATGTAGAGATGATAGCAGCAGTCGATAAGCCAGTATTTTTGGAATTTCTGCTGCTAAATAGAGGCTGAAAGGGAGAGACTTTACAGCAAATATTTGTTATATCCTAGAGCCAGCAGTAAGATAAGAAATACGAGGCTGCTAATTTAGAGCCAAACTAAAAACTACCTTTATATCAAGAATGACTGGTTCACGCCAACTCAGGGGATGACAGTCACAGACCAACACATCTGATTCCTCTGTTGTATAGATCCTGAAACTGAAATCCACTGAAGAGACACAGCTGGGATTCAAACTCAAAACTCTGGTGCTCAGTTCAGGGACCTCTGCCCAAGTATGTTCCTGGGGAAGAGGAACTCCTTCATTATAAATAATGAAGACCTTCCCACAAACCCTGGAGAGAGTTTTTCTCATGATCTCCATTTTAGGGAAAATGGGTTTAGAACATAACTTGCCTAAGGTCATGGTAAGGAGTAGATTCTGAGTCAAACCCAAATTCTTTGGATTCCAGAGCCAGCATTCCCAGCCTTTGCACTATGATGAGAAAAGTTCTAATTCCCAGTCAGAAGGCCCAACCCTTAGTCATGGCTCTACCAGTAAAAGATGATGAACACCAATTCCCTTAACCTTTCTGAAACTCCTTCCTCCGCTGTAAAATAGGGAGAAAATAATACTTATTGTGCTGGGAATGTGAAAAGTGATCTATAAAATAGTACCAAATCTATATGGCTATTTCTCACATAAATATGGTGCCTATTTTTTTTAATCATCTGTTTCCAAGGGAATTTCATTTCTATGTATACGTGAATTCTACAAAAGATGGACTTGTAACATAGGTGACAATAAGCTGTCTTGTTCTTCACTCTGGCTCTGAATAAATACTTGTTAAATAAATGAATGAATGATCTTTGTAAAACAAAAGAGGAGCATGACAGGTAAAGGAAGAGGTCTTCATTAATTGAAAAACTGTCACTGGTATGAAGAAATATGGTTGACTTTTCCACATGATTATCAAAGCCTAAGTAGATAAATAGTAATAAGATGTATGCTGATATCCTATTAAAGTGAATGAAATCTTGAGTTAGTTTTTTAAAAAATCAAATGAGTTTTTAAAGTTTGACTTGTTGCCCTATTCTGACCTCTAGTTAGCCCCATTTAGGCTTGCTAAAGCTACCTTAATCCTGCTTGAACTTCTGTACCCTATTTCCCGTGATTTGCAAGTCTTTAAAAATATGGCTGTGGGGAGAGTGTGTTTGTTTAGTCCAGTTCCTTTCCCTGCCCCTCCTCCATCTTCTATATTTGGCTTTCACCCTTCCCTCTTGTACCTGGCAAGTTTCCCAAGAAGTGCTTCAGTTGCAAAGAAGGAAAATACTGACAGTGCATAATTTAAATGAGGGAGATGTGCCATGCCACATTTTCATTAAAATTACAGAAAAATCCAAGCTGTGTGGAGTTTAAGGGAGATCAGAATAGAGTCCAAAGTGCTATCATTACATTTTGTAGTGTTTTTTTAGCTCGATAAAGCAGCTGTCCTATATTTGCAAAATAGCTTGGAAATTGTTGGTCGTGGAAAAGGAAAGATGCACACTGGGTTCTTTTTTCTTTCTTCACTTCAGTTCTCTACTAGTTACAAGAATTAGGGGAAAAAAATAAGTGCACAATTCCTATAATCTTTACGAACATCTGAACATGAAACCAAAAATATGTTGAAAAGAGCTTCAAAAAGTGAATTGGGACAAAGACTTGCTAATAGAGTCACAGACTGTTACCCACAAATCAAATATTCTTCCTGCAAGTAAGTTTAATAAAATAATGGCACTTGATTATAATGGTGTTTCAGTAAGCAAAATTTTCTGCAAACTTACATGAAGTGACCAAATAAAGATGTGATTCTGGAAAAGAAGATCTGAAGCAAGTATAGAGGATATGTAACACCAAAACAATACTCTGTGTGTGTGTGTGTGTGTGTGTGTGTGTGTGAAAGTCACTCACACTTTGTTGTGTCCAACTCCTTGGGACCCCACGGCCTGCAGCACACCAGGCTCCCCTGTCCATGGGATTCTCCAGGTAAGAATCCTGGAGTGGGTAGCCATTCCATTCTCTTGGGGAATCTTCCTGATCCAGATATCAAACCCAGGTCCCTTTCATTGCAGGCAGATTCTGTATCGTCTGAGCCACCAGGGAAAATAATACTAATTTTCCACTTAATTGTAAGTTCCCACCACTCTTGAGCCCACTCATCCTTTAAAACTGGAGGTCTGTTATATTTCAGCATCAGTTTGTCATGTTTTGACATCAGTTTGAATAACAGACTATTCCTACCATCAAACAGGAGATTTTCATCTCAGAGGTTAATAACTTTCCTATTCATAGCTAACACAATTTTCTTATAGTATCTTAGGATCTAGGCCCAAGGATCAGAGATCTCAATTAACAAAAAAATTATCTTTTCTATTTGAGAATCCAACAGGAAAAAAAAAAAGTTGAGTGTTTAGTAATCTTAGAAAAAACACTTATTTTACTCATTCTGCAAATAAACTAAATTTCTAGTTTCCTAGCTGAAAATATATAATTAAATAGTTCTGGACATAATATCCTTATAAATGTGAATTCATCTTCAGTTTTGTTTACAAATGAGATTCTCATCCTAACATATTTCTAGAACTTCCATTCCGCCATATGACCCTATACATGTTTCTATTTTTTGTCTTTAATATTTTATTTAATTACACAAATAGCATATATGTAATATGAACACATCACTATAAAAAGAATAAGCAACAGAGAGGACATAATTTGTTACTTAAGTGGACATCCATGAATAGCTTCGTTTTTCCAGTTCTGAATTTTTGTCTGTTTAATCATAGTTCCCATCCAGCTCTTTCTCACTTATTAAATTATTTTAACTTGTTTTAATAAAGTGAATCATTTGATCATTTGTCATAAATAGATCCCCTCAGTTTGGATTTTATTGATTGCATTCCCTTGGTGTTATCCAACATATTCCTCTGGTCTCTGTAATTCCTATAAATTAGTACTTAATCTACAGACTGCTTCAGATTCAGTGTCATTTAATAAAAAAATATATATGTATATATATATAAGTTGTTGTTTAGTCGCTAAGTCTTATCCAACTCTTTAGCGGCCTCATGGGCTGTAACCTGCCAGGCTCCTCTGTCCATGGGATTTCCCAGGCAAGAATACTGGAGTGAGTTGCCATTTCCTTCTTCAGGAGATCTTCCTGACCCTGACCCTGACCCTTCCTGACCCTCATCTCCTGCTTGAGACCCACGTCTCCTGCTTAGCAGGTGGATTCTTTACCATTGAGCCATCAGGGAAGCCCCTTCATATACACTTATAAGTATATTGAAAGTACTTCATACATTATAGGTATTCTTTATAAGTTATTGTCTCTATAGAAACTTATATTTTACCTAAACAATAAGTTTTTGAGATCCTTTCCCTCCTCAGTACTTGTAGGTTTTTCTGAACTCTTTATTTCATAAAATAATATGTATCACAATTTGTATTATCTTCTCTTATGGACTTTTAGGCTATTTTCACCTTTATTAACAATGTTACATTGAACATCCTTATATGTAGATTTTAATGAACACATGTGACAGCTTACAGGACAATGAAATCTTTAGTCCCTTACCTCCTATGCACAGTGTTAAGAGATCTGAAAGGAGATCTTCATTCATAGGAAAAGAAGCAATAGAAGGTCATTTTGTTCAGTGCAAATGCATTTAGGTTCCTTCTCAACACTAGAGAAGGAAATACCCAAGATATTTCAGTGGTCTCCAAGATAGGGTACCTGCCTACCAGAGGGTGCTCAAAAGCATCCATGGAGGCATAGGAAAAAATTAGAATCTCTATTACTATTTATGATTTTCTGTGTGTATTTTATAATGTACAAACTTGTGTGAAATTTACAAACACACACACACACATATATACTTTTATATGTAAAATGAGAATGTGCTCAAAATGTTAAATCAAAAAGGATGTCCTAAGAATAAATGTTTGGATGCTGTTGTTTATTTGTTATATGGAGCTGAGTTCCTCCAAAACTGATTCTCTGCTGTGTATCTCCATCAAAATGATTTGTCATCATTTCAAAGTCAATCTGTAAAAAATGCAGTCATCATTGTTTTCCTTCAGGGTCCAGCTTCTTTCCCTGGTTTCTGTGTTTCTGTTAATGGCATCAGCAGCTTTCTCCCGGTCACCCAGCCTCGAAACCCTGAGTCATCTTTTGTTTGCTCCACCTCCATCTCAGTGTCTACAATAGCTTTAACATTTACGTTTCCTCCTTTCTGTCTCCACTGCCAACACCTTTCTTTGGGACCATTTAATGACTATCAGAATAGAAGTTTAGTCTACAATTCTCACTTTATAAGCCGGTATATCCTAAAAGCTGAAACTGTTTAAATCACATTTCTGATATACCACAAGCCTATTGCAACCCCACATGTAATTAAAAATTGTCAATTGAGAAACATCAAAACTACTCCTAAGTACAGAATTCCAGGGCATTCATATGCCTTGGCTTCAAACTCTTCCTCTCCTTTTCCAGGCTAAGGTTTATTCAGTTATACCCTTACTCTGCACCTGATACTTATTTTACATAAGTTTTATATGACATAGGAACCTTCATAAGGAAATGAAGATCCAAAGAAAGAAACCTGAATAAGTTTTTTCTAAGTCTGGTGAAGAGTGGTCATCTAAAAATATGAGTTAAATGAAACTGAGGTAAGTGTAATAAACTAGGGGAAGCCTAGCAAGCCTTAAACGTAGAGTTCTTAGTGTCCCCTTTTCTTCTGAGATAAGGATGCTCCTTTCCTCTAGGCCTAAGGAGGGCACCTCTCACATGAAGGTTTTATGACCTATTCAAAAAAACAGGGGGTGAGGGGAGGATTCTGACCTCCTTGATTCTGCCATTTTTTCAAGCTCCCTTGGCTTAAGACATTGACTACCCCAAGGTGCCACATTTTGGGGTTGCGTGTCGTAAACTCCATCACAGACATGTTGTGAGTGTTATCTCACTTAATTCTCATCATACTATATGAGAAGGATGGCTAAACGTCTAATAATGAGATGAATTCCAGAACAAGAATGTCTGGATTCCAATCCCTTCTTATTAACTGTGTGACAAGTGACTTGCTAGACAGGTTTGTCACCCTGTCTCCTCTCGGTCTCCCCATCTGCAGAATTGTGACGGTGACCGTACCTTTCTCACAGGGTTGCTGTGAAGACTGTGTTCACCTCTTTCAAATACTTTCAGAGTAAGTGCTCAGTAAATGCTATCATATTCCTTTATTTAACAGTAATAGTATAATACATACAACTCCATTTTTCAGAAGAGGACGCTGAGGCTGTAGAGGTTAAATCAGTTCCCCCTGTTCATCCAACTAATGATTGTCAGAACAGGAACTCAAACCCACATCTGTCTGGCTCCAGAACCCATGTCTTCACATAGTCCTTTATTTCCTCCAGTCTCTGGTCTCACCTCTCCTACTTCCTATACATCTGCACCTGAAGCTCCGGTTGAGTCAGTTAGTCACACGTCTCAAAGATGCTTTGTATTTTTTTTTTCCTTTCTTTTGTCTTATCTTATTTTGCCTTTCCTCCTGATACATCCCCATTAAAATGCGTTTCATTCCTCTCCTTCCTCTTCAGTGATGATCTCAGCCTCTTAAAATCTTATCCATTCTTGTGAAAGGCCACCTTTTTCTGTGATACCATGATTGAAGCAACTGTGCTCTGTCTGAGATGAATGGCCATATATGTTAGGAAGGTTATTATAGTTATCCTTTTAGTACAAATATTTGTGGACACACAGTAGAAACTAGGCTTTTATGTTTGAAAGTCCTCCAGAGACCATCTCGCCTAATGACTGTTCTTGAAGCCCCAGGCAGCAATCTAGGATGCCAGGGGCAGCTGGGAAAGACTGAGTGGGTGGACTGGTTCCCTCTTTCCACACACCCACACCTCTTTAAACAGAGTATCATCTTTTTATTTGTTTCACATATTGGGGTAAATGTCTAAAAACATCCTTTAATAAGTTATTGTCTTCTGTCTCCCACTGTATCCCCAACACTGTGGGAGGAGAGAATCTAATGGTATGTCTTCTGCAGCAGCTAGCTTAGGGCCTCAGGAGAGTGCTCATTCAAGGCAGGTCACAGAGGGAAGAGGGAGGTAGAAACTCTCTCCATTTTAAAGATATTTGAGTGGAGACCTACCTTGCTGAAGTTAAGAAATCAGCCCCAGTTTCACAGCCAGTGAGTGACAGGAGGAGAATTCAGACCTAGATCTCCCTGGCTCCGATTCTGAATTTGGATGGACCAAAATGCAAATCCCTCTTTCTCGCTAACTAGCTTTGTGACCCTGACAAGATATTTCATCTTTCTGAACCTCACCTTTATAATGGACATAACCACATCTCCAAACAGTGTTCCTAGGACTCAATTCTGTGTGCCAGAATTTCGCATACAGACAGAAATTCTGTCTTTCAACCAAAGTGAGCTGATGTTCTTTTGACTACACTATCTCCCACAACATTTTCTAAGGAAACCCCAGTTGTATTAACCTGTGAATCTTCTTTGGCAATAGGTACTAAAGAGTAGCATTCTGAGACATTTTGCCACATACCCTATGCGATTTTAAAATGTTCACAGAGCCATGCACTTCTTATCAGAAAAAAAGACAGAAATTCAAGGCTCCAACATTAACCATAAAGAAGACTGTGTGCCGAAGAATTGATACTTTTGAACTGTGGTGTTGGAAAAGACTCGAGAGTCCGTAGGACTGCAAAGAGATCAAACCATTCAATCCCAAAGGAAATCAACCTTAAATATTTATTGGAAGGACTGATGCTGATGCTGAAGCTCCAATACTTTGGCCACCTGATACAAAGAGCTGACTCACTGGAAAAGACTCTGATGCTGGGAAAGATTGACAGCAGGAGGAGAAGGGGACGACAGTGGATGAGATGGCTGGATGGCATCACCTACTCAATGGACCTGAGTTTGAGCAAACTCCAGGAGATGGTGAAGGTCAGGGAAACCTGGAGTGCTGCAGTCCATAGAGTCGCAAAGAGTCAGACACGACTGAGCAACTGCACTGAACTGAATGTGAAACTTGCCTTATTGAACACATACTAGTTACATTTTTGAGAAGGTAGTAATAAGTGTTTGCTACATCTTTCCCAAAAAGAGCATACCAATGATGAAAGAAATAAATCTTGAACTCAGAAGAGAAGTATTCTGTAAAGCAGTTTAGCATAAAGACTTTTTCCTATCTAGCTTTTCTATTTCTAAGATCTGGAGTCCATTCTTATTCAAGAACACAGACAAAATAATTCACTCCTTTTATCAACCTATTTGGAGTACCTTCATTTAGAAAATGAGTTACCATAAGATGTGCAACATCTATGACACTAGCACTTTGCTGGGTGTGGAAGGGCTCTTGATAACCATCATGATTGCCAAGTGACTTGTAGATGGTTGTTACATATCACCACGACCTTCTTCATTACATTTTCTATCAGTGCATCTGACTGGTTTACAACATTCTAATCAAATTCTCATAACTGAATTTAACAGAATGTATCAAAATTATTTCTAAATTACTTTCTCTTTCTGGTATTAATTTATGTAGTGAGCCATGAATCAATGTTTATTGGAAAAGCAGAGTTTAACATACAATGAAATGCTGTTGGTGTGTGGGAAAACACACTTCTGCAAAGAAAACCATTGTTTCAATACATAAATATTTTCAGAATCCATTACCCTAAAAATGCCTAATGTGATCACTACCAATGATTTTCAGATTGATTTTTGCCCTTTTGACAGTTTATTACCAATACCACAAGGCCATATTTTCTTCCTCCCACATAGAGATTCTAGTAATGAATTGGACATATTCTAAGAATTTGTATTTATTTTCTCTCCTAGCTATGGTCATTTTAGAGTTGCAGTGTGAAGGGGGACAGACGACAGAAGTACACTTCCAAAGTTTACAGTTGTTTGATGGGTTCGATTTGTTTTAGCATTCTGCAAAGTAATAACATGCTGTCTTTGTATATTAGGTCTACCATCAGCTGCTTGTTTTTTGAACTGTTAATAAATTGTACCAAGTAATCCACACTCTTTTTGTAACCCAAGAGAACTCCTTGAGCTTAGAGGTACAATCTGTGACTCTGGGGCAGTTTTTCTCTGTATAAAGCTAATAAAGCCTGCACCCTTACCCTTACTACTGCTGTCTTCTCACCAACTGAGCTAATACCTCGCAAAGTTAAGCAGATGATTTGCACAGGGCCACATCCACACTCAATTGCCAAACCAGTTCTCCCTGTGTCACCATGGAGATGTATCCTATGGTGAAAATTTGTAGAACTTTTACTTCTTATAAGCTTATATTCCCAACTCTCAGTGGAAAAGGGGTCTTTGAAAAAAGAAAAACGTATGTCTTGTTCCATTTCCTGAGGTTTGTTATCAATATTAATGCTTGGTTAAAAAAAAAAAATATATATATATATATATATTGAATATCTACTTTGGGTCAGACGCTGTGAAGTTTAATGATAGATAGAACCAAGTTGCATCTCTCAAGACATGCAGTCTAGTAGAGAACACAGATAAACAATTACAGTTAATTATATAAGGGAGTTCAGAGTAAAGTTATAGGATTCTGGGAAGGATTTTCGAAAATGTTAGCTAATCATCAAGGGCTGAAAGTTTTCCAGTCAGAAAGATTCATTTTCCTTCTGTTTTGCTGAAGTGTATTTTCCTTTGTTCTGTTTCAAATGCTATGTTTAATTCTATATATTCTAAGACTCTTAATGCCCTTTCTTTCACTTTTTTTATTGCTACACAGATTTTGAAAATACAATATTTAAGCTTAAATATTTTAAGTATTTCCATATGTCCTCTGTAGGAAATTATAAATGACTTTTCTGATCTGTCTTAACTCCTTTAAAATTGTCTAATTATGTCTAAATAGTCATAGGTTGAGCATACATCTCAATATGCCTGGGATAGTCCCAGTTTATTCCAATTGTTTGGCATAATTAAAAATAGCATCCTGTTTTACATAAAAAGTGCCAAGCTTTAATAATAAATTACATGGTCACCCTAGATAATCACCGTATACTGGTCTAGTAGGTTAAAAACAACAGGATAACGCCTCCCTACCCATCCCCATTCCCCATTGCTTATCTTCTCATCATCTGTTTATAATGGCTACCTATATGAATAGCTAACAGGTAAGCATTACTTAAATGTGATAAAATATAGAAGAAAAAAAAAGAATACAGTCTGTGAAGCATTCTTCAAGTATTGATGGCAACATCACCTCCATGTCATTTAATAATCATACACTGGTCTGCGTCTTCATAACTAATCACTGTATTTGGTCATTTTGCTAGGTTAGGCCTGATCGATTGCAAGGGGACATGAGCAGGTGGTAGCATTTGGTTGTTAAACACTCCATTTGCGGGCTTCAGGCATTTGCTGGCTATCCTATTAAAAGTCAAGTTTAGAAGCATGATGATGGAAGAGAAATGGTTTTTAATAATTGACTCATTATTCTCATGGTATTTTCTGTATATGATTTACAGATATTTTTAAGTATGGCAGATAAATTTGATGGATAAATGTTGTTTAATATGGTTTTGGTTTTTGAAGGGGGAAAGAAGGATGTCCACCTTTGATTGAAGTTATCATATATTCACAAAGCTAAAGGATCTTTGGTAAACTCTATACCCTGCCTTAAGATGATGCAGGTTATAATATCTCACCTGCCAAAGGAGAATATTGTATTGTAAAGAATCTTTTTTTCCTTTTTACTTCTTTACTTTTATTTCTAAATTCTCCATATTTAGAAAATCTTTGTATTTTCCACAGTGTCCAATATGATGACTTATAATTAACACTCAAGGAAATATTTATCAAGTGAACAAATGAAAGAATGACTGTTCTTCATATTTTAACATATATTTTTTTAAAATATATGACATAGTAAGGAATGTAGTAAGGTAACACCTCAGATTTATAATTAAACTATTGTTCTCATATTCTTAGAGCTTAAGAATATATTAAGATCTGCATATATGTGTGTACCCCTTCAGAAAAGCAATTAAAAAAAAAAAACTTCCAAGCAGAGAAACCCATAATTCCATTCCAATTTCACTAACATAATGTTGATGTGCTTTTTTCTGAAATAATCAGTGCCCATTTTTTAAAAAACAGCATGTAGTGATTAGAATATGCATTCCATGAATGGTACCAAACCTTTTTGTGAATCAGATTCTTTCAGTTCTCAAGAGCTTCACTAACCAGGCATAGATTCAAGAAATTTCTCAGTGATTGCCTTGCTTACTAGAGAGTGATTGAAAAAGAACATACACTAAGTCTCCAAAATCTGAAAAGCTTTCTGAGGGCACAAATAATTGAGACAATTTAAGAATGTACTTTATTTTAGCCTATGAATGATATTATTTCATTATCATTTTGTCTATCTCTCTACTGTCTTGGGGTATCTATAAATATTCTGCCCCTGCCTAAATTGATTTGATTTGTCTAATGTTTATTTGGATAGAATTTCAAACTGAAACTGATACAATAATCATGGTGTTTAGGTCATATTCATTTGTTTTGTATAAATTTATTTAGTCACTCTGATGTACAAGGTACTCAACTTGATGCTGAGAATATAATAAAAACTGAATCTGGCATTGTACCTCCCAGAAGGATATCATAGTCAGAGAGGGGAGGAATGTAAAGAAATAATTAAAATAAATACTGTGTGGCTCAGACAGTAAGAAAGGGTAATTAAGGCTCAGTGATGACACAGAGAAGAAAGTGACTCACAATGACTATATGGGATTGTCAGAAAAGTCTTCAGAGATAGATGGATAAACTGAATCTTCAATAACAAGTAGATTTTACTAAGTAAACACAGTTCGTTGTCCATGAAGACCACTCTGGGTAAAGGACATGCAAAGATGCATTATATGAAAACCATAAGCACCTGGATATCACAGGGGAAATGTCTAACTATATAACCCATTTTTTGAAAACTTTATGCTTATGTGTTTTCTACGTAGATGATAAAACATTTGATTTTTTATAATTCTCTGTAAATAAATTAATATCTAAACTGAGATGCACTTCACTTCTTATTCAGCAATATAAGCAATGCATTCTCAGGAAGGCATTACTGATCCCAATTCCAGTTTTAAAATGTCATTTTTCATACAATTGTGTTTGTCATTGGAATGAGTTAGCCAGAGTCAACATTGGTCCTTTCACTTCTATGGGTCTTAGTCTAGAAACAGAGGTTGATATTTCCTTTGAGAAGTATATTAAAATGTCACAATATCTATGTATGAGAAACTCTAGATGTTATAAATCATAAATCTCTGAATGAGAGACCATATCTAGAAACCTCCAATATTAACAACAATGCAGGTAGTTCTCTACATGGAGATGATAAGGTACCTTCCTTTTCTAGGATACCACGACTAACTCTTTCCTTTATGAACCTGCAGAGAATCGGGTTTGTGTCAGTAACCTCCAGGACACCACTGTGATCCTCTAGAGTGGTTCTGTGTAACTCTCTGTATGACACATAATAGAGTCAGCTGAACTGAAAGCAAAGAATTCCTGTGAATAATGACCTCACCTGTTAACTCCTGCTTTTCTTTCCAGCTAGAAAATAAAATTTCCTTCCTAAAGCTGAATGACTGGGCTGAGTTAGGCAAGGTTGTGAAAAAATTCCTTAAACTAATAAGCAAGCACAACCCAGTAATGCTACTGCCTTGCCAAAATGTAGTGTGTCTTTTTAAATCAATTTATTTTGAAATGAGGCTCTTAAGGAAAGAAAATGCTACTGCAAGTCACAACACCTGATAAAGTGCATTTATTTCCAGTAGAAACAAAAGGATGACTCCATGTGGCACTGAGTTTACCGAAAAAGACCAAATTGCTAAAATGATGCAATACTACAAACAGACATTCGTAAAGTTTGTCAGCTCCAGTGAAAAGGCTTCTGTGGACTCTGTACTTTTCCATGCCTCCTGCATCTCCTCACTCTTATATAAAATAAATAAATAAATTTGCCAAAATGATGAAACCTTAATATAACCTTTTCGCCAAGAGATAAAAACATATTGATTGGTGACTGCTGAAGGACATCATTAAACTCTCAATGTTTGATTTCATTTCTTCTTTTATTTTATTTATTTATTTATTATTTAGTCACCCGCAGGCATCTCTGTACCGACTGACCCTGCTAGTTCAGCTATTAAAGAATTTCTCTCTCTAAGGAGGTCTGATGTAAACATGATAATCTATTTGGCGGCTCCTATGATGGCCTATGAATAATACATATGATAAGCTGGTTGGAGTTGAAGCATTTCACTATTTGTAACCAAAAAGAATATTTGGAAGCTGTTGGAAAGTTTCGCCATGCTTAAGCCCAGAAACATTGAATCCATTCTTGGTTCAAACTAACCCACAAGGGCTGTGGCTTAGCCATTGGTTTTATAGTCAACCACCCTATAATATCTCATTAAACTGGATCTAATACTGGGGATTGTATTTGAAGGCTCCTCTAATTGTGGCAGAAAGCAAGTCTCTGCTTATAGAAAGTACATACTGAATCCTTGAAAAGAGATGAAAATGTTTACAAGGTGAGATTTGGAAAGAGAAGTCTAAAAACCAAAGTGAAAGAGCCAAAAAGTAGTCACATTATTATATTTAATAGTGTAAAATGCAAAGTTACCTACCTGGTTTTTATGATATTACAAAGAAATGATTGGCTAATTTTTGCATTTAACTACCAGTTCAAACCAAGAAAACTTTAGAACAAAAGGAAGTGTTGCACTATAATCACAGTACTGACAACTCGAAGAGGCAAAACCTGTCCCTGGTTGGGTGGACATTGCCGGGTGGATAAAATCAGAGGGGAATTATTTAACGTGACCTTTCCCACACAATAAGAGAACAATTGTTGTTATAATACAGGTTTGTTTTTAAAGCCCAGTAACTAAAAACCTGCTTATACCACTTTTTTTTTCCTGGAAATCTTTTTTCCTCTCCCTTTGTGCGTTGGCTTTGGCCATTAATCCTCTAATTATGTTCCTGCATATATTTAAATTTTGATCTCCTGTAGAAGGAACCATAAAATGAGCATTTTATATAAAGATGATTTTATATTGCGATGTAACAGCTGCTATTGACCAAACAACTTTCCTGGGACTGCCTTTCGTCTGTCAACAAGTTCTCCTCATCATCTCTGAAATGCCTTGTACTTTTTACACTGTTGCCAATTTTCTTTATTCAATGAAAAAAAAATGCAATTCTAATACTAGCGATATCTAGAAACTTAATGTGTATTTTTGCATTTCTAGTATACTTTAAAGTAAACATGATTTTGAGGTTGTATGTGACTATGTGTGGGTTTTGTAAAAATTCAGCATTCTACAAAAAGCACTGTCAAAATACAGGGGCATAATTAATGTAAAATTATAAGTTAATGTCCAAGACACATCTACTTTTAAAATATTATTAATTATAAATTTGCATCTACTGCATATTTATAAGGTCTACTCTATATTATTTATGCACCTCCTTTGTAAGATTTAGGTAACTTAATTTAGACATAATGTCTAACTATCAGTAAGTCATTTTTGAAAAAAAGCATTTGATTTTTAAATTTTTGAAATCATATTTAAATCTCCAACAATTTCTGAAAAAAATCAACATCTAAATACTTCTTATAATATTCAGTGAGAAAATTACAGTAGTGCCTAATTCATCAGCTTTATTTATCAGCTTAAGTGTTCCACATAAGCATATTTTCCTGACAACAGTGGCTTGCCTTCTCCTGTATTTTATGAAAATCAAATGAGATAAAATATAGAAAAGTGCTTTATACACTTAAAAACACATTACACTAGATGCTATTATTTTTATTATGCTATAAGCTCTCTTTTATATAATTTGTTCCTAATAATCTTTCCAAAATATATACTTTCACCTTCCTTAAGCAGCATATCTAGAATATAGTATTACTTGTATTTTTTAAACTGAAATTTATAATTATCAACATTAAATACAGGATTCCAAAATTTTACAAAGGTACTCTCTGCAATACCTTGCCTCTGATAATGGCCCCCCATATGTGGTGCTCTGTGGTACTCTTCCTTCTTCCTTTGTTGGCCTTTTTCATCCCTTCTTTATATTCTTCCCTTCTTTTTTTCCCTAGTTTACTACTTTAGTTCATTGTGCTTTGGGAAAGGAAATAAATACATCCACTGGAATTGTATCTAAACAGTAAATAGGTCTGAATGAGGATCAAATAAGTTCTAATATTTGTTTGTGTTTATTTTGTTTATGTCAGTTGCTCAGTCATGTCTGACTCTTCGCAACCCCATGGACTGTAACCCACCAGGCTCCTCTGTCTACGGGATTTTCCAGTCAAGAATACTGGAGTGGGTTGCCATTGCCTTCTCCAGGGGATCTTCCAAACCCAGGGATCAAACCCAGGTCTCCCACATGGCAGGCAGGCTCTTTACCATCTGAGCCACCAGGAATCCTAAGTCCTTGTATATGACTTCTGAATATAAATTCATTCGGCAAGTATTTTTGAGTGGCCTGTGTGCTTCAGGCACATAATTAGAAAGACATAGCCCTTGTCTTCATGAAGCTTACTGTCTACCTAGAGAGACAAACACAAAACAAAAAATTATCCCAGTACTTAGTTAGATAGGAGAAGTGCTGTGAAGAAGATATTCAGAATGCTGTAAACTCATTTACAAGACTGCACCTAAGCTAATCTGGGAGGCTTCTGATTTACACTGAAGGGTAGTAGTAGAGGAGTAGAATTAAGGGGGCCAGATAAAGAAAACAGCATATAAAGAAAGTGCATAGTTCAGAGAAAATTTATTTCTAGAATCTTCTAATTTGATGAGATGACTAATTTAAAAGTTCTCATAATAAAAGGGTAGTTTAAGTTTACTACACAAGCTTCCCTGGTGGCTCAGTGGTAAAGAATTCGCCAGCCAAGCAGGAAAAGCAAGTTCAGTCCTTGGGTAGGGAAGATCCCCTGGAGAAGGAAAGGGCAACCCACTCCAATATTCTTGCATGGGAAATCCCATGGACAGAGGAGCCTGGCAGGTTACAGTCCATGGGGTCACAAAATAGTTAGACACAACTTAGCGACTAAACAACAACAGTTTACTACATAATTTCTCTTAAGGAATTTTAAAAATTTAGAAATCCTATAGTTCAAGCTCCTGGTTAACAAGAGCAGGGGGGTGGGTAGGGTGTGAGGGAGGGATGGACTAGGAGTTTGGGGTTAGCAGATGCAAACTATTACATATAGGATGGATAAATGATGAAGTAAGTCCTACTGTATAGCACAGGGAACTATATTCAATATCCTGGGATAAACCTTAATAGAAAAGAATGTATATGTGTGTGTGTGTATATATATATATATATATACATATATGTATATATATATATGTATATATATATATATATATAGCTGAATCACTTTTTTTTTCAGCAGAAATTAATACATTATAAATCAACTAATACTTCAATTAAGAAAGATTTTTTAATCCTATAGTTTAACCTATTTTTACCTGCTTCTCCTTCTAGAACTTGGAACTTTTCTCTAAATTGTCATAGCATTTGCTATTTAATTGTACAGTGTGATTCTTTGGTAACCAGGCCACTTGTGCTGCCTTACCTTGAGGATGAATTCCAATTCTAGACTAGACTCTGCTCTCAAGCTGATTGTAGAACTCCCACTGATGGCAGTGAGAGCTGAGCTTGTATATCTAGGAAAGTACATTGCCCTTCGTGTCACTGTCAGACTCCTCTGGCACAGAGCCTGGAAGCCTGAGTGTAGATGTGAGTCTCTAAGGAAACAGAGCTCTCAGCAGTGCCACGCTAGCTGTAGTGTGAATGGAAGCAGAGAAAGCAGATGAAAGGGACGAGCATGGCATCAGGACCAGCACGCTTTATCCTGCCAGTCCCACAGTAGAAGGAGGGGTGGGAGGAACTGCAATTATTTCTTCTTTTCTTTTTCATAATATCATCAACTTTATAGTCACAGATTGATTTTTAATAATTACTATAACTCATAACATATACAAGACCTGGGCATGAGTACAAATAGAGACCTAAACTGGAGAAAAAACCCTACCTTCTTTCACCTTTTACTCTATTCTGTATCACAAGGGACCTACCAAACATCTGCCTAGCCCGCATCTCCCAGTGCTCCCCCGACCCAGACAGGCACACCCTTATGAGGACTGACCCAGGGAAGAGGCCCAAGTTGGCCTTGAAAGTGGGCTTCAGGTCATCCAGACAGGGAATTTCTGGAAACATCTATTCTTAACCATTCACCAAACTGTCCTGACTTAGATAATGGAGAAATGCATAATTGTTTGCAAAAGAAGTTGCCTGGGTTTTTAAGGATGAGAGGACTGTGCATTTTTTTAAAGCTTGTTTTAAAATCAGTACTTCTCAAACAGTGTGCACTAGAATCATCTGAGGATCTTGTCAGAATGCAGATTCTGAGTCTGTAAGTCTGAGATGGGACTCTGGATTCTGCATTTCTAACAAGATCCCACGTGATGCTTGTCTGTAGACTATACTTTGAGTATCAAGGTGGCTGTGAATATGACTGGTTTCTGTTGTGGATGGGAGTGTTTACGTGTATCCATGCTGTTACCCTGGGGTGGGAAATATGAACAGTGTGTGTAAAAAGAAAAATCACGTGGCAGTATATATCAAAAATACATCATTTTTAGATGTATCATTATTTACAATTCTCTCTCAGATGATGTCCCAGATAACAGCCTTTCACACCTATTCTTCCTCCATATTAGTTTGTTCTCAGTGATGTCAATGTCATGCCTTACCTTTAAACTGGGCTCTCAAGTGTTGCTTTAACAGCCTTTTAAAACCCTACAGACTTCTAAGATGCACAGTAGAGCCAGTGGAAGACTAAATGTTTCTTGGTATAGAAAAGAAATCTTTGTTTGATTTAAACAGCTGCCATCTCCAAAATTTTTCTCTCTAAGCCATCTTCTACTTTCAACAAGCCTTTATATGTTGCTTTCTTGGATACCTGCTGCCCTTGGTATCCTTCTAACTATTCATGTTAACTATATCCTGTGGTATGGAATTAATACATATTTAACAATATCTTTATTAGCTAGAAAAGCACTTGGTTTAGAGAAATTTTACTCTGGCATGTTCTCTGCCATAATAACTATTTTTCCTTGTGTTGAGCAAAATTCAACTATGTGAAGAAGGACAATGATGCTGCAGGCTGCACTGCTAAAAGCAGTTTTGAAAGCTGTCATAAAAGTTATCGCTTGTCATTCTACCTAGATGAAATGCAATCCAAAAGCATATGTATTTTCAAAAGCAACTTAATCTCAATTATCGAGATCCCTGGACATGTAAAAACAAAAACAATATAAAATGTTAGCATTAAACAAAGATTACATAATGGAAAATTGACTAGTGTTTTAAGGATAAATATATTTCAAGATTATGTTATTCTATATTTTTTAAAGTAGGATGTGAAATAGTCTACTGAGTATTGGACTAAACCTCCCCCTGAGAATTTATAGATTATTAACTGAAATGGCAGTTTTCTTGTTAGTCATGATCAAAGTGATTTGGGAATGTCTAAAAACATGTGAAAGTTGATTACACATTTTATTGCTGGCACCACATTGACTGGCCACCCATATGATGGAGCAATTGTAACTATGGACTAATTCCAACTAGCCTCAGGGAAAGAGCGCACTGAGTTGAGACCTTTAGAAAGCACTTCTTTGCTTGCCTCATTTAGTCAAGTGACTTTTATAATTTTCCAGCTTTTAGACTTATTTATTTCACATAATGAGAAAGAAAAGTATCTTATTTCTGGCATTTATACAAAGAATATCCACCATTTAAAATTGCAAGATACAGATCCTCACTTTTTTCAAAGACTGTATCTATTTTATTTTTCAATGAGACAGAAGACATACTTAAACAGAAGAATTCTAGTTGATCTTAAAGTAACAATATTTGTCTAGTCATACTGACCTCTCAATCGCCTATCCATTTGTCATGACCCAGAAATCCCTTCTCTTCTTGGAAGTTTCTTTTTCTCTAGTCAGAATTACTCTTTCCTTCTTCTGCACTCTGACAACAAAGTTTATGAACATCTAACTACATGTATTATGTATAATCTTTGTGTATATGTGTACTATGAGAAGGTGAGTTCTTAGGGAACAAAAAGCATTATTATTCATTTAATTTATTTAAATTTAAAATTTATTTAAATTGATTTTCTATTTTTTTCCTTCTAAATCTACTATTGGTTTTTTTTTTGGCTGTTCTATGCAATGCCATAGTTCCGCTGACCAGGGATCGAACACATAACCCCTGTAATGGAAGCATAAAGTCTTAACAACTGGACCACCAGGGAAGTCCAACTACTGTTATTTTTAAAGCCTAACTCAGTGCTTTTTAATAATAGAGTATAGTGTATAATATTTGAATTGAACCTTTATAATTGTCAAAGACTATGGATGAATGCATGCACTGTGGGATGAGGCACTTTATTCATTAAGGTCACCAAATCATCATATTAACCTTTTAAGAAATGACTCATGGTAAATGATTTTTATAAATTATTAAGGTACTGACAACATTTCAGAATTTAACATTTGAATATAAGTTAGATGAAATAAAATCATATATTAAAATAAATTTTCTATCTTGTGGGAACTTTATTTCTATATTTTTAAAATATAGAAATTTTAAAAATTTTAATGGCGTTTTTCTTACTTTTAAATTCCATGCAGCATTTACCTTTCTTGCTTTGAAAATAAATAAAATTTTGTCTGTGCGTGCTAAGTTGCTTCAGTCATGTCCAACTCTTTGTGACCCTATGGACTGTAGCCTGCCAGGCTCCTCTGCCCAAGGAATTCTCCAGACTTGAGTACTGGAGTGGATTGCCATACCCTTCTCCAAGGGATATTCCTGACCCAGGGATGGACCGTGTGTTTCCTGCAGCTCCTGCATTGCAGGAGATTCTTTACCACTGAGCCACCATGGAAGCCCCATGCATACTTAATACAATAGATAGGTCACAGAATTGCTATTGCTGGTATATCAAGATATATTTGTACTATACTGATTAGCCAAACCAACACATAATAAAGAATACACCTAATTACTATTTCTCTATCCTGTTTGCTATTATAGGAAACTAAGTAAGACAGGCCAATAAAAGTTAGAGCCGACATTAAACAATGGTTATCATCCGGCTCATCTCAACTCTTGTTTATTTATTTACTTATTTTTGCAATAAAATGTATAGGTTTATATATTTTCTTTTCTGCTCTCCTGTCTCCTTTAATCAGTAACCTTGGCATCTTTTCCTATTTCCCTATTTTTAAGATGTTTAAGAAGTCCATAGGCATCAGAGGAAATATACTCCCTGGAGCAAAAGAACTCAAGAAATGGTATAATGATAACCTACCCCTCCAATCCAGGGAACTATTTTACAGTGGCTTGAGAGACTTTCAGATGGTAAAATATTAATTAGCCATTTACATTCAGGAACTGAATTCAGCAAAACTTGGGTTTACCAACTGGTTCTATCACTTACTAGTTGAATGACCTGGAGAAAGTTACCTCATTCTTTTAGATTTTTTAGATTCCCTAATCTAAAACAATTGAAATGATAATATGGTCTACCTTCTGGGTGGCTGAAGAAGTCTAATGGATGTAAAGTGTTTACCACTGTGGCAGGCATTTAGTCCATCCAGAAACCGAGACTGTGTGGTGTGCTGTATCTCATTCCTAAGAGCCAGACCCTGCCATCCATCAGTAGTCAGGCGCTGGGTCTCAGGAGCCTGTGTGTCTCTTCACCAATTGTTTCTGTTTTTGTTTACTCTCTGGCAAAAGGGAACACCAGATTGTAGCAATTAGGAGTGAAAGTGGAGAACCCTTAAAATCAGAGGGGAAAAAATCAAAGAAAGACTTAGTCACTAAATCTTCCAGAAAGAAGGAGGAAAAAGAGCATAATGGACTGAATTTTAAATGTACTTTCTTAAAAGGAATTTTTGTGGTAGGGGACAGTGAAAAGATACCAAGTTATAATACAAACCCAAGGGCAGGCCCCATGGAAATCAAAGAAAGTGACACTACAGGCACACGGTAGAATAAGGGAATGTTTGAAAAGAGAGGGCTATGTATTTACCATTTTGCTTGATCTGCATATCAAAAGCAACCTCCAACTGTATATAGAAGATCCTAGCAGGAAAATGTTTCATATGAAAAATAAAAAATAAAATAAAAGAGGAAGAAAGAAGAAAGTGCTGGAAGCCATGTCATTTTTTTTTTGTTTTGGTTCCTATTCTTTTTTTCACAGAATTCAGGCCAAGTACAGTAGCTCATGCAAATGAATACCTTCCCAAATCAGCACAAAAGCAAAAGAAGATACTGGGAGATAGAACAATTCACCAATACTAAAATGAGATGGTCTAACAGAGAAGTAGAATTGTCTGAGGAAATTAAATACCTTCAATACTTGATAACTTAAAAAAAAAAGCACAACTTTTTTTTCCATCTAAACTTTTTACTTAATAAAACTCTCTCTGATTGCAGTGCAAAAAGACACTTTAGCTCAGCTAAATTTAGAAATATTTTTCCTTGGTAATATATCTCCTGAAGTATTTTGAATCAGTAATATTGAAAAATTGAAAGTCAAATTTCCAATAAATGGAAATCAAGTGATCAGCTATTTGAAAATCTACATTACTCTATCTCATGTATTAGGCCTCATTTCTAGCAGACTGCTTCAGGGCAAAAATTTTTCCTTAGCAAAGAGATGTCAGTCTTTTTTATCTAATGTTAACAGTTATGATAAGTTTTCTGTTTTTGTGGTTGTTGTTTAGCGACAAAAAAAAAAAAATCTATTGTCTAGGCATTTAACCAGAACCTATAAACAGTTTAATGAAAAAAAAAAAAAGACTTCATTCAAAATGAAAATTTTGCATTTGTCATAACACTCAGTCAAGCTTATGATTTCTTTTGATTCAAAAATCTGTATTGGGGTTTTAACAAAAGAAGTTTGTTAATGCCACCTAAAGATTATGGCAATTTGTGGAGAACACAATAACTATTTAGAAAACTCTAATAAAAATTTCCAGTCCTGGCTCAATTATATTCTTGTTGTGACAGAGGACAATTTTCTCCCCCTTTCTGAGCTATAAATAAAATTAGGGCAAAAATATCTATTGTTTACGTCACATTGTTTTTGTGATTTGAATAAATTAACATATACAAATGACTCACTGCAGTTCCTGAGAAATTTGGAGAGCAAGAAAATGTTACTATCATTTCCCAGCAGGAGTATCACCATTTAAACAACTGTTCAGGTTGTCTCGCTCACACATTGTCTTAGTTTTCAAGTCCTGTCATTTCTACTTCCTAAATACCTCTCAATCACTTTTTTTAATCTTCTCTT
The DNA here is from genome assembly GCA_007570785.1 of Antilocapra americana. Classification (NCBI taxonomy): domain Eukaryota; kingdom Metazoa; phylum Chordata; class Mammalia; order Artiodactyla; family Antilocapridae; genus Antilocapra; species Antilocapra americana. Next base: position 19,426,689 of record ML661344.1, read on the forward strand.
GCACTTCCCAAATAAAGCCTCTCATTTCTGTCTTTGACCAAAATAACGCCAAGTAATTCAATCTTACTTACAGATTTGACTACTGCCAACCCATTCTTTATGCTGAATTCTCTTTCTAGAGAATAAACATAATCATAAGATCATTTTCCTTAAAACTCCTCATGACTTCCTGATGCCCATAAAACAGAAACAGAATTTAATCACCCTAGAGTGATACAGAAGAGCCTTATCATCGGGTAGTTCAACGTCATCTTCTATTTTTATCATATATGCTATGTAATAGACACACTATACCATCCTTTTCCCAGGACTTCTGTCTTTGCACTTGCTGTTCCCTTTGCTTATGATCTATTTCCCACCCTCTGCCAGTGAACAACTATTCATCTTAAAGACACAGCTAAAATGTCACCTCCCACAGGTCGCCTTCTCCAAGCACATAGGAAGAATTTATCATTCCTCTAGGACTTATATCATTCCTGCAGGACTTATTTCCATTATACCACACCATATTTTATTAATTATTTGTTGACATGCCTGTTTCTGCATAGGACGATGAGCTCCTCTGTATAGCACAGAACCAAGAATATGGTCAGTAGTATTTGATAAATATTTACTGAATTAAGGATTGAGAACAACAACAACAAATCAGTGATGTTACAATGGGCCTGCTCGTGAATTAATGTGTCCCAAATTTGCAACTGGCCTTTTATTTTTCACTGACTATTTGTAACCTCTGTCCACACAGGGGAGCAAAAGAGATGAAATAGAGATCATTATTTAGGAAAGTCTAAGAAAAAAAAAAATCTGGTAATAATAACCCTTTGGAGTCAATTATATTGATACCAGAGGCAAATGTATCTTTGACCTAAATTATGAAGTTTAAATGTCTCAGTTTACTCTGCTTATTTAGACATAGCATGAAAGCAGGTATTTTTGTTATTATCAGAAAGTACAAATTTTAGATCATCTATTCTTCTCCTTAGCACACAAGCAGAAAGGAAAGCAGGAGATGCATACAGCAGCAAACTGACTTTTGCAAAAGGCTTCATCACTGATGTTCAGAGAGTTCTCATCAACACACTCTTCATCTTGGTTTCCCCTTCACAAAAATGTACTGGCTTCTATCTTTAGGATGCTGTGGATTTAACGAGAAGATTCAGTGATGATCCTATTTGTTTTTTTGTCAGAAAAATAAGAGAGCAGAGTAAAATATCTTGGTGTACAATGTAGGAGTCTAGTTTCAGTTATTAACTTCATTTAGTGCCTAGTATAGTGCTGCTGACAGTGAATAAATGTTCCTTGCTGGTGATGAAATACTAAATATAAGAACCTGTGTTTCTAGTTCTGCACTGTCATAAAGCTGTTATTATTCGGCATTTATTAGGTACCCACAGAGTATGAGGCATAAACATGACAAGTAGAAAACACACAGTCCCTAACCTCTAAATTACAATAGACAGATGTACAGGAAAGTAGGTGGACCTCGAAATTGTTTCCAAATGGCTGTTTGTAGGAGGATTTAGTGGAGAAGGCAATGGCAACCCATTCTAGTACTTTTGTCTGGAAAATCCCGTGGATGGAGGAGCCTTGTAGGCTGCAGTCCACGGGGTCACTAGGAATTGGAGGAGGAGGCGACTGAGCGACTTCACTTTCACTTTTCACTTTCATGCATTGGAGAAGGAAATGGCAACCCACTCCAGTGTTCTTGCCTGGAGAATCCAGGGATGGGGGAGCCTGGTGGACTGCTGTCTATGGGATCACACAGAGTCAGACACGACTGAAGCAACTTAGCAGCAGCAGGAGACTAAGAAAACTGAAAGGTGGAAGGATTGGATGGACAGGAGTGTTAGGAAATGGGAGGTATAAGGAGTTAGTGCATTCATAAAAGGAATAGGGTTGGTGGTCAGGCCAATTTCCAAAACCTGAGGAGTGATATGAGAGATCCATTGGTGATAATGAAGAATCCAAGGGAATAAAGAGGGAAGAGTATTTTTCTATGACCTCTCCATGTCCTGTTTTCTAGCAGAGGCACTTCCTCTGGCTTCTCTGACTGACAATAAGTGGAAAATCATGATTATTTTAAAGTAAGACACTCACAAGTTAAATGAATGGTTTAGCCATTTACTGGCCTCAGCGTCCTCATCTTTAGAATGAAACAATAACACTTCAAAGAACTGATCTAAGATGAAGCATGTAAATGACCCACAGTGGTACCTTGCACACAGTTTAGGAAGCTCACCCAGAGGCCCTGAATCTTTGTCTGCTTTTCCAATCTCTGATGTCCCATGTTTCCTACTTTTTTTTTCTTTCTCTTTCTTCTGTTTGTCAAAAGGAGTAAGATATTGTCTAGAAAAAGAAGATGAAGTTTAGATGAGCAAAATGAATGGGTAAATACATAGACAGGAGTCATATTAATATTAAGGCTCCATTTCCAACTGAATTGGGGGCCAGTGAGATTTCAACTTAGCATTTCTTTTTTTTTTTTTTTTTTAGCAGTCATTAGATAGAGACCAAAAAAATCACAGTGGGAGCCTTGTAAAATGGTTCTTGGGGCCCTCAAGGGCATTTCTCTCAGTCTTTTCATCAACAGAGCTGGTCTGTATTGTAAGTCTTATTTATAAGCAGGCTTTCAGGCAATTTCACACTGCTTTTCTCTGATGCAGTCCCCAAAAAATATGTAAACCCAAGGGATTAGTAGTGACTTAAAGGGAAAATAGTATAAAGTTACACCATGAACCGAAGCAGTGCAGCTGCCTTGATGCACTGTTCCCTTGGGCTCCTACAGTGAATGAAACTTATCTAAGTGGCCCAGTCCACTCCCTCACTGCCAGATCCTCAGTCCTCTGTAACAACGGGTAGGAGAATTGCTCAATCTCAGGGGGCAGCAGAGTCTGTAATGACCTGCATTGTAGAAACACACAGGAGTTCACTATCTAGGAATGAAAACTTAAATCTCCTTTTACATTTCTTTGTTGACAGTTGCAAAACAGGGCTGTGTAAATAAACAAAATGTTTATTCTGTCAGTGTTGCTTCCACAGGAGGTTCAGATACATTTATTGAGTAGGGCAGCAGCCTGAAATGAAAATGAAATGGGAATATCATCTGAGGGCCATGTAGAAATCTTGAAAAAGACTAAATATTTCCCAAATGCAACCGGCATGAAGCTGGCATACTTACATTGATGATCTCATCAGACCAATAATTAATAAGCGTGAATTAAGCTAATGAAATCAGCTAGGCTAATGAAAGGCAGCCTCCTACTTAGCCTTGCTATTTTCTCTATTATTTAATCTCTAACAGAAACTAAATTTGCTGTTCGAGATCTAATTGAGCCTATTTGACTTCGAAACATTTTTTTAATTGTTCCAAAGAGCCTTTAAGAAAGTGTAATTTTGAAAACATTAAGAATCTACACAACACATACAACATTGGGAACATAGATCAAATCAGAGCAACTGTCGGCATTTCCTTCTCCTTTGATAAGATTTAAATTGCAAGCAAAGGAAATGATGAAAAGGGATTTTTTTTTTTCAAGGCTGAGATTTTTAAAAAGCAGAGATTTTTCCATCCCCAAATGGCAGCTTCTTTAATTTTTTGACACACTTAATTTAGTAAATAATTAAACTGAAACACATCTTTCTCTCGAAGGGTAAGCACTATAAGCAGGATCTGGAAAAGTTAATGGGGATCAAAACTGAGCCCGTTGGCCTGTAGAAGGCTTGGTCTGAAAGTGTACTGGGGAAGATCACCTTCTCTGATGAGCATGCGTGAGCTGCCACGGCATCTTAAATCTGCAAGAAAAGGGTGGATGTGAGTTTCTTGCGATTTGGTTTTGATTTGACTTCTTTCCAAAGAAAGCTTGAAAATCTGCAAAAGGAATTAAGGGCAAAGGAAGTATGTGCTTCCCTTTCTTCTTTCCACTTAGCAGCATGTGAAGAAGGGGAGTTCCTTGCAAACTGGATCTGTTTGTCACTCAGTGACTGCATTTGTTCTCAGGTCTTCCGTTTGAAAGCAAGTGCCAAAAGAGAGACAGGAAGTATGCATTTGTGAGTAATGGGTTAAACCCAGCAGGATGTGTGGATAAAATTACAGTATATTTCCTATTTGATAATATTGGATCTATTTTGAGATCACTTATCAGTTGGTTATTGTGCTAATAATTGCCATTAAAATTAATAGTACATTTTGGGAATTAGGAAAAGAGCTAGCAAGTTTGCTTTTACACAGAGCTTTCCAAAGGCAATCTGGGTAACTTGTTTCTGGAATGCAGCTGTGTAAGTTTTCATTAACATCTTGCAGGTGGAGCCTAATTTTAGTTCAGCCTTGAGAAGGGGGAATTGTTCCTCTCATGATATGCACAGCACCACAACAGCAGCAAAGCAGGTGGGGCTTCACCAGGCATTTGTTTACTTTCCTGCTTTTAAAACACAGATGATTCATATCGTTAATCATATAGCTTCTATTTGATTTTAACATGTCTTGAACAGAATAGTCTGGAGTACATTTGACCTACAGTTACTCAAATGTGAAACGAAAGCAACGAAATGGAAAATGATAAGAAAATGAGCAATGAATCCTAAATATAGTGGAGGAGAAGCCAGTGAATGAAGTGAAGTAAAATTTAGAAATACATCTGTTTGGCTACAAAAGCATTTTAAAAAACAACCTTCCAGATTCTAGTTTGGCAATTTGAAGTTGGCTCAGTTAGAAAGTTCAATATATATATATATATATATATATATATTTTTTTTTTTTTCCTGCCATTGCAAGGAAGAAACTATTAGAGGAAGGAAGCAGTTGCTGGGAAGAGAAGAGCTCAGGGGTCAGAAAGGACAGCTTCGATGCAAAACTGTTTTCTCTTGCAAGTCCTTCCCTAGCCTTTGAATCTCTGGGAATGACTGGTAATCAGCTTAAATTTTAGGTCCTAGGAGAAAACATTTTAAAGAATCAAAGAGTGATTAATGACAATAATTTCTCATTTAATTTGTTTAGGAAATATCTCAAGCTTTATGTCGAGCTTCCAGGGCAGAATTCCCATACCTTTGGTTTGTTTAATGTGTTTCAGCGCGGTGAGCCTACTGTGTGTGTCTCTCTGGATTCAAGGATGGTATGATATGGCCGTAATACTTCTGCGTGTCATCTGGTTTAAACAGGTGCCTTTGAATACCTCTACCCTGTGGGGTGTGCATGAAAATTTCATTACCTCCGCAGAGAGGGGGCAGCTCCCTGTGCCTATTTGTTCCTTTCAATTCGTCTCTTCGAATGGATGGAATTTGTGATAATGCTGTATAGAAGTCTATTGTTCTGAACCTTCAAATAAACCTTTTCTTGAAAGCCCTCTGCTGGACCTTGAAGGTCATCGTTCAAGGGTTCACCCTCTGTGAAAATTCCTAACCTGGATAACAGGTATGTCCATGAATGTACTTCAGGGTATTCATGAATAAACTTTCTTGTTTTGTTTGTTTGTTGCTGATGTGAATGTATACTTTTTCTCATGAGAGAGTCCATAGCTTTCCTTGAATTCCCAAAAGGACTTAAAGTGAAAGTGTTAGTCAGTCAGTTGTGCCCAACTCATTGTGACCCCATGGACTGTAACCCACCAGGCTACTCTGTCCATGGAACTCTCCAGGCACCAATACTGGAGTGGATTGTCATTCCCTTCTCCAGGGGATCTTCCCAACCCAGGGACTGAACCCAGGTCTCCTGCATTGCAGGCAGATTCTTTACCATCTGAGCCATCAGGAAGGATTTATAACCACCATAAATCATAATAACTGTTGCCTTATACAGAATGTTTTCAAATATTTCCCTTAATGAAAAGGAAATACAATAGTTTACTTTGGCTAATAATGATAACTAAAATATATTTGTCAGTCTCCTTCATATAGTGAATCTTAGTCTTATTTAGGACTAAGTTTAGATTATAAGTATGCCTTCTTACTTTTCCTGAGATATAATAATTCATTCCCTATCTCTAAGCTGCAACTATGCCAAATGAGCATCTAAGAAGATATTAATTTTTTAAGATTTCTTTATTCAACATAGATTTGTTAAGTGCCACTATATTAAAGGTCATTCCATATTCAGAAATATATAGCACAGTCTCGTTCTTTAAGAAGTTCCCAGACCTTTGGCAATGACAGTCAACTAGGAAAAGACACTCAACCAATTGATCTGTTTGCAAAAGGGAAAGATATTACATGAGGCCTTGAGATTTTCAAAACATATTGCACATTCTCATTTTGAAATACAAATGCAAAGATTAAAGACAAATAACTGAGACCCTTGGATAATATGACAAGAACCACACCACACCCAAACCTGTTGTTTTGCCACTCCGTTCCACCCACCCCAGATGTGTCTGGAGAAGGGGCCTTGTAGGTGACAAATAGAGTTAGAGTTTAGAAATGACTCCCATGAGTGGAATGAGAGTAAAGGTCATCCAAAGCCAAGAAGGAACAAGTTTGTTTGAAGCTTAGACTAAGCAAGTATTTTTGACCGATTTGATCTTACACATTCCCTACAGTTCCATCAGACTGTGATTTTGCAACTCTCTTAAGGGCAGTCCTACTGGAGTTTTCACAAAGCACAATGCACTTTTGTTTTCCCAATAAGTCCAATCTCTAGATGAGATCTATCTCTTTTAGATACCTGAAACTCAGACTTTGTTACTGTTTCTTACATTCCCCAACATCTGAGGCTTTTCTAGTACTGTCCCAAGTTTTTCTTTGACTCCCACTTATTCACAAAAATAAGAGGACAAAGAGGCTTCCCCAATGGTTCAGTGGGTAAAGAATTCACCTGCAACGCAGGAGACACAGGTGACACGGGTTCAGTCCCTGGGTCAGGAAGATCCCCTGGAGGAGGAAATGACAACTCACTCTAGTATTCTTGCCTAGAAGATTCCATGGACAGAAGAGCCTAGCAGGCTACAGTTCATGGAGTCACAAAAAGTCGGACATAACTTAACCTACAGCACACAGGATATATACACATAACATAAACAAAAGTACATACATACTTATACAAAAATAAAAGGACAAAGAAAAAGGGAAATGAGTTGATATTGACCAAATGGAGTAGTACTTCCGATTCTCTCTCACAGTGACCCACACTACCAATAGCAGACGCCACGGATTTGATCTTCCCAATATTTAGTTTGCTTTTAACCTCACTCACAGTGTAACATTTAGTACCCAACTTCTATTCATCATGAAATCCAGGCCTGTCTTCAAGAGGATGAAATGGAGTATAGCCCTATTTCCAGAAAGTATATAAAATGTTTTATTGGCTACCTATAGAAAAGGCTCAGTTTTTGAATATTCCTAGTTGAAAATCATAGAATTGGCAACCTGCTTTATTCATTTCTAGGTTGTTTCATTTCTTTGTAAAATTTTCCTACATTTCTCTCTAGGCAAACCTATACTTTCCTGTAGAGATTCTTTAAGTCATAGAATAAAAAGTCACTTACAAGAAACATGTGATTCATTTCAGTCTTGCTGGTAGGTACATTCAGAATTCTACTTCGAGAGGTTGTTTTCCTCCATTTTTAATCTAAACCTTACTGGGCTGCCAGCAGATGCCTCAACCACAGCTGCTGACATGAACTCTTTATAGAAGCACTTAAAGAAGACCTGGCTGTTCTGGTGTTGCTTCTGAAGAAGTTCCAATCAGCAACATGGTAAAATTTATGGGAGGCTTATGAGATTTTTGGTTTCTTAAAAGAGCACACGTGCCACAGAGAATCTGAATACGCTCTATGAAAATTGTACAGACCTCTCAACAGACACAAGGACACGCTGGAAATCTGAGCGATCACCGTGTGTCAGGACCACGCTAAAATCATCTCAGACAAATAAGATAAGTCCTGTTTGATGTAAAAGTTAAAGAAAGAGATTCTGCAATTCTGTTGGGGAGCCCTGCCAACATCAAATTGTTATTTTTAGTTCTAGGATCAGTCTTTAGTATGTATTGGTATCAACTCTGCTTATTTTTTTAGCCTACAAATTGGGTATGGAGAAACAAAACTTTGGCCAAATCTGTGTAAGTACAGGAGAATCTGTACTTTTTAGAGAAGAAATAATAACTTAAAAACAGCGTTTTGATAGCTCACACCAATATGTTTGGGTTATGTCTGCTCTTAATTTTCTTTTTAGGCTTTTGGTTATCCAGACTCATTTATGCTAAGGCAAAATGGCATACATACATACATACATATATATACATATATATATATATATAATCAAATTAGATAAAGTATTTTAAAAGTGCTTATACCTATACTACTGCCAAAGGAAGAGCCAGTACTCAAATGGCTTGAGTCAGGTGGCATCACAGAGGTAACAACCAACCTTGACCTAGAATAAACGATATTGGACTGATTCATTTGATGTTATGCTATGCTATGCTATACTATGTTCTTTTTCAGATTTAGATAAAAATAAAGATAGGAAAGAATAAGTGAGACAAAATCAGCTTGTTAAAAAATAAGAATCTGGTGGCATTAATAATAATATGAACGATATTTCAATTGCTATTTTACATTTAGAACATTTATCTTCTTCAGTCGTGTCTGACTCTTTTTGATCCCATGACTATAGCCTGCCAGGCTCCTCTGTCCATGGGATTCTCCAGGCAACAATACTGGAGCAGGTTGCCATTCCCTTCTCCAGGGGATCTTCCCCCCAAAATATGTTAATGGTTTCATCACTTTTAACGGCTCTATCAGAGTTGAGAAAATGAATTAACTTGGAATTTCCATTTCAATCTTGCTAGCAAATATTGCAACACTTAGAAACTATTCGCCAGTCTTACACCTTAACTCACATCCCTCATCTTCATCAGCCCGAGTTGATATTCAATTGCTAGATAGCGCATTCTAATTCTCAAAGTATTATCTACAAGATGACTTGATCTTTCTAATAATCTTTCTCAGGAAGATAGAGCAGGTATTATCAAGTCATTTTGTAGACTAGAAAGTTAAAATAAGGGACTATAGAGTGGTAACAGGGATTTTTTCCCCCAGTATAACATTTAATAAAACATTAGATTACTTGTCAATACTTTAAAATTTGGAGATTTCACATAAAAAAAAAAACTGGATATCTGATTTATATATGCAAGTTGAAATTTCTGGTACCACTGGATAAAACTAGGCCCCTATTCCCATAGCAACACAGTACCTCCTATTGCTTTATTCCCAGTCTCCTCACTCATTAATCTTGACTTGCTTGGCCTTTTTAGGTATTTGATTCCTTTACCATTGTAAAAGGATTCTCTTAAGGCCAGGCTTTGAGGTTGTAAGAGAGGTAAGCCTTAAATGCAGTTCTGTTATATGCTTTTATCATAAAATATTCACACCAGAATATGTGGCTAGCATGTTCATCTCTTCTTCCCTCCAAGAACATTTTGCTCCAATGCACTTCTCACAGTTGCCCAAGAGGCCACCTGTCCCTCAGTCCACAGGGCTTGGTGCTGTTCCTGGTACTTTTCATACAGTTCACTTGCCAATCTCACTTTTCTTGACTAAATTTTAATCCCAGTGCTCCATTCAAAGGTCCCCTGCTCTCTACAGCCATCTCAGAGCCCACCTGAAGCTCCTACCCCTACCCAGGCCATCATTTAGTTACTCTGTCATTCATTTAATGTCATTTAATGACTTTCAGTTACATGTCATTCATGTCAGATGACTGAATTGAAGGGAGGAACAAGTTGTCCTATGGTAACATGTGAGCCTACACTCGACTTATTCTTCTCTCCAGGTCTATGCTGGGATGAAAAAACATTACAGCTTCCTTTTCTGTTTAAACTATGGATCAGATCACTTAATAAATAAAATTTTGGGGAGAACGGCATTGAGCCACATCTGTCAGAGGCAACATGGGCAAACTTTGGGCAACTTCTCTGAGGTAATCCAACCAAAAGCTTGCTGATTTGGTATTTTTAACTTATTTGCTTATCAGAAATGCTCCTTGCCTGAGCAGAAAAACTCGTGTTTCTTTAGCACTTTAGTAAACAGGGAAACATTAATTCAAAGTCTAGAGAAGGCAATACTCTGCTTTCCCCCAGCAGGAGACTAATTTGTGCCTGGCAGGGAAAATTATGTGTTGAAAAATGATACAGAAAGATAAGGACTAGCCCCATTTGTGATTGATTCCACAAATGTTCTTTAAACCTATTCTGTTCTGACACCAAGCTAGGCCCAGGAGATAAGTAGATAAGCAGATATGCAAATAAAGAGGTGCAGTGGATATTTCAGGCATATTATTACAGGCATATGTAAGTATCTGTACAGACTACAGGGTGTACAGGGAAGTCAGCTGTCACTTCTATCCAAAGGAACCAACGAAAGTTCCATAAATAAGTTGACTCTTGAGCTGAGTCCCAGCGGTTACAAGCATATTTTTTATTCAATTTGAGTAGAGTGTTAAGGACTACTTAGCTTGACAAAATAAATTAAAAAGGTGAATTTCTCCTTCATGAGGGTATAGATCATATGAAAAACACTTACTGTAGTGTGTACATAAAGAAAGCATACAATAGATGCAAAATAAAGTAATAGAGATATAGAGTCTGCAGATTCTACCTGAATTTCGATCCTGGTTCAATTATTTGCTTAACAGTGTGACCCCGGACAAGTTGCTTAAGTACTCTGTGTCTCAATTTCTCCTCTGTTAAAGGGTGATGATAATATTATCTACTTCATAGAGTTCTGGTGGTAATAAATTAGACAATGTGTTGTCTTAATAATAGCAGCACATTAATGCAAAGTTAGATAATTAAAACGAAAAAGAAATCTCATACCTAATATGCCCTACATCATTTATGTTTCAGCTTTGCATTTTATTCTTACTCATCTTAGATAATGAAACCAGACTAGATCCCATAATTGCCCTTCTTCAACTAACTGTTCAGTATTCAGTTTCTTAAATTTTTCAGTGAGGTTCATCTTTCAGACATAATGTATTAGCATAATACTACTCTGCCGATGCTTCCAATACTGCATATTACCAAAGAGAACATTCCCAGCAACAAAGTTTTTATTTTCAAACAGTGATTAAAATTGTGAATCTTAAATTTTCTGTTATACATACACAAATATGCATATCTCTTTTAATAATATAAGCTAATTTTATCCATCAAAATTTATTTTTATTAACAGAAGTTTATTTTATTAAAATATTTTAGAAATATTGAGATTATATCACAATGTTCTCTGGAAAAATATTGTCTCAAAAAGTCTTTTATGTTCTGCTAATTTTTTTATTATTCCTATGAAATTCATATATGAAATAATCTTTTCAAAAATCATTCACATTTAGGGGACTCAACATTCTCTTAATAACATACCTTCCTTTCTTCTACACTTATCTCCTAGAAATAACCTTAAGACTTTCTATGTAATAAAATCTATTCTATAAAAGAATTAATATGCTCTTGAAAATATGCTATAATAAAAGTACAATTAGGGAAAAGTCATACTAATAGAAAATTATACAACAACAGGGTTTTAGTATTTTCTAATACCCACTCACACTGAAATAATAAAAGTGCTCAAAAAAAAAAAAAAGAAGCTATTTCCTCTTCTTAAGATACTTTTCATCTTACAAAATTGAGATCATTCATTGTATTTCAATCTTGGAGAAAAGGACCTTATTCCACATTATCATTCCAGTGTCACCTCTTGGGTTAGCATACTCTTGAGGCAGTTATGTTTTGAGATTTCAGTGTGAGCTGTTTCAGAATTCCTCCCTGGCTGTAGTCCTGTGTTATGCTCTGGGCTTTCTGCCATGTTCTTGGGCAACACCTCACACCACTACACTTTTCATATCTCTTGCCTTCTTCCCATGTCCAAGTCTTGTTTCCCAGACTAACAAGTTGTTTATAATTCATTATGGAGAAATTTAGCTCTGTCTGTCCAGTGCTGCCTGTCAGGCTATGCTGCAAAAGACTTGACCTTCTCTACGAGAGTGCCTTGTCCAGATTTGCCTAGTTGTTTTCCTTAACAAAAGAATCATCTGTGTGTGATATAAGTATTGCTCCTCCTGAGAAGGCAAAAAATAGTGGTCTTTTTTCTTTCTTATAAAACAGGTTTGTGGAGCTTTTTTTCCTCTCCATTACATAGATTTTTTTCAACAAATACTCTTGAAGTGTTAGACTTTGCAGAACAATTCAGTCTTCACTTACTTTCAATAAGTGCCATTATAGGAAGTGAATCCCAGGAAGGTGAAGATGATAGCTACATAAATATACTGTCTTCAGGAAAGAAAAAACTTCAGATGTATCCATAGAAACTTTGCAGTTATTTTTATGTGGACACCGACCTAATTTTATTAGGAAAGAAAGATTCTAGGAACTGCAAACCAGTGACTTTGAATCCCTAGCAAAATTTAGACAGGAATATCAAAGTAAAAGGAGGCATTTTGAGAAGATGGTAATGACTATTAAGAACCAATATGGATTCACTAAGAAAACAATTCCAAGCAAACTGATATACTATTCAAAAGAGAGTTTAAATTTCGTAAGTCTTTCAATCAAAATACTCAGGCATTCTTAGGAGATAAGTTAAAGCTAGTTTATAATATGGTTAGGAAATTTTTTTAAATGGCAGAATTACCTCTTTGAGTATCTAAGGATGATGTTTGGAGTAACATAGTTTTTGGGGTTCAAATTGAAGCCCTGCAACTTATCAGCTATGCAAATTTGCATAAGTTGCATAAACTCCTGAACCTTAAGCCCTTCAACTGTAGTGAGGGTTTAAAAACTATGTCACAGAAACATCGTGCTTCTTAAATGCAAAATGTACATGAAGTGCTTTTTTACCTATTTTAAATAAGTACTCAATAAAAATGACAGGTGTGGTACTTTATTCTCATTAGCAAAGGCTGATTGATAATTTTCAATCTGAAGAGAGATATCTGAGAGGTGTATAACCACTTTTTTCCCTGCTTATTTGAAAGAAATAATTACATTGGCAGTCTCCTTGCAATTCTGTGGGCTCTTTCTGGGAAATGACCATATCTTTCTTGCTTTTGGTATCATCACTGCTGGACTTAGTGCCTGACTCATCATAGCCATTCAGATGCCTTTTAAAGAATGGCACAAAATGAAGTATAAAAATCAAGACTCTGATTAGCAAAATCAAGATTCAAAACTGCCACAAATAATTAGAACAATGGGCCAATAAGCTCTAGTATGGATGGATAGAAAGTCAATGATTTCCATCCAAATCATCAGTTGCAACAAGAAGTTGCAAAAGATTTGATTAAACAGAATTTGATATGAAAAAGATTAAAAATTTTAGTTTTATAAAAATTTAACAACTAAAAATAGGATAATGATACTAACCCTTCCTAAGAGTACGTTTCCTGCCTTCATAAAATTCTAAATTGTTATAAACATAGTTCCGAACAAGGCAGGCATCAGCACCCATTTACTTTGCATAATTAGACCACATCTCAAGCAATGCATTCAGTTCTGATGCCACATTTAGAACAGACATGGACAAACTGGAATCCATCCAATATGGTGAGAGACCTTAAAAGCCACCTCATATTAGAATGATTAAAGGAATGTTCACTTTGAAAAAAGAGTAGACTTAGGAGAAAATGATAGCCATTTTTCAAATATTTGTACAACTTTCATGTGGAATAGGGATTAAATTTATCCTCAAAACCTCATGAAGCTTCAGAAAAAATTCATGCCAAGGAGTAGACAATTTAGGAAGATATTTGTCAAAAATAAGGAAGCACTCTGTTTAAAGTGAGGGTGAAGGTCTTAGATTTAATGTATTCTCTAAAAAGTTCTACAATTTCAATTTATTTAGCAAATGATTACCACTCACGTTTATGTGCAAACCTGTATGAAGTCTGTTTAGAAAGAAAGTCTTCAAGATATTGCAGGTTACTTAATATATATCATTTACAATGTTCACATCACAGTTAAAATGTACAGCTAAACATTTACTTAGCAAAAATTTATTGAATATCACTACACATCAATTTTATGCTAGATGGTGGGCAAGTTGAAGAAAAAGCAATATTGTATAAAAATTCCTGCTTTGGGTAGAATATTGGAGCAAACTTTGGTATTTGAAAATAAATCAATCCCCAAAGAACCAGTTTGCTTGATTTAAATGTCACCGAGGAACTGAGAGGCTTGAGAAAATTAATATCCCATCACTTCCAGAGTACGTTGATAAAGTGGGTAGAAACTGTATGTCAAAGACATACCATTTATATATATTGAGACCCATATTTTCTAGACTTTGTTCTGATCATGTTACACTTAAAACTTTGGCATGTTTTTAAATGCTTATTATTTCCATACCTGAATTTCATTTATGCATATGCCTATAAAGAAATATGTAGCCAATCAACTTTTTAAAAATACCACCATCAATTGAAACAACATTGAGTGCCAGCTAGTCTAATACTCTGTAAAGAGTAAAAGTTTCCCTTTTCCTTAAGATGTTTACAAAGCATTTCTCCTATTATCTTTTTCTTTTAAGAAGTAAAAGAAATGTAACTATTTGATTTGCTATCAGAAAATTTAAGAGCAAAATGGACAGCATATATAGTGATGTTCATTTTAATTATTGAAAGACTTCCAATTTTCTTTGTCTTTTGTTTTGCAAGTGCTTGTTTTTTTAAAAGGTTAAAAAAATAAATAAATAAAAGGTTAAAATATAGTAGTAATTCTCTCTGCTAAAAGAGGCTATATTTTTAAGGAATGAATACCAAATTAAAAAAAAATCTAGTTTTGCTAAATGGTTAGTTAGAAGAGGATAGTTTTTAAAGAGGAAACAAACAGAAAGCAGTAGAACTGCCTAGTCCTGCTCAGAGCAATCCAATCCTGAGTCAGCAAATAGGTATTTGCCAGTAGCAATGAGCATTGTGTACTACAATGACGGTGCTGCTTAACTCGATACTGTTCCCACACCTCTGTTAGTCGGATCCAGTGCGTGGGTAACTCATGAAGTCACTGGGTACTTTACCGAAATATTGAAAGCAATGAAGGTTATGAGGGTTTAGAGACAGGTGGAACTGGCTTACATACTCAAGCCACTCCCACTCTTAAAGTGTAATTAGCAATGAAATTCATGCCAATAGGACACCTGTCTGCATAGGAAATTCGTGACAAGACAGAAGGGCAGACTTCGGATCACAACGATAGTTTTGTGACTGTGATCTCCCCACAGCCTCTTCAGGAAGGATACTCTTTTCTCACTTGTATGCCCATTGGAAGTTGAAGGGAGCTTGCTAACTGATGTTCTATATGGACCCAGAAGTACTACAGCTAAGGTAAGGGCAATTATATCTCTTGTGATCACTAGAGATTATAAGGAGAGTTCCAGCTCAATCTTCCCTTTCAAATGTAGATTACTGAGACCATCTTCTTGGCAGTGTATTTCAGGATCTTAAACTCAAAGGATAAAATTGTCTGGTGCCTGCTCTGAAAAGAGACATTTGGCCCCTGTAATAGTCTGTGCCGGAGAAGGCAATGACACCCCACTCCAGTACTCTTGCCTGGAAAATCCCATGGACGGAGGAGCCTGGTAGTCTGCAGTCCATGGGGTCGCTAAGAGTCAGACACGACTGAGCGACTTCACTTTCACTTTTCATTCTTATGCATTGGAGAAGGAAATGGCAACCCACTCCAGTGTTCTTGCCTGGAGATTCCCAGGGGCGAGGGAGCCTGGTGGGCTGCCGTCTACGGGGTCGCACAGAGTCGGACACAACTGAAGCGACTTAGCAGGAGCAGAAGCAATAGTCTGTGCTGTTTCTGGCTAATAGGATATAGAGAAATGGGGAGATGGTGAGGTGAAGTTGAGTGATAAGTCTTGATTTCAGAAGAATGTATCAAAGCAGATCATCTTCCAGGGCTCTACATGAAGATGATTTTCATAGCCACCTGTACTTAGAGATTTAAATTTATGAAAAGAGAGTCATGATAATATCTTAATTGCTCTAAGGATGTCTTTTCAAAGAAATTGTCACAGAAACAGTTCCTTCAGAGGAACCGAGAAACCAAAGGGAGATGGCTTTATTGTGGAAGAGCCAAGGAAAGCCTTCTTCCCTAGAAGGTAATGTTTATGGAGCTCTTTAGCAAATAGTGGTCTCCGTTGCAATACTTCTCTGTTTGATAAAGATTCAAAAAGTCTTAATCAAATCTAGCAGTTATTGCTGCTTCTTTCTCTCCTAATCTCCCTGATCCTGAATTATGAGATCCTTATCCATTAAAATAAAACAGCATTTGTTAAAGCCTTTTCAAAATTAAGAACAAAACCATCAAAATAGTTGTTTGCTAATATCAAATAAGTAAATTTTTTTTAATTTGATGAATTGTGTGTAAGTGCTAATCAAGTGGGTGGAGTCCTAAGAGGGGAGGAAACAAGCTAAAACAATATATGCAATTTGTTTGCATTATTATTTGAGATAATTACAAAGCAGACATTCAAAAGCTATTTTTTAATCTTTACACAAGAAGGGGGTAAATAGGGAGGAAAGGAAAAGCAAAAGAACATGCAGCCATTGTCAGCTGCAATTTAAAATATTGCCAAATTCACAATTGTCAAATATTAGCATTACTGAGAATGCCAGGGACAGAACTGTCACATTGAATGGAGAGTGATAACTTCATAGGAAGGCAAAGCTGAGGATATGACCAGTTTGCAGTCACAGAGAAATCAGCTTTAATTAATTTGAGTGCCAGTTCTGTGTATAATTACACAGCATGAGAGTTTGCATGCAAATGCGGAAATGCTGATTGTTCAAATACTTGCACTTGCTCATTAATACATTGGGACTAAGCGGGGCTGGCAAGCAGACAGAGTACAGCACACACGGCGCCTGCAGGCTAATTTGTATTATACTGTAGTTAGCAAACAGATTTCAGATGTTTCTCCTTTCTTTAAATAATAAGCTCAAAAATGTGTGTATCATTTTTATCTGTGACATACCTTGTTTTCCTCTTGATTAAAATAAAAATGTTTTGGGCTTTTAAAAAACTGTTGAGGGCGCACGAAACATGGCAATAGCACCAATTTGATGTCAGTAACATTTATACCAGTTATAGGATATTTCTATTTGATGTTTTATGTAGTTATCCAAAATTGCCATTTTCCATGATTGGTGAGACTATACTCAGAAAAGGTAATTTTATATATCATTTCCAAAAAGGAATAAAGCAATGGCCACAGCTGAATTACCTATTTGCCTATCAAATCTAGTATCTTGTGTCTAGCGTCATTGACCAGAGGTTTCAGGAGAAGGATTGATTAATTTGAGAAAGCACATAATCCTAAAATGTACTGACATGAGATTTTCCATTCTGACCCCTGAATCTCTTAGCAGAGATCAGTTTCAACCAAGTTCCCAGCTTCTTTGACAATACCCTAGGGAAAACATCTTCCTTAATCACAACCAGAAGAAAATATCTGATACTTTCTTCAGAAAATGGTACAAGAATATAAGGAATTTACTACGTCCCCCAAATTTACTGCTATTACCAATGCTACTAATTCCTTGCCAATGTATTTAATACATTTTTATACATTTCAATTCTACAAATATTTATCAAGCTTCTATTTTTGTTAGATACTGCCAAGCACAGGATATACTATGGTAAGCGAGATAGACAACAGACCCTACATGTGCCATCTCCTTTCTCTCAGGATTTGCATGAAGGAACCTAATTCAGTTTCTCTGGGAAATACATGCTATTAGCAATGATCATCTTGTAAAAACCCACACTGAAGAAACTTGAATCTGTGGCCTTCCACACACACAGTTCTTCTACCTTATTTGGAAGACTAATTCCTTCTCTGATGTTTCTTCAACCTCATTCTTATGTGAGATGAAAGGAGCTGCTTCTAGCCCCAGGTCTGAATGGAAACTCTAAAGCATATGTGAAACAGTCTATCAAGCAAGCTCCAAAGTTTTATAAGAACAGATTGAAGAGGAAGGCTGTCAATACTCTCTCTGAAAGCCTATAACCTGTACTTTCCCAAAGAGGAAATCTGGACACATCTTGTAGATGATTTAGGACAGACGCTTCACACCATTTGTCTGAACAACAGCGTTTTCAATCAGTTCAGGAGTAAGGACTAGAAAGCATGAGCCTCCCATCCTAAAATGTCTTTTCAAATATTCCACTGCCAAAGGCTTCCTACAAGTATGGGACATGTCTATGTACAAACAGGAAAATGACAGTGAAAACACTCATACACACCACCTAGTCTCCCACTTCCTTCTCAGAATGCTCATAACCCTCTCACCCTACGTATGAAAAATACGCAAGAAGGAAGGGGAAAATGCAGGATGGTGAAAAGAATTCAAGGGTATCTTCCTGATGTAAGAACCCAGTAACTTGGAAAAACTGGTTTTCACAAGCTATGAACTCCAAGTACCCTGAACTCAACCAATTTTTCCTTTTGGCTCAGTCATAATTGGACACCCATGATCAAAACACACAAACAAAAATGAAACAAAACTAAATTCCCCAAATATGTACGTATTAAGAAAATTCCACTTGCCTGGTATCAGAATATTAAAAAAAATATTTTATATGCAGATATGTTAGTGACTTTACCAGCAGAGCAAAAAATCAGAAGAATTTACCTATAGGGAGCAACTTCCAGTGTGAGGTTGTGGTGATATATATGAAATGACATATATTCACATATGATGCAAATAATTTCATGAAACAATTACAGGTAGGGAGCAAAGGGAAGTGTATAGAGAAGAAATGGAAGATTTCATCTGGAGAGAGAGAGAGTGTTCAGAAAACATGAGGAAGCTCTAGCCACAGACTTGAGGAAAGCCTGTAACTCAGTGTAGAAGCACAACACACCGCACTGATTCAGAATAGACAGGTGTGCTGATCGTTGCAGAGTCAAACTCATAGGCTGATAACAGCTAATGATTCAGCAATAATTAGGTCAACAAGAACCATCTCCACAGATTTGTGGGTGCTGGGTACATATTTCAAGGGAATGAGAAAAATGAAAGTGTGAATAATTGGAAATAGGAAATGTGTGGAATCTCTATTCATAAAGTGAAGGGGAGGGGATGTCGCTGGCGATCCATTGGTTAAGAATCTGCCTTCCATCGCAGGGGACTCGGGTTTGATCCCTGGTGAGGGAACTAAGATCCCACATGCCTCAGGGCAACTATGTTCTGTGCTCTCACACCACAAATCCTGAGTCTGAGCGCTGCAACTAAGACCCAACACAGCCAAACAATTTTTTTGTTTTAAGTGAAGGGGAAGAAGTGAAGCAACAGTGGAGACTTAACCATGTTTGTAGGAGAGAAAATAACTATGGAGCAGGAGCAGTCAGGGTTAAAGCAGAAGTGTGTCATTAATGGGGCAGGAGTTGGGGAGAGTACAGGTAGCTGTGCTAGCTTTAGAGGTTTTAAAACATATTACTCCAAGAACCAGGAGGAAAAGAGAGTAGCGACAGAGAAAATCGAGGGAGAGGTGAGAAAAGTCGTGAGGATGTGTGTTGGAAGCCCGTGATGTAGAGAGGACACTGGTGAAATCATTCCCTGGGAGGGTATAGGAAAGGGTGGACATGACAAGGACATAGTAAATACTTTATTTTACTAAACAAAGGTAGAGCAAATATAGTTTACAATTTTAGATAAATAAATGAGGGACAATGGAGAAACAGAAAATTGTCACTATAAAAAATTCACTTAGACATTAACTGGTGCCAAGGTAAAGTGAGCAATGGGACTCGACTCATAATTGTGAGGCAGTCTATAAGTTTGCACTCTTCAATATCAGTACACCTGAAGTAGTTGTTTATGGTTTAGCACTCTGGCATTCACTACTGAGAAAGGAGCTGTGGGGAGATAGCCAATGCACCAAAGAGCTTCAGTTCAGTCACTCAGTCATGTCCAACTCTTTGCAACCACGTGGACTGCAGCACATCAGGCCTCCCTGTCTATCACCAACTCCCGGAGTTTACTCAAACTCATGTCCATTGAGTCAGTGATGCCATCCAACCATCTCATCTTCTATCATCCCCTTCTCCTACCGCCTTCAATCTTTCTCAGCATCGGGGTCTTTTCAAATGAGTCAGTTCTTCACATCAGGTGACCAAAGTATTGGAGCTTCAGCTTCAGCATCAGTCCTTCCAATGAATATTCAGGACTGGTTTCCTTTAGGATGGACTGGTTGGATCTCCTTGCAGTCCAAGGGACTCTCAAGAGTCTTCTCCAACACCACAGTTCAAAACCATCAACTCATCAGTGCTCAGATTTCTTAAGAGTCCAACTCTCACATCCATACATGACTACTGGAAAAACATAGCTTAGAT
This sequence comes from Antilocapra americana, assembly GCA_007570785.1. NCBI lineage: Eukaryota > Metazoa > Chordata > Mammalia > Artiodactyla > Antilocapridae > Antilocapra > Antilocapra americana. The sequence goes on from ML661344.1 coordinate 19,447,013, forward strand.
TAGATGGCTCTTTGTTGGCAAAGTAATGTCTCTGCTTTTTAATATGCTGTCTAGATTGGTCATAACTTTTCTTCCAAGGAGTAGGCGTCTTTTAATTTCATGGCTGCAGTCACCATCTGCAGTGATTTTGGAGCCCAGAAAAATAAAGTCTGACACTGTTTCCACTGTTTCCCCATCTATTTCCCATGAAGTGATGGGACCAGATGCCATGATCTTAGTTTTCTGAATGTTGAGTTTTAAGTCAACATTTTCACTCTCCTCTTTCACTTTCATCACGAGGTTCTTTAATTCTTCTTCACTTTCTGCCATAAGGGTGGTGTCATCTGCATATCTGAGGTTATTGATAATTCTCCTGGCAACCTTGATTCCAACTGTGCTTCATCTAGACCAGCATTCCTCATGATGTACTATGCATAGAAGTTAAATAAGCAGGGTGATAATATACAGCCTTGACGTTCTCCTTTCCCGATTTGGAACCAGTCTGTTGTTCCATGTCCAGTAATGACTGTTGCTTCCTGCCCTGCATATGGATTCTCAAGAGGCCGATCAGGTGGTCTTGTATTCCCATCTCTTGAAGAATTTTCCACAGTTGTTTTGAGCCACACAGTCAAAGGCTTTGGCATAGTCAATAAAGCAGAAGTAGATTTTTTTCTGGAACTCTCTTGCTTTTTCAATGATCCAATGGCAATATGATCTCTGGTTTCTCTGCTTTTTCTAAAACCAGCTTGAACATCTGGAAGTTCATGGTTCACATACTATTGAAGTTGGCTTGGAGAATCTTGAGCGTTACTTTACTAGCGTGTGAGATGAGTGCAATTATGCAGTAGTTTGAGCATTCTTTGACATTACCTTTCTTTGAGATTGGAATGAAAACTGATCTTTTCCAGTCCTGTGGCCACTGCTGAGTTTTCCAAATTTGCTGGCATATTGAGTGCAGCACTTTCACAGCATCATATTTTAGAATTTTGAAACAGCTCAACTGGAATTCCATCATATCCACTAGCTTTGTTTATAGTGATGCTTCCTAAGGCCCACTTGACTTCGCCTTCCAGGATGTCTGTCTCTAGATGAGTGATCACACCATCGTGACTATCTGGGTCATGAAGATTTTTTTTTATAGTTCTTATGTGTATTCTTGCCACCTCTTCTTAATATCTTCTTCTTCTGTTAGGTCCATATCATTTCTGTTCTTTATTGAGCCTATCTTTACATAAAATGTTCCCTTGGTAGCTCTAATTTTCTTGAAGAGATCTCTAATCTTTCCCATTCTATTGTTTTCCTCTACTTCTTTGCATTGATCACTGAGAAAGGCTTGCTCATCTCTCCTTGATATTCTTTGGAAGTCTGCATTCAAATGGGTATATCTTTCTTTTTCTCCTTTGCCTTTCACTTCTCTTCTCTTCTCAGCTTTTTGTAAGGACTCCTCAGATAGCCATTTTGCGTTTTTACATTTCTTTTTCTTGGGGATGGTCTTGATCCCTGCCTCCTCTAAAATGTCACAAACCTCCACCAATAGTTCTTCAGGCACTCTGTATCATATCTAATCCCTTGAATCTATTTCTCACTTCCACTGTAAAATCGTAAGGGATTTTATTTAGGTCATACATGAATGGCCTAGTGATTTTCCCTACTTTCTTCAATTTAAGTCTGAATTTAGCAATAAGCCTTTAGGTAAAACCATCCCTTTGTGTTCCTCCTTCCTCTGCTCACCTGAGGCCATGTTGGTGACAGAAAATGTTATTTATTCAACAGAGGCAAAAGCTGTATAGAGCTGCCTAGGTTTCTTTGTCACAGTACTTTCCTCCTACATAACCCAGATTCCTGTTGGCTTATATCCTTGAGTTAGGCATCAAAAACAGGACAGCATTTCCTGAAAACTAATGTTAAGTACAGTACCCATGTATCACTTGGCGAAGAATGAGAAGGTCCCAAAGGCCTAAATCTTTGTGTAATATGTCTGGAATTACAATTAGCACTTTACAACAGGTGTATTCGTGGACTTACCTGGCTATTTCAGCTTTCCTGCCAGAAGGCAGGTGAACGTCAGTCACTCTGTGGCTACCAGTGGACACAGGGCAATCCCTGGAGCCACAGGTCTGGCTGTGGCATAACAGGGACATTGGGCATTCTGAGATTCCTAAAGAGATCAGTGGATGTAGTATACGGATGTCAGAACTCCCAAAAACCAGGTAACACTCAATGAGCAAAGCACAACACAAAGTTGTTAAAACACTTCCAGTCTGCCACTCGCTCCCAGTTGCTTCTCTAATGTCCTTTTTGCTTGGGCCTCTTTCCCTGCGTTTTGCTTATCCTCCTCCCAAACTTTTCCAGGTCCCAAATCTAAAAATCCTGTTGACCAGGTAAAAGAGTCTGTAGCATGTAAAAATAAGAAACAAAGAAGGTTTTTAAACAAAATGTAATATTCAAGGCAACTCAAAATCAAAGATTTCTTGAGGGTCTACTTTATGTCAATCACTGCATTATCCATAGGGGATTTGAGGATAAATGTGTGAAGTGCTTTGGGATTCCATGGTGGCTCAAGTGGTAAATAATCCACCTGCAATGCAGGAGGTCTACGTTTGATCCCTGTTGGGAAGATCTCCTGGAGAAGGGTTGACAACCCATTCCAATACTCTTGCCTATAGAACCCCATGGACAGAGGAGCCTGGTGGGCTACAGTCCATAGGGTCTCAAAGAATTGGACATGACTGAGTGACTAAGCATGCACAAATGTGAAATACTTTATTTATGGAGGTCATCTTTAAGTGGGAACACAAACCTGTTAGCCTAGAATACTTGAGGATATTGAGGCACCAATACAAGAGATATTTCTTCTGTAGGAAAAGAAAAATATTGGCAAAGCAAATGGTTGAAGCAAATGAATTTAGATGTGGAAATACACATAAAGATGAGCAAACTCTGTTTTAAAGAGATTTTTCTAGCAGCAATATATAAGCTGGATGCAGAAAAGCCTAAAGAACATTTAGGAGACTGTTGGGATAGTGTATAGAAGAGAGAGGATGGAAAAGCAGATGAAAAAGGCTGAGATATCTCAGAGGAAGTACTGGCAGGGATTTGCCAATTATTGTGGAAAAAGGAAAGTTCTCATATTTGACTTTGAGATTTCAAAACTTGGTGATGATGTTTTAAAAATAGGAAACATTAGGAGGAAATGAAATGTGATAAGGAAGACAATGAATTCAATTTGAACCTAATAAGCTTTTTGAGATCCCAGAGCCTGCCATTGTAGAAAAGAGGAGAGTGCAGGCAGAAATCTGTATCCAGCACTCTGAGATGACAGGTCCTCAGAGAAATGTGTGAGGGTCATCTATAGGAAAGGTCCAAAGAGTATATGAAATCGTCCAGAGAGAGAATAAGAAGAGAGGAGGGCTGAGGAACAAACTTTTAAATCACCTATATGAAAAGTGTGAAGAGGAAGGAGGCAAAACTTGTAGTCACACAGTTAAGAATCTGGGAATGTCCACAGAGAGAAAGGGTGGAGAGGTCCGGAAGAAGGGCTGGTCAGGAGACAAGGAAGAGACACAGAGCAGGAAAATGAATTATGAGAATGTTGAGTGTCACAACTAATTAAACCTCAGGAGAGAGGTTTCATTAAAATGATGGGAAAAGAAATCATGTTACTAGGTGATAAGTTCTTATCAAATATCTCCAGTGTATTTGAATACTGGAACAAAGCAACACATTAAGCTTTCTAGGAGTTTACCCTTAAATTAGAAAAAGAGAAGATAAGGAAGAATGACTACTTCAAGAGTGAAGCAAGTGGTACCAGTTCAACCTGGTTTGCTGCATCATTTTAACGAACCAGAGACCTGTTGTAATTCTGGTTTCTCTCAAGCTCTTACTTCATGTTGTCAAGTGAAGGTGGGTGGCAGTTAATGGGGAAAAGTTAATGATGTTCAAAGATGACTAAGTCTATAAAAGACAACTGGGCTCTTCCTACAATTCATGATTAGGAGTTAAAAGAATTTCCCCCAAGAAAGTCATCTCCGCTCCACCCACTTTCCCTGGTCTATTTCATCTTTTTGACCACAGTTTACCCTCATGGTCGTGTGTGAAAATGTCCTGTCTTACGTGGCAAGCCCATTTGAAATGGTCCTGATAACCCTTCCTTCATGTAAGATATGCTTTTCAGCTACTGGTAATTTCTAAAGGCCACAGAATTCTCAGAAGAGCTTTGTTATTCATGTAGCAAGTTCAGTAAAGTCAGTCTCCCTACTTAGTTATGCTTAGCATAAGAAACAGGCTAATCTAGTAAAACCCAAATGAATGTACATTTTTCCTTGGCTTTTGTTTTGATGTATCCACATGTTGTAGTGCTCCATGCTTGGACCTACCCAAAGAAATCTGATAAAAAGTCGTGCCATACTACCACTGAGTAGAAAATTACTTTCACCCTAATTGAATGCTTTTTTTAAATAAACCCCACACAAATCCTCCTCAACTACATATTGATGCCTAAGTGTGCATATGAGGTGAAGTATCTAAATTGTTGGCAGAAAATGTAATTGTATGTTTACCCAATAGGTAATATATGTATTACCAAAGAGTTATGTCTGGGGAATATGAATTATTTGTATACTGTATTAACATAACATTAAATTGTACATGGTTTGTATTCTTCTTTTTAAAACACAAGTAGTTACTTGACGTGTCTAGGATTTTTCCATATTTATTTTTAGTTGGAAGAATATCTCTGCCTCTTTTATAATTCTGCAGAAATTTTATTCATCGAAATATGTATCTGTGTATATAAATGCACATGCACACACTTCACTCTCTCTCTCTCTCTCTCTCTCTCTCTCTCTCTCTCTCTTCTCTCACTCTCTCAAACACTCAGGGAGCCACCTTCATAAACTTGCTCTGCATGGTTGTTGGTTTATCTGTCAAAGAAATTCATTACCAAGAGAATGTCTTGCTTTATATGCTTACTAAATTTTTAAAAAATGTTTTTCATTATATTTATGCAAACGTAACTTGGCTAGTTCATAATTTACCAAATGCAAGCATTTGTCAAGGTTATTTCCAATCACTCAGAAAAATGTGCCTTTGTGTATTTTGATTATTTAAAGCAATTTTGTTTCCATTATGCGTATGTGCAGCCAGAACAGCATGACTGTCTTGACTGAGGAAGTGGGAATGCTCTTAATTTTCATATGTGCATCTGCAGAAGAGCTTTTGATTGTTTAACCACTGCACAGATAGTGATGTGGCCATAAATGTTTTTGCACACATTTATTTTTCTTGGCACCTCAGAAGAGAAGGGTAATACAAAAAATTACATATGCTGCTATTTGCATTTAAAAGTATATATACTCAACTGTAAGCTGAGGAAATGTTTAATGTTTTGAAGCATAGAAATTAGGACACACTCAGAAATCTCTGTCTTGTGATCACATCTTATTTATACATTAACAAAACATCTGGATTTTTTTCCCTTTTGGCTATGGGCTGAATTTTTTCCCCTTGTGCAAATTTAATACCAAACTCTGAAATTATCAGGAATCAAATAGTGTCATTCAAATTTGCTTACCTTGCCTTGAAGCTAACCAGCTTATTTGCTCATTAGATGAGTCTACTACTTTTCGAGGAGGCAGAAAAGAGAAACAAGAGCAATTCAAGGCATTAGAGATCACTCTCTTGAATATGGTGTCACCATATAACTGTGGAATCAAGTTTCGTTTAGTTTTTATGGGCTACTAGATTTCATTTAATCTAAAATGCTATCAATAATAAGATGCATCAACATTTTCTATTCTACAAAGAAAATGCAAAACTCTGCCATTGAAATTATGATGTTTCATTATTTGAACAATCTATCCCAATTTCAGCAATGTTAAAATAAGGGAGAAACTGCAACTTACAGTGAATAAAATAGTATACATAGAATAATTATAAAGATTTAGCTCTTGGAGATAGTACGTTAACTACATCAATGCAACTCAAAAGTGCTCCTTCCCTGACAAGAGAAGATTTATTATCTCTTTCATTCAATGAGACTTAAAAAAATGTACTATGTATTTCAAACTGTTTCTACATTTTCTCATTCATGGAGTTATCAAGAGAGTATTCTCTCCTTTAAGGCATTGACTTTATTATTTTTATTTTATTAAGGTATAATTGTCAAAACTGCAAGATATTTAAAGTGTGCAATATGATGACTTGATACACATATACATTGTAAAAGGATTCCTCTCATCAAATCAATACACTGTCACCTCACATATGTACATTTGTTTGTTTGTTTGTTTCGGTGAGAGCAGAGTTGACTTTGTGTTGAAAGAAACAGTGGTAAAAAAAAAAATAGAAAAAGTTTTGGTATTTTTTTAGAATTTTAGGCTTTAGAAAATTTTTTTTGAAACTTCTGACTTGATTCTTGTTTCTGTGAGACTTTAGGCTATAAATTAATCTAGCTGAGATTGCGTCCCAGTTACTCTGCACCCTCATGTCTGTTTTCTACCCATCTAAACTCCCTCTATACACTGCTCCAGGACCAGCAAGCATTCAAACTTTTGTTACAGGAAACAAACAATGGTGGGTCCTAAATATTCCTTAAAACACTATGATAAAGCAATATAAGTGAAGTTGCCCAATCTTGTCAGACTCTTTGCGACTCCACGGACTAGAGCCTACCAGGCTCCTCCATCCATGGAATTTTCCAGACAAGAGTACTGGAGTGGGTTGTCATTTCCTTCTCCGGGGGATCTTCCTGAACCAGGGATCAAACCTGGGTCTCCCGCATTGCAGGCAGACACTTTACCATCTGAGCCACCTGACAAGCTATAAAGCAATATAAGAAACACTCAATCAGTACTTGTAAAAAAAAATCTTCAAAAGATATTAAAACTATCTTGTCCCAAACACACTCTTGTAAAATCCATAATTTGATAATCAAGTAAATTCCTGGATTTCACTGTCAGAGAATGGGCTTTAAGAGAAATGACCTATTTCTCTGTCTACTTGCTTACCACCAATACCTAACCCAGTGCCTAGCAAATAGTATTTTCCCAATAGATGTTTCTTGAGTGACTTAATTAAGTGATTAACTATGAACAAAGTGTCCCTTTCCTTATCTCACTCGTGGAGATAGGCATTATGAGGCAAGAAATAATAGTAAGGGAAAAATTAAATTGATTCCCTACATATTTCATATAAAGATAGTTTCTATTATAGGGTAAGATGCTTCTGGCACTATGGGTACTATTCAGTTATTCATCACGAACCCATCTAGTAAATAAACATGTACAAAACAGCCACTGAAGACCAGGGACTCTGGATGCAAAGCTGAGTGGTATTACCCTCTAGAGCAGTAGTTCTTAAACTATTTGGTCTCAGGACTCTGTTCTACTTTCAAATATTATTGAAGATTCCCCAAAGTGTTTGTTTATGTTAATTATATCTCTCAATATTTATCACATTAGAATTAAAATGCAAAAATGTTAAATATTCATTCAACTAAAAATAGTGGTAATCCCTAGAGATTTAAAGCTTAAGGGAGCAGATAGGTAAACAAATATGAATTTTCTGCAGTTTGTAATAAGTATAGTGATAGAGAAAAGCATAGGATCTTTTAGGGATATTTCCCAAAAGAGGATAAATGTAAGTGGGACCCCAAAGCACAGCTAGTTATTGTTGCTTAGTCGCTAAGTCGTGTCTGACTTTTCTCCACCCCATGGGCTGTCCATGGGATTTTCCAGGCAAGACTGCTTGGGTGGGTTGCCATTTCCTTCTCCAGGATATATTCCCAACCCAGGAACCAAGCCTGTGGCTCCTGCTGCATCTCTTGCATTGCAGGTAGTTCTTTACTTCTGAGCCACTGAAGAAGCCCCAAGGACACCTAAGTGTCAACTAAATAAAGAATGAAGCTTTTGGCTGATTGAATCTGGTGCCTTGGAATATTATTTCTGTTTTCATTTTATTAATGGTCTTTCTAAAGTCTCAAATGATCTAGAGCATATGGTTCCTATATGGCAATTGGATTCCAAGAAGCATGTATGTCCAGTCAAGTAAGGTCATTAATAAGCTATTACTACTCAAGGTTGAGTTACCATGGGAATTTGAAAGAAAGAACCTGGATAGTCGTATGATAGTCTGTGTTGGATTGCACAGACATTTTTATGTGGTGAGCCAGATGTCATCTATTTTATGTGCTTTTGGGCTCTGTGTCCCAATAGAAATAAATTTAAATCGTTCCTCATCAATGTGACCTAGCTAGATCACATAGCTAGATATCACTAACCACTTTAACTAACACTAAAGAATGTAAAATAAGTGACATGGATTGAATTCCTAATATGTGACTTTGTGGACTTAGAGACATAATTGCATTTAATTATCAAACAATTTGATGGATATTTATAGTATACCAATTTTTAAGACCAGGAGATGGAAGTTCAGAGAAATTAAGTAATATGCCAAAGGCCAGAAAGTACAGAACTGACTTCTGAGCCAGATGTAATTAACTGAAAAACCTCTGCTCTTTCTCATACTGGGATACATGTAACCTGGGAGCAGACAGAGGTGGATCGGAAGGAAGATAAGCACCCTCCCCGCCAGCACATTGCCCTAAAGCACAGGTTTACCTTGATTGAGGATTCTTAAGATATTTAAAAATTCAAAACAAAGGCAAACATATAATGAAATAAAAGGGAAGCTACTTGAATTTTTAAGAATCAAATGTAGACTTTTAAGGAATTTCCTCTCAGGAGGAAATAATCTGGGATTTTCCCAGATTGTCCAAGTCAGAGTTTTTACTCCTCTGCCTTGAGGGAACTTTTAAGATCCACTCTGAAACATTCATTCTTATCACAAACAGAACAATGTTTTTTCCAGTAACCAGACCAAAACACTGTCCAGATAGTGTTCAAAGCAATCTCAGTCTAAACATGCTAGTAAACTGCTCATATTTCCTGATTGCTATGAGTACAAATCAAATTTATAAACATCTTCCACATATATGACATCAGTGAGTACCAGAAAAAAGATGAAGTTAGAAGGAGAGAAGCAGTTAACTTTACTTAACAGCCACTAACAGAAGATGATAATGATGATTATGAGAATGAGTGTGATGAAAAGTACATTTTTCACATATCTATCATGTGCTAAGCACTATGCTTGAATTCATCTTAACTAAACTGTGCAACAATCTTATACAGAGATCTTATTATTCCCATTCGTGTATGTACCCATATGTAATACTATTGCATTCATGTTATCCCAACAAGTCTATGAGTTATTATTATTATCCATATGCTGCCGACAACAAAATTGGTCTCAGAGTGAATAAGTAATTGCCCAAGTTTACATAGTAAGTAAATGATGGAAATATGCACAGACCCCATGGGCTTGTCTCCAAAGCCTTAGATTTTTCCATGCCAGGCTGCCTTGATATTAGGTAGAAGACATTGTATAGTTTTTGTCTATACTTGGATACCCTTTGAGAGAAAAAGGGATACTATTATCAATTGTGCTAGAGCAAGAGACATAAATTGAGATTACCCCCAGACAACAAGAAATAAATGGTTACCTTATTTTTAAAGATAGGGGCTATCTGGTATCTAACTTTCCTAAGAATAAATGCATTTAAATATTTTTTGCTTAAAAATATTTACTGATCAGTTTACCTTAAGCAATGTTTATATTTTACAGAAAAAACACCTTTTCTGTATATTTTATACTTGAGAAATAATTTTTGCCTAGAAAATATACAAGGAGAGAGTTGAGTAAAAAATATGCATCTCTTAAATACATTTTTTATACACAATGACACAGTCAGGCATAAAACTCTAAAGGGGATAAAGAAGATTTAGAAAACTTGGTTTAGGTATTAGAAGTTAATGAATATAGCACTTGCTGTGTTCTGGATGGTATAACTTACTGACTGAGGGGAGAAAATTCTCAGAAGTATGTTGCATACTTGAATATTTTCCTATTTCATAAATAATCCTATAGCAATAACTTGAGATGGTTTTATATGATTGTGGCAGGTAGCTACTCCACCTTGATCCAAGTACAGGTTTGGGCATGTTTCTTTTTTTTTTTTTATTTTATAGTTGCTTCTACTCCAATGTATCATAGGTGCAAGTCTTAATTTCTTTCCAGTAAAAGAAGAATAGCTTATAATTTCTTTTGTTTCTTTTTCTTTGATGCAAGGTTCTCCCCTCCCAGTTTTTAACCTGCTTTGTCCAGTCTTTTTTATTCTGCTCTCATTTTTTTCTTCCTCCTCAGTAGATTTACATAAAGTTAAATGACTTAAGATGTTGAGGTTTTTCTGCTTCTTGCTATGGCTGCTCCTGATCATATCCAGATTTATTTTCTAGAGGAAGCTATTCTAGTAAAAATCTTTCTTTTTTGTTAGTAAAATAAGAACTATAAACTTTCTACCAAACAGGTCACTCAAAAGTACAGATTCGCTCAGTAACAGATGAATTTTTCTTTTTTTAACTCTAAGAGCATATATTACATATATTCCTGAGTGATAAAATATGCACTAGCAGTGAACAAACATTTTATCCAGACACTAGGTCTAAACAAGAGAAAGAGCAACAACTCAAAAGTACATTTTACCACTATAAGATTTTGCTCCCTCTGTGTGTATATCTTGTACATTTTTGTGCTTAACGTCCCCTTTTAGTCTTTTAAATCATCCTTATGAATCTTTTCAGTTGGCTGGACATAAGAAAAGAAGACTTTTCTCTTGAATGAATATGAGTTATTACGTTAAGTGCTGAGTAAGAGTGTGCTGAGCACTTAATGCAATATGACATGCATGGTACTCCCCACAAGTTTCCCTTCAAAAGGATGAGACAGAGACAAATATAGATCTGCATACATGTCAAATTGCCAAGTGCTGGGGGAAATATCTGTTATCCCCTCTGCTTTCTCTTTCATTGTCTCTTTATGAGACAGAGAGCCTAGAACATAATGAGAACAGAAGTCAAAAGAACCAGAGTTCTTGGGCCCACTGTGCTCATTAGTATCACAATTAACAGCCGAGGTTGTGAGGCCAACCAGATCAAGGAGTCTTGGCAATTCTAAAGCTAAGGGTGTGTTTCTTCACTTCACTTATGGCAACCAATGGCAGCACATCCAAAGCCCCAAAGCCTCATAATTGCTAAAGGTATTGAAATAAAAAATTTACGTATATGGTAAAGAAAAAGCAGGGGAGGCACTCCACGTCAAGATGTGGCTGCTGGCGCCCCAGTCGACAAGCTTCCTACCAGCCTAGTCCCCCCTGCAGTGGCCACCATCTGACCTGGAAGTACTGTGCCCCGGACACACGCCAGGGCTGAATGACAGTGAGCCCTGAAGATGTTTTGAGTTGCTCCTGGTTTTCAGGGTCCATTCTGTTACATTCCCTGATAGCTCAGTTGATCAAGAATTGGCCTGCAATGCAGGAGACCCTGGTTGAAGTCCTGGGTCTGAAAGATCCTCTGGAGAAGGGATAGACTACCCACTCCAGGATTCTTGGGCTTCCCTTGTGGCTCAGATGGTAAAGAATCTGCCTGCAATGCGGGAGACCTAGATTCAATCCCTGGGTTGGGAAGATCCCCTGGAAAAGGGAACCACTATCCACTCCATGGCGTGGAGAATTCCATGGACTACCTTGGGGTCGCAAAGAGTCAGACACGACTGAATGACTTTCACTTTCATATGAAAAGGAATGAGACAAGAAAGAAGAAAGATGCTAATGATAAGAAGGGAAGAAAGACAGGCATATGTGTTATTTTATCTTATACCAATGAACTTTACTCCTCATCTCTAACATAATTTGTCAGATCTTAAAAGTTTATTTCTAACCTTAAACAGTAGCCTTAAACAGAGTAGCTTTAAACAGTTTGTATTTCTGAATATGGCAAACAGTTGGTAAAGGGAAGACTAAGGTCCCTGGAAAAAGACAAATCTCTGTTGGGTCAGTTCTGCTATAGACTTTGCATAACCCTTTACCATTTCCTTGATTTATTTATTTCCTTAGATTATTTGATAACTCCATCTTGTTATCTGTAAAAACGGTTGTAAGAGTACCTACTCCACAGTATTACGAGTGCTGAATGAGTCCCTGCACTCAAAGCATCTAGCACAGGGTCTAACATGAGTGGGTGACTAATGTTATTGTCATTGAAAATACAATTATGTTCCTAGAAACTGCATTTTGTTACTATTATAATTGTATAGGACCCTTGCTGAGGAACAAATTGAGGAACAACCTAAGCAATCTCTATCTTCTCTACCCTAGATGATCAGCATTTTTTGAGAAAAACCTCTTAGAGGGAAATTAAAGCAGTATAATCAACTGTGATTTGTCTGGGTCAAACTAAAAGATACAGGCTATCATCACCAGCAACAGAATAAGAATCTAAGACCTAGGTTAAGCCAGGTTAAAAATGATCGAAAGGGCGCACATAAGAATAAAGTCACAAAAAGTCAATGTAGGGGTTTAGGAGTAGGCAAAATGAGTGAAAGGGTCGAAAGGAACAAACCTCCAGTTATGAAATAAATGTTATGGAAACATAATGGACAGCATGGTGACTATGGTTAATAATACTTTAAAGTTGCTAAGAGTAAATCTTAAAACTTCTCATCTCAAGAAACAAAATTCCTTAACTATGTATGGCAATGAACTGTGATTATTTCATGCTATATACAAATATAAAATCACTATGTTGTATACTTGAAAATATTTTAATGTTATATTTCAATTATATCTCAATAAAAGTGTCTATGTCCATCCCCAAAAGTATGTATAAAAGGCAAATTACATTTTTTTGTTGGTGGTAGTCATTGTCATAGACTGAAGGGAAGGTGAATATTTGGGGTTTTGTTTTGTTTTGTTAATGTTATCAAGTTTTAAATACATTTATTATTTTGTAAGATGCAAGTACATTCTCTTTATTCATCTTATTAAATAAGTAAACTTTTGGGGGGAAGGAGACTATTTGAAGTTATTAAGAATGCTGGACATAGATTCAAATCTAACTCTACTATACAGCATTTAATCATCAGAAAAACAGTGCTAAATGTTTTTGATTCTCTGCCTTCTCATCTATAAAATGGGGAAGCTATCAGACCTACTTCATAGGATTGTTCTGAAGCTTATATGGGATGAGGAGTACAAACTCGAGTAACACTCAATATTGTTATTCCTGCAAGTGAGGATTTTGCCTCTCTTTGGTGTTGGTTGGTCACATTGTCTCCACTTTTCTTCTGCCTGTTTCCTCTTAAGTCATCAGGACTTCCGGAAACAAAGGCTTAGAGTAGCTGCTTCTGGAACACTTGAGTGCATTTGAGAGCTCCATGAGAATGAAGTATTCTGAACCATTAGTCATGAATCAGTCATATCTGATTCTCTGCATCGGTTCACAGGAATCTAAGACCAGACTTTCCTTCTTTGGAGAGAAGTACCGCATGGCTCCCAAAAGTCCAACCACACATCAAAGGTCACGCATCATGTTTTGACATTTCACTATCAAAATTAATCTATCAGTGAGACTCAGTTAGTGTAACTACTCTTGTTTGATTTGGCAATGAGCTAAAATGTCAATAGGCTTCCTATTCTGACTAAAATTATAAAATATACCGAAGGGAATATTGCATGTGTATTAGTCATCCCAAAATAGAGATGAGCATACTTTCCTGAAAAGTTCAGCTATACTAAGGGGATAATGGATCACCAGAATACTTTAAATGTGAAATGCATACTTCATTCACATTCTTGCTTCACTTGGAGAATTGTGTCACTGTTGCCAAAGTCTTGGGTTTCCTTTAGCCTATGCCTGGATTATCCATTGACACTAATGGTAATTTCACCTTCAAGTGCAAGACAATATAGGAAACTAAAATGACAATAGCAGAAGGTAAAGAATACATTTTATACATTGTGCTTCATAATATTTTTCTTGACTGTTTCTGTTATAGTCATTGACTATTGCTAAGAAATATCCATTAGGAAACCCAAAACATTGTCTCAAGAGGTTAGTCTTTTGAAAACACACTTTTACCCATACATGTCATCACAAATTATGTAACAGAATAGTTGTAGATCAATGTATATATTTAAATTTTTATGATTAGTTAATTACAAAAGCATATCCCTTTGGCACTGTCATTAGTCTATAAAGTATGTGTGCTTCTTTTTTTCCAATCTGAAGGAATGCCATTTTGGGAGGAGAAAAAAAAAAACTGTCCAGAGTTTAAGGAAATATAATGCAAAAATTGCCACTTAACTGACATTTAAAGTGTGATGAACTCTTTGTAGTCCATGTTAATATATTAGCAATAACCTGTAGACCTATATAGCATTTAAAAAGAAAACTGGTGTGAGAGAAGAAATACACAGCCCATTTTTATGAGTGACCAAATATCAAAAATGTATTACAGTGGTTTACAGGCTATCCTGTTCATTATTTTGCTGACTTAGAAACCTTGAAGTGTATTGTATCCATTTCATTATCTGCAGAAGTATGAACTGTAATGGAATTTACATAAAAATCCTGCTAGAGAGTGGGGACTTTACTGCATAGTCAGCGTTGCCTCCTAATCCAATCTTCCCCAATGTAGTTGGTATGGTAGTTGTCAAACTCCAACAGCAGGGTCTCTTTTATAAAGAAAAGTATGAATCTGAGCTGTAAAATGAGCACAAGTATTTTTCTATTACTCTGGACGCTTCCTCTTGCTGAGTTTACATGAGAAGTCTAGCAGGAGGTGTTATTAAATAGCCTAAGAAATTAGCCCCAAAATAATTATCGTGGTTTAGCTATGTTAAAAGACACAGAGGCTTAATGAAAAGAGCATTTAAAATTTTTGTGATTGAATATCTGTTGGACATCTCTGTAGTTATTAACCCTTGTGGGCAGGATTCCAGATTTTTTATTATTTTTAATTGAATTGTTTTTGGAAAACAGCAGATTAAAAACAGTTTTCTTCCCTATAATAGTCAGAGATCCCAGGGCAAACTGTGTAATAATTGGTTCTTTAAAAGTTTGTTTTAAACCTTGCTGCTTGGCAAGGAGTATACCCTTGTTCAACATAAATTGGTTTTTCATATAGTAGATTTATAAAAACGCTAAATAGGAAAGACTGTCTCCAGTCATATAGTTCACCACTATGTAGTTCCTTTACAATCATCATTTTCCAACACCATGACTTCCTTTGCATTTAGCAGTAAATTTGCCATGAGTTAAAGCTTCCTATGGACTCTTAAAAAGGATATTCCAAGAGTTACTGTTTTTGTTATTGTTGCTTTTCATTCTCCTCTATACATAGCCAGAGTTTTGGCTTTCTTAATTTTGCTTCTTTTCCTATGGTCTTTCTACCATTCCCAGTAACTTATCTGTCTTCATAGTATTTGCTATTTTAAAATAATTCTTGGCTCTTATCATGTCAGATCTTACAAGTTACTTAGTTGCTTTCATCTTTCTTTACAAGCCCCCTCCCAACCTCACCTCCCCAGTCACTTCATCATTTTTTTTATTTTCTCTTAACTTTCTCCAATCTTCCACATATTTCTGGAATTGAGTTTATCCTAACTGAATGCACTTTTCCAGGTGCATCATATATCATTCCCAAGTCTGGGATGTAATGGTTCTTTGTATAAAGCCCAAATGCTAGGGGAGTCTGTCTTTTTTTTTCCCTGATCACTGTCAGCATGTTGACTCAGAGTGTTTTTTGAATATCTCCCACTGATTCCTGAGGGAGCCCTTCTGAAATCAGCTATCTTCTATCTGGTTAGTCTAGTTAAGGAATGTGATAGGAGAGGAAACATAATTTTGTGGATTGAGTTAGAAAACATGTCCAGTTACCCACCCCACCCACCCCCATTCTCTGTTATTTTTAGAAACACATCTATTTTCTTGGCATTTTCGTTTTTGTTAATTATATTTTGCTATGAAAATGGAATGGAAGCATATGCAAACAAATTGCTGCCAAGGCTATTGGAGTGAAAGTGGAGAACTCAACTCCACTTAGGGCAGAATGATTCTCATAGCTGTAGTGTAGATGTTAAAAAAAAGAACAAACTGCAAAAGCTTGCACTAAAATTAAAGGATTCTTTCTTTAATGTTAACATGCTGGGTCTTTGTATTTTCTTCACCTATTCATTCCAATTATCTTAACTACCTTTTCTGGTTGTCAAAGCAGTTCATGGTAAGTGTAAAACTGAAGGTGAAAAACAAGAGAAAAATATAAAATTAAATGTGACATACCAAAACTTTAGTAACATTTAAGTTATACAGTTTTTTTCTCATAAAGAATATTACTCAATAATATACACTTATTAGGTGGAAGTAGGCTACACCAAATTCAACCACAAGCCACTTCAAGCTGTGTAAGAAAAGGTCATAAAACATCTATGCATCAATAAAGCGAATCTGGAGAATGTATGAGCAGATGTATATGGGACTTTGTCCTCCCTAAGTTTGATATATTAATGTAAATATATATCATATTCATAGATTCAAAGTGGCTATCAATTATAAGAACTAGCTCCCACTGATTTGATTATAGCTTTTTGGAAAATAAACATCAAATTTGCACACATAATTTCTTTGTGCTAAATGACTCGTCTCTTACTTCTCCTGAATTGGCAGGTGGGTTCTTTACACTAGCACCACCTGGGAAGCCCGCACAGCACACAACGCAACATATACATTTATCTGCATTATCACACATGACTCTCATCTTCAAATTACAATCAAAGTTCGATTCAAAATCTTTTTATTTTTTAACATCCTAAGAGTCACTTTTGAGCCTTTGTGGTGACACTGAAGAAACAACCACACTGCTCTTGAAGTTACTTCAGCTTGGAATGTTTTTTTGGCTCAGTCAGTACTCCCTCAGTTACATATTTAAAACAGCACAGACCCAAATTATTAATATGTTTAGCAAAAAGAAATATTATTGGCTTTTTAACTTAAAAATCTGTAGATAGCCTTCAGGCACTGTTGGCTCACAGACTCAAAAAATCATTGCAGTGACCTGCTGCTGCTGCTAAGTCGCTTCAGTCGTGTCCAACTCTGTGCGACCCCATAGACCGCAGCCCATCAGGCTCCCCCATCCCTGGGATTCTCCAGACAAGAACACTGGAGTGGGTTGCCATTACCTTCTCCATATCATGACCTGGTTTCTCTCAATAAGTAGGTACTTTCCCCTCCATGCAGTCACCACCACACTGAGCAGCGTTATCTCTTGAGGAAATCACAGTAGTTCCGATCTCATGGGGTCCCTTTTATTTCAAGAGTCAGAGAGCTTCTGTCCCTCAACCCTTACAAAGTCCTAGGTCTGGCTCTCACTAACCTGACTGTGTCCTTCCCTGGACTCATCAGCTTGACCTGTCTCGTGGGATTTGCTGAGCTGCCTGCCTAAACTCCACAGCAGTAGTCAAGGGAACTTCCTGTGAGGATGGAAATGTTGTATAATCTGCACTGCCCAGTAGGGTAACCACTAGTCATGTGTAGCTATTAATCACTTGAAATGTGCCTGATGCAACTGAGGAACTACATTTTTAATTTTAAGTAATGTGTATTTAAAATTAAATAATCACTATTATATTGAATAGTACAACTCTAGAATTCAATGTGAGGGTCGAATCTATTTAGATCACATGGACTGAGGAGTGGTTCCCCAAATAAAAGGGTTTTGAGCGGGGGGTAGGTCCTAGTTTACCAGAAATGAGAAATACAAGTGCCAGGGATAAAAGCAACAGAGGTTCACTGTGACTACCCTAAAACTTGAATTTTTATTAACATTTTTTGGACTGATAGTTTAAATTCACATTATATGGCTTGTGTCATATTATCTGTAGTTTTTCTATTCTATATTGTTTTTGTTTCCTTAATTAAAATGCATATAGTAGAAACTTTGGACACATAACTATTTAGGCTCAAATGAAAACCTATTTCTAACTACTGTTACGAATCCACCTTTAATTAAATTATCTTTAGGGTACACTATACTTATCTTTTCAAAAGACATTTTGTTTTATTTTACTTTATTATTTTGGCCATGCCTCATAGCTTGTGGGATCTTAGTTCTCCAACCAGGGTTTAAACCCTGCCTCTTGGCAGTAAGAGAGTAGAGTCCTAACTCCTGGACTGCAGGGAATTCCCTAAACGACATTTTTGAATCCAAATTTAAGTTAAAATTCCTGTGGTATTTTCAGCACAAATAACTCAATTGAAGTGACAAAAATATTAATCATCTTATAAGCATTGTTAACATCAAGCAGGCACAGTGACAATTGTAATACAATGTACTCCTTTGCCTGAAGTATAAAAATGTTCTTTTTGACACTAGCATATCTATTGATTCAACTAAGTTCCCAAGACAGACAAGTTCCTTCCCTCACTGAGTTTATAATTCTCAATATTGAATGCGTGAAAATGTAAAACATTATACACCTTAAGTTTGCAGCAAAAGATATCAAGCTAATACAGGTTGTCATGGAAAATTTAGAAATATAAAAACACAATAAGAGAAAAAGAAAAATTATCTATAATTCCATCATACAGAGGTAACTACCATTAATGTTTTAATATATATTTCTTTCAACTTAAATAATGTGTATGATTGCTTCATACATTTTTCTTAAGAAAATGCTACTACTGCTGTTAATCCTTTACAGTTTAACATGTATTTAAATCATTTTGAAAAGTATAAGTTCCATGTAGGCAGAAATCTTTGCCTATATTGTTCACTGCTGAATTTTAGCAACTAGAGTAGTGTATCTGACATCTAGAATACATTCAATAAATTTTTTTTGAACGAATGAGTATTGATATACTTCCTATTATAATTCTAGCAACCAAGTATGAGATGGACCATTTCCCATACCCTCACAAACTCTGGGCACTTTTTTTTTCAGTTTTGTAGACAGAAGATGGCATCTCATTACTGTTTTTGCTCTAACTTCTTTATTTCTCTCAGACGTACAAATTGCATCAAATCATGCTTACTTAGGCGAAAACACATCCTATAGAGTAAGAAACGTGAAGCCCAATTTTGGCTGACTGTCTCAAAATCTTAAAGTTTTGACCAAGCAAAATCTTGTTGGAAGATCATGTGCTTAGAAATCATATCCCAGTCTCCTAAGAAACCATATGACTTAGTTACTAAGCATTCACCTAAGTGCAGGTATTGCACTTGAATACGTCACCAGACAGAGAAAATAAAGAGAAACGTTATGACTACGCCTCATATATTGCTCTCCCCCTAACTTTTGCAGAACTTTCTCTCTTCTCTGGGGCCTAAACTTAACTCATAGCCCAATACCTAAGCACAATAGAAGTTCATTTTGAAAACAAGACAGCTTAAAGAAATCAGCGTTATGCACTCCAATCAAACCTCATGTAGAACCATACAGGTCATTCAGAACAATGGCATGCATGGGGATTGTATTTCTCCGAGCAGCTGCTTTTCCCTCGCTCTCCTCCCTTCCCTCTCTTTCTCTTGTCCCTTAGTGCCCCCCTTAGTGTCTCTCTGTCTCAGTCTCTCTCCCTCTCTCTGTCAGCCAAGTGACTTCCTCTGTTTTACCACATGCTCAAACATGGCTCTGCAATGAATTTACAACGGTTTCCGATTCCAGCACTTAATCAACTGTACTCCAGTTTGACAT
Organism: Antilocapra americana; assembly: GCA_007570785.1. NCBI lineage: Eukaryota > Metazoa > Chordata > Mammalia > Artiodactyla > Antilocapridae > Antilocapra > Antilocapra americana. Next base: position 19,466,637 of record ML661344.1, read on the forward strand.
TCTCTAGAAGGAGAATCACATCCGCCCATCTTATCTCTCTTCTCTCTGCCCCCAGTCCAACCTGCTATGTGGACAAGGAAGGACCCCCGTAGATCAAATATGGGACCTACTAGCCACTATAGATATGGGGCTACTTTTCAAAGAAAAGGATTAGGATTGGTAAACATCCCAAAAGGCATATGTCACATTGTGTCTGCTCTCATTAGATGCCAGGGTGCAAATATAGGTAAAAAGTGACCCCTATTAGGTAATAATTTGCTAAGCTGACTATGCAGTCTAATACGATCTTCCAGTCATCACCAATTTAAAAATCATTTTTGATACTCAGAAGTGTTTCTAATCTAGTTTTAAGTCTATAACTAAACTTCTCTCTGTTTTTCAACTTAAGTATTTTGCCATTTGTCCATGTCAGAGATCTTGATTCCACAAAATCAAAATTTTTAAGTTTTTTTTGTTGTTGTTGTTCTACCAAGTATAATTTCCCACTTGTAGTTATTTTTAACTGAGGTGCTTAATCCAGCAATTTTAGTACTAAACCACAGGACTGTTTCTCTCAAAATTATCTGACTTTGCAAAAATTAAATAAATAAACAGAACTACCTCTTGCAATGTCCCATTTCAAGCCTTTGGGAGACAATCCATTTTTAACTGTGCTCTCTGTACTAAGCAAGATGATTCATCTGCACTAGTGATTTAATGATATGTGTATTTCTTCCCTATTTTCATTTTCTTTGCATTGTGTAACTTTCATATTGTTCCCTTACATTCTATTGTAATTTAAGTCCATAATGGAGTAAACTAAATCATCTTCTCCTTATTTAAGTAATTTCTGACAGTTAATCTTCCTAGTCCTAACTAGAGTTAATTTGAGGATTAAGAAAATAAATTAGATTTAAATTATACCTATGAAAAATAAACTATTTAAATTAAGCCATATCCATCATTAATATCAATCACTCTGGCCAAACATTCTAGATTGTATAATGTATGATAAATGGCTAAATTTGTGCAATTGGCCATGTTGCAGTTTCATTGCTTCTCCTATTCAGATATGTCCTCAACTTGTGGCAATATGTGTGAAATGACAGCCTTCCTTAATGACTGATGGGGATAGCATGGTTCTGGCCACTGTGATGGGCATCAATCACAGAGACAGCCAAAGATGTCAAATCTGCTGAGACGCTCTTTAATCCTGTGATCCTAGAAAGTCACAATTGTCAGCACAGGTCCAAGCAATTGTCTAGCTTGGTGGTCCCTAACCTTTTCCAGTTAGAAGAGCTGTGATTCCACTTTTAGTTTTGTTTGAGAAAAAAAAAGGACACAATAGCCAAAATGTGGAACATCTTTTGAGACACTTTGAACTATCTTAACCAACCCTCTGGTTGCTTGAGAACTGCTACCATATGCACAGAAGCAGCACTTTGAGCTGTATTTAAGAAAAAAATTTGTAATTGAAATTTTGATTTACTAATTTAGTATAATACTATATCATAACTAATCTAATAACATACTCCAAAATAACTGCAAAACATGCTATTTATTTGGTCAACAGATAGTGCTTATCTTGCTTCAAAAAAGATGACAACTACTGATCTGAAAGTTTTACTCTTTATAAAACTCACTCTTACCTTAATCCTTCAGACAATGAAGGAAAAGGTTTTGTTGTTTTATTCTTTACTCAACGTTATTGATCGACTGAATTCTCTATTTTGCCTAATGTATAGTCCATGGGGGTCACAAAGAGTCAGACATGACTGAGCGACTAACACTTTCACTTTTCACTTTTTTCATACAAACAAGGCCTGTGATGTTATAGAAAACGACGTCAAAGTTATCACAGTTACCTTCCCATAATTTAGGTAAGGTAAAATTATATTTCCCTGAGGTGTGGTAAAATAACTTATTTATTACTACTTCCTCAGCATCTCACTCACAGATGATTAGATTTTGAGAGATATTAATGAGGCTTGTGGAGGCAAGTACAACAATTTGACTTCAGGAAGCCATTATCTGAACTAGGGCCCTCCTGTTAGGGCCTAAGGATATCATTTATGGAAATGAACCAGTGTATTATGTTTAATATATTTTTAGCACATTTGTACAAATACTATATCAAAATTTCCTACTTAAATGTTTGTATATTATTTGAATTCATTAGAAAAACTTCCCAAATATTAATTCCATTAGGCCCTTCATGTTTCTCAGTGGCTTCCTAATCTATTAATTTTATAATTCTCCTTACCAAATCAGAACTCTTAATTCCTTCAAAATTGTATTCAAAACTTATTTCCTCCATGAACTTTCCACCATAAACTCCATTTGATTTTGTATTTCCTCTAGAAGCTTCCTAAGTAAGATTTCAAATGTTCTATAATCGTTTTCTTTTTGGTACAGCATGTATAAAAATGGGGTCACAAAGAGTTGGACAATACTGAGCAATTGAAGTGAACTGAACAGTACAAATAATGCTTATATATTCATTTGAACTTCTTCATGCTTTGTAATATATTAATATGTGTGTGTGTGTGTAATTACTGTTACTTCCTTATTTCAAAGATGTGTATGTGCTTGCTCCTCTCTCTGGATCTTGATAGTGCTTCGCTTGAGTCTCAGGCATCATGGCTTATGTGTTTTGGCTTTTTGTTTTCACTTCACCTGGCAGGGTTCAGTACCATTTATTAGTGTTGACTAAGCAACTATGTAATATATTTGTCCTAATGAATAGTGATGACAGACTTTGCAGTTTGCTTATTCAGTAATTCACATATTCAGTTCAGTTCAGTTCAGTTGCTCAGTCGTGTTTGACTCTGCAACACAATGGACTGCAACACGCCAGGCCTCCCTGTCCATCACCAACTCCCAGAGTTTACTCAAACTCATGTACATTGAGTCAGTGATGCCATCCAGCTGTCTAATCCTCTGTCATCCCCTTCTCCTCCTGCCTTCAGTCTTCCCAAGCATCAGGATTGTTTTCAAATGAGATAGTTCTTTGCATCAGGTGGCCAAAGTATTGGAGTTTCAGCTTCAACATCACCTCTTCCAATGAATATTCAGCACTGATTTCCTTTAGGATGGACTGGTTGGATCTCCTTGCAGTCCAAGGGAATCTCAAAAGTCTTATCCAACACCACAGTTCAAAAGCATCAATTCTTTAGCGCTCAGCTTTCTTTATAGTCCAAATATCACATCTATACATGACTACTGGAAAAACCATGGCCTTGAGTAGACAGACTTTTGTTGGCAAAGTAATGTCTCTGCTATTTAATATGCTGTCTAGGTTGGTCATAACTTTTCTTCCAAGGAATAAGCCTCTTTTAATTTCATGGCTGCAGTCACCATCTGCAGTGATTTTGGAGCCCAGAAACAAAAGTCTGTCACTGTTTGCTCATCTATTTGCCGTGAAGTGATGAGAACAGATGACATGATCTGAGTTTTCTGAATGTAGAGTTTTAAGCAACCTTTTTCAATCTCCTCTTTCACTTTCATCAAGAGGCTCTTTAGTTCTTCATTGCTTTCAGCCATAAGGGTGTTAACATCTGCATATCTGAGGTTATTGATATTTCTCCCCGCAATCTTTATTCCAACTCGTGCTTCCTCCAGCCCAGCGTTTCTCATGATGTACTCTGCATAGAAATTAAATAAGCAGGGTGACATATACAGCCTTGATGTACTCCTATAAGCAGGGTGACAATATACAGCCTTGACATACTCCTTTCCCAATTTGGAATCAGTCTGTTGTTCCATGTCCAGTTGTAACTGTTGCTTCCTGTCCTGCATATGGATTTCTCAAGAGGCAGGTCACATGGTTGCATATTCCCATCTTTTTTAGAATTTTCCACAGTTTGTGGTGATCCACACAGTCAAAGGTTTTGGCATAATCAATAAAGCAGAAATAGATGTTTTTCTGGAACTCTCTTGCCTTTTCGATAATTCAACAGATGTTGGCAATTTGATCTCTGGTTCCTCTGCCTGTTCTAAAACCAGCTTGAATATCTGAAAGTTCATGGTTCACGTATTGCTGAAGCCTGGCTTGGAGAATTTTGAGCATTACTTTACTAGCGTGTGAGATGAGCGCAATTGTGCGGTAGTTTGAGCATTCTTTGGTATTGCCCCTCTTTGGGGCTGAAATGAAAACTGACCTTTTCCAGTCCTGTGGCCACTACTGAATTTTCCAAATTTGCTGGCATATTGAGTGTAACACTTTCACAGCATCATCTTTTAGGATTTGAAATAGCTCAACTTGAATTCCATCACCTCCACTAGCTTTGTTTGTAGTGATGTTTCCTAAGGCCTACTTGACTTCACATTCCAGGATATCTGGCTCTAGTTGAGTGATCACACCATCGTGACTATCTGGGTCATGAAAATCTTTTTTGTACGGTTCTTCTGTGTATTCTTGCCACCTCTTCTTAATATATTCTTTTTCTGTTAGGTGCATACCTTTTCTCTCCTTTATTGAACCTATCTTTGCATGAAATATTCCCTTGATATCCCTAATTTTCTTGAAGAGATCTCTAGTCTTTCCCATTCTATTGTTTTCTTCTATTTCTTTGCACTGATCACTGAGGAAAGCTTTCTTATCTCTCCTTGCTATTCTTTGGAACTCTGCATTCAAATAGATATATCTTTCCTTTACTTCTTGCTTTTTGTTTCTCTTCTTTTCACAGCTATGTGTAAGGCCACCTCAGACAGCAATTTTACTTTTTTGCATTTCTTTTTCTTGGGGATGTTCTTGATCCTCATCTCCTGTACAAGGTCACAAATCTCCATCCGTAGTTCATCAGGCATTCTGTCCATCAGATCTAATCCCTTGAGCCTATTTCTCTGTATAATCATAAAGGATTTGATTTAGGTCATACCTTAATGGTCTAGTGGTTTTCCCAGCTTTCTTCAACTTCAGCATCAATCTGAATTTGGCAATGCGGAGTTCATGATCTAAGCTACAGTCAGCTTCTGGTCTTATTTTTGCGGACTGTATAGAGCTTCTCCATCTTTGGCTGCAAAGAATATAATTAGTCTGATTTCGCTGTTGACCTTCTGGTGATGTGTAGAGTCTTCTCTTGTGTTGTTGTAAGAGGGTATTTGCTACGAACAGTGCATTCTCTTGACAAAACTCTATTAAAAATTACTTATTGATCATCTCCTGGGGTGCCTGGCACTGTGCTAAGCATTTGGGATAAGGAAGACACTCTGGCCCTGTAGAATTTTCAGTTCAGATCAAGACAACACTCAAAGCAGTTGAATCATGATACTATCAAGCACTCTTTCAAGGTTCACATATTAGTCATAAAGACTAGTATTACTCGTGCCTATTTCCCTTGCTTTTCTCTGTAACCTATTTATTGCTGTTAGCATTATAAAGGAACATGTAGATTATAGTATCTGTCAGAAATACATATAATCATATATTTATTATCCTGACCTCAGAACAGGTTAGAGAAGACACAGAGGAAAGGAATGTTACCTGCTGCCAACTATTGTTAAGACAGAACAATGGGAGATCCACCTGCTCAAGCACTAGTTGATGTGTTGCCCAAAAATCTCTAGGTATATCAGTCATAAGAAATATATCAGATAATACCTCAACAATGAAAAATATTTGAAATTATACTCATCATGTAAAGCTTGAGAGAACTATATGATTCCTTAACTTTGTTTTTCTTGCCTTCTACCTTAGAGTTTGCCAGTATCATTACTAATATTTACTGCTAATTGTTTATGTGTATTATTTGAATGCCAGCATAGACTTATGATGTTTTTAATGACAAGGATAATAAGTGAGATGGTGATTAAAAATATACTCTAAGTTTAGTACTTTCATTAAAATTCCAGAGCTTTTTATAAAAGCAATAAAACAATGAACTAAAATAACAGATAACACATAGAAGTTTAAAAAGATAATGCATAGAAGTCAAGGATTTTTAGAAGCTCATAAATTAAAAGATTAAAATGCTTCATTATAATGAATGCTAACTTTTAGAACTTGCTGATGGAATATGATCAAATAGGCAACTTAATATACAAGTAAACTGGCTCTTAAGATGAAATGGGATAGAATATCATGTATATATCTTAGGAATTTTATTTTACTTTATTAGATAAAATTTTCAATTAACCAGATTTTTTATATTTAACTTACAAAAGGGAAAGGTAGATCACAAGAAAGCAAGCTTCTACTATGGATTTTTTTTTTTTTGGATATACTATGTCACTGGTTTGTGGAATCTTAGTTCCCTGACCAGGGATTGAACCCGGGACCACTGGACTGCCAGGGAATTCTGTGGATTTTTACTTTAAAGAAATTTCTAGTACTCTTTGATCTAAATCCTTTATACCTTCTCAGTTCAGTTCAGTTCAGTCACTCAGTCATGTCCGACTCTTCACGACCCCATGGACTGCAGCACACCAGGCCTCCATGTCCATCACCAACTCCCAGAGTTTACTCAAACTCATGTCCATTGAGTCACTGATGCCATCCAGCATCTCATCCTCTGCTGTCCCCTTCTCCTCCTGCCTTCAATCTTTCCCAGCATCAGAGTCTTTTCAAATGAGTCAGTGCTTTGCATCAGGTGGCCAAACTATTGGAGTTTCAGCTTCAGCATCAATCCTTCCAATGAGTATTCAGGACTGATTTCCTTTAGGATGGACTGGTTGGATCTCCTTGCAGTTCAAGGGACCCTTGAGAGTCTTCTCCAACACCACACTTCAAAAGCATGAATTCTTTAGCACTTAGCTTTCTTTATAGTCCAACTCTCACATCCATACATGACTACTGATTTCACAATAATCATAATATTCATTATGGTGGTCTGAGATACTAAAGAATTTCAGTTTTAAGGTACTTAAATATATTCATTATATTGCACTTAATTTAGCTACAAAATCAACAGAATTTCAGTAAGGTGATACTCCTGGTGTACTAAGTATTATCTGAGCAGGAGGCAAAGTGAAATTTCCTTCACATTGTAAGGCCAAGGCAAACACAGTGTTCATGACCACACTGTAAGCAGTCAGATTCCAGCCATAAACTGCTAGACACCTAAAAAGAAAAGTGCTAAAGAAAATAGGCTAATCATTAATTTTATGTGTTATATTAGTTTACTAGTGTGGCCATAGTCAAATACCACAGATTGGGTGACTTAAACAGCAGAAATTTTTTTCCTCATAATTTTGGTGGCTGGAAGTCCAAGATCAAAGTATTAGCAGGTTTAGTCTCTTCTGAGATCTCTCTTCCTGACTAGCAGATGGCTAGTTTTTCACTGTGCCTCACACTGCATCATTTTCTCTGTGCTTGTGCATGCCTGGTGTTTCTCTGTGTTTAAATTACCTTTTCTTATAAAAACACAAGTCAGACTCAATTGGGGCTCACACTTATGGCCTCATTTTAATTTAATTAATTCTTTGAAGGCTCTATTTCCAAGTATAGTCAGATTCTGAGGTTCTAAGGGTCAGGGCTTAAACATGTGAATGTTGAAGTGTTAGTCGCTCAGTCATGTCCAACTCTTTACAGCCCATGGACAGTAGCCTGCCAAGCTTCTCTGTCCATGGAATTCTCCAGATAAGAATACTGGAGTGAGTTGCTATTCCCTTCTCCAGGAGATCTTCCAAACCCAGGGACTGAACCTGGATCCCCTGCATTACAGACAGATTCTTTATAGTCTGAGCAAACTTGGAAGCCCATTAATGTTGAGGGGGTAACAATTCAGCTACCAGCATGTTTTGTAGTGAGTTGAACACTATCCCCCAAGAGATATATCCACTTGGAATCTCTGAACATGAACTTTTGTAAAATAAGGATCTTTACAGATACAAATAAGGAAAAGATCCCTAGATGAATCAGATCATTGTGAATTAGAGTGGGCACTAAATCTAATGATGAATGTACCTCTAAGTAACAGAAAAAGTGAAGACATTCAGAGACACAGAGCCGAAGGTGATGAGAAGACAGAGCAGAGACTGAAACGCTGTATCTGCAAGTAAAGGGACACCAAAGATTGGCAGCAACTATGGAAGCGAGGAGAGAAGCATGGAGCAGGTTCTCCCTGAGCCTCTAGAAGAAAACAACTCTACTGACAGCTTAATTTTGGACTCCTCACCTCCAGAACTGTGAGAGAATAAACTTCTGCTGTTTTAAGCCACCCATTTGTGATTATTTGTTGAGGCAGCCTCAAGAAATGAATACAGATATTCATACAGGGAAATAACAAACATAGCTACCATGCACTGATGAATTCAAGGTGCAAGGTAATACACTAAGTATTATTACCCCAGAAATCTTCTAGGCATCCATGTGAGATAGGTACCATTTGACACATTTTGCTCTGAAAAATTGAGGTCTAAAGGAGTCTAACTAAACTTCCTTGGTAGACACACATAGTAAATGTCAAAGTCAGGATTCAAACTATCAGTTTGACTCCCTTTTGTAGTCATTCCAGTTTGCTGCATGGAACCAGTAGATAAGAGTATCTTGAAGCAATAATGAATTAGAGATTTTGTGCTGAAGGTGCTCAGTTCATTGAGCTTAGGCAGTGATTCATGGAGGCACTTATAGAGAAGAACAAGAGGCAGATAGAAGAGGTATTTGCCCTTGATATTAATAGGGAATGCATTGCCTCAACTTCGTCCCATCACCAAGGCTGAGGGATAAGATCATCCTTCTTTTCTATCCTGTATCAGCTATCATCCTATGATTTATTTCTTCCCTCAAGGCTCTTCTAAGCCCCATCTCTCCTACAGTAATTTGCCTTCAATTTAGCTCTCTGTTGACTGAGACTGTAAAGAATCCGCCTGCATTGGTGGAGATCTGGGTTCGATCCCTGAGTTGGGAAGATCCACTGGAGCAGGGAATGGATACCCGGCAGACTACAGTCATGAGGTCACAAAGAGTTGGACACAACTGAGTGACTTTCACTTTAACTTTTCAGCTCTCTGTACCTAGTAACTGCAATCTGATTCCTGGTTGCTTCTTTATTGTTCTGGACTGTGAGGGTCATAAACAGAATAAGTGGTTACTGAGGGCAAGTGATCAGAAATAGAGAGATACCAGTGGAGTTTTATGCAAGCATTGTGCTAAGCCTCTTCAGTCACATCCAACTCTTTATGAACCTATGGACTGTAGCCCACCAGACTCCTCTGTCCATGGGGTTCTCCAGGCAAGAATACTGGAGTGGGTTGCTATGCCCTCCTCCAGGGGATCTTCCTGACCCAGGGATTGAACCCTTGTCTCTTTAGTCTCATGCATCAGCAGGCAGGTTCCTTACCACTGATGCCACCTGGAAAGCCCCTATGTGAGCATTCTTGCCACTTATAAGGTTTTCCTCTTCCCCATTAGTTGCCCTAGAAAGATTTCATCAATCTCAACTTCTCACCAGGTTCCAGTTGATAACTTTGTTGTGTTTATTGAGGCCAGATTTTCTAATATATAACTCTAAACCATGAAAGAAGAAGTGTTTCTGTAGCTTATATATTTTCATGTATTTATGTATTTCAAGCTCAGAAAGTACATTTATTTTCTAATCTCCTCAGGAGCATACAATACTGTCAGCATGATCTGAGTGGACAAGTAGAAGTTCACTAAACATGCGGAGGTATTAGCCGTGGAACTTCTAGAGCCATCCTGGCAGGTTGAATCTTTAGGATCTGGCCTTTAAAATTAAAGGAATATATATCTATATTTATTTACAGTTATATAGATACCCATTCCTGAGTTTTTATATGAAGAAAATAAAAACAATAATTAGAAAAGATACATTCCCCTCTCTGCTTATTGTAGCATATGTATAATAGCAAAGTAACAAACTAAGTACCCATCAATAGATGAGTGGATAAAGAAGATGTGGAATATATATTCAATGGAATATTATTCAACCATTAAAAAAGAATGAAATCTTACCTTTGGCCACATTTGGATGCATCTAGACTGTGTTATTGCTAAGTAAAATAAGACAGAGGAAGACAAATACTGTGTGATTTCACTTATGTGTGGAACCTAAAAAAAAGCAAAACAAACATAACAAAACAGAAATGGAGTTACAGACACAGAGAACAACCAGGTAGTTGCCAGAGGGGAAGGACATGGGGAGAGGAAAGAAAAAACTGTGGGCAGTTAAGAGATACAGACTTCCAGTTGCAAAATAATGAGTCACAGTATAAAATGAACAATTTGGGGAATATAGTCAATAACTATGTAATAACTTTATATGATGACATATCATAACAGGACATATCATGGTGATCATTTTGAAATGTGTGGAAGTACCAAATCACTATGTTTTGTACCAGGAACTAACAATGTTTTAGGTCTACTATACTCTAAAATCAAACTCATAGAAAAAGAGATCAGATTTTTGGTTACCAGAGGCTAGGGTGTGGGAGGAGTGGAGAGAGGCAATCAAATGGAACAAACTTCCAGGTATATTATAAATAAGTACTTATAACATATGGGCTTCCCCAGGCGCTCAGACTAGGAATATAACATATAATGTGATAAATATAATTAACACAGCTGTGTGTTATATATGAAAACTGTTAGAGTAAATTCTGAGTTTCTCATCTCAAGAAAAGAAGCTTTTCTCTTTCTTTAAGTTTTTATCTCTATGAAGTGATTGATGTTCACTAAACTTACTGTGATAATCATTTCATGATGCATGTTAGTCAAAGCATTATGCTGAATGTGTTAAATTTATACAGTGCTGTATGTCAATTATATCTGAATAAAACTGAGGAGAAATGAAAGTTAAATGATGTTTATCTTTACTTAGAGTTGCAAAACTAGAAGATGTCCAAATTCCACAACCTCACAAAATGCTATCGTTGAAATTATCAAACTATCTTTTGATACACTGGCTATAACTAAAGACTTGAGAACAAACTGAAACCCAGGTTAGAATTCAACATTTGAAACAGTCTTTTAAGACAGATCACAGAAGCTCTTCCGTCTCACTCTGATTCCCCATCAGTAGGGACAGCCCAACACAGGGAAGGTTAATCAAACAGCAGAGGGAAAAAAGAAACCTTTCTACAAAAATTCAGTGGTAGCTCCACCAGTTTAGAAACCTAGAGCTGAAATTGATTATACTCATGGTGTCCACTGTCAGGATCTTACAGAAAGCATAGACAAGGCAGGCACAAGGCAGTTAGGGTGAGCCGCAGAAGAGACCCCACCAAGGGCAGTGGGATACTCTTCTTTCTACTACTCAGCTAGCAGTTTGACCTGTCCTCATTCCATACAGTAAAACTAAAATGTGCTGTGGTTTTCCTACTCCTGTCTTCCTGATGTAGGCTGTGTTTCTGACCTCATTTTCTTTGTATTGTCCTGGCCTCTCTTTACGCCCTGAACTCTGTGCTATTTACCTGGGATTCTTAACCTAGTGACCTAAGTGATCATTTCTCTAGATTCTATCGTCTAAACAATTAACCTGGTTGTAGGGCTCCAACTGGCAAGACTTTGGCTACTTCTGCTGTCACTCATTCTGCCAGCTGCTTCTCTATTCCTTCTGCCCCAGACACCAGTGGCCTAGTGCCCTCCTGATAATGCTGGTGCTTTTGCTTTTGGAATAATCAGGCCAAGAGAAAGAGCTTCACAAAAAGACCTTTTGTGCTGGCAACTGTAGACAAGGCAATCTATTCAGCATGAACCAATCCAGCCAAGCAAGCCTGGCAGACAGAAAATGAAACAAAACCACAACATCACACAACAAGTTGAATTAATTAACTCAGTTATACCAGGGCAACCTTAGCTGTTGAGAGCACAGACTCTCCAGTAAAATTGCAGGGTGGGTGCACATCCATCCCTGGCTTCTCCAAATTGCTGCAAGACCTTAGGCAAATTGTTTAGCTCAGTTTCCTTGTCTGTAAAATGGGGATAGATGTGTTGGGAGGGAAACATGAAGTTATTCATGTAACCATCTACAATAGTGCTGGCACATAAATGCTCCAGTACTCTTGCCTGGAGAATCGCATGGACAAAGGAGCCTGGTGGGCTACAGTCCATGGGGTCGCAAAGAGTCGGACACAACTGAGCAACTAACACACACAAAAATGCTCAGTAGGTTATTAATGGTTTGATAGAATCCATCAACCCATTGCCTCTAACTTATATACAAGCCCATCAGCTCACTCAAAAAATGCCCTGATCTGAAGCAGTGAGAAGGAACCAGGATAAAGCTTTATTATCTGTTTATATTAAGATGAACTGTGAACTAATCTCTTCTCCAGCCCAGACCTACCCCATAGTAGGCAGAGTAAAGTAGGAAATGAACCTAACCTGTAAAAGGTGATTGATAAGTAATGATTGATAAAACAGGTAAAGAGAGCAGAGATATTAGTCTCATCAGAAGTCCTGAGAATATCAGGCTTAGATTCACTCTACTTGACATACCAAGCAAATCTCAACCAGGTTACCATGTTTCACAACAAGGGGACTCTTAGGGTGAAGTCACTTTAAAGAAAAGAGTGTAGTCAATGCAGTTTTCTTCAAAATAATTCTCTGACAAAATTCTTTTTTTTTTTTCGTCTACTAAGCCAGGGTTTATTAAATGCCTAACGAGTATTTAGCACTACTGGCTGCACATCCACTTTTAGGTTTATTTGAATCAAGACAAAGCACAATGAGTTTCTGGCATCTTTGAATGGGATTTCTTGTCTATTTAGCAGCCATGTCTGAAGCAACAAGTTGTTTTTTTGAGCCCTGAGTAGTAGCCAGTAACACAGTGTAACTTAAAACCAACTTTCTGGTTTTTTTGGTCATTTTTTGTGAGGCCAAGTCTCTAGGTTTGACAATATTTCTGTTACAACTTGAATATCTTCTGCCCTGAATGACTGCACTGAATAATCCTAACAATGTTGAGACAGGCACAAGGTTTTTCAGACACAGAAAGTGTCCAGACAAACAGAAGGACAAGACTCAAAGTTCTTGATCCCCCATGGTGCTTACTGTCTGTCCTACACAGACTTACCACTTGGCCACATTCACATTGAGAAGTTGAAAGTTTCACCATCTGATAGGCATTCTCCCCTTCCTAGATGAAATATCTAGAGAATCAGCTGTGATGAACAGAAGTAGGGGGCTTTTGAGAGGAGAAAGGCATGCAACACAGCAAAAGGGATGAAAGGGATTCAGATCTCAAAGAAAGTAATAGAGAAGGAGGGTCAAAACCTATAAGTTGAATGTAGAAAAGCAGGGTGAAAGTTTTACAGAACAGAGTGGAAAAAGACACAGTTAAAGGTGCTCCTTACCACAAAAAGAAAGGTGACATATGGAAAAACATGTATTATAAGCCAGAGCGTTATGTTTTCAGTACACTGATAGGTCTCACATTCTTTTGTGTGTTAAACAACATCTTTAAGACAAAGATGGGACAAGAGAATCCTAAGTGACAGGTTCTAGAATAAGAGTAAAGAAATTAGAGAAAAGTTGAAGAATGAAGTCAAAATAGACATAGGAAATAGCCTTCCAAGGTGGTGCTAGTGATGAAGAACCTGCCTGTCTAAGCAGGAGACTTTAAGTGACATGAGTTCAATACCTCAATTGGAAGATCCCCGGAGGAGGACATGGCAATCCACTCCAGTATTCTTGCCTGGAGAATCCCATGGACAGAGGAGCCTGGTGGACTATGGTCCACAGGGTCAGATCCAACTGAAGCAACTTAGCACAGTGATAAAGAAAGGTATATGATAAGGGGGAAAAAAGCATACAAAAAATAACCTTATGATTTCCTTTGAATTTAGACTCATGTTACCTTTGAAAGATAGACATTTTGTACAGGATATTTTAGCATTTTGAGTGCTAAGCATTGGGGCACTTAGTTTAGGGAGATGTAGTTTTTACATTTCAAGATTTGTATCCTGAAATCAACTTTAACATAGTAATGATTATACTCATCGTATTCAGAACATAATAATTGGATATATTCAATTAAATATCATTAAGTACTACCTTTACTTCTTACATGACTTGTGATCTTTTGCACTCAAAATTTAAACATGCATGTGAATTTTACACAAACCTGTCTACTTTTTCTCTATAAACTAACACATTAATAGCCCCTGAATGAATTCCCCTTAGAAGCAATATTTTTGTAAGAGAAATCAACTGAAGACAACTTTAAAATATTTCGAACCAAGAGGACTGCAATATTCAATCAAGTTAATGTTATCAGTGTGGTGATTATTTGAATATCTTTGATGTCAGGGCCATGCCTTGGAATTTCAAAATTCACTTCGCTTTGAAATCAAAGTATACATGCTCTCTTCCTACTGTAATATGAAATATATATATTAAAATTTTATCAAAAAATTGGACACACAAAAGGAAAGTGAAAACTTTGCCAAGGATTTTGATAAAAATTTAATTTGTTTTCAAATATCTTATTATCTATGAAATATATAAAACATAAGCTAACTGAATGTGGTATATATTTTCTATTTGTATGACAAAAGACTGAAATTTCACTCCCATGGGTTTACATTAGCATGTGCATTTTTAAAAGACAGACATGTACATAATAATGGAAAAATAATTGGGCCAGGATTTGGGAAGCCTATGTTTAAGCCTCATTCCTGCCCTTCTTTTTCTCCTAGCTAGGCAAGTTGCATCATTTATTTTTTTCTCTTTAAAGCTGGTTTTAATATGTTCCCTACTTAGTTCATTGAACATTAATAAGGTGGTTTTAAACCAAATCTATAAAATCATATGAATCATAATTAGTTATATAAATGCAATTTTCTTAGGGGTTATAAACAGCTTTTTCATTTAAAGGTTTGTTATCCAACATATGACTCTCTCTCTCCTCTTATTGCCAAACACTTATACTTCCTTCTACTAGTGGAAAAAGTAGAAGAGGGAAAAGAGAGATGAAAACATTTCAGTTCCATCCCTCTATTATCATACTTTAAACCACCCTGGTTGAAGATTTTGAGAAAGATGGTATTGAATTCAGCACTTAAAATCAAATGTTTGATGTCTTGTTTGTAGCTTTTGACTTTGAATGGCTTCAAATGAAGAGTTAAGAATGGAAGCAAAGAATACAATGAAAAATAACATTTCATAAATGAATGCTCCAGAAAGAGGATATTTAACTGTTAGAATCATTTTTATTATTCTAGCCCTAGCATAGCAGGGGATCAGGGATATTTATGGTATGAATGAATAAATGAATGAATGTCTTTATCTTTACAATAAAGAAAAAACATTTTATTCTTCTTATACTTAATTATTTGCCATGGAGTCACTCTTACCATGAGTTTTTTCTATCCCCAATTAATTGCTTTTCCCAGGATTTCTGATTTGTTGCCGTTTTGTCAAATGTAGGACCCATAGTCATCTCTTAAATTGTTTGGCAAGTTCAGTAGTAACACTTAATCTCTTCAACTTAATCTAGACGTGAGATTTCCAGAAGCATCTTAAAGAGAAACTGGGTTTAGAAAAGTTTTTTCAAAAGCCACTGGCCTTGCAAAAGCGTGATGTAAGAGGTAAGGAAGTTAAGAGACAAAATTGAACAAATAGGTTTGGGGAGAAAGCCAGCCTTTTGCAAAATAAAAGGAAACAAAAATTGAAGTACTTTTGACCAGCCTAATGAAGGGTTTTAAAATTGAGGGTCCTTAGAAGAAACCTGGAATTAGAACAAGTTAAAGAAGTAAAGAATGTAGGAAATGAATGGAGAGGGCTTGCTTGTCTAGAGTTGGTGCCTTAATAGGAAAAAGGCAGGCCAGCAGCAGCGGCTGCAGCTGATAAATTGGCATGTTTGAGAATGGGGGCAGGAAAGCACAGTGCTAATGACAGTTGGAAATTTTTTTTTTAAAGAGCACATGAACTAATCCAAAGGAGTTACTTAAAATTACAGTTCACCTTTCTCTCTCTCTTTCTCAGAATTCTTTAAAGAGAAGAGGGAGAGGGAAAATAAAGGGGTAATTTATAGGATGAACCTTAGGAATGATTATTACAAGAATAAAAAAGAGAACTACTGGCAAATGAAAGTGCATTAGAAATGCAGCAATTAAAAGGTTCTATAAGAAAAAGAAAAAAAATCAGAGCTAACAGTCTTCTATTAACCTATTGTGACTTAAACTCACATATCATTTTTTTCATTTACAAAGATCCCTGTTGCCGTGTGTAATACCACATGTAATTTTTGTAGTTGTAGCCATGTATATGTAGTAATATAGTAAATGAGTAGACCCTAGTTTGTTTTTGTATATTCCTCTAGCTCATCACTTTTAATTTTAGGTGATGAACCATAGCTACTCTGTTAGCAACTGGTATCTATTTTGGTAACATAACAGTTACCAATAAGTGACAAGGAGAAACAATGAAATGTATTACAACATTGAAGGAAAGAATAGGACAAGGACAGATGTACCTGGTGCTGAAGTGGACTTATTCTGGGAAAACTGAGATAGTGTGTAAATGTTGGAAAGCAGAAAGTTAGAAATTGCAAGGAGTGTGAAGAATCAGTTCTTAAGGAAATTAACCTAAATTCCTGATGGATGTTTAAGCATTCTATGAACACATGAAAGTGCATGTGTTTCTAAATGTTAAATTAAGATTTCATGCTTAAATTAAGATTTGAGCATTAAATGCTCAAAATTTCATGAGGAATCAATATCCATTAAAATGCTCAGCATATTTGGCAATGTTCAAAACACTCCTCACATTGTCTCATTTAAAATATTTCTAAACTGTATAAAGTAGGAACTCACAAAATCTCCATTTTATAAATGAGAAACTGATGACTAGAGTTGTAAAGCAGCTTACCCAAAGTCACACAGGTAGTTAAGGGGCAGAAATTTCAAATATAGTTTAAGTCTGGTTTTAAACACAGGTTGACTCCTAAGCCAGGCCCTGGTAACCACCACCCTCTGTGTCCAGAACCATAAAGATAAAATATTACTCTTGTAAGTGAAATGCTTCCCAAGAAGCCAGGAATAGTATTTAAGGACTTCATTGGAAAGGCAGCACATGCTGAGGAGCTAAGAAAGATTTTAGTGTTCTCTGCTCCAGGGCTGAAGACGGTCTCTCCTGGCCTTATTGAAGTGAACCAAATGTCCCTCAGAGATGTCTCTAAGTGCCTAAATGATGGCAAGGCAGTGTCTGAGACATTGGTGAAAACAGCAGAACTGAAAAATAGAACAATCAGATGTTCCTGTTTAGGTTCTTCTTTCTTCTGTTATATATACTCTCCCATGATTGCAGCTCAAATTATATCACATGAAATAATGTTTGAAGATTATTTGTGTGCTATTTGAGGGATGGTAATGTTTCATAAATGTTTTAATATTATCTCCAATAGCACTTGCACCTCATTTTGTTTTTTTTCAGGGACAGTGTAGGAATTAATTTGAGAGCAAAGGAAAGTACTCCAATACCTTAATCATTAAACATTGAGTTGATAACAGAAAAAGCCAGAGATGGGTGACTGCAAGTCACCCTGTCAGTTCAAAGGGGAAGCATCACAGAAGATAAGCACAAAAGCCTTTTGTCTTGATAACTAGATGCAGCGTTCCCTTTGGCTTATGAAAGACCCATTGTGAAGCTGAGACTTCATAATATTAAGAATAAAAGTAGTTTAACTTTTTCAGCAATATAAAATTTACAAAGTGCATAGGCAGATACAGTTTCTCTTGATCTAACTCTGAGAAGTAGATACTATGTATCTTTGGGAACGTCACTTATTCTTCCTTGAGTTTCAGCTCCCTCAATTGTGAGGCAGAAAATATAGCCATTCTCCTTAAGCAAGTTACTTAACCTCTCTGTTCCCTTAGTATCCTTGTTTGTAAGATGAGAAAAAGGATAGTATTAGGTTGAAATTCAACAGTGTTTCACCTACAGAAATGTCTATTTCATCTGGTTTATGCTAATGATTACAGCACTGTTGTAAAGAGTAAATGTATAGATACAATTAAAATAGAGCCCAGCTCTTAGTACACACTCAGTATTAGTTGTGTGAATATGATCTCAGTTCACTCTCATAATAGCCCTGTGAAAGATAATAGGGTTCCCACTTTTGAATATAAAGTCATGTAAAAATACTTAAATAGTATTTATGGATTTATAAAGAAAGAAAATGTAGCTTTGTCCTGTGGTTTCTAGGCTGCTCCATATTTATATATTGTATTAGCCAATTTACAAGGTCTTTGAGCTGCCTCTCCCTCCCATTCAAATTTACTATTGTGGGAGAAGGATGGGCTAGTTTCATACTTGGGGTTTTAATAAATCTTCATGTGACTTTGTTTACCTTATAAAATGGCTTGAGGCCAAAAGAATTCTATACTCATAAGTTCAGAGAAGGATATAAAAGCGTGCCAATATATCAGGGGAGGTTTTTCAATGGATTTAGTAATGCTTGGTTAAAAAGAAATAAAATAAAATACAACTTATTATATAATATTACAATGCACAGGGATAAATAAATTGAGCTCAGAGCTGTTTGTTGGTATATTCTCATTATTTTGTGGAAAGTTTTTCATTTTGATTTTGATTTTTAAAATGCCAGTTGTATGCTCCTTGCCAGTGGACATTGTGCCTTTGCAAATATATGTGTATATTAAAATTGGTGTGTATTAAAAAGGAATAATTTATTAAATTGAAAGTATAGGATGCTAAATATTATGAAGGCAAAGTCAGTAAAAGAGACAAATATTTTTAAAACAATTTAACCTGTATTTTATAAAATGCCATTGAGAATGAACTAGGCAAGTGATATGCATATTACAGTAAAGTCTACTCTGCTGTGAATAAATGTACTACAAAAGTTAAGATATTATTATAGTTACCAAGTCTTATTATTGGATTATCTTACCAATAATTTAAATAATATAGAGATATTTTTGGCTACTCTTCAAGAATAAGTAAACCAACTCTAACTTATACTTTGAATATTATTTAAGAAAAAGCATACAAGAATTTTTTCCTATAAAATATTTTTGGACATATGTGAAATCTAAATCACTAAGATATAGTCATATTTTGTGAACACAATAAAAAAATAGAGATCAAAAGAAAAACATACTGTAGCTTTTTCTCCCGCCATTTCTTTTTTCTCAAATTTAATCATTTGAGAGGATTACTGTAATTTTTGAAAGGATCGAAAGGAACTGAAAAGTAATCTTAGTGAAAAGGAATTTTAATAATTGAGGATACAACATATTATCCTATTTAACTGAAAAAGGATGGATAAATTTTTTATATAGATTTTCTGTTTGTTTTAATTCTAGGATCTTTATTGAGCGCAAGGCGATTATATAGGAGGAGGAAGGGAGGGAGGGGAAAGGAAGGGAGGAGCTCTGACAGGCATATAGGGAGTACGTGTCTTGTGGGTGATTGGCCTGTCGGATATACGTTCGCCGCATGATCCTTTTGGTGATTTGCCAGCCGAATGTATGGCTGGGGCGTAATCAGAGCCTTATATGGCAACAGGCTTGCAGTGCTCCGACCGTAATGGCTCTGGCTGATCGCATCAGCCGGCCGGGCCCCAACATCTCCTCCCTTTTTGTTTTTTAAGGCGAGGAGTCTGGTTTTGTTTGGACATTGACCGGCTAGGGGAGGCAGTGGCCAAGCTCCTCCTGAACTCTGCGTAGAGCTTAATGGGCACCCTTTTTTGGAGGGGAGGATGTGGGTGTCAACCTCCATGCAAGCTGGCTTACCTCGCAGGAGGCTCGAGCGTGGCCTCTTTGGTGGAGGCCCCTCCTTGCGGTCCTTTGTCGCGCACCTAGCGGTGTCCATTGCAGCAACGGGGCCGCAATGCAGACTCTCGAGAATCATGCAGCTCCCGTGGGAGAGGGCCTTGATAATTTTCATGGTCGAGCATTTCCAACTGGTGATAGTGGATCTGGATGGGTCTCCCTAGTATGTCGTTAAGCTGGTCTTTGACAAGTGTCGTGACGCCTCAGAACCCAGGGGGCAAAGGTGAGAAGCAGGAGGACAGTGATCAGGGGCCCGAGAAGGGGAAGGAGATAGGGGAGTAGTCCATTAAGGCCTGTTAGAAAGGGATTCTCTATTAGCGTTTTCCTTCTTTTTTCTAGATCTTCTTGTAGCCTTTTTATTTTATCTCGGACAATGCCGGATTTGTTGGCGTAGAAGCAGCAGCGTTCCTGTAAGGCAAGGCAGATACCTCCCTGTTCTGCGGTGAGAAGATCTAAGCCTCGTCTGTTTTGAAGGACTACTTCTGCTAGGGAGTCTAGTTGATCTTGGATATCACTAATGGTGCTGGATATGGCCTGGACATCATCAGTGAGCTGCTTAGAGAGCTGTGCATACGAATGAACTGCGTATCCTAGGCCTGCAGATCCCGTAGCTATCGCTCCAGAGATTCCTAGCCCAGCGAGCAAGGGGATGATGGCTAGGGCTCTTTTGTGCCGTCCCGCAAGGAGGTCAAAAGTGGGGACGGGAACGGGCTCGCTTCCTGGAATGATATCTATGTCTGGTAGCAGGGTGGCTGGGGTGCACAGCCCTGTCCATGAGGGGGGTAGGGCGGTATAGGCTTGATTATTACCGCAAATGAACGTTTTTCCAGGTCCGGGGCAAAGGAGGGTGGTGTGGTTAGAGGTATAGTTAAACACGGAGCTACAGTTTAGTTACTGGGAAGGCTAAGAGCTCTTGGGGGGCAGAGACGGTCAGGTCGGCGAGTTCTTTGGCTACCGCCTTAACCTCTCAGATGAAAATCAGGGCTTCTTGAAGGGAAGTTGTTTGGGGAAGGGGAGTTTGGTTGATGGGTGGTGGCTCAGAGTTATGTAGAATAGGAGCCAAGAGACGGGCTGTGTTGGGAGCGGCAGGCGTAACTGGGTGGGTAGGAAAATATGGCGGTGGCACAAAGGGCGGAAGAGCAGAGCTGTCTAAGATGGCGGCTGAACAGGGCGGTGGCACGGAAACATTAAGCGCGGGCTTGCTTAAAATGGCGGCTGTGGCGGGATCGGTAGGGGCAGAGGAGGAAGGAGGCCAGTCAGGGCCGTTATAGTGGGCTGCCTCATCTTCTAGATCAGCTTGGTCAGCAGGGGCCAGCTGATCGTCTGTGCCTGTGTTGGTTATCTCTCTTAGGTCTTTAAGATAGGGGTATATAGCAGTAGGATTTGGATTTGTCTCAATATTGATGGAAATTGAGGGGCAGCTTGAGAGGGCCCGTGAGGGGGGGTGAGTAATGGTAGCGGCGCTGGAGTTATTTGGGTGTATGGGGTCGCTTTGTATAAGATCTTGGGTAGAGGGCGCTCTAGAGGGGGGACGGGAGTGGCTGGAAAGGATTTTTTGCCCTTCTTGACAAAGGTGCTGAATGTCTGGGGTATGGCCCTGGTTGGTGAGAATATCTTTTATAAGATTGTAGTAGTTAAAGGTGGTGATAGGGACAGTCTGGGGGCCAAAAACACGATAATAGTCATTAAGGCAATCTCCGACACGATCCCACATACAAGTGTCGATAGTGCCTTCTTGAGGGAACCAGGGGCAGGTCTTAAAAACAAAATGAAAAACGAAACTAAATCTTTTTTACGGACCCTAATTCTCCACACCTTGAGGGATTCTTTGAGCTGGCTAATAAAAACATCATGTTGTGAACATGCTTGTCCCATGATTAAGCCTTACCTGGTCAAATGCCGCCGTCGGGGGGGGGGGGGGGGGTCTCGTCGGAGTCGTCTCGCGGGCGGGTAATCGCGGTGCTCCTTGCCGGGTCTGGTCAACGGGGACGGCGGTCCGTCCAAGCGGTCTTCGGGCCCCACGTTGGGCGCCACTTGCTCCGGCCGCTAGCTGGGCGCAGTCGCTCTGGCCCGCAGAGCAATCAACGGAGGCTCCGAATCCACCCGAAAATGGATGAAAGGGTTGGGACAAGAGGCGCAAAGAATGGCAGCAAGACAAAGATTCTGAACAAGCTGCAAAACTTTATTGAGCGCAAGGCGATTATATAGGAGGAGGAAGGGAGGGAGGGGAAAGGAAGGGAGGAGCTCTGACAGGCATATAGGGAGTATGTGTCTTGTGGATGATTGGCCTGTCGGATATACGTTCGCCCCATGATCCTTTTGGTGATTTGCCAGCCGAATGTATGGCTGGCGCGTAATCAGAGCCTTATATGGCAACAGGCTTGCAGTGCTCCGACCGTAATGGCTCTGGCTGATTGCATCAGCTGGCTGGGCCCCAACAGACCCTTGAAGTGAAGTGCAAATCCTAACCACCCGACCACCAGGGAATTCCCAGAAAGTTTTTTTTTTTTTTTTCAATTTAAAAATCCACATGAACCGCTTTCACAACTAAGCTTTTCTCTTCCTTCTACGTTCCCAATTTGCCATCTTGTTTGATGTTTTTACAAAATGATTTAGATGCAGCTAAGAATTCACTTTTCATATTGTTCATGGAAAGAATACTGAAGTGGCTTGCCATTCCCTTCTCCAGTGGACCACATTTTGTCAGACCTCTCCACCATGACATGTCCATCTTGGGTGGCCCTATACCCAACTTTGGGTGTAGTTTCATTGAGTTAGACAAGACTGTGGTCTATGTGATCAGATCAGTTAGTTTTCTGTGATTGTGGGTTTCAGTTTGTCTGCTCTCTGATGGAGGATAAGAGGCTTATATAAGCTTCCTGATGGAAGAGACTGACTGAGGAGGAAACTGGGTCTTGTTCTGATAGGTGGGGCCATGCTCTGTAAATCTTTAATCCAATTTTCTGTTGAAGAGTGGGACTGTGTTCCTTCCTTGTTATTTGACCTGAGGCCAAACTATGGTGGAAGTAATGGAGAAAATGACACCTACTTCAAAAGGTCCCCTGGGCTGCACACATCGCCACACTCAGTGCCCCCAGCCCTGCAGCAGGCCACCACTGATGGAGCAGCAGCCTCCACTGGAGTCTCCTGGACACTCATGGACAAGTCTGGGTCACTCTCTTATGGGGTCACTGCTCCTCTCTCCTGGTCCTGTTGTGCACAAGGTTGTTTGTGCCCTCTGTTTCCACAGTCCTGTGTTAAGTTCTGGTGGCTCTATGGTAGGGTTAATGGCAACCTCTTCCAAGAGGGCTTATGCGATACCCAGGTCTACAGCATCTAGAGCCCCTGCTCCCGCAGCAGTCCACTGCTGACCTGTACCTCTTCAGGAGACACCCAAACAAAGGTCTGTCTCAGTCTCTGTGGGGTCCCTAGGTCCTGGTGTGCACAAGGTATGTTTGAGCCCTCTGAGCGTCTCTGGTGGTTATGGGGTTTGATTCTATACACGATTTTGCCCCTTCTACTGTCTTACTGGGGCTTCTCCTTTGCCCTTAGAAGTAGTTCAAACAACTTTACAATTGCACTCATTTCACCTGCTGGCAAAGTAATGCTCAAAATTCTCCAAGCCGGGCTTCAACAGTACATGAACATGAAATTCCAGATGTTGAAGCTGGACTTAGAAAAGGCAGAGGAATCAGAGATCAAATTGCCAACATCTGTTGGATCATACAAAAAACAAGAGAGTTCCAGAAAAACATCTACTTTTGCTTTATTGACTATGCCAAAACCTTTGACTGTGTGGATCACCAGAAACTGTGGAAAATTCTTCAAGAGATCGGAATACCAGGCCACCTGACCTGTCTCCTGAGAAATCTGTATGCAGGTCAAGAAGCAACTGTTAGGACTGGACATGGAATAACAGACTGGTTCTAAATCGGGAGAGGAGTACATCAAGGCTGTATATTATCACCCTGCTTATTTAACTTCTATGTAGAGTACATCATGAGAAACACTGGGCTGGAGGAAGCACAAGCTGGAATCAAGATTGCCGGGAGAAATATCAAAAACCTCAGATATGCAGATGACACTACCCTTATGGCAGAAAGCGAAGAAGAACTAAAGAGCCACTTGATGAAAGTGAAAGAGGAGAGTGAAAAAGCTGGCTTAAAACTAAACATTCAGAAAACTCAGATCATGGCATCTGGTCCCATCACTTCATGGCAAATAGATGGGGAAACAATGGAAACAGTGACAGACTTTATTTCGGGGTCTCCAAAATCACTGCAGATGGTGACTGCAGCCATGAAATTAAAAGATGCTTACTCCTTGGAAGAAAAATTATGACCAGCCTAGATAGCATATTAAAAAGCAGAGACATTATTCTGCCAACAAAGGTCTGTCTAGTCAAAGCTATGGTTTTTCCAGTAGTCATGTACAGATGTGAGAGTTGGACTATAAAGAAAGCCGAGCACTGAAGAATTGATGCTTTTGAACTATGGTGTTGGAGAAGACTCTTGAGAGACCCTTGGACTGCAAGGAGATCCAGCCAGTCCATCCAAAAGGAAATCAGTCCTGAGTATTCATTGGAAGGACTAACGCTGAAGCTGAAACTCCAATACTTTGGCCACCTGATGAGAAGAAATGACTCATTGGAAAAAACTCTGATTCTGGGAAAGATTGAAGCCTAGGGGAGAAGGATGACAGAAGATGAGTTGATTGGATGGCATCACTGAATCAATGGACATGAGTTTGAGTAGGCTCTGGGGGGTGGTGATGGACAGGGAAGCCTGGTGTGCTGCAGTCCATGGGGTTGCAAAGAGTTGGATATGACTGTGTAGTTCTACTGAACTGAACTGAACTGAAGAATTTACTATGAATTTGACCCAAACATAAAAGCAGCAGGCAAATATGAGAATAATTTATTTCTCATCCTGAGAAAGATAATCTCATTGGATAAAATAACAACCTGATGACAAAATCTAACCATCTGTCTAAGACAGTTCACCTGCCATTACCTCCACTCACTCATACTCTATTTTCTCATCTTTATTTTTCTTCTTAGCATTTATAATGACCAGCATACCACATATGTTGGTTTGTTGGCTTAGTGTCTTTTTTCCTCTCGCTAGATAGTAAGTTCTATGAGAACAGAAAGTTTGATAGATTTTTGTTTTCTTATAATCTGCCTAGTACATATAGATACTTCATAAATATTTGAGTGAATAAACTAGAAACTGGTTGTGGAATATAATTTTGTAGTTAACTGAATAAAACTAACAATATTTGTTTTAAAAAATTTCTAAATCTCTGTAGTGACCATGGTAATATTTCAATTATGATTGAGATTCATATTTTTGGGAGGGATCACAGTTCTGTATATCATTTATTATTATATAGTATAACATATAGAATTACAAAGGAATTACAGTAAAATCCATATTGACTTCATGAATGACCCTGGTTTGAGTAAATCTTCAGTTTGGTTGTGATTTCTTATAGTTGGCCAATTTTTCTGAAAAGCAAGTGAGTAAAATATGTTGATTAATTGAGATCTGCAGCTAATTGGGTTTTTACTAAAATTTGTTATACTGGCACAGAATGGGTACTTAATAAATATTTGCAAAATATGTGAACTCTAGTTAGTTAAAGTAGCTTATTATTTTGTTTTCAGTGTCTCAAATATAAAGAAAAAGTTTCAGTTAAATATGTAATATGCGATAGCATTAGGATCTACACAGCAGACAAGTAAGCAGAATAAACGTATTTGAAGCTCTCACTCCCTTCTTCTTTTCACCTCTCATTCTCCTCCCCTTTTACTCTTTGTCCTTCCCTTTCTTTCAAGGACAATTTAGTCCTAAATTTATTGAAAGTGAAAGTGTTAGTCACGCAGTCATTTCTGACTCTTTGCAACCCCACGCGTGGTAGCCTGTAAGGTTCCTCTCCATGGAATTCTCCAGGCAAGAATATTGGAGTGGGTTGCCATTCCCATCTCCATGGAATCTTCTTAACCCAGAGATCAAACCCCGGTCTCCTGCATTGCAGGCAGATTCTTCATCTTCTGATCTTCCAGGGAATCCCCTTAATTTATTATATGGAAACAAATTAGATAAGCATCTATCGGGATTGTGGAGGAGAGCCCTGACAGCCTAAAGAGCAGCGCTGTGGCTCAAAACGGGTGAGAAGGACATGGGGGTGGGGGGAGTTTAACAACAATAGGATACCAATTACACACAGGACAACTGATCAAATAAGTAAATATATTAAGAATTATTGGGAGATAGGGTTTTCTTTGTTAGTAAAAGTAGTTACAAATCTGAAAAGAGAGAACATATACATTGGTCCTGTGTCATTGGATTGGAAATGGAGAAATCAGTGCGAGCTCCTGAAGTTTTGTATAGAGAGATAAATAGAGGTGTTAATATGTGTACATATTTGTAGAGATAGATATATAAATAGATGAAATTTTTTCATACATATATTTCCATGTCTCCTGATCCTGATAACAATGGCACACCAAAACAATGGGCACACCTTGCTCCTGAATCTTGGTTTCTAATATTACTCTCAATTAAAAAGATAAAAACAGAAGAAAAAAAAGGACTCCATGGAGACATAGCTGATTCCTGAGTTGGGGCATAAAAAATACAAAAATGAGCGAAAAATATACTATTAAGCCAAAAGTATGGAAGTTACTTATACAAAAAAGAAATCAGATTAAATGGGATCATAATGACTGTATCTGAAAGTATTTGAAGATCAAAATGAATAATTGTAATAGAAGATGATATCTCATTGGATAAAATGGATACCCATGGGTCCATATTGATATAAATAAATAAGTTGAAGGTTAATATAACTACTTAAAAGCAGAGAAAACAGCAATTTTATAATGATCCCCTTAACCATTAAATCAATATTAACATAACAAGTAATTTGCCAACTGATAGGATGTTACTGGGATATTGGATTGAATATGTTCTAGTTGCTATGTCATACCCAACTCTTTGTAACTCCATGGACTGCAGCATGCCAGACTTCCCCATGACAGACTTCCTCATCCCTCACTACCTCCCGGAGTTTGCCCAAGTTCATGTCCATTGAATTGGTGATGCTATCCAACCATCTCATCCTCTGCCGCCCTCTTGTCCTTTTGCCTTCAATCTTTCCCAGCATCAGGGTCTTTTCCAATGAATCAGCTCTTTGCATCAGGTGGCCAAAGTATTGGAACTTCAGCTTCACCATCAGTCCTTCCAATGAGTATTGAGTGTTGATTTCCTTTAGGATTGACTGGATTGATCTCCTTGCTCTCGAGTCTTCTTCAGCACCACAGTTAAAAAGCATCCATTCTTCCAGGCTCTGCCTTCTTTATGGTCCAACTCTCACATCTGTACATGATTACTGGAAAAACCATAGTTTGGACTATATGGACCTTTGTCAGCAAAGTGATGTCTCTGCTTTTTAATACATTGTCTAGGTTTGTCTTAGCTTTTCTTCCAAGCGGCAAGTGTCTTCTAAATTCATGGCTGCAGTCACCAGCCAATTGTAATAATATAATTATTTAAAAAGGGAATAAAGAACAATTTTACAATTATCCCCTTAACCATAGGTTCAATGTTAATGTAACGAGTATTGTGCAAACTGATAGGATACCACTGGGACATTGGCTAGTTTTTCTTAATGTATAAAAGTGCATAATTTCAAAAACTATGATATTATAATATCAAATTTGTCAACTGACTATTTAATATTGACAAACTTAAATTTATCAACATTAAATATTTAGATTAGAATATTTCCCTCATGTAATAGAACAAAAGAAAATGTTTTACTTGTGCTTAATCTCTCGTTTAGTTAATTAATCAAGTAATAATTGTTACCATATCTGGCACACTTAAGCTATCTGCAAGATTGTCATTATTATTCCTATTACTAGCAAGAAGTTGTTTAACTTTCCCCAAATGTTAAAATTTTTAATGGAGACTACCTTTAGAAAGCGTTCCCTTTTGGGGGGACTACTCTTTAGTCTGCGGTGTAAGGGGTTGGAATATGACTAGAGAGGTAGGACGTATGTGGGCCCCAGGTTATTTGAGACTTGATGCCATTTTATTCAAAAGATTTTGCCCCATGTCTAAAAGGCTGCCAGCCTGAGGGAGTTACTTTTTGTCAGGCATGGTGGTATGCTGACAGAAGCCAGGAAATAATAAAAAGCCTTCTTGGACTTCATGGACTCTTTCTTAGTTTGTGAGAAAATTAACTTTTCACAAATATCGTGATTTGAAGAAATTTATGGCATTCATTTAAGAAAGCACTCAGGATTCCATGTTTCTAGGACAAGTTAGACTAAAGTCAACAACATAGTATAGTGGGTTCAAAACACGAGTATGTTCTCTAGTTATGGAAACTTAGACAAATTATTTCACCTCTTTATGCCTCATTTTCTTTATATGTAAAATGAGAATACTAACACCCAGGCTATAGGATTATTATGAGCATTAAATGAGCTAACACATGTCATGTCATTGCTTAAAGTAGTACCTGGAATACAGGAAACACTCACTAATTCTATCCATTGTCATAATTATTGGAGATCAGGGAACAAAGACAAAGGTAACATGCAAAAACAGAAGCTACATTAAGAAATCAGTGATTTCTTGGGACTTCGCTGGTGATCCAGTGGCTACAACTCTGTACTCCTAAAGCAGGGGACCCAAATTCAATCCCTGATGAGGGATCTAAATTCCATATGCTGCAACTATGCCCTGGCACAGTCAAACAAAAAAAAATCAATCCCTCAATGATTTCTTAGAACACATTTTGATCAATCACTGTCTGAACAAATATATTTATTGTTACATACCAGACATTGTATGATGGCATGCAAGTACTTTTTTCCAATTTGTAAAACTAGAAATGTTAATATCAGTACTCCTCACAGATTTGATTATAAAACTTAGCAAGTTGCCTGTCAGTATTAATAAGCACTCAAAAAATTAGTTGTGCTACTATTACTAATTGTTATTTTTATTATTATGATATAATAAGATCAGAGTTTAAGAGATACATGTGAAGGCAGAACATGAGAGGAACAGAAGAGATAATACTTCAAGTCTTTTTAAAAATAGTTTTTTTTTCAGATGGAGAGGAGAGGAAAAACATTCATGGATTCCCCATGTGTTTTTACCTAAATTTGATTTGTTTTCAAAATGTCAGTGGGCCTACAGTTATTCCACTGAGAAAATGCTTTGAAATTGACCATGTCCACAGAAACTAATCAATCAAGAGGTAATTGAGCATCAAATCTGTGAAATACGCAGATAAAGTGTAAGACAGACTTCCAGCTGATTTTCCTATATCCACATTCTCTCTTCGTTAGCATACTTTTCATGAGGTTGACATACTAATCTTCCTGAATACACTTTTCATCATGCCATCACTGCTAGGAAGCATGCAGTCATTCTCAAATGCCTGCTGTATGCAGCACAAATGACTCTGTCTAGCTTCAAGGATCCTCTACAGCTTTGCACTTCAGGATCTAGCACCAGCACCACTACCATCTGGGAATTTGTTAGAAATAGATAATCTCATACCTCAATTTATACCTACCAAATTAAAATCTGCAGTTTACCAGAGATAAATCCACGCATCTATGGACACCTTATCTTTGACAAAGGAGGCAAGAATATACAATGGAGAAAAGACAACCTCTTTAACAAGTGGTGCTGGGAAAACTGGACAGCCACTTGTAAAAGAATGAAACTAGATCACTTTCTAACACCATACACAAAGATAAACTCAGAATGGATCAAAGATCTAAGCATAAGACCAGAAACTATAAAACTCCTAGAGGATAACATAGGCAAAACACTCTCTGACATAAACCAAAGCGGGATCCTCCATGACCCACCTCCCAGAATATTGGAAATAAAAGCATGAATAAACAAATGGGACCTAATTAAAATTAAAAGCTTCTGCACAACAAAGGAAACTATAAGCAAGGTGAAAAGACAGCCTTCAGAATGGGAGAAAATAATAGCCAATGAAGCAACGGACAAACAATTAATCTCAAAAATATACAAGCAACTCCTGCAGCTCCATTCTAGAAAAATAAACGACCCAATCAAAAAGTGGGCCAAAGAACTTAACAGACATTTCTCCAAAGAAGACATAAAAATGGCTAACAAACACATGAAAAGATGCTCAACATCACTCATTATCAGAGAAATGCAAATCAAAACCACAATGAGGTATCACTTTACACCAGTCAGAATGGCTGTAATCCAAAAATCTACAAGCAATAAATGCTGGAGAGGATGTGGAGAAAAGGGAACTCTCTTACACTGTTGGTGGGATTGCAAACTAGTACAGCCACTATGGAAAACAGTGTGGAGGTTCCTTAAAAAACTGCAAATAGACCTGCCATATGACCCAGCAATCCCACTGCTGGGCATATACACCGAGGAAACCAGAACTGAAAGAGCCACGTGTACCCCAATGTTCATCTCTGCATTGTTTACAATAGCCAGGACATGGAAGCAACCTAGATGCCCATCAACTGACGAATGGATAAGTAAGCTGTGGTACATATACACAATGGAATATTACTCAGCATTAAGAAAAAATTCATTTGAATCAGTTCTACTCAGATGGACGAAACTGGAGCCCATTATCCAGAGTGAAGTAAGCCAGAAGCAAAAACAACAATACAGTATATTAACGCATATATATGGAATTGAGAAAGACGGTAATGAGAACCCAACATGCGAGACAGCAAAAGGAACGCAGATGTATAGAATAGACTCGTGGACTCTGTGGATGAGGGAAAGGGTGGGATGATATGGGAGAATGGCATTGAAACATGTTAATTATCATATGTCTAATCAATCACCAGCCCAGGATTGATGCTCGGGGCGGGTACATCTAGATTTCCCGGGGGGAGGGAGGAGGGAGGGGGGTTCTGGAGGGGGAGCATATGTAAACCCATGGTGATATCATGGCATTGTATGGCAAAACTAAAAAAAAAAAAAAGATACTTCTCCCAACTTTACAAAAAAAAAAAAATCTCTGCCTTCAATGCAATTTTTTGTTAATTAATTAATTATTTTAACTGTGCTGGGTCTTCATTTCTTCATGGTCTTTTCTCTAGTTGTGGTACTCAGGCTTCTCATCCCGGTGGTTTGTCTTCTTGTGGAGAACAGGCTCTAGATCATTCATGAGTCAATAATTTTGGCTCCTGTGCTCTAGAGCACCAGCTCAATAGTTGTGGCACATGGTCTTAGTTGCTCTGCAGCATGTGGGATATCCCCAGATCAGGGATTGAACCCCTGTCTCCTGTATTAGCAAGTGGATTCTTATACACTGATCTACCAGGGAAGCCCCAAAGCAATTTTTTTCTTCCTGTTCTTAACTCCACTAGAAATAGTTTATTTCCCTCCTACCTACAATTTAGATCCCATCCACACTTAAAGGCCCAGTGAAAAAATCTCCTATCTTCTGGCAAACTAAAACCATTTTAAGCTATACTGATCTTCCTGAATATTTCTTGCATTTAAGTCAACACCATTTCTTCCCTGTTACTATTTACACAATATTCATTGAATAATCATTTTCTGAATGTTTATTGTTGTTTACCAGGCACTTTTGCACTGGCCAGAATGCAAACAAAGATTTAGACTTTCCTTGCCCTCATTAAGCTCACAATCAGAACAATAATGATTCAGTAGAAATACCTTAAACTCCACAGGCAAGAAGTACCAGCTGGCAGATGTAGGGGTACCGGACCATACATGATTGTTTTTTTTTTCTTGGTTAAATTATCTTAAATGAAGGTATTAATGTTGAAATATATTAAAAGCTTTTGTGTCATGAAATAGATGAACATCTTAACTGACAAAGACAAAACAGATACTGTGCTTTGTTTCATGTTAAATTCATAACCCTATAGATTATTATAAGGTTTCTTAGGCCAGCCATGTGTTATTCTTCATTCATTCAACAAATCCCAGAATTTAAAAGTAGCTCCTGTTTGTCCTTTGTGGCTCCTTAACTGTCAGGCATGGTAATCACTAAATAAATACTTGTTGATTGAAGACAGTCTTTGATCTTAAGTTGGGGACAAGGTCTACACACATGGAACAACCACTGCACAAATGCAGCCCCTTCCTCCTTCCTATTGCTGCTCATGACAAAAGGAAATGTTCATGAATTGCAATGACATTTTAGTTTACTACTGGTGTCTTTAGGATCAAAACGTTCCTCCATAGTGCCATGGAAATCTCTGTTTCTGCGTAACTTATGCTTGTTGGAGTTTAAGCTTGTTGGAGACTTGTTGGAGCACAGCCAACCAAATGGGATTGGCTAGTAAAAGTGTTTGTGGGTGAGCATTTTGGAAACGAGTTTCAAGACCATTTGCCAGCAAAATCTCAGCAGGTGGAATTGTAAACAACATAATGTAAAATTTGATTTACAGAGGCCTGAGGGGCAGAGGAGATAAAGGACATGATGAAGTTTACAGTATCCATATTCTTTGAGTATCCATATTCTTACATATCCATAAGTTAGCATTTCTTGGTGTTGCAAAACATCTCATCCACTCTTTAGGTAGACACATATGCTTCTGGTAGACAGCCGTCCTTCAATAGATCTCAAGCTCCAAACAACAGCCCTAGAGTACATAAAGTTTAAATACTATGCAAGGTCTATCTGAGCCCCTTGGTTTTTTCAATGTGATTCAAAAGTATGATCACACAAGGAAATTTCAAAACCAAACTAAGTAAAAAGACTATTGCCAACTAACATAAGCCAGAACCATACAGAACCTAGTATTACACAAAAATAAAACTATTACACACATTACTTTGACTCAGGAACCACCAATTTCCTTATATTTATAACCTTCAAGTTGGTTTCAGCTTTCCTTCATATTATTCAGCAATTTTACTAAAGATGAGCATTCCCACATGGCGTGAAATTCTCTCTTTAACTTTTAAATTCTCTGGGTATGCAAGAAAACCTGTGGACCCTTAATTGAGCAATTATTATTTTCTTAGTGAATATGGAGTTTGAGGATAATGCCAAATCTTCCTTTCACCAAGGAAATAAATCTGACACAGACAGTGGTGTACACGTTGTCTGGCAACATCCCATCTTTAGGTGGGAGAGCTAAGTTAAGACTGAAAAGGGAACTCATTCTTCACCTCTGGGCACTTCTTGGTGTCCACTGAGGTTCTTGAAGGAATGCCAGTTAGGACCAATTTACATGTCTCCTTGGAGGTTTTAGATAACTCTTCAGTAAGAACTCTTTGTTTATCTCATTTAGACCATTTCTCCAGAGCAAGATTTGCAAACTTGCTTCTGAATATGCTGTTTGTAGACCATTGCTAGGTTTCCATACGGATATAAAGCACTGGTACTTGAATGCCCTGATCTAAATTTCTGGAGTGGTTCTACCACATTTTTAAAATGCTGTTCCAGAATTCAAGCAACAGAAATAAAGAATTCATAGGCAAACAATACATGAAATATGCTTAAACAAGGCATTTGCTGCTTCAGAGCTTGTGCCATTGTTTAAGTAATTCTAATTGTTTTTAGATTTTTCTTTATAGAAACCTGGAATCTGCTTTTCTGAACTCGTATTATTAGTCTTAGTTTTCAGACACTCACTGTCCCCTTTATATAAAACTTTCAAATATCTGAGGATAGGCGCCATGCTTGCCTTCCTGTTTAGATTTCTCTTTTCAATTAAACATCTCCTATTCCTGTACCTATTCCTAAGGTTATATAGCTTCCGAACTTCATCATTAATGAGAAATTAGCTTTTCAATAACTACATTTCGAACATAAGTTGCCAATAATCAACTCAAAGTTCAAAATATAGACTTGTATTTTAGAGAATATTTTTATGTATAAGGTTTGTTTGAATCCCATATTTAGTGGGCTCTAATACATAAGGTGCAGTCTAGCCATTACTATTGAAATGTTAGACTGTCAGACCCAGGTACTGAAAGCATACTTCTTTGGTTGTCTCAATTAATGAAATTTTTACTAGACACTACTGAGTGGTGATTGAAAAAATCATGCTGAAATATTACTGTCAGCTACTGGTGTAAAATTTCTCACCAGAGAACTATCACAACTTCAGAATAAAATGTTTGTTGTCTAAATACAAATTTTAGCAGCCACTAAAATTGTTAGGAAGACCTTAGATCTTTGCTCCTTAATTATGTTTTAAAATAATTAATATACAGTATAAAATTAAAATAGTTACTATTTGCAAAATTCCACTTATTTATAAATGTTATTTATTTAGCTATTTATAAAATAAGCTGACACTAAATTCGACCTGAAGATAGTTTGAGTTCCTTATCTCCTCACAAAATTTTCTCTAGTCTTTTGCAAAATGCTAAAGTGATTTGTCCAACAATGTAGATGGTTAATAGTCACCCAGGTGACACAGGACTTCAATGCATCATACTTTCACTTCTCATTAAAATTGATCTATTACAGAAGCTTAACCAAATTTTCTTCATTCTTGGCCTTCCATTTGAGTCTGATACCCTACAGTTTTCTTTCACTATCAAATTTTGCTTTGTCTTGAATTATTTTCCTTCCTCCTTTAACCTACTTTCAAGAAATAGAAAAAGGCTCTTTGATGTGCCAATTCAAAGTGTGTTCAGATAAGAGGTAAATAATTCAATAGCCTTTTGAGGAGGGTTGACATTTGAATGTTGGAGGTTGTTTCCTTTACTCATTGGCTCTGCTATTGAGGTCAGGTGACCCATGTTAGTGACTTGCTAGAGTGAGTTTTGAATTTGTGAAAAACTTCTAATAAAGAATACTGACAGAAATAGCAAAGAAAAATCAATGAAATAGGAAAGTCTAAGTGTATGTTCTTATCAAGAGTTATACTTGTCCAATAGTTACAAACCTCTCTGAAAATATTTATATGTGTGGGTGGAGGCAAGGTGCCCATTAAATTGTAGGAAGTGTTATCAGATTTATCAGGACTTGGTTGTAATTTTGACTACACAGTTTGGGCTCATAGAGAAATGAGGAGGAAATATCTGATTAAAGTGTGCATTGCTGCTGAGGCAACTGAATGTTGCCATAGCAATTCAGATGAAATGTGCAAGAAGTGAGATAATTAAATCTAACCCCTTTAGTAGTTTTGACAGTCAATGCACTGCCAATAGGAAAAGTTATCTACAGTATTAAGATAAAACACATTCCTCATGGAAAGTCTCCTTACTAGTATTTTGTTGTTCCCTTCCTAAATACATTGCTTTAGGTGTCTAATTTGAATGTTCCCTTGTAATAATCAAATACAGTTTTGACCTTGGTCTGCAGTTGCCGAGAATTTCTGCTGGTTTATTGTATCATGGGAGCAGACATCTATAAAAAAAAAATATCCATTTTTTTCCCTCTAGTTCCTAAAAAAGTATACTAAAGCCAAAGCTGTCATATTTGAGCTTGAAATTCAATAATATCTAGAACGTGCTGCCCTCTTCAGGAACTGATGCTTAAAAATACTTTGAATTTTTTTAGCAGTTTAGTAATTATAAAATAAGCTATAACATCAAAAATTGTACTAATGATTCTTTAGAAATAAGCACTACACAAAGTAAGTATTTCTCAGTCTAAAATTTTCCATAAAAATATTTCATTAAAATCAATAAACACAAAAAATTGAAATAAAATATTGATATTTATGATTAATAAGAAAAGCAGTTTTCTTAAACTACAGTCATGGGAGAACTTCTTAATCATTCCAGGATGTCAGATATCCATAATTACAAGCCATATATTTCATTAACATTAAGAATATCTTTAAAAAAATGTGAAAAACTAAGTAGGACACCTTTCAAATCTTAATTTTATATTCCAGCAAAAAAGTCATTAATTTTGTCAATATTTATCATTTGAAATTTTCACTAGTTTTCATTTACTGAAACCTCATCTTTCTTAGAAATAATGATTTCAAGCTACACTAACACATTATAATTTTTATTCAGGATTACTTTATTCAAAAATAATATTGAAGGATCTGAGATGTCATTATCCAAATAGTGACGTAAATCTCTTTCATGTGTATGTTATCTAAAAATTTATTAAGCTATCACCTAGTTTTTGCAGAGGGAGATGAACTGTGTGTTTCTCTCTAGATTAAGTTTAAGATACTTAAAAGAAAAAATGACCAATACATAATGACTTTATATATCAGGATATGTGAAAAGCACATTTACTTACAGCTGACATGTTCCTCTGTCTTAGAAATATTGACATTGAGAAAGATTATTTTGTGCTAATTATTAAATGTGAAAGTCATTGTTAATTTAAAAACTTTAAAGGACACAATAAATACAAGAATACATATGCTTTTTCATAATATAAGTTTATTGTAATTCTTTACCAAGAGATGCAATTAAAACCTGTTTTCAATCAACAGAAAACAATAAGATAATATATATCTCTTTCAGTTCAGTTCAGTTCAGTTCATTTCCTCAGTCGTGTCCAACTCTTTGCAACCCCATGAGCCACAGCAGGCCAGGCCTCCCTGTCCATCACCAACTTCCGGAGCCCACCCAAACTCATGTCCATCGAGTCGGTGATGCCATCCAACCATCTCATCCTCTGTCATCCCCTTCCCCTCCTGCCCTCAATCTGTCCCAACATCAGGGTCTTCTCAAATGAGTCAGCTATTTGCATCAGGTGGCCAAAGTATTGGAGTTTCACTTTCAACATCAGTCCTTCCAGTGAACACCCAGGACTGATCTCCTTTAGGATGGACCGGTTGGATCTCCTTACAGTCCAAGGGACTCTCAAGAGTCTTCTCCAACATCACAGTTCAAAAGCATCAGTTCTTCAGCGCTCAGCTTTGTTTATAGTCCAAATCTCACATCCATACATGACCACTGGAAAAACCATGGCCTTGACTAGACAGACCTTTGTTAACAGAGTAATATCTCTGATTTTCAATATGCTGTCTAGGTTGGACATAACTTTCCTTCCAAGGAATAAGCATCTTTTAATTTCATGGCCGCAATCACCATCTGCAGTGATTTTGGAGCCCAGAAAACAAAGTCAGTCACTGTTTCCACTGTTTTCACATCTATTTGCCATGAAGAGATGGGATTGGATGTCATGATCTTAGTTTTCTGAATGTTGGACTTTAAGCCAACTTTTTCACTCTCCTCTTTCACTTTTCATCAAGAGGCTCTTTAGTTCTTCTTCACTTTCCACCATAAGGGTGGGGTCATCTGCATATCTGAGGTTATTGATATTTCTCCCAGCAATCTTGATTCCAGCTTGTGCTTCTTCCAGCCCAGCATTCCTCATGAGGTACTCTGCATAGAAGTTAAATAAGCAGGGTGACAACATACAGCCTTGACATACTCCTTTTCCTATTTGGAACCAGTCCGTTGTTTCACGTCCAGTTCTAACTGTTGCCTCCTGACCTGCATACAGGTTTCTCAAGAGACAGGTCAGGTGGCCTGGTATTCCCATCTCTTTCAGAATTTTCCACAGTTTATTGAGATCCACACAGTCAAAGGCTTTGTCATAGTGAATAAAGCAGAAATAGATGTTTTTCTGGAACTCTCTTGCTTTTTCAATCATCCAGGGAATGTCTTTATTATCACTTATTTAGTGTGGAAAAACAGGAGAATGGACTCCTAATTTTGTTTTTCACCTTCTGTATCAGATTTTCAGATCAAGATTCCACCAAGGAAATGTATTTACATATAAATAGATCTAACAGTCATTAATGCTGACTTCAAGAATGTAAAATGCTCCTCAGTTTTACCTTAAAGAGTTTTAAGTATGGCTGTCCCATCTGTTTCAATGAAAACTTCAATCTGTCTAAAGGGGAGAAAAAAAACAAAAAAAAAACCACTCTTGACAATATTCTCTTAATCCAAAAATATTTGCTTGGGAAAAATAAAATGTTTTATTCCTGATTTTGAAAGTAGTTATCACAACAATTGCTTAATCTAAAGGGGCTTCCCAGGTGGCACAGTGGTAAGGAATTTACCTGTCAATGCAGGAGACACAAGAAACGTAGGTTCCATCCCTGAAGTGATGCAGGTTCGATCCCTTGGCCAGGAATATCCCCTGGAGTAGGAAATGGCAACCTGTTCCGGTATTCTTGCTTGAAAATTACATGGACAGAGAGGCTGGTGGGCTACAGTCAATGGGGTCGAAAGAGGTGGACATAACTGAGCAACTCAGCACACCATTCTGTCCAAAGGCCTGTTTGGACATGTTTAAAAACTCTTAGAACACTGATTTGTGTTTTCTGCAATAGATTTACTTTATTTTATTTTGCTGCTGATGCATTACATTTGGCAGTTAGGATCCCTGTGGATGGAGGTATAATAAATAATATTTTCTTTGCTTTTCAGGGTATTTATGGCACAATGATAAATTTCATCTTTCCCAGAATGGTAAGCAAAGAGCTCTTTATATATTTGAGAGCACTGAACACAAACAAGAAAAAGTGAATTGCTATAATAAAAGTGGAGTATCATTTGCTAAATGTATTGAATTATTTGATAATTATAAGGTAGCATATACTCTTCAAATAAATGGATACCACATTCAAATTCCATAAGCATTCCAAAATACTCACCAAATATGCTACCTACCTCTTCAGAGGGAATATAAGGTTTTTGTTTTCTCTGTTGGATTGCATTTGAACATAATGTATTCCATAGTTTGTTTTCTGGGGTAATTTATTTTAAAATATACACAGATATAGAAATAAATATGGCTTACAGTCCATGAGAAGAAAGATACATATTGAGAGTGGGTGAGCAAGAGTCCTTTGGAATTTTTAGTGTTACATAAAAACTGATTGTAATTTATGTTTGACCAGGCCTTTGCAGCATCTGTGAATTTAAAAATGTTTGTTTTCTAAGAGCATATATCGTAACTTCTCCTAGGCAAGCTAGCTACTATATGATTTTGTTTAAAGACATAGTTTTGTTGTCTTTCTCTTTTTATGACTTAAAATGGTAGTATTTAGTTTTAGTCTTAATATAACCTCTTTACAATTTAGATAACAATAAAAACCAATCTTATCAAAAGGGAAAGGTCAATGTAAAATTATATTTCTTAGTAAGCTATTTCTGTCTCCTATAAATTTCTTCCCCCAGTGGTTCTTGCATATTACCTATAAAAAGAAGGAATTTGTCAGCGTGGAAAAAGACACCTTGAAATAAACCAGTCATCAAAAAGTGCTATGTTAAGTGAAAAAACAGAGCACATTATAAATACATTATATATTGTGCTTGTGTATTGAGGGAAGAGAGAATTGGGATCATACTATAGGCTTAGAAAAAGGACACAAAAGGCACAGACAGTGGGAATATGGACAGGTTAGTAGTCTTCATTTCTTCTTTATTTTCTGAGTTTCCTATAATAAATAGATATTATTCTTATCAGTATAAGAGCATTATTTGAATAGCAGACTTTTTAAAATAGTATACTATTATTAATTAAATGTATATACATAAAGTTGAGGAAATACCTCTGCATCAATCTCATAGCCAAAATGATCTTATACAATTAAAAAAGAAAAACAAAAACCTGCCATCTAATCCCATAAAGAAGTAAAAATATAAAGTGAAGATTAACTGGGTAAAAGTGTACAATAAAACAAATATTTAAAATAAGGTTGAAGCTATTACATTTATTAATCTTACTCTAATATATAGAAATACTCCCAGAATTCAGGCATATGTATGAAAAAAATAGTCATTTTTAAACTGAAATTAAAAGATCTGCAGATTCACATTAGTTTTTAACATATAAGAATTTCGTGTTTTTATGAACTTTTTTCAAAAGAAGAAAAGATTAAGGTAGGAAAAGACCAAAACATGAAGGTACAACTTTTAAAATAAAGTCATACTTGACATCAGGGAGGAAGGAGGGAGGGGGGTTCTGGAGGGGGAGCATATGTAAACCCATGGCGGTTTCATGTCAATGTATGGCAAAACCAACACAATAAAGTAAAGAAAATTAAATAAATAAATAAATAAAATAAAGTCATACTTGACATCAGTGGATCATACTGGTTAATATTAGCAGAAAACTTTGATATAAAATCTACAGTGTGATTTACCCACCTACAACCAATTGTCATCTTTGCACATTAAGTGCAGACTTATCTTAAGGTCCAAGATTAAAACAAAATAAACTATGTTAGCAAAAAGTGTTTCTTTTAACCTTAAATAATGTTAATAAATCATATGTTAATAGGAAACATAATAAATAATGCAACTAATCAAATATTTTTGAGATTAAAGATTTCTTCTCAAGGGTATTTTATTATACATTGTAAAGTCAGCATTAAAATATCTACTGTAGTTATTTCTCACAACTTATCTGGAAATAGGCCAATGATTTCAGAAGACAGCTGAGGGAGGGAGAGGTATTCCGGAAAGTATCTAGTAGAGTTCACATTAACACTTCCCAGGTCTTCACGTTCATCCTGCTTGCCTCAATTTACAGAAAATTATGACAGAACTAGTTCTCTGATTGCCTAGCTCACAAATTGGAAGGCACACCATCAAAGTTGGGAGGGACCAGAGAAGAACTTTCAAATCTATTCACCACCAGTAAGAACTGAGGAATCAAAGATTAGTTGTATGATATTGAGTAAGATATACATAAACTTGGGTTTAAAACTCCTGATCTGTTAAATCAAACAGTCATACTGGAAGATTTTTAATAAAATCTAAATTCTTTTCCATCCCTGGAATTTTGCAACAAAATAGTATATCCTTAAACTTACTGTACAGAACATGAGATAGTACTGGGAGATTTTGAAGTTGTTACAAAGAAAAAAGTTTTAATGATTAAAAGGGTAAATTTCATTCATCTGCAACATTCACTTATGTTGATCTAAATTGTATTCTGTAAATGAGGGATTAAATATTTTGGTGATATTCTTCCCACAACACCATTTTTAAGATGTATCTAAAATTTTAACCTGAATTTTCTCACTTTGCTTTGAATTATAATATTTGAGAGAAAATCAAACATCAGTTTCTTCCAAAGAATGGGGGGCCAAATTCATACCTATTTGTATATGGAAATATAGATTTCTATAGGTTTATGCTGCCAGAATGCTAATCGGAAATACTGGTGCTAAGTCCCTTCAGTTGTGTTTTGATTCTGTGCAACCCCATGGACTATATAGCCCACTAAGCTCCTCTGTCCATGGGATTCCCCAGGCAAGAATACTGGAGTGAGTTGCCATTTCCTTCTCCAGGTCAATCTTCTCAATCCAGGGATCAAACCCATGTCTCTTATGTCTCCTGCACTGGCAGGCAGCTTCTTTACCACTAGCGCCACCTGAGAAGCCCTGAAATACTGGGGGAATCAAAAATTTTAATTTATAATTTTATCTTTTTAATCCACTCTGTAACATCTTTAGCACAGCTAACATAATATGGCATTTTAGAAAGATGATAAACAAAATCCACCTCTTGCCCATAATCAAGAGCAGAGTCAATGTGACAAACTAGTAAATAAACACATCTGCTTACTCAAAGTATTTCTAAGTGTACAACTTTAAACAAACAGCCAAAGTTCTGAATTACTATATGAAATGACTTGAAATGTAAATATATATTTTGTTGACATGTATCTGTCAAAACTGGACTTTAAAACAGAATAACTCTTCAATGCTACTAAAAATTTTTAATAGATTAGAGATAAATGCTAACTATTTATATAAAGCAAATTTATCAGTGTAATTAATCTGTATTTCAAAGAAATAGATCTCCTCTCTCATTCTCGATGAACAAAGATTGAGAGCATATTTCAGTGAATAGTCACAGCATCTAATCTTCAATCAACAATAAAACATACTATATTTCTAAGGACATCAGTAAAAATTCATAACTTTATTT
The DNA here is from genome assembly GCA_007570785.1 of Antilocapra americana. Classification (NCBI taxonomy): domain Eukaryota; kingdom Metazoa; phylum Chordata; class Mammalia; order Artiodactyla; family Antilocapridae; genus Antilocapra; species Antilocapra americana. Next base: position 19,508,225 of record ML661344.1, read on the forward strand.
CATTAATGATAAAAGTTCTATATTGGATTTAACTATAGCCAGTAGTCATTTTGCCATTTATTTTTTTTAATTCCACAACAGTTTCCAAAATATCTAATGTCAATTTTTAGGTCAGATTGATAGTTATATTAAAACATTGTTAATTGACCAACAGGTTGATTACTTTTAATATTTTGAAAGGAGAAAGATGAAAACAGGCCTCTCCTTTTCTTTCAATTAAAATTGCATGCAATTATTCCTGAAGATTATAGATCTCTTTTGGGATTTCCGGTTTCAAACAACTTTTTGGTTCATTTCACAGGAATAATATTCATCTTAATTAGGAAAAACAATTGATGGGCTTTTTACAAGAGGGAGTTCACTCTGTGCACTGATTACTACCACTAGATTATCCTGTTTAAGGGGAAAAAAAGCCCTTCTTTGAAGCAGTTAGTTGAATATGTTATCTATTAGTAGCCATTGTCTTTGAAGACAGAATGTTTTTCTTGATGAATGGTTAATCCATTTTGCTTTAACCACTAAATTTCCCTAACCACTATTCCAAATTGACTTCTAAAATTTTTTCAAATATGTAAATACACCAATCAAATATATAAACCAAAATTATTAAATAAATAAAAAAACTCATGTGTGGTACATTACTGAATTGTTTTACACAGGTTATAATGTTAAAACACTTGTTTCACTTAAAAATTATTTTTTGATACTTAGTAACTAAAAAAATAAAATTTCAAATGCATAATGAGAAGTAACACAAACACTTGAGAAGTAATCATAAGGTAATCACTTGAGTACCCTGTGACCTTCCAAGCTCGCAACTTCTTTTCTACAATTACTTAATGTCAATTCAAGGTTAAACATTGTTCAAAATTTTCTGTCCCTTGTTTTTCCTTGCAATGTTGTCTCATGCATTTGCATCCCTAAACATACCATTGTTTGGTTTATATGTGTGTAGTAATAAGTAAATGAAAGTGACTTTTTCATTCAAAAGCAAGTCTTGAGATTCAACCATTTATTGCACATAAGTATAATTCATTAGTTTAGACTGTTTTATAGTATCCACTGTATGACATAAGTTATTTGTCCTTTTTAATGCTGATGAATTGTGGGGTTGCTTCAGTTTTTGCTTTTGCGTTTTACCCTATCGTATAGTGCAACTATGAACATTCTTCAGCATGCATAGATGAATAGATACAAAAATTTCTCTAGGTAAAGTAGTTCTCAACCTGGAGTCATTTTGCCCCAAGGGAATATTTGGCAATGTGTGGGAACATTCCGGCTTATCATAACTTGAGGAATGGGTTGCCTAAGTGACTGACTAAGTGTTAAAGAATCCACCTGCCAATGCAGGAGACATGGGTTCGATCCCTGGTCCAGGAAGATCTCCTGGAGAAGGAAATGGCAAACCACCCCAGTATTCTTGTCTGAGATTTGGAATACCCTGCAGTGGCCACAGGATTAGTAAAGGTCAATTTTCATTCCAATCCCAAAGAAGGACAATGCCAAAGAGTGTTCAAACTATCATACAATTGTGCTCATTTTACATTCTAGCAAGTTTATGCTCAAAATCTTCAAGCTAGTTTTCAGCAGTACATGAATCAAGAAGTTCCAGATGTACAAGCTGGGTTCAGAGGAACCAGAGGTCTAATTGCCAACATTTGTTGGATCATGGAGAAAGCAAGAGAATTCCAGAAAAGGATCTATTTCTCCTTCATTGAGTACGTGAAAGCATTTGAAGGAAATGGCAACCCACTCCAGTACTCTTGCCTGTAAAATCCCATGCACAGAGGAACGTGGTAGGCTACAGTCCATGGAGTCACAAAGGGTCGGACACGACTGAGTGACTTCACTTTTGCTTTCACTTTGATGGTGTGGATCATAACAAACTGTGGGAAATTCTTAATGATATAGGAGTACCAGATCATCTTACCTATCTCCTGAGAAACCTGTATGTGGATCAAGAAGCAACAGTTAGAACTAGACATGGAACAAGTGACTGGTTCCAAATTGGGAAAGGAATATGACAAGGTTGTGTATTTTCACCCTGCTTATTGAACTTATATGCAGAGTATATCATGTGAAATGCTGGGCTGGATGAATCACAAGCTGGAATCAAGATTGCTAAGAGAAATATGAACAACCTCAGATATAGAGATGATACCACTCTAATGGCAGAAAGTACAGAAGATGAACTAAAGAGCCTCTTGTTGAGGGTGAAAGAGGAGAGTGAACAAGCTGGCTTGAAACTCAACATTCAAACTAAGATCATGGTATCTGGTCCCATAGTTTCATGGCAGTTAGAAGGGGAAATAGTGGAAGTAGAGACAGATTTTATTTTCTTGGACTCTAAAATTATAGTGAACAGTAACTGGAGCCATGAAATTAAAAGACACCTACTCCTGGAAAGAAAAACTGTGACAAACGTAGACAGTGCACTAAAAAGCAGAGGCAGCATTTTGCCGACCAAGTTCCATATGGTCAAAGCTATGGTTTTTCCAGTAGTCATGTACAGATGTGAGAGTTGGACTATAAAGAAGGCTGAGCATGGAGAATTTATGCTTTTGAACTGTGGTGCTGGAGAAGGCTCTTAAGAGCCCTTTGAACAGCAAGGAGGTAAAACCAGTCAATCCTAAAGGAAATCAACCCTGAATACCTATGGGAAGGACTAATGCTGAAGCTGAAGCTCCCATACTTTGGCCACCTGATGAGAAGAGCCAACTCAGTGGAAAAGACCCTGATACTGGGAAAGATTGAGGGCAGGAGGAGAAGGGAGAAACAAAGGGTGAGATGGTTGGATGGCATCATCGACTCAATGGATATGAGTTTGAGCAAACTCTGGGAGATAGTGCAGTACAGAGGAGCCAGACGTGCTGTAGTCCACAGGGTCACAAAGAGTCAGACAACTTAGTGACTGAACAACTTGGGGTATACTACTGTTTTTTAGTAGGTAGAGACCAAGAATGCTCTAAATATCCTATAAGGTGCAAGACAGCCCCCACAACAAAGAATTATCTGAACTAAAATGCCAGTAGTACAAGATTGAGAAACTTTGATTCTTGAAAATGAAATTGCTGAGTCATAGAGTATGGAAAATTTCATATTTATTAGATAATTTCTAACTGCTGTTCAAAGTATCAATTTTATACTCCTACCATGAGTATAAAGATAAATGTTTCAAAAGATCTGCCTTTTTTAACACTTAATATAGTCAGATACTTAAAATTTTTTATCAATTTTCGTGAAGGAAAAATGAAAAATTCTCATACTTTCAATTCCTGAAGAAGGAAATGGCAATCCACTCCAGTATTCTTGCCTGGAGAATTCCATGGACAGAGGAGTCTTGCAGGGTACAGTCCATGGGGTCTCAAGAGTTGGACATGACTTAGCGACTAATTATAGGTTTTTTTATAGATATCCTTTATCAAGTTAAATTTACTTCTTAATTTCCTTTTTTTTAATCTTTGAGGATGTTTAATCTTATCAAGTGCTATTTCTTACATTAATTTAGAGGAAAGTATGAGTTTTATTACGAAGGGTTGCTGAGACCTGAAATATCACTCACCCTAAGGTTGTTTGCTGAGAGAGGTGAACATGAATTTCATTTTTCATGTCTTTGCTGGCACAAGGGAAAAGTGACAAAGCCCAGCATTCAGTGCTGGAATGCAAGGTAGATATGTTCTCATCAGTAACCTGATTTACAAATAAAACCATCCCATGGAGGGCTGCAAGGAAAACTGCAAGTCTTAAATGTGTTAAAAAAGAAAAAAAAGAATTCTTCCTTGAAAATTTATAATTAGAAACCAACATTACTGTGTTTCCAGTAAGAATTTTATAATCTCAATTGTGTAAAGACTCAAAGATAAGAAATTAAGTTTAAACTTGTCCTTTATGCCTTTTGTGCCCATCAGAATCAAAAGAAAATCACCTCTGGAGAGCCTAACTTTACTCCATGGTGCTGAGAATTTTTACAGAAAAAAAAAACTCCTTAAGTACAAACCCACAATTAGAAATCACAAAGATACTGTAAAACAAACAAAAACAAAGCCAAAATCAAAAGCAGTGAAATATAAATAAACAGGAATCAGGTTAAAAAAAAAAAAAGATGAAAAGAATCAGACTCACAAAGACTTCAAGTACTGAAATTACCATTTTCATTCTTTTTTTTCCTGTTCTCTTTTATTCCCATTTCTGTTGCCCATAGAACTACCTCCAAAAATCAAATTTTTTTAGAATTTAATTTCCTCAAAATAACCTGTACACCCTCCTATAAAGTTAGAAATTAATAATATCATTAAGTTTAACTTGTTAAGCTAAAAGTATAAAAACCTAGTTATACTGATATGGCATTTGGTCTTGACATTCATGTTTCAAGCTATAAGAACTGCAGTGAACAAATAAATAAATAAATAAAAGTAGAAATAAGAATATTTTAGCTAAATGAACAAGTATCATTGTAAATACTATAGTAGGTTAAAATAATATATTGTTGGCTATAATATAGAATTTTTTTCAGTCTTTGGTTTTTAAAATAGATTTCCTTTAGTTAAATACTCAAAGCGACAGATATATTATAAACTTTTATTTGTGCAGCATATTTCCACAACACCATGAGGCTAGTAGAATCCTAGCTCCCTGATGAGGGATTGAACCTGGGCCTTTCACAGTGAAAGCACTGATTCCAAGTACTGGCCTACCAAAGAAATCCCAAATATAGTGTTTCTTTTTCAACAACTTTCAAATATCTTTACGCCTGTGATTTGAAATTTTTTTAAAAGGATTTGTTTTCTCACTTAACCTTGCACTGCTGATTGGTCTCATGCTGGGCACTTGGCCAAAGCTGAGCCAATCATTGTCAGTCCTTGTAATTTTATGAACTGGAATCACAGAACAGACTCCTAGGCAAAGAGAGAATATATCACTTGATGAATCCCAGGGAAGACTGATTCTCACCTTAATTCCGTTATTAAACTTTCTAGGGATCTATGAACCAGTAAATTACCTTTGCTGAAGCTTGAGTTGTTTCTGTAACTTGCAACCAAAACAGTCCTAATACCTTTATATAAAGGAAATTAAATTCTGAGATGGTTTTCCTGCATGCTGATAGTCATAGGAGGCAATGATTGAATAATACTTTTAATACCTTTTTCACCATAAAGGAAGGGAATTGGGAAGAGTTCCTGAGTGAGTTTTTTTGAAGCCCTACCTGGATCAGAACATACCTCTCCCCTCTGATTTATTGAACACAGGTCAAAGTAAAGATAAGACTATTTCTTATGACAAGGTTTAGGAACCACTACTATATAGACAAACTTCTGGAATCTAGAGGGCTTCCATCAAGAAGTCGTTTCTGGTTGTAATATTACTTTCCAGTTACTTTCTACCTGAGATTTCACGTGTCCTTGAATGGAAGAGGAAAGGACTGAAATTTAAGGGATGAGTGTAACAGTTACTGAGCATTTTATGCTATGTTAAGGACATGGCCAGTGTGTTTTATTTTTAGTTGTTAAGGGATGCAATGTGTCTCCCCTAAATTCATGTGTTGAAGTTCAAACTCCCTAGAATTCAAAACATGAATATATTTGCAGATAGTCTTTAAAGAAGTTATTAAGGTTAAATGAGATCATTGGGGGTGAGCCCTAAACCAATATGACTGCTGTCCTTTTAAGAAGAGATTAAGTTCCAGACACAGAGGAAGATGACATGAAGACACAGAGAGAAGATAGCCATCTACAAACCTGGGAGAGCTCTCAGAAGAAATAACCCTGTCTCTCAAATCTACCCATAAAATGTCTTTTAAATGTTTGCTCTACTCTTTGTTTTCATTATTACCTCCTTGATTTAGACTGTGTTTTTCTTATTTGAAATATTCAAATAACTATCAGTTCCTCATCTTCATCTTCTAATTCAAACATTCATAGTCATGTTAGCAAAGACACTAGAATGTGAATTTGTTGAGAATGAAGTCTGCTCTGTATTCTCTTTTTATCCACTGTATATAATCTATGATTCCTAAACCCAGCTGTGCATCAGAACTTGGGTGGCATTTTTTAATTGTCTGGGGTTTCAGACTATATCTGTTGAATCAGAATCTACAGGCTTGCGGGCTAGAAATTTGTATTTTTAATGTGTTCTTAAGTTGATCATGTAAGTAATGGGCAATTATTACTTTTATTTATCCTTTTTTACTAACAGTCATATAACAGCTTCCTCAAAAGTTTCTACCTTAACCTTTTTCCTATATTTCTCACTGTGCTTCTGTTCACTGTGAAACTGATTAAGTAGGTTTGAACACTAGGAAAAAATTAGCAAAAATGCTGACTTCTCTTGTAGTTATTTTGTGGCCTGGCCCTGTTCATATTGATACAAATTGTGTGGTAGGAACACAGAGGAAAAGTGGGTTTAGAGTTCACCCTGGAAAAGGAGGAAGTAATGTCTCAAATTCTTCTCTAGTCCTCCATGTGTGCTCAGCTGCTTCAGTCGTGTCTGACTCTGCAACCCCATGGACTGTAGCCCACCAGGTTTCTCTGTCCATGAGATTCTCCAGGCAACAATACTGAAGTGGGTTGCCCTGTCTGTCTCCTGCAGATTTTCCTGACTCAGGGATGGAACCTGTGTCTCTTACACTGGCATTATTCTTTACCACTAGCGCCACCGGGGAAGCCCCTAGTCCTCCATATTGTAAACTTAATTTATACATCTATCATATGGAAGGGCTCTGCAAGTGGTGTGCTAGTGGTAAAGAACTAGCCAGTGCAGAAAATCTAAGAGGTGCTAGTTTGATCCCTGGGTGGGGAAAATCCCCTAAAGAAGGAAATGGTAACCTACTCCAGTATTCCTGTCTGGAGAATTATATGGACAGAGGAGCCTGGCAGGATACAGTCCATAGGATCACACAATATCTGAAGCGACTTAGCTCATAGCACATATCATATGGAAAAACTTGACAACTTTGTACTCTGAATAGAAAAATCTACTGTTTTTCTTACTTAAATAAAAAGAACAGCTTTAAGACTGAAAGCAGTCGCTCTTTGTATCTACTCACAGAGAGAAAACATGAATCTAGAAAAAGATAATAAATGATGGCAATACTTAGAGACAAACTCTATTAGTCTATACTTAAAATCAAAGACACTCTTTCTAACCATCCTTAGACAACAAAAGAAAAACTTGCTGTATAGATCAGCCAAACTGATTAATTCTACTGATATTTGTTTTGTGTCTATTGTATCAACCATTAGATAAGTAGATTAAAACAGATATGATTCCTGACTTTGTGAAGTTTTTGGTTAATAGAAATACTGGTATAAAAGAAAAAAAAAAAGATGGATACTTACAGGGGCCTGGAATGGAGTCAGTGAGGTAAAGTGTATGAGAAGAGATCATGCCCAAACCAAACTTCCTAGAGGGACCACTTATTTTCTGCTCAGATGTCAATAGCCAGGAGTACTTTGGAACTTGAACAAACAAATGAGCATGACCTCTTTCAGTAGAGTCTTTGCAACCTGTGTATACTTTGCAAAAAGGCTGGTACAAAAAATAATATTATCCATGGTCTACTTTTTCCTGTTCTAAATGTATAATTCATGTATTCATTACACAAATATTTTATTAAAAGTACTTATAAAATAAGACCTTTTAAGCAGACTGTAAGACCTCAGTATGAAGTGATATATTAACCAACTACCTAGTACTTAACTTATTTTTTCCTGGTTCATGTGTCTAACTCTGCACATGAACATCACCAGATGGTCAATACTGAAATCAGATAGATTATATTCTTTGCAGGGAAAGATGGAACATCTCTATACAGTCAGCAAAAACAAGACTGGGAGCTGACTGTGGCTCAGACCATGAACTCCCTATTGCCAAATTCAGACCTAAATTGAAGAAAGTAGGGAAAACTGCTAGACCATTCAGGTATGACCTAAATAAAATCCCTTACCATTATACAGTGCAAGTGAGAAATAGGTCCAAGGGATTAGATCTGATAGACAGGGTGCTTGATGAACTATGGATGGAGGTTCATGACATTGTACAGCAGGCAGAGACCAAGGCCATTCCCCTAAAAGAGAAAGGCAAAATGGTTTTCGGAGAAGGCCTTACAAATAGCTGAGAAAAAAGAGAAGCTAAAGGCAAAGGAGAAAAGGAAAAATATAACCGTTTGAATGTAGAGTTTCAAAGACAGCAAGGAGAGATAAGAAAGCCTTCCTCAGTAATCAATGCAAAGAAACAGAGGAAAACAATACAGTGGGAAAAACTGAAGATCTCTTCAAGAAAATTAGAGATACCAAAGAAGATATGCAAAGAAGAGCACAATAAAGGACAGAAATAGTACGGACCTAACAGAAGCAGAAGATATTAAGAAGAGGTGGCAAGTATACACAGAAGAATTATACAAAAAAGATCTTCATGACCCATATAACCAGGATGGTGTGATTACTCACCTAGAGCCAGACATCCTGGAATGAGAAGAAAAGTGGGCCTTAGGAAGCATCACTACGAACAAAGCTAGTGGAGGTGATGGAATTAAAGTTGAGCTATTTCAAATCCTAAAAGATGATGTTGTGAAGGTGCTGCACTCAAAGAGCCAGAAAATATGGAAAACTCAGCAATAACCACAGGACTGGAAAACGTCAGTTTTCATTCCAATCCCTAAGAAAGGCAATGTCAAAGAATGTTCAAACTATAGCACATTTGCACTCATCTTACACACTAGCAAAATAATCCTCAAAATTCTCCAAGCCAGGCTTCAACAGTATGTGAACTGTGAACTTCCAGAAGTTCAAGCTGGTTTTAGAAAAGGCAGAGGAATCAGAGATCAAATTGCTAACATCCACTGCATCATCAAAAAAGCCAGTGAGTTCCAGAAAAATATCTACTTCTGCTTTATTGACCACACTAAAGCCTTTGACTGTGTGAATCACAACAAATTGGAAACTCTTAAAGGGATGGGAGTACCAGACCACCTGACCTGTCTCCTGAGAAATCTGTGTGCAGGTCAAGAAGCAACAGTTAGAACTGGACATGGAACAATAGACTGGTTCCAAATAGGAAAAGGAGTACATCAAGGCTGTATACTGTCCCCCTGCTTATTTATCTTATATGCAGAGGACATCATGCGCAATGCTGGGCTGGATGAGCACAAGCTGGAATCAAGATTGCCGGGAGAAATATCAATAACCTCAGATATGCAGATGACACCCCCTTTATTGCATAAAGCAAAGAAGAACTAAGGAGCCTCTTGGTGAAGATGAAAGAGAAGAGTGAAAAAGTTGGCTTAAAACATTGAGAAAACTAAGACCGTGGCATCTGGTCCCATTACTTCATGGCAAATAGATGGGGAAACAATGGAAACAGTGATAGACTTTATCTTTGGGGGCTCCAAAATCACAGCAAATGGTGATGACTGCAACCATGAAATTAAAAGACGCTTGCTCCTTGGAAGAAAAGCTATGACCAACCTAGACAGCATATTAAAAAGCAGAGACATTACTTTACCAACAAAGGTCTGTCTAGTCAAAGGTATGGTTTTTCCAGTAGTCATGTATGGATGTGAGAGTTGGACTATAAAGAAGAATTGGATGCTTTTGAACTGTGGTGTTGGAGAAGACTCTTGAGAGTCCCTTGGACTGCAGGGGGGTCCAACCAGTCCATCCTAAAGGAAATCAGTCCTGAATATTCATTGGAAGGACTTATGTTGAAGCTGAAACTCCAATACTTTGGCCACCTGATGCAAAGAACTGACTCATTGGAAAAGACCCTGATGCTAGGAAAGATTGAAGGCAGGAGAAGCGGACTATAGAGGATGAGATGGTTGGGTGGCATCACCAACACAATAGACATGAATTTGAGTTGGCTCTGGGAGTTGGTGAAGGACAAGGAAGCCTGGCGTGCTGCAGTCCATGGGGTTGCAAAGAGTCAGACACAACTGAGCAACTGAACTGAACTGAGCTATGTGTCTAACATCATGGATCCTTCGGATTATAATCTTAACCACACAGAACAATAACATTTTAGTCCTTTCAGACTTGGGTCAGTGTCTCTACAGATAGGAAAATCAATATTTTCTCTATCAAGCTATTATATCTTTGAAAAATTCTGAGTAAAAGAGGTTCTGTTTTATTTTGAAATAGGCCTCATTATATCTTGCAGCTTCTTAATTTAGTCTCTTTGGGCTAAATTCAGAATAAAGCTAAACCATCTTTCAATACTTTTTTAATTAAAAAATATAGGTGATATTTTTATAAAATTAGGATAGGCTTAGTAAAGAAGATCTGGAAAATTGAAAAGAGGAATTAGCTTTCTTTCCAGTACTGAAAACAATCACATTTAAAATTTTGATATATTTATTTCTAGTTTTATATACTGCAGATAGCTTTGATTCTCTGTTATGTCACATAATTTTATCATATGTGAACATATACATAATTTATTTTAGTTTCTATCTATTGGAAGGAGTCTGTTGTAGAGGATAAGTGGGCAGTACTGGAGATAGACTTGGGTGCAAACCGAAGCATCATCATTCACCAGCATTTATGGCCTTGGATATGTTACTCAGTCTCTCTCAGTTTCTGTTTTCTAATCTATAACCAAAACCCATTATTTGGGTAGCATTAATTAGTAGAAAATGATTAGCTCCATACCTAGTGAATAAAAAATGATGAATAATGATACAAATTATTATTATTTTCTTTACATAATTCTGATGTAGCTATCAAGGATAACAACTTTCAGTATAAAAGTTCCTCAGTTCTTCCAACCTTTTTCCTACAAAAGTGAAAGTTGCTCAATTGAATCAGATTCTTGGTGACCCCATGGACTATGCAGTCCGTGGAATTTTTCAGGCCAGAATACTGGAGTGGGCAGCCTATCCCTTCTACAGGGGATCTTCCTGACCCAGGCATTGAACCAGGGTCTCCTGCATTGCAGGCAGATTCTGTACCAACTGAGTTATCAGGGAAGTCCCTTTACCATACAAGACTGTTAGAAGTTTTCTCATCTTTTCATTCATATCTTCCTTAAAATCTTGCTCTCAGAATTCAGCATGGTAATCTGAATAGCTTGAAATTAGTCAGATTATGTCCTCCATTATACTATGCAGATCATAAATTAATGCAGCCAAATTTGTTCTTTTTCATCTTTTTCTTCTCTCTTTTCTTCCTTTCCTCCTTTTCCTCTCCCTCCTCGTCCTTCTTGTACTCATATTATAACATTGATTCCCTGCCAAAAGAGTTCCTGTTTTCCCCTGAGTAATAAGTCACACGTCCCTCAGATCAAATTTAGGCAGTTGGTGTTTTGGTCCCAAGGCAGGACTTCACAATTATTCCAACCAAGTTACATATTGTTAGTTTTTGTTCATTTTCTAAGTTGTTAAGAATTTCCTTAATCTTGTAATCCAGTGTATTTATTCACCTTCCTTATTTCATGAAACTGATTTTTGATAGAAATGTCTTAGAGTTTTACCTCAGTCATCGATAAACATGTTTTCATCAGACAAGGCCAGAGACAAAGGCCGGTGGTATATCTCTGGACAAACCCTCCTCCAGAGTGACATAGATTCATTAAAATTGCATTGTGTGCAATCATTCAGCCAGCTATGAAAACATATAATATTACCAGATATCTAGTACATTGATATGCTAGTCTATTAACTTTATAGAACAGAATGTATAAAATTGGGCTGAATAGCTTATTCTTGCTGAATGTACACTATTTCCTAATAATCACTTTTTTACAACGCTCACAAAATTGTCTATGTATGATCTAGGCAGTTCTCCCCCACGCAACATCAGTTGCATGGATCTCAAGTTGGCAGACTCTGCCATTTTTTAACATAAAGCATTCTTCTTATCCCCTTTACTGTATTTTCTCAAAGGTAATTAACTAAATATTCCATCTCATTTAGACGTCTCTGGTAATAGTTCATAGAGGCCAAGAGGCATATGATCAGCTAAACTAGTCAGGGTCTGTCAGTAGAGCATACAGGTGAGGTACTTAACCCGTAGTCTTAACTGTTCATATTTTGCCTCAAATCCTAGCTCAATACTTCTCTAGTTCTATGATCTTGGACAGACTATTCAACCTGATATAATGCATGCTTTATCGAGTTGCTATGATGATTAAATGAATGAATGTATATAAATACTGAGTGCATGATACCTATTAAGCACTCAAGAAATGTCGCCTGTGTTATAATCCCTTTACTTATTGTGTTTTTCCAGTTTCAGCCAGTGTATAGTGGTCTGGTTTTATTCATTCAAAAAATATTTATTGAATAGGGCTTGGTTCATACAAGGCCTGGATAGTCCTTGCACTCATACAGCTTACATCCTAATACAGGAGGAAAAAGTAGCTGAAATTATGCAAAAATAGTGGCAGTCAGTGACTAGAGGAATGAAAAATTTAAGGGTTAGAGAATGTCAGAGAGAATTATTTTAGGAAGCATGGTCCGGGTCCTCTGTGAAGAGGTGACATACAAGCAGAGATCTGAATGAGCCAGCAGGGAAGAAACATAAAGGAGTAAAGACATTTTGCTTTCTCTATTTCATGAATGATTTTTACTTTTTCAACTTTAGAAAACAGACCTGCTCCTGTATGAATTTTACACCTCATTTCATGCTAAGGAGATCATTTTTGGTTCTCTTTAGCCTTTTTCACAAGCCCCAGCTTATTTCGTGCTTTAGTCTTGCTGATGTTATTTTTATGGGTCTATGCTACCTTCCAATACCTGTGCTTGATTTCATGTCTCTTTTTACCACCTTTTGCACATGCTGTTTGAAATTCAGAGCCTGACAGTGGGTCCCTGTGCCGCACACTGGTTTCTCTAGTTTCCTCCCCATTTTCTTGCTCATTAGAATCATTTGTGTTTGTATACCCAGCACGCTGCTTACATCAAACTCCAAGAGCCCATGGCTGCTTTTTCCCAAAGTCCCAATCTTTTCCATTTCACCTACTGGTTTCTGTCAGAATTGGGTCCAGAGTATACTTTCCCTTACTACTTACTTACTCTGCTCTGGGAAATGAAATTATCATCAAGGCTGGTCAAGACATTGTCAGTGGTTTACTTTCAGAGGTATGAAGGTTTCTATAGATACTTTGAGACTAATGTCCCTAACACTTAGATGTGTTGCTGCCCTGATAATTTTCTGGTCTGTACTAGAGAAGCATCTTTCTGGCTGAGAAGTCTGGAACACAGTCATGTAATGCTATCTCTTCTCTATGTCTCTCATTTTATGCTCGTCTAGATTTTTCTCTAGTGTTGCTCTACCCATTTGAATTTACATGTAGGTTCCTTGCTTCTAACCAGCAAAGATTATTTACCTACATTTTAAACAGCATGATCTAATTTAAAATAAACTGGATTAAAGATTAAATTGTTTATATCCCAAACCTTTGTAGCACCAGGGACCAATTTCATGGAAAACAATGTTTCCAGAACTAGGGGTGGGGAGGATAATTCAAGAGTATTACATATACCATACACTTTATTTCTAATGTATTGTATTGGGGAGGATAATTCAAGAGCATTACATTTATTGTACACTTTATTTCTAATCTGTTGCTGCCACTGATCTCACGGAAGGTGCCAGTAAGAGGCCCGGAAGCCTGGGGACCCCCGGTTTATATGACCAAACTTTATACCCAGGAAACCAGGGAGTTTTCATACTGTGTTGTATTAGCAAGCAAAGTGAAATCCTAGAAAACTTTGGAATAGAAAGTAGATTCTATTGTAATGAAGCCATATACTAGCTTGCAGATTCATCACATGTCAGAATCAAGGGCTGTTCTCTTAAAGATGAAAGATCTAGACCCTCTGCTTTTACGATGAACAAATTGTGGCATAAAAAGTTGGTTGCCTTTTCCACAGTCTCACAGTTAATTAGGGATAGTTACTGTGAGAAAAGGTGATTTCTTCCTTAAGTCAGTAAAGTTCACCCCTACTGTGTTAGCTTCCATTTATAGCCCAGAGGCTTATTCCCCATCTGTGAAATCCAAATAATAATATCTGCCACCCTTTCTACCTCACACCTTGTTGTGAGAAGGGAAGGAGATAATAGGTGTGTAATAATAGTGGCTGTATAAGGTGGTATTATGATGATAATGACTTTAATGATTTAATCTGTAGGTTTCTTTGGGGCTTTTTGTCCCTTCTTAAGTGATTTGCATTTTTAAATTTAAATCTGTGGTGAAATGTGCTTACTTCCTTAAAGATTCACACCAAATTGTAGGCTGCATCCCACAGAAGAAAGAGCCTAAGTTTTGGCATCCCTGAGACCAAGAGGGTAATCTTTATTTCCTTATTCAAGGGATACATGACAAGGCATCCTTTTAACTTCTTTTATTTTAGTTTTCCCATCTGTTAAAGGCTAAACATTGCTATCCTTTATCGTTCTGAAAATTGATACAAAAAGCCTCAATATCACTGGTAATTTTTATTTTTTCTGTTTGGTTTTTCTCTTTATTCCTCAGACTTTGAGCTTCTTGATGGCACACACAACTTATTTATCCTTGTATTGCTAGGGTTTGGCACTCAGGAGCTACACAGTATGTTTGTTAAATGAATTATTTACCAAGGTGAACAACACAGAGTGGGTCTAAGGGTAGCAGCATTTTGTAGTCAGTGTTTTTCTAACTCGAAACAGCACAACATTGAGTTTTGTAGAGGTACTTCAGGCGCTGCTAAAATTAGTAATGAGGGCATAACTGAGAGTGAACTGTTGGCCTTTATCTTGCTTTAATCAGAACAGAAATATTTGTTTCTTATTAATATATTGGGCTGCAATGTAAGAGTGTTTTCAGAGGAAAAGATTTTTCAGCTAAAAGAAAATTGAAGCAAGGCTTTAGAGTCTTAGAAATCACATCTCCTAATACTTCTTTTACCATTAGGCACCTTAGGCAAGTTAACCTTTCTTCATCACAATTTCCTCATTTATCATACAACTTACAGCATTTCAGGCTGATTATAGATGGGCAGGAAGCTATCACATGCGTACCTGCTATTTCTGAATGTATTCAGCCAGGAATACCAAAGTAAGGAATTCCCCTGCATCCCAGTGATTATGATTCCATGCGCTCACTGCCTGGGTCCAGGTTCAATCCCTAGTGGGAGAACTAAGATCCCAAGAGCCCCACGGTGCAGCCAAAAACAAAACAAACCAAAGCAGTCCTATCTGGTTCCAGGTGGCTGCTTGTATCAGGAGCAGGTGCATGCAGGCACTGCGTACCTTGGCTTGGCTTCTCTCTTCTTTGGCTTCCCTATGAACCACACCACTGCCAAGGACACTGTTGCCAGGGTTGAAAACCACAGTTTCCTTAAACTCAAACTGGCCACTCTGGAAGAATTTATACTCATGGCCTGGGTACTTCTATGTGCGAAAGTGCTTTTAAATATCAGGCTCTCCCAGTTCTAGAACCAAACTAGCACAAGCAAGAAAACCTGCTGTAGGCAGAATGGGGAGGAACTGGCAAAGTCAGGACCAGGTGTCCCTGAATAGTATGTTTGCCTCCATCTTCAATGTTTGCATCTCCCTGGGAGTTTACTTGGAAAAATTAAATAAAGTAGGGGTAAAACTATAATGTTTAGTAATGTGTAAATGGGTGGGCTTGGGTACCTATAGATCAGAACAAATGCTGGCCATAAACAACAAGCAAGCCTTGCCAAGGCTTGCCAGCTGAATAAGAGACCTAAAATGAAGCAATATTAAAATGTCTTCATGATATCTGACACAAAGATGATTCTTGATTAATGTTCATCTCCAATCCTGCCCCCCTTGTCTCTTGAGCAAAATCCAGTTAAAAATAAAACAAAATGGTAAATTCAAGAAGACATATACCCAAGTAACCCAAGAAGTCTAGCTTATTATCTTAGTAGTACAATATATTAATAAGGGGATAATTTCTAACACCAAAGTTTACTCTGTGGTCTACAGTAAAATAGGTATATTTAAAAATTAATTGTAAACTATCCCCTGAATCAGAACCCACCTGTTAAATAATAGTATATCTTAGTTATACCCAGTGAGGTCCTTGTCTCTCTTCTGAGTTTATCACTTTCCCTGCTGGGAAGAGTTAATACATTTAATTTATTTATATTCTGTCAGTTGCTTTAAGGCAATGTTTCCCAGGGTTGGCAGTGGAAATGCGGAACACCTTACCAAAGCCACTTGAATCTTTTTCTCCACTCCCTCAAGTCCTTCCAAGATTTTGGTGCCTTTCTTCCTCTTAAGAATCTGCCAGAATGAGCCTTTGGAAGTGTGTATACAATATACTAGGTAACTTGGCTCAGGAAAAACAAAACTAACCTTTGCAGGGTGGAGGCGGGGGGTAAAGATGTCTTATTGTTGTTAGAACAAAAGAGGAAAGAAAGAAGACATCTATGGAGCAGAGGAACTGTATCAACTCAACAGTGGAGAAGACAGGGTGGAGGAGGCATGGACCAGAAGTAGAGAAGAGACAGAAGGACAAGTAATTGACTAACTTCACCATTTAGTCAGGATTCTCTCTGGTCTTCTCATCAGGTCAAGCATTTGCTTGGCATTGGGAATCTTAGAGCAACTCTTCTCTTTATGAGGCTGATAAAAAGACTAAACACAAATTTAAGTGGTAGAGGTGTTTAGTCATGTCCAACTCTGCGACCTCATAGACTGTAGCCCACCAGGCTCATCTGTCTATGGGATTTTTCAGGCAAGAATACGGGAGTATGTTGCCATTTCCTACTCCAGGGGATCTTGCCAAATGGGAATGAACCCATGTTTCTGCATCTCCTACATTGGCAAGTGGATTATTTACCACTGCGTCACTTGGGAAGCCCAAATCTAAGGTTATCATATATAAAGGTATATGTTGTCTGTATTGACTTTTCCTGTTCTTTCACTTTCCAATCCTTATTTTCCTTTGCCTTACCATTCTTAGCTACTTTTATTTTAATGGAGGTATGAAAGTGAAAAGTGAAAGTAACTCAGTTGTGTCTGACTCTCTACAGTGATTTTGGAGCCCCAGAAAATAAAGTCTGACACTTTTCCCACTGTTTCCCCATCTATTTCCCATGAAGTGATGGGACCAGATGCCATGATCTTAGTTTTCTTAATGTTGAGCCTTAAGCCAACTCTTTCACTCTCCTCTTTCAATTTCATCAAGAGGCTGTTCAGTTCCTCTTTACTTTCTGCCATAAGGGTGGTGTCATCTGCATATCTGAGGTTCCTGATATTTTTCCCGGCAGTCTTGATTCCAGCTTGTGCTTCCTCCAGCCCTGCGTTTCTCATGATGTACTCTGCATATAAGTTAAATAAGCAGGTGACAATATACAGCCTTGAGGTACTCATTTTCCTATTTGGAACCAGTCTGTTGTTCCATGTCTAGTTCTAACTGTTGCTCCTGACCTGCATAGAGTTATTCTTATTATTTGCCTATAAATCTTTGTAAATTATTTTTGGACTATGAAAGGTTATAAGTCAACAAATATGAATTAGGATGTTTATAAGACAACTATCTTTAATTGTATTTAACCCTTACAAAGTATAAGTTTAACCAGATTATCTTCTTATGGGTTTAAGGAAAAAAAACCATTTACACTAATAACAAAAAGGAATGAAAATCATAAGCTATGAACATAACTAAGAACAAGTGGATTCTTCAAATTGCTAACAAAATAAACCAAAGTACCAGCAAGAACACTGACATACATATCATAATAAATTTTTATGTAGTCAATATAAAGCTGTATATTTCAAAATATACTTCTAAAATTCTTTGCTTTAATATAACCCATGTAGAAAAATATGTAAGATTGTTCAAAATTGTTCCTCATCAGTTCATACAATTTTAGGCATTTATGTAGCAGCATTTTGAATAATTGTCACCTGTCTTATGGTATTGATTATACCAAAATAATAGCAAATATTTAAGGACTTACTATGTGCCAGGTACTGCCTGTATTAATTCATATAACACAACAATACTACAAAATACACATAATTATTATTCCCATTTTATAAATAAGGAAAGAAAATAATGGTTAAAGATGAGCTTTTATAACTTGTGCAAGGATACACAGCTTGAAACTGGTGGAGCTGGGATCTGATCTCAGGTGGCCTGGTCCAAATTCTAAACTTTTAAGTTACTTTGCTTTTCTGAAAAAAAACCATTTTTTAAAGGAGCAACTTAAAATTAGCATTAACCAAGGTTAACAGATTTTATACTTTATAAGGCCCTTTTCAGATATTTTTTCAGCTGATCTTTTTCAAGGTAAGGGAGAAGAAAAGGTTAATTTTCAATATAGTCTTATTTTTCAAAGTAACATCTGTAGCTTTTTTTGAAAGGATATGTCAAGCACTTTAGTGGCAACGTTTCAAAAACTTTTGCAAAGCAAAGTGATTTAAAATGGTATTTACCAAATACTTGCCTATACCAACTTGTAGAATTTTAAGTAAGTGAATAAAAGTAATTCACCTAGGAATAGCCTCATGGGATGCTTATTAAGCATCCAGAAAAGAAATCCCACTTCTTAATGAATGTATGCTATACGAGTCAAAAATAACAGTAAAACTATATCATACTTTTTAACATGGACACAGACTAAATTAATTGGCCAAATTAATTATTCAATTTTATGAATTAAATATATCTTTTATTTTATAATTTGGCAGGAAAAGTGAAAAGGGAGGAAAGATAAAATTTTTGAAAAAGAAATACTGAAATTACTGGAAACTCAATTTTCTTTTCATCATTTAGAAGCACCTTGCATACGGAAAAACAAAAGAACACTTCTAATATGAAGGAGATTCAGTCATGTATGCCAATATCTGTTTCTAGGTACAAGAAATGACTTGTGATAATTTTCTCTTAAATGGTGCCTATCCCAACAACTGATAGATCTAACTGTTCTAGCAGTCTTAATGGTGAAGCTGCCTAGATAGTTCTTCGGTAAAATAAAATGGTAGGCAGGTGTTTGTGCATTTTAAGAAAGGAACAGTTGGTTAAAAATTTTATAAAGCTGTTAAAAAGAGGAGAACAGTATTTCAATAAGACTATGACATGAGCACAAAAGTCTTTTCAGAGTGGGTATATTACTTGGGATTTTTAACTGATACAAAGGACATTATGCAAATAATATAATTTATAGGAATTTTTAAATATAGGCATGTTTAATGCAAGTGATTTCACTTTGTGGAATAATTTGTTATGATCACATTTTCTAGTTTGCATACTTATATAAAATAGAGTTATATTCTATGGGAAAATGTTTTGACCTATAATTATAATTCATAAATAAAAATACAAAATAAATAAATTAGGAATAATGATAATACAAATAATACTAAAAATAAGAAACACACATTTTCAATAGCAAAAAAAAAAGAGATCTTAACAGGTTCAATAGATAATCTCAATTCTAAATAAGTAGTCTCCTTTGAAAAGCATAACTCTAAGGAAGAATATTTTTTTAATATATCTGAGACCATCAATTACTTTTAATAATTTTCAGTAAAAGCTGAGCTTGTTTGCTTTAAAACATTTTGTACTTAATGGTTTCTGCTAAATTAGCGCGTCTTAATTATTTGTTTAACTAGCAAGTCTTCTGAACTATATGTAGTAGTCCTTAAAAGGGTGTTTATTTCCATTTATTTGGTTGAAAAAGACTGGTTTCTTTCATTTCTTCTCCCTTGGTGAACTATACTTATGGGATATTAGGTAATACAGAAGAATCAAAACCGTCATTTGGTAATGCCAAGGTGTATCGTCTCATGTAGGGAAACTAGACTGGTCTCAGAAAGAAAATAAAATGCAAGAGTAAACATCAGTGAAAGGGTGGTGGAAAGTGGAAGTGGTTTCAAGTGATGAGTAAAAGAGAAAATTATTACATGTAAATATAAGTAGAGAGGATTAAGCCAATCAGTAAGAATAAGGAGGGCACTATATCTCTATTATTGAGCAATGTAGTAAGTGCACAGATGAGTTAGTGTACATGCAAAGCATAACAAAAAGGACTATGACTACTATTTAATACATTTCCTCATATCTTAAAATGCATATTAACAGTATATGCATATCACACATTTGTTCACATATAAATTACTGGTCACTGCAGCTCAAAAATTAAAATATTTAACGTGAGTCAGTAAAAAAAAAAGTAAGTGAAGGGCAGTTGGTGAAATACATAGTCCTCTTCATCTATCATTCCATTTCCCACTTTATAGAGATAATAGGTGAACATACATTTCACTTTTTTTGAATGCCACTGTTAAAGGAGAACATAAAACAAGCAAAAACATCACAAAGTGGTTGACTCATGGCACAAGATGCTGCCTTGGTTCTAAGACGGTAATAAGGAATGGTGGAGAGGGTAGTGACTCCAAGAGTGAACCTTTTGTTTGAAAGAGAAAGCTTCTCCTGCCGAGGGTTGCTATGAGGTATTCTACATCAGAAGAGAGTAAAAAAGCTGGCTTAAAACTCAACATTCAGAAAACTAAGATCATGGCATCTGGCCCCATCACTTCATGGTAAATAGATGGGAAAACAATGAAAACAGTGCAAGAGTTTATTTTCTTAGGCTCCAAAATCACAGTGGATGGTGATTGCGGCCATGAAATTAAAAGACACTTGCTCCTTGCAAGGATAGCTATGACAAACCTCAACAGCATATGAAAAAGCAGAGACATTACTTGCTGGCAAAGGTCTGTCTAGTCAAAGCTATGGTTTTTCCAGTAGTCAAGTGTGGATGTGAGAGTGTACCACAAAGAAAGCTGAGGCCTGAAGAATTGATGCTTTCAAACTGTGGTGCTGGAGAAGACTCTTGAGAGTCCCTTGGACTACAAGGAGATCAAACCAGTCCATCCTAAAGGAAATCAACCCTGAATACTCATTGGAAGGACTGATGCTGAAGCTGAAGCTCCAATACTTTTGGCCACCTGATGGGAAGAGCCGACTCATTGGAAAAGACCCTGATGCTGGGAAAGACTGAGGGCTGGAAGAGAAGGGGATGACAGAGGAGGAGATGGCTGGGTGGCATCACCAACTCAATGGATCTGAGCTTGAGCAAACTCCAGGAGATGGTGAAGGACTGGGAAACCTGGTGTGCTGCAGTCCATGGAGTCACAAAGAGTCAACACAACTGAGTGACTGAACAACAATTCTATGTCAAAAGTTGCTGGACCTACCCCTGCTTCCTTTATGCCCTTCCCAACCACCCTCCCGCAGCCCACACAAGCTGGAAGTCCAACTTTAACTGAAGCCTTTCAATTTTTAAAAGTTGACAGAGTAGATTAAAAATAAAACTCTGTGTGGCCCAAGACCTATGGGGATAACAAATTACTTTTGTTGGTTAGATTTTTCATAAAATCTATTATATAAATAGATTTATTTAAGATATTTTATATAATATATGACCTCTATTATGTGCTGTGCTAAGAGCTGGGCATATAAACTTTAGTGTGATTTTATGGAGCTTACTATTTGGTAGGGGCGGGATAAATCAATAAATACAGTGATGTGTGTAATAAGTGGTATGATAATCAATGGTCAATTGATGGTCCTTCAACACTGAAAAATTCTATGTCATCAAAGAAAGATAAGATAATATTCAATATGATTTTCTTAGATAGAAAAGCAGTATCATAATATATTTTGGAAAGATTAAAAAAGAAAGTGAAATGTAAACAAACGGAAATAATATTTAAAGTATCAGCAGGAAGTCAGAACATCTTCCTCTAAAGTTTTTATTAATTAATATACTCTAAGATAATAACATTGCTGGTGATTTGGAAGGAAAAAATTGATAAAATTTTTTTTTTGGTTCTTGAATGTAGGATTTCAGTCTTTGCTTAGTGAATCATAAGTGAACTAAAATGGAAGTGTGATACCTTTTACCATAATGTAGAAGATGTCAGAGATTTTGCTTTTAAATAAGACCAAAGTGCCAGGGTGCAAAATACAACCTTTGAAAAGTTCTATGTACGCCTGTTGATTCAAATTTCTGAGGTTCCCTAGAAACATCTTTATCTTATATAAGTTGTTGAGACAGAAGCATTTGAAGGGAAAAGTAGTGTTCTAGGTAAAATGGAACAATCAACTTTTCAACTTCTCTGAATTTAAAAACTCAAATGCAATAATTAATTTTCTGTCTTTCTTGATATATTTCCTACCTCCCCAATATACACAGACACAAACACACACAAAGACAATTAATAGTGCTAGAAGCTCCTTGAACATTTAGTCTATATTTGTGTTTTTCTTTACTTAAAAGCACACAAACACACAAACATTATTATCAAATTAATTCTTAGAAAACATTTAAATTGCATTTTAATCACTAATTTGTGTAGATATTAAGATATTTACATATGATTTATAAAAATATTTCAATAAATTGGCTAAACAAATTTGTTAAGATTTATGTGCATATTGTTTATATGTACACTTGTGATAAGTACATTTGTACAAGATTTCTAGGTTGTTTGACTTACAATATCTGTATCAGCAAAGCAGTGCTTTAATGTTTGTACAACAAGCAGCTGCCTTATTGAACTAAATATTATAACTATTTATGATTATAGGATTCTAACTCATTTATTCCATAAATGCTTTTCAACAACCAATTATAGCTCAGGCTCTTTGTTAACCAGTAAAGAAGACACTATTCTTAAAATATCGAGTTGGAGAAATGATTAAAATAAAAACAAAAACTGCTTCAATTGGTGCATACACTTCTAAGCAGTATGCTATTACTTCCTGAATCCTACAACTTGGAGGTATTTGGGGGAATATTTACATTTTCTAGATACAAGAACATGGGTAGGGAGGAAGGTGCTTCCAGAGTTCAGAAAGCAGTTTTACTCCCCAAGAGTTCATGGGGCTACTTTGGTATATCAGGGACTTTAAAAGTTGTATGAGAGTGCTGAGGGATTCTTTCCTCCTTACTAAGGTTTGAGTATTGTGAGTAATGGGTATACAATGGGTTTCCCTGATAGCTCAGTTGGTAAAGAATTCACCTGCAATGCAGGAGACACCGGTTCAGTTCTTGGGTTGGGAAGATCCCCTGGAGAAGTGATAGGCTAGCACTCCAGTATTCTGGCCTAGAGGATTCTATGGGTACACGATGGTATGGTGATGTATACGGATGGTTGGACAAGTGGGAGAATCCAGAGAAGACCAAGGCTTTAAATTTTACTACATGTCATGAGCACAGATTTAGACTTTCATTTGTGTAAAGTTAGTACCTTCCTGGTAAATAAAAGTTATAAGAAATTTGTTGAAAAGATTGGTCACAAAATTAAAATAAAACCCAAATGAACCCACCAAAACCTAACAGAGAGGAGAACAGTGCTGCAAAGAATAAACTGGATGAAGTTTCCAATAAAAAGTTGACTTAGATAAAAACAACAAATACATATATATATGGTAGAAAACTTGTTCTGTGTGTGCAGGAGATAAGCAAGTGAAACTTATTTTCTGGCATTGTTTAAAAATAAAATTGAAGATAATGTGGCAAATTTATTCCATAACTTCACTAAAGTTGGGGGAAAATCCAATGGTTTCATTATTTTTTATAAATAAAAATGCATATTCAAAGGGAATAAAAAGAATAATAAGATCTATTTAATGGCAACAGAGAAATGTTGTGAAGTATCAGTCTGAAGAAATAGTATATAGTTAAAATTCCTGAATGCCATGCATATTAAACATATTATTTAAATCTTTATGTCCTAATTAGTTTTGTGTATTTGCTTATAAATTTTTATGTATATTCTTGCTTATTTTCCATGTGTATTTGCCCTTTGTTTCTACAGATGATATATTTCTCTGGGGAGGGAGTATGTTTACTACTTTCTAGTAGCACCTAGAGCACCGAATGGAGGAAAGCAGATTTTTTTAGTGTTGAATAATTGCTTTTATTATCCTTACATTTTGAAAAATATGTCAGCCTAATATCTCAGCAAAAATGCAAAATTAAAAATGTATATAGAAAATAACAGGCATGTTTCTCTGACATTAAATCACCCTTTTGTACCAAATGTAGCACAAATGGCCCTTTAAGGGTGGGGCAGGGGGTGTTCTGTGCAAATAGTGGGTTTTCAAAGAACACATGGGCAGCTACACCAAGTGACACTGGCAGTGTCAAGGACAATGTATTCTGAATTCTATTTTGTATTTCTTCTGTGATGTTGTGCCAGAACACAAATATATAGACACAGATCTATACATATATGCGCTCATATATATATATTTTTTACAGAATTTAAATAATTCACTCAAATAAATTATTTAAATGATTTAAAAATTCTTTTGTCAAACAGATTAATGGAACCTTCTTATTCAAAAGATAAATCATTTTATATGAAGTGGCAAAGACTTCAAGGGCTAATAAAGGTTTTATGAGAGATAAACTTTTAATGAATTAATATTCTTCAATGTACTTATTTTCTATAAACATAAATATACACACAAATGCTCACAATGATGTATCAACCTTTTTGACTGATTTTTAAGGAAACAGTATCCACAGTGTTAAAAATAATGTATTTTTATAGATTTGATTTTTAGAAGCTGATGGATTATAATTCACAAAACAAAGTAGGAGGAGATTTAAATAACAGTGCTATACGTGTTATTATTTGTGTAATGAGATAAAATGAACATCTATTTGTAACCAGATGAATCCAGTAATCATTTGTCTTGACCAATTTTATACATGCTGTTTTCTAGGGCTTGAAATGTGTTTGGCACTCAAGTCTTTTTGCTGTGGAGGTCTTAATCAGAAAGATATTTTGCTCTAGAAAATTATGGTGAACTAGTATTTGTGTAACAAGACCTTAAGACCCTGGGAAAATTTTTAAGGATTTTTATGAATCTCAGTACACATTCTTCAGCTAAATTTTGGCATAATTTCAACTGAGACTCCAGTGAAATTCAATTGGTTTATTTTATAATTAAAAACTAGGAAATCATAGTAACAAAAATATATAATGTACAGCACTCGTGTTTATAATAGAAACATCCATAAAGAAAGAAACATGTTCTAACTTTTCTCATTATTCCAAAGGGAATTGCATCTTTAATCACACAAAGCACAACTGCTTTCTAATTTTGTTTAAAGTGTTTCAGTACTTACAAAAACCAGATCAGGTTATTGTAAATCTAGAGCAAATTAGAATCACTGGCCTCTGCTCAGCTCTATGCAAGGGTTCTATGTAAATCATAAATTTAATGGCATACTAAGACACACATCTGTTTCAGTTTTGTAGAAGTTAATAATCTAACTACAGAGTATTTAAACACTTCTTTCATTAACT
This sequence comes from Antilocapra americana, assembly GCA_007570785.1. Classification (NCBI taxonomy): domain Eukaryota; kingdom Metazoa; phylum Chordata; class Mammalia; order Artiodactyla; family Antilocapridae; genus Antilocapra; species Antilocapra americana. The sequence goes on from ML661344.1 coordinate 19,533,511, forward strand.
GGAAAATTGAGGCAGAGACAGACTTCCCTCAGTGATAAGATGTAACAAGTTACCTCCAAATTTTGATAAGCTATAAATTTACCTAAACAGTTAAAGAGTTCTCTAAAGATTGAATTTAGTATCTGTTTTGACATCACATGATTTCCTCCTGTATATTCAATATAAACAAACCGGTCAGCATTATGATCTGAAATCTACATCTGTATAAATTTTTTTGATTTATATAAATCATATTTAAAATCATTTTGCAATAGGGCACTGGAGAGAAAGTAAATATTGAGCAATTATATGAAATGTCAAAATTCATTTTAAAAAATATTTTTCAGATTCCTTATTTGATTATCCATAAGTTTATTTTAAAATGATAAACGATAGTCTTCTGGGGATCCATAATATTTAAAAATAGTTTGCATCCTTTGATTTCTGGAATATTTACATTTTATAGCTGGAAGTCTTTTCTCTGATTTTATTTTAACAAATTCAATTATTTTCTCTGATTTTAACAAACTATAAATATTTTTCATGTTATTTTCATGACATCTTCCTTGAGACATGCCATTTCTTATATAGCAGTAACAGCATATTTGCATGAATTATTGCATTTCAATTATCATTACATAATAAACAGGAAATTAGCTTTTCTTGCAGTGTATTCCACATTGTCTGAACAATGAAATATATGTGGTTTGAATTTGGGTCATTAAATTCAAGTAGTAAAGACATAGTACTAATTAAATTGGTGTCATAAATTACATTCCCATAATGAGAGGGAATACTCTTTTAATGCACTAATACTCCTCTTAAGTTATATTGTAGATATGTGATTTTTGGTAAACAGTACAGTTGGATAAGAGATGTGTTCAGTACAGCACATCCCTGTCACTGAATCAAAATCATTCAAAGAATATATTATCCACCTGATGGTTTGACAACTTTTTAATGTAGAACAGCTGCAGAGATTATTTATATGTTTTTATTGTTTCACCTAAACCAAAATTTCTTCATTAAATATCAAGCAACAAAACTTTATCGTTACCAAATCATTTCAGTACTTCTTTGAGATGCAGACTACATTTTAATGTGATTCTAAATTTGGATACTGATTTTAAAAAAAGATTCTTTTCTAATGCAGTTTAGTTATCACAAAAACATATGCCTATTACATCATTGTTTGGTCTAGGACCTAAGTGATGGATTTCATAGTGACTTTAAGAATGCATTGTAAAGAGTTACAATAAGTTGAAGACCTAATTATAAAGATTTAAATTATTCTTGAAAATAGAGATGGCAACACTGTATTATCTTATCAAGAAACTATGATGAGAACTAGGTTGAGAAGAAAAACCTTTGCAAATTGCTGTTCTAGTTTCCATATGCTCAGACAAACTTATTTCCATTAAAATATATACAACAAATAAAGGTCTTTTTAAAATAAAAAAGATAAGTTGAGTTAAAAAAAGTAACCACCATATTAATTAGAGAATAAAATAAGGAATAATGTGAGTAACAGCTAATATATATGATCAGAAAAATCAAAAAGTCCAGGTCAAACATTTCCTGTTATGTAATTGTAGATGATCAAATATTTTCAAAACTAAAACAAAACAATTTTGTGTTTAAAAATACTAAAATGACATATTTCAATTATTATTTTATGCTGTATCATTAAGATAACTTTAATGTATTCTAATATAAGTTTTATATGATTATATTTTTGACTCATTTTTTGAAATGCAAAGAGGGCACTTGTGAATTTGTTTCCTGACTCTTAAAAGCATTTTGCAAGTTTTGCCATACTACAATACAATGAACTATGACATGAATAATCAAAGTCATATTCTCAGAGGCACTCAAAATTCAGTTTAGACTTCTGTGAATTGCTATTTGGTTATCTTTGAGGGTTTAGATTTAATCAAAGTGGTGTTGCCTCTACTATTAACCACTGCCTTGCTATTGTTCTCATCTGATGCATATTGCTTTACTGAGAACTGTCCACTTTATATTTACATGCTTTATATTTAAAACAAAGAGTTGTGATTTTAGGTTACTTTTAGTTTTAGAATTTTTCAAAAATTTTAAAGAAGCTTCATCTGTATTGTTGACAGAGGTTTGCATATATAAAAAAGGGATGAGAATTTATGATAAAAATATTATAAGAAGTCATAGACAACTTTCTATAAAGAGAGTGTTCTTATACTTATACTTCCTGGTTCGACAGACACATTTATAGAAGATCTATAGGACATTATTATAGAAAATCCTCAAGGTGTAGAGATTACCCAACAGTTATGAGAACAATCTATGGAAAGAAAGATTAACTTTGAGTTTTGTAAGACTCAGTGGAGCAATGATTACGAGAGGTATCTTTTTAAACTTTCTTACTTTTGAGTATCATAATGGTAAAAAAAAAAAGGTATTTTTATACACAGTTAGACATATATAAATACTTTAGGTGCACAGAAAGAGTCAAGCTACCGGTTATTTTGGTGGATATTTAAAGATGGGGTTTCCCTGGTGGCTCAGTGGTAAAGAATCTGCCTGCCAAGGCAGGAGACATGGGTTCAATACCTGGGTCAGGAAGATTCCCTGGAAAAGGATACGGTAACCCACTCCAGGATTCTTGCCTGGGAAATCTCATGAACGCCCAAGAACTTGGAGGGCTACAGTTCATGGGGTAGCAAAGAGTCAGATACCACTTAGCAACGAAGCAACAACAATTACAAAATGATATGTATTTAATAATATATGTGATTATATACTTCTAAATAATGTCATTAAGCACAGTACACCAGGATCACATTTATAATACAGTTGAAACTATCATTAGTTTTGGAGACTGCATTTCTACATTTTAGATAGGGTTCGTCCTTCTTGGACCAAGATTTACTCAGCCTGGAGAGAACCGGGAGAAGAGTTTAAAGCTTATTGGCTTTGGCAAGTGTTTTCATATGTTTCTGCTTTCATGGAAAATGAGTTTTGATTTCTTTTCAGCCTACATGCATGGCAAATCTAAGATGAAAAACAAAGCTAGGGACTTTCAACCAGCTCTAGTTTAGTTTGGGTATTTATATATTGCTTTGATTTGCTCTAGAGCTTTAAAAGATTTATTTTCTAGAGTAGGGAAAACTAGTTTCAGCACTAAGCATCATTGAGCAGTGACAATGAAGAAAAGGGAACACAGAGTTTAGGATGAAATCTAGCTAATTTTATTTCTGTGTTAGAACCTAGACCAGTTTTCACCTGTTTTTTGCTTACTTTTAGAACTCTCACAGAGCTCTCTCATCACAGGCAAAAATAATGAATACAATCTAGTCTCATTGGTCTCTACAGAGTATAGCTCAAACGTCACATAATTTTTGGCCCACTATCAAGATTTGGATCTTCTCCCTGTCCCACCCCAGTCTTTCTCTGTGTCCCCTATATACAATTTTGCTGGAGTTGGTTGTTGAACAGGTTACTCCCAGTGTTCTGCTGGCTTAGACTAACCACAATATTTTGCAACCCTGCCCATTTTCATACTTTTTCAGATTCTTTAAATTGGTACCTATACTATTGGTATTCACAGTTGTATTTTGACATGTACCTCATCACTTTGCTCTAAAGGAAGATGCCTGGATGGTAAATAGCTTTAAAAGTTAGCATAATTTCTGTATCAGAAATATGTGAACCCACTGAATAAAATAATTTTTAGTTTCTTAAAGATGTTTAAATTAAAAACACGAGTTTCTACAGTTGGAAAAAACATGTATGGTTAAAATGTTTGAAGCCCATCAATCTCTCAAACCACATAAACTAATGAGTTCCTTCTGTTTTCTTTGAATGAAATCACCATGAGTGGTTAGATGTTGATTTAACATAAAACAAATGGAAATGGGTGTTTCCTTTGTCCTTTTTAGAATTTATTTTTAAAAACAATTAGCAAGTATTATGTGTAAGTCAATGATTTTGCCATTACTTAAAGAATAATATAGATTGAGTAGTTAAATTGATTGGATTGCAGGGAATGCATAACATACTCCAGCTCTCCTTAGCTTGCTAACATCTGCAGACATTATTAAGCTTCTCATTTCATTTTTTTTCCTACCATAACACCTGTATTGTTATAAATTATGTTTTGAATTGTCATGAAGTGTCAGGCAAATTATGTTGTCTGGATATGTGTGTGTGTCATTTAAGTGTTCCTTTGTAATGCAGGTTTGTGGCTAACAGTTTAATCTTGGATATATCAATGCAATTAAAAAGCTCTGTTTCAATCCTTTGCGAATACAGAGAAGGATGAAGCATTATTATGTGTGAAGTGTAAGGAAAGAATTAAAAATTCCTTAATATTTAAAACATTATCTCCTAGAGAATGAATACATTTAGATATAATTTTAAAAACACCAAGCTTATTATATTCTTAGGAAAAAAAGCACTGAACCCTTTGAACTCTATAAAATGCATATCCTATTGAATTAAAATTAAAAACCTGTATGAGGCATTTCCCACTCCCTATAGTTTTAACCCACTTCTGACAATGTCTTCCTCCTCCCCTGCATCCTCCTTTTTTTATAGTCTCTTCAGGAACATAGTGGAGAGTGACTCACTTAAGTCCTGAACATCAAAGTACGTCAGACCTAAGAAATGTAGACAGTGAGTTCTTCCTGAGATTCTTTCTGAGAGTTAAATAAATAAGTAAATGGACAAACATATGGGCAGCTTAATTCAGGCAAAATTTTCTACTGATTACTTACTAAACCTACTAAATAAAAACTTCAGCCCAAGTTTTGCCTCCCCAAAGAAAATAGGGATCTATGCACTTACTGGGAATCATGCCTGGATAAATGAAACATCTTCAAAGATGAACAAAAGAAAGGGCTAAAATTTTTCAGTAAACGTAAATTTTTATCGGCTTGAAACATTTTGGTTTATAATCGTGAATAAAATAATTTTAAGTTCCAAAAGGAGCCCATGATATAAATGACCTCTGAGGTCTGCGAGTTCCCTAAGTTTACCTTCTTTATGACTAAATTCTGACAGATGTAAAAACGAAATAAGGTTCCACACTAGTTCTGCATAACTAGTGTTTTGTTCCTAGCCTTGTTTATATCCTGCATCAATAATATTTGAATTATGTTATGCAAATGGAAGTGTTTATGTAGTTTAAAGCACCAATGCTCTAAGTGGCTCCTCTTATCTTTAATATTGGTGAGAATATTAAAACATGAACACATTGGGAAGAAAAAAAATTGATCATCAAGGATTGTTTGAATCTGAGAAAATTAATATGAATCAATCAAAAGAGCATGTTTCAGTTATTTACACATATATACTTTTAACTTGATTTTTTACAAGTTGAGAGAAAACTTGACCAATAGTTGTATTTACTTTAGTACTACAAATATCTGGCTTTGTGACAAAATATAGGTATTTAGAGTCTTCAAGTCTTTCGAAAAATCTGCTGCTGACATTTTAATAATACTGTTATTTGAAATGATTTCAGAAGTATGATGACTGCAGCATACCCACAGTAACAAACAGTATATATTGTTTCTGAAAGCAAAGAATCTCAAGTTTCATTCTATTTTCTAGAGGTTTTAAATCTTGGAATATCAGGTTTTTTTTTTTCTGAAAACCATTGCAAACATGCTTCTTTAATTGATGTCTGCATTTATTAGCATAACAGCGATTCCGAAATACATCTGAAAAGGTAGTCACTTTCAGTTTAGAAATTTTGTAATTGAAAAAAAAATCCAGGTTTGTTTTTATTCGTATGCAAAGGACACAACTGGGTTTCAAACATTTTTCAAGCACGATATTCTCCGTCGTGATCTGTTCTCTTCAGTTTGGGTCCGTCGTAGGCGCTGCCTGGCTGTTTGCTGACACTACCAACAGAGAGGTGCAAGGAAGTGTGGTCAGAGGACAAGAGCAAACGCAGTTTCAATGTAAGGAAATGAGGGAAACAGACCTAAATAGCGCGATGAATGCACTTGCGAGAAAAGAGCCTTGTAGTCTCCTTTCCTTCCTTTGCTTATCCTGGTGGGTTTAATCAAAAACAAACAAAACGCTCTTGTGAAATATAGTCAATAAAGTCAAAGTTTGGCTAGCTCTCTGTAACTACAAAGAAAAAGTCATCGCAATTAAAAAAAAAAATGTAACTTTCATTAACAAGCCCGCCGGAAATCTCAGGTATCAAAGACGCATTAACCCTGGAGCGTCCCCCGCGCGCAGCAGCCGGACGGAGGCAGCCGAGGCGAACAGACGTTCTTTCTCCTAACAGTCACACAAAAGGAGGGCCGCGGAAACTAAAAGTTTCAGGGCCTCCGGCTCGCTGCGCGGAGAAAAGAGAAAACCTGGAGACGGGGTGGGTAAAAGACGCATCCTGGGCGCCTCTCAGAAGTGCAGGCAAGGAGAGAGCTCCCGAGCCTGGAGGGAAGAGGGGAGGGGACCCCCGAGCTGCAGGCCGGCCCCCAGCGCCCCGCCTCGGAGGCCGGAGCTTCGCGGTCTCCCAAATACCTTTCACCCCGTTCCAGAAATAAAATAAATGTTTTTAAAGTGCGTGTGTGTAGACAGGATGGACAGCGCGCGCCGGAGGAGCGCGCGGAGGATCGAGCGCGCAGTGAGTGGAGTTTGGGGAGGTGGGGGGATCGGCATGGATTGGGTGTGTTGATGCGGAGGGGCGGTGGGGGGTGGACTGAATGCGGAGCCCCGGGACCGAGGGGAGGGCGAGTCGCCGGGGAGGGGAGAGGAGGGGCGCTAGCCGCCACTGGCCGCCTCAGGGGCGCGTTCCGCGTCCGTGCGCGCGCGTCCCTCGCCGCCGCCGCCGCCCGGACAGCCCTGCGGCCGCCGGGCCGGCGGAGCCGGGGCCGGCCAGTTCTCGGGCGGCTGCTGGGCCGCCGCCGCCGCCGCCACCCGAACCTCTCGGGCCCGTAAGTGTCCCCTTTCGCTCCCCTCCCCCTCGCTCGGGTGCAGCGCCGCGGCAGCTGCTCAAATGGAGTGGAAAATGGCTATTGGGCGGCAATGAGTTATAGATGATCTGCTCCACGTTTTGTACTTAGCAGCCTGTAATCTTCTTTTGAGTTTGCCCGAGCCCTTTGCTGGAAAAAAATCAGGAGGGAGAGCTTTATCCTTTGTCGCTGTACACGCTAATATGTTTATATGATTAGCTGAACTCGCGGGGGTGGGGGGGGTGGAGGAGGAGGAGGCCGAGGAGGAGGAGGGGGAGGAGGAGGAGGAGGCTGGAGGTGACTCCAGTTCAGACCTCGCGGAGAGTCCGTGTCAGGACTTCGCGCTCCCCGTCTCGCTCCCTCTCGCTCCCTCTCACTCCCTCTCTCCTCTCTCACACACACACGCAGAGGTACCGGAGCGAAATCGGGAGCTTACCGGAGAATTCCTCGGGATCGTCGGAGCCGGGGGGCGGGGGGAAGCCTCCCCTCCGCTGCTGGCGTGACTCGTCCCCACACCTCCCCGCTTCCCCAAGCCCCCGTCCTCGCCTTCAGCCAGCCTTGGGGGGGTGGGGCGGGCAGCGGTCACCGATCCACCTCGGCCCAGGGACCCGACATGTGAGCCGGGGCCGCTGCCGTCTCCCGCCCCAGGCCGCAGGGTCGGCTCGAGGGATGCCAGCCCGGCCGGCGCGGACGGCGGGCTGAGTGGCTTCGCCTGACGGACTGAGTTGGCCTCGCGCCGCCGGCGTCTGCTCGCCCCCCCGCCCCGCGTCTGCCGCTCGGAGGGGACACCCAAGTCTGCGCACCTCTGTCGGGTGCTTTCCTCCGTCACCCCTTTCCCTCCGCTTCCCGAATTTCTGATCTTTCTGAGGGAGCGTGCGATCTGGGGGCGCGCGCGCGCCTGTGCCAAAGACGCCTCTCGCGGAGCGGCGTGTGGGAAACTGCAGGAAAATGTTGACCTAACCCCCGGAGCCGCCCGGCGCTGGCTGCTTGGCTGGAGGAGGAGGAGGCGGCGGCGGCGGCGGCCAAGCAGGAGGACGCGCCGAGCCGCGGCGCTGCGTCCGGCCGGCGAGTCGCGGCGCTGCCTCCCGCGCGGGCTCGGCGGCCGGCCTCGGCCCTCGCCGGCTCGGGGGGCCGCAGCCCTCTGCGCCGCTCGCTGCGCGGCCCCTGTGCCAGACGGCCCGCCCCCGGGGCGCGCTCGCAGACCGAGGTAAGAGCCGCGGGAGCGAACAATGTGCCTCTGTGCCGCGCTTCGGAGACCTGTTTGCTTTGCGCCTCCCGCACAGTGGGGGGATGCTGGAGGTTTAGGGAGCCGAGGGTGAGTTGGGGCTCCGCTGCTGAAGTTCGGCGGGGCCAAGAGGGAGGACGGCACGGGCTCGGGCTACTCGCCCCTACCCCCTCCTCCCCCCTCCTCGGAAATCGATCCGCAGAACTCCCCTTCCTGTCCAGCCTGCTGCTGCTTCGCCCTGCCAGTGTCGTGTAGTGCTCTTGGTTACAGCCTAGTTGCAGGGGACTCCGGGGGTGCAGGGGAGTGTTTTTTGATTTACTGAGAGCCTGGGTCAGAAGGTGCCGTTCGCTCTTTCACAGCCTGTCTGGGGGGGGGCAGAAAGGGGGGCGCGCCCCCGCCCGAGGCCCGGCGGGGAGCTCGCCCCCGTCCCCCCACCGCCCCTCCTACTAGCAGATCCGTCCGGGGCTGTGAGTGGAGCTGGGAGGCCGAGCGCTGGGAGCGAGTTCGGGCAAGTGGGCGGGGGGTGAGGGGCCGATGGGACGAGTTGCTGTGGGTGGTTGTTTCTTTCTGTCGGTGGATCGGCGGTGTGGAGAGGCGAGGATGACAGCAAAGCGCAGCCAGATGTGGCCAGGCCGGCACGGGGGCTGGCAACGATTACGGGCGGCGGGGCCGGGCGGGCGGCGGGGCCGAGCACCCAGCGGGCCCCAGGGAGGCCAAGTGCCTCCTGCACCCGCAGTGAGAGGGCAGCAGCGGGCTGCGCTGGGCCTGCGGGCCAAGTTACGGGGTGTGGGCTCCTGGGCTTGGCGCTGGGGCTGCGAACTTCTGGAAGCCTGGTTTGTGAGATCAGGGTGCCGGGTGGGGAGCTGAGCGGGGAAAGGCGTGGGAGGGGCGCGAGGCGAGGGAAACCCCCCAGCCCCACTCCCCGCGCGCTTAAACGAGCGTGGGCTCCTTGCTTGGCTGGGGCCACCCGGCTCTCCTGTGGAGAGGCCAGGGCGAGGGGAGCGACAGAAGCGCCTCAGCAGTGGGGAGGCACTCCTGCAAGACTCCTCCTTCGCTGGGGATCTGGAAAGTTTGTTCCTTTCGCCAAACTACGGGGCTTGGATTAGGAGAAATCGTTGGAAGCTTTATGTTGTGCCAAAGCGGCAATGAGCAGCTGCTACGACACGGTTTTCTTTATCCCTAAATGTATTTTATCCCCTGCTCAGTCCGTTCTCTGAAAGCATAGCTGGAGGGACAAGTCCTGCGGTGTCCATCTCCTTTCTCCACCTTTTATGGGCTCCTCCCCCCGACCCATCCTTTCCCCCTTCGCTGGCCCCCTCATTCCGTTCTCCCCGATGCAAACTGTTTTGTCTCGGATTCAGACCGAGGAAATGTTTTCCTCCTGTTTCTTGAAAGGTGTCAGGCTGCTTAGCAGCTTCTCCAAGCAGCCTGGGAGCGTCTGAGCCGCAGCCACCAACCATATGGTTCCCGTTACAAAGGCCAGGTTCTTAGGCACTCTCCTCCGCGCCCCGCCCCCAATTCTTAAATTTTCTTCTGCATTCTTTACACAGTGTGTACTTCTCTCTTTCAGAGGCGTACATTTAACGGACATGGTTGGTCCATTCATTTTCCTGTCAATTTTTGTGTCTGGAACGGGCCCCACGAGTTTGCTCTTTGCTCAACTCAAGAGTTACACAATGAGGAAAAGACACATCCGTTTGGTAAATAATTGCCTGTTGGGATGTCTTTTATTAAATCAAGTTTGATCTTGGGCAGACCTTAAAAGATGGGCACCAAGGAGGCAATTTGCCTCTATAGCAGAAAAATAGAATGGTTTGTGTGGTGTCTTTGGCAACATTCCCAGTTGTGATGGGACTCTTGACCTAGGTAAAGGATAACTTTGTAACTTAAATTTAGTACCTTTGTAATACTTGGGAAACCTTTTATAAGAAAATATACTTCTGTTCAGGTGTGTTTTGAAACTTTTGGTAGTCCCTCGCCTCCACCCTCCAGTACGTTTATGCGTGATAGAATGCTGCAGAACAAATGTGCTGTTGTTTAGTTTCTTCAGACATTCCGATTCTCTCCTTTTGTTGCTTGCTTCTAAAAGAGGTGCCATTTCACATCATTCTGCACAAATTGTTTGAATTAATGCAAGTGTGAATTCTTACCGTTTGAAGGGGACTATTAGCATATCAAAGGTTTCTTAGCTTCAGCTCAATTGAGAAAACTTCAGCCTGTCTTCCATTTGCTTCCAAGTGGAGGCCCAAAGGGCAATGAGAATTGTAAAGGGTAAAAATGGGGAGGTGGATTCAGGCTGTGTTTCTGAACTTTTACTGTTTTGTAATTATGTGAGCTAAAAACATTGTCTGTTGCTGTGGAGCCCTTGCAAATGGAAAGACAATTATTTTCTATTGATAAATGGTTTGTTCCTAGAAAAAGAGTGACCTTTTATTTTATGAGAGTCACTGTTCCCTGTCTTTTGGGGTCCCTTCAGTGGAAGAGAGAGTGAGAAAGCTTTTCCTGTTAACTTAATACTTTTCTAAGGTCTGCACTTGGTTATATTAGTAAAATGGCTGAGAAAGTTTTTTAATTAATGTATAAAGTGATAGAATCTTGTGATGAAAGGACACTCATTTGTATACTCAGGAAACTTTAATACACTTGCTAAATTTATAGGTAAAAAAGTCTGTGGAGAGTTTTGAGTATTAAAAACAGCATAAACTTGGTTAATGTAACTTCTGTTGCAAGTATAAGTTTGAAAAAGATTTCAAAGTGATACTCAGATTTTTCATGAATTGTATATGGAGATAATTGCTTAAATATTGATTTGTTTTGTCTCAGATTTTTGTATTTTATTGAATAGTAAACTCTGAGAGTCAGCTTAGAGATTTTTCTTAATATGTATATAGCATATACTAATGGCCTTTTTTGCACTTGCAGAGAAATATGTTCTCTGAATTTCTTTAAACAACTCAATATACGTGAATAAAGAAATAAATTACAGGTATTTAGGTCATTTGGGTTATTTTATGGCAAGCAGATGGGCCAAGGGAGAACTATTATCTTCAACTTCTGGGGAAATGGTTTTATTTATTTAGCTTTAGATTTTCTAAAACCTAGTTTTAGGGTGAAAATGAATCTCAGGGATGGTTTGGAGATTTGTAAGCATATATCTCTTATAGTTCTACCATTGATGGTTGGTTGATTTTGAACATGAACTGATACCCCTTCATTAGAGGGTTTTTTTTTTTTAAAGAAAAAGGACACATTCAGAAGTCCTTGTTTACCTTTTAAAGTGGAAATTAATAAAAAGTTTTGGAGAGAAAAACAACCATTAATCACCTGATACTGTAAGTCTTCAGTGAAATAGGATGATAATGTTTTTCAGATTAAGATGAAATTTTTTTAGTGGCATTCAAACTGTATATTATTACTCTGAAATCATTTTATGATAGTTTATTTATCTGATCTCTTCAGTTGTCTAAGAAGTACTTTCGAGGTAAAAAAGCCCACATTGATGTAATTGCTATTATCGCACTTAAGTTGCTGTTAACTAGTCTGCTTTGAATGCAGAGTGCTATAAAGAAAACACATTATCCTTTAAAGCTATTAGTGATAATCTAAAAATTGTCTTGAAAACATTGCTCTTCATTTTATATGATGGTGAACCTGAATTCAGCAAATCTCTCAAGGTGTAAAATGCAGTGAAAAGATTTTTCAATATTTAGATGACAAAATTGGACTACTTAGAGAAAAATTAATGTGTTGTAGAAGCACTTCAGCTGCCATTTTCAATCACTGAGTTACTACGTGTTGGCAACAGAAAACAAATTTAGAAATGCAGATAGCTCTGGGAGCAGGTAGTTGGGGAAATCAGAATATTGAATCATGTGGGGTAGAACAAACCAATTACTTGAGGTTTGGACTTGAAGATTTCCAATAAATATAGTTTTTCCAGGCTTTTGATTCTTTGCTTTATTAATGGACTAATATCAAGAAGAGACAACAAAACTTCCAGATGCTATTAAAAACTAGTATAAATATACAGATCCCACATGGAGCACTCTAAGTCTTAATTTAAGACAAAACAGTTGGGGTTTTTATTGCTACAGTTTTCACAATGAGCAGAAACGTTAACAACACGCTTCTGGGCGTTTCCTTTCTTAAAATTAGCAAGAGGATCGCTTTAAAAGCCAGGTTTACTTAGGGTTAGAACTTTGTTTGATCATTATTTGAGCTTTGTGTGTTTCATTAAAATTTTTAAAATAATATTTTAATGTCTTAAGTAATATAGGAATATGTAAGTTAAGACAAATGTTGGAAAGGTCAGAAGATCACTAGAAGCACACCATAGTGATAAAATGTTATTGCTCTATTTTCTATCAAAATATTTATTTGACCTAACTTTTGTGAATAAATACTCAATAACACTGAGTTTACTGGCAAGTGTAGTATGAAATGAAAGTCTTTTTTTCAAGGAATGAGCCGAACCCTACCTGGTAGAAATCTGTTCTCATGTTAATGAGAATCCATAGCACTCGCACAGATTAACTGAACATAGATTAGTATTGGAAATTTGAAGAATTTGGTGTCCTATAGGAGTGCTATTTAAAAACAATAACTTTAGCTGTCAGACCTGGAAAGGACTTAAAATCCTGTATTGGTCATATCAGTTACTAAGGTAATATAAGTATTAGTTCATATTACCTTAACAGATACGGGGTTTGTAACTATTTACATGAAAGATGAAAGCATTTCTATTTTAAAGATAGACTAAAATCATAGCTTTGTTAAATTCTCTCATATAATACTAAGTAGTCTGTAGCCCCACGCAAATATTCATTTCTTCAAATAATTTTGATTGAAGGTTGAAAGGTTGAAAAGTATTTGATCATCTGGATTACTATAATTAGACTTAATGTTATCAGAAAAATTGAAACTTATTAAAATCTTTTTGCTACTTAAGATTGGTGAAGTAGTAGTTATTATTATTTTTTAATGCTTTCAGAAAAAAAGTTAAGGACATTTATTAATTTAGAGATAGTTACTACTTATTAGAATTACGGAATTAGAATATTAAAATAGTATTATTTTTCTTGACCTGATGTGATAACTTTTAAAGGAGTATAGCCACAACTAGGATCTGATTCCTAAATTTTATTCAAGACTTCAATGTGGTATACTAAGTTTAATATATAGGTTTTGTTAAATATATGTTATAAATTATGAGGGCTTCCCTGATGGTTTAGATGGTAAAGAATCCACTTGCAGTGTAGGAAACCTGAGTTCCATCCCTGGGTTGGGAAGATCCCCTGGAGAAGGGAATAGCTTACCCACTCCAGTATTCTTGCCTGGAGAATTCCATGGACATGAAGCCTGCTGGGTGACAGTTGATGGGGCGCCCATGGGGTCAAAGGGTCAGACACGAATGAGCCACTGAGTAGGCACGCACGCATAAATTATGAAAATCCCTTAAATGCTGTTTGATGTAAGTAGGTATTTTTTGAGTGGATCCTGGTGTAATGTAAGAAAAAGTCCTAAATGACAAAAATTATTTAAAAAATTTTTAGGTCATTTATCTGATGTACTAAATGCAGGCAATAATTTACACTTTCCAATAGATTATTACCAACAGTTTTTTAAAAGCTATTTTTACCAGGAAAATTCTCCGATTTTATAAATAAAAATTATCTTTCAAAAAAGGTAGAACAAACGAAGAAACCGCTTAACACCTGCAAGTAAAGTGCAGCTTATAGCAAAATGCTGTTGATTGCTTTGGAAGCACAGAGCAAGTTTAAATACAATTTGTTTAATTACAACAAAAATGCAGTTTCATAAAGTAATATAGTTTGTCTTTGTAAAGGATTTTATGCATTGTGTGGTGGTAAGTAAAATCCCATCACAGTTGTATAAATTTGTTCAATTACCAGACGGCTAAAAGAAAAAAAAATCAATTTACTTTGAAAAGCAACAGAAATTAGATTACCTTGGTTAGTAGGAACTTGCCAGCAGTGTCTAAATTGCTTAATAATATCAAAAGTTACCATGTTTCACAGTGTAAGAATATTGGCGCCTGTTTATATACACATACATCTTATTTACTTGGGACTTTCGTTATGGGAACATTTTTTCTATTTGCTTTCCTTTTTTTTTTTTTTTTTTTAAATGGAAGCTATTCCATGACATTGTTGCTTTTCTGGATTTCTAGAATTTGTAATCCATTGATATTTCAAATCTTCGTAGTGAAAAATCAGGTGTAATTTTATGAATCAAAAGACACTAGTCCCTCAGTACTGATAGCTAGGTTATCATCAGCCAAAGAAACACATATTTGAAATATTTAGTGACTCCAGAATTCCACTGAACTCTAAGTCTTAAATTCTTGTAGCAGTAAAGTGGCATGGGATTCATCCGAGCAAATAGCTGGGCACCTGTTTTATTGCCACCTGGATTCATTCTGGCACCCAGGTTTACTGAGGTGCAAGGACAGGCACAACTGCTCTTCACAGGCACCGGGTCGTTTTTAGGTCATGAAGTCAACTTCCTGGAATTTCTGGGGAAACCAGTTGAAAAGGGAGGACAAATGTCACTTTAAATAGAGATGTTTAAATCAGATTTCTGCCTGAGGGTAAAATTTAGGACTGTTTTAGCCCGGATGTAATGTCTCCCTCTACAGAGCACAGCATTAATCACGACCTGACAAGAAAACGTATGCTGAGCAAAACGGGCCCCTGTTGGTCTTGCCATTGATTTTTTTTCCAATCTGTGAGGAGTCCATTATAAACATTAAAATTCACACCCAGGGATTACACCTTAATTTGAATTTCAGTATTTCAAAATGAGTTCCTTAAAAGAAGCCTACTTAAAACTGAAAATTCATTGGGAGGCTTTTTAAAGGATAGAGTCAGTGCTTTAATAAACATAGAAATACAGGATTAAAAAGCAAGCAGGTTAAACAGAAGTTAACTTCTTGAAATAATAACCAGATCTTAATTCTGTTTTAAGATGCATGAAGTAACTTTGAAATTTTTTTCATCAGGCAGCTGTGAAAAGAAATGGTTAAAAACAGTTCTCGAATGTGAAAAAAAGAAGTTGAAAAAATGGTTAACTTTAGACTCAGATTAATTCAGTCACATATTACTTTGTTAGAACAAAACCCGATACAACCCTGTATCTTTTTCTGGGTGAATAACAAAAACTTTAGCCATTGTAGTAGCAAAGAAGAATACATTGTGAAATATATAATAAAAGAGGAAGGATTTAATTTTGTTCTTTCAGTTACTAGATAATATTCTAAATCCTTTCTTGGTCAAATATATACAAACATGTAGGTACATAAGCATATATTTTCCGTTTTGTTCCTTTGTATACATCGGTTTTAATCAACAGTTATTGGCTAAAAATTAGCACAGAGGCAAGTTTAAAATGTAAAATGATTAAGATATCTGTTTTTAAACTGACTTTGAAAATGATATGACTTACTTGATCTCTGTTTTGTTCTCAAAGGTATTGCCTGCCTTTGGACCAGTAAATTCTTGTGCTGTGCACACTTTGCCTCATTTTGTAGGTGTTTTTACATCAGTCCACACCCCAAACAGATTATTGCACTGGATTTAGATGACAGAATAATCTAACCCCAATTACTGTCAAAGATGGTTCTTGGCTGTCGGGGGCCATCTACGTGACCTTGCGTTTGACTCATGCTTTCTCTACTAGAGGATAGTAAGTATGGTCTATCTGTAGAGAGAGGAAAAAGAAAATTCTTTCAAGGTTTGTTTATAAAGTGAGCTTTAATTTTAATCATTTATTCTTAAAATTAAATACTATGACATCATTTCTTCACATAATGAGTAAGTTTACAAGATTTTCGATCAGGTATTTAGTTGATAGATTATTTCTGTTTTATGTAGATTATATTCAGTTGTCAACTACAAGTTACTACATAAAGAAAAATCATGTTGAAAACTATTTTCCCTGTGTCTTTACTTTGAAGCAAGGATTTCTTCTTGGAATTTTTATTTCTTTATTCCACTGGTACCTTCCTTGTAGAAATTTTATTCCTGTGCTTTAAAAGCCTACCATTTTTTACAGTTTACTACTGTTGTTGTTGATTAGATATTACAAAATGCATTTTTTGTATAGCACTTTCTTCACTCATCTTTTTAATCTCAGGATGCTTATGGTGTATTTTAAATCTTAAAATTCTTGACTTTTCTGTGGTTTAAAATGTGCAAGACAGCTTGAGAATTGTTAATTTTGATGAGGTAAGCTTATGTACCTATATCCCAGTGATTGCACATATTTTCATAGAATTTGATAAAGGTGTAGTGTATTGAATGAAGAACTGATCCATTTTATATATCTTGTTCCATTTTGAAAAAGACGGGCATAATTCTAAAACACTTGATTTTGCTTCATATACATCAGCAAATAAAAATTATACTAAAATTATAATATCCTTGATATTTTCACCTTTACTAAGGACACAATTGTTTTTGTCCTTTTCCAAGTTCTGCTTATTGTGTGAAAGATTTTTACTATTTAGGTGCTTTCTCTTGATAGTCCTCTCAATGAGGTATATAATATGGTGCTTTCTCTTGATAGTCCTCTCAATGAGGTATATAATATGGGGACGGCCCCTCCCTTTGTTTTTTTCTGCTGCAAGTGCTTTGTCACTCATAGCCTTTGGAACCCACTTTTTATATTCCCTTTGATTTTAAACTAAGTCTGCAGTCTGAATATTAAAAAATATAAGTGAAACAAAATTTTATTTCTTTCTCTTAAGCAAAAATCTCACTAAAAACAGCTTATTATAAGTTGCTTTTCCTATTTACCTAATTTTTTTTAAATTGGAAAAAAGAAATATAATGATACCTGTGTATGTTTTAGCATGAAAGTTAGCATATCTTTCATATTTTTTTTGTTTAATAATGTTTTAAAAAAGTCACTTCTGATAAGCTTGGCAGTTCATTTATAATAAGTCAAACAAATTGCATCAAATTCACAATCACTGCTTATTCCTTATAATGGTGGGGTATGACAAAAATCTTAAAGGAGAGAGGAATCAAAAAGAAACATTTTTTTGGCAACACCTTGCCCCAAGACTTTGAAATGGTTTTTAACCTGGCTTTTTTTTTTTCTTCATTGGCAAGGATCCATCTTATCTTTGTATACCTGGGCAAAGGAACATGGCAAGAAAGGAGAGTGTGTAAACAGAAATCTAAAACAGATTCTAAAAAAGATATTATGGAGAGAGAACAGTTTTGGAAAGCATTTGAATTTCTTTTTCTTTATTTGTGTTGAATTAATGA
The DNA here is from genome assembly GCA_007570785.1 of Antilocapra americana. NCBI lineage: Eukaryota > Metazoa > Chordata > Mammalia > Artiodactyla > Antilocapridae > Antilocapra > Antilocapra americana. Next base: position 19,550,955 of record ML661344.1, read on the forward strand.
AAATACATTTAGTTTTCAAAAGTAAATATTCTCTGGGTTAAATTTATGAGTTATTCTAAATAAAAAGAAAATGTGGTTGTTACTGTAGTTGTTTAAAATTGATTTTTTATCTTTGACTGTGAATCAGTCCTAAGCCACTTTTGATTGCTTTCTTTGCATTCAGTAGATGCACCAGGTAAACGTCTTGGGCACCTTTGGTTTGGGTGAATTGCCAGTTTCACACTGATGCTGTGTAAGCAAGGTAATGCTTTCTTTCCCTTGAAATACACTGTGAGAGTACCTCTGGGGGAGATGTGAAAAGTTTGTGTGTATGCTGCCTGCTCTAGCTGTGTTCTTAACCAAGATGATGGGCAAGAATAACCATACTGAACCACAGATTTTCAGGAGCAGTTATTTATGAAGTAATTGGTAAGGAGGAGGGAACAATGCTAGATAATAGTATTTTTATACAATTATGCCCTGCATCTTTACCACACAATTGCCTACATGTTTCAAATATTTTTGCTAACCTTTGTTATTACCTGTAGAGGGAGCTTGCATATGAGATAAAATAATCAAGGCAGTATAAATTGATCATTTCCCTTTGAAAATCATGTTTTATTAACATTATTTTTGTTTGAGAAAAATTGTTCTAAGGAAAATAAAGCATTTTGAGATTAGCCAAATTCTAGTGAAATTTACAGTAATAAATGCCAGGTTTTTATAATTTTCTGTAGTTACAGATTATAGATATATTTTTTACTTTTTCTTAATTAGTAAAATTTCCTAGAAAGATAATGAAGATACTGAATCAGGTTCATCTTGACATGCTGCTTTTTTTTAAATGATTGGCCAAAGCTCTGGGAGGATGGCTGCAGACATCTTCTGCTTTAATACCTAATTGTTAAAAGAGATTCACAAATTTTAGATAATTTTCCAGATCATGCAAAATATAAAACAATCAGTTAATGGTAAGGAGTAAATCACATTCCTCTACATTTAATTAGTAGATCAGATTAGATTTGTTGCTTGTGTTCTTTATAAAAACAAAAATGATCGCCTGGATTAGTGATTTTTACTTGCAAAGATGGACTGATTTGTGCAGTGACACTTACAACAGGTAAACTACTAATAAGGACCTTGTATTAAGTAGGTTAGAAAACTGCTGTCTAGCTTGGTAAAAAATGAATGCAGATATGAAAGACTGCTTGATTAGAAACAGAATTTTGTTTGTGAACCCGTGTCAACTAAATTTCTAAAAAATTATTAACCAGATATTCAGAAATACTAGAGAGTTTTGCAAGCAGGTGTTTTGATAATCTAAATGGAAAGCCTGCAGGAGCATTTGGGTCAAATTTTTAGTGAGCAGATTTTTCAAATTACCTGCATATATTTAATTGTACCAGGAAATTTAAGGATAGGATATCGTGTTAAGTTCTACTAAAAATGCATCATTTTATTTTAATTTTACATTTTGGTATGGTAGCATTATAAGAATTTGCTTGTTAGGAGGAAGAAAGGTTATCTACTTAAGAATACTTGAAAAGAGATATATATAATAGTTCATTTTTCCCTTAGTTTACCAAGGGATGAGATGACAAAAATATTTATTTTGTATTTTAAAAGACTGATTCTTGAAGAAATTTACTGTTGTGGGCTTATTATATTATTAGCTAATCTTCACTAATGTGAAAAGTTGAGTTATTCAGTATTATACTGAATGCCTCTCTAAGTATGAAAACTGTTGTCTAATAAGGAGATTTATGGTAGTGGCATGGGCTTTTGTATGAATATTACCTTCTCAGCATGGTCATGTATTATCTTAACAAGCCTGTGCTACATTGATGCCGAACATATTCATATCAGGGTAAGAATATTAGCAACAGCAATTATGATTCAATAGGATTACATGCTATGTTTTACAAAAATATCCATACTCCTTTCCATAAAATTATGGATAGATATCCTGTACTGCCAACTTTGCTTCATTGCCTTAAATAATACACAAAGAGATTTCTTATCATACCCTATCATAGTTGGTGCTAAATACGATAGGCACTAGAATATGGAATCTGATATTATAGTTCATTACTCTTTCCCTTAAATGCCACACCTCCCTTCACAGTGAGCTAAGGGTTACTAGAGAGAATTCATTCCAGGAAAATTATTACGTGAGGAACAGTAACTGTCACAGAATACCTAACTTCTGTGAGGTTATTGAAAGGCACAGCTAGGGTAAGTTCTACCTGTTTTGTCTTTAATGTAAAAGTAGACTAATGAGTGACTTTTAAAATAATGGAATTTGAATTAATTGTGAAGAAAATGTGCTAGTGAAAAGTTAAATTATTGCTGTAGAAAGATTATTGTTACTTTTATTATATTGAGGATGTTTATGATGAGAAACATGGGGTCGCAAAGAGTCGGAGACGACTGAGCGACTGAACTTAACTGATGATGAGAAAGTTAATTGGCAGCTGTTTTTCCATTTAAAATAACCCTGTTATCCTTGGTAAATAACCAAAGAAATTTGTATTAAACATTCAGGAATGAACAATAAAAAAGAATATGAATTATTATAAGACATCATGTCATTTGCATTAATGTTGAGTATATATTCATTGTTTCTGTATCTGTTTGAGCAGATTTTTTAAATAAGATATGAGTAGACTACAATATAAAGAAAAATTCTCCAGATAATAGTGTCATGAATGTATATTTGAAATAATAAAATAGAAATTGTTATTTTAAAAAAAGAGGATATATTTTATACTGTTTGAACCAAGAGCTAAATATTTTAATGTTTAAAATCTTAAACAGATTAACAAAGCTATATCTATATAATAAAATTCAAAGTAAACTCTAAATAATATTTATTCAAAAATTTATGTATACCTTTGAAGAGTCTGGAGATGCAAAACTGAACTGCGTGTTTTAATAACTATGTCAGAAAATAATTTAAAAATATGTTTTAAATTGCCTTAATTTAAAAACTATAGCTTTCATTTTAATTGTAGAAATGAACAGTGTCTTTTTGCCTTTACGTTTCAAAGGCATTTCTGTCTATTTGGCAGATTTATTCAAATTGAAATCTAATAGAGATTTAAAAAGATTACATTTTATTATGTATACTTTATATGGTATGATTTTGTGACATTATAATATTGCTAATTCAAAGCTGTATTAAAGAGTGAAAATGTTTAAGACGTTAGAATATCAAATCTCTATTCATTTTAAAAAACAATAAATTATAAGATATTAGGTATTTTTAATAAAAAATATGCTATTTTTATCAATGAAGATATTACACATTATCAATAATTTAGACATAATTGTATTACCTTATAAATATCCAACACCTAAGCAAATACCTGAAATTAAAAAATACTGATGGTTTTTACTTATGGATAATTTTGTCTCTTAACTTTGGTTTTCATATTTCAATGTAAATGTGATCATTAATCATATGAATGATTTATTTTTTGAGATTTATATTTCTGTTTTAATAGATACCTTTTTTAAAAAGATATCTTCTGTCTTATAAGGTATCTATTGTCATTTAATCAATTATAAGAAGAAAAAGAAAACCCATTGAATCATTGAATTTTTGTGTGATTAAAAAAAAAGCTTTTTTATTTAATGCTCTTTTAATCAGTTTATGGATTCAAAAGGCATTTTTGTTTTGACCAGATGTAAGTCAAAGCAGAAAGGTAGTTATTATTACTCATTTGAGTGGCCCTAAGTAAAAAGTTGATTTAGGTTCAGGCTTAGCCCTGCATTTTCCTAATTGTTTTAGAGCATTGTAACAAATGCTTTGTTATCTCTTAGAGTAATTAATTAATCAGGCCCACAATACCTGATATAAAAATAAATACTGGATCTTTGAAATTACTTGAATTACGCTTCAAAAAGTCTTTAACTCTTTTCTATGTGGGATTTGCTTAACAGCTGCAGCACACTATGTATTTAAGAACACAGTTCTCAAAGCACTTTTCTATCTTTATAATCTGTATAGGAATTTATGGTTGAATAGTGCTTATAAAATATTTTGTAGAATTGTGGTGATGTAGAATTATAATAAACTTGATGGTCAATCATAACTTTTATACTTGGCTGTTTTAATAATGTAGTTACTCTCTGCCACGTCTCCTTTTTTTTTTTTTAATTTTTTTTGTGTTGTGTTAGGTATATTAAGTACTTAAGTTCTTTAGACATTTCAGCCTGGAAATCTATAATTGATTTCATTAAATGAGAATAGATATCTTTTAAAACAGTTATTCAGTTAATAATATTATATGATTAAAAAACACAAGAACAAATCTTTAGTATCTTCAAATTCATTTTCTAGAGTTGAATTTTTCAAAAACATTTAGAATTGACTTTTAATAGTATACGAATATCCTGTAAAGAAATGAGAGAGTAAGAATTAGAGCTCTTTAGAACAGTACTAAATTGAAAACTCTATACTGCAACTATTGCTTAAGTATTTTAAGAATATTGAGAATCATACACTAATAGCTTCATTCTCTAGATTGCCTGTTAATTCTGTGAAAACCAAGAGCCTATCAAGAGGGTTGCAATTAGCTCACCAAGACGTTAAGTTTTAATTGGAACTAAGCTAAAATATAGTTTTAATCTGTTAGCTTACTTTATTAAAGCTGATTTTGCCTGTTTTTTAAAGAGTAAGTTATCACAGATCTTATTTATATTTATAAAATTGATGATAATGTCAGGTATTTTGTGCTTTCTTCTTAAGAATGTCATTTTGGCATTTTGTGTATTGTTTTTGTAGTTTTGGCAGTCTCTCTGATAGAGTGTTTTCTTCAGGCATTATTTTAATAATTTGATGTCATTCATTTCTGAATTTATGGCTGAGGGCCTTATTTCTCCTTTAAAAAAAATAAATCAAGTTTTTCATTTGACTTCCCAAGGAAGCTGCTGTTTGACCTCCTAAAAAGAGAGCTAAGATAAAAATCTAGTGATTAGTAATAAATGTTTTTTGTTTTCTTTAACGTGAAATAGTTTTTGTTTTATTTAACATGAAATCTCATTATTTGTTGGTGCCCTTCAAAGTGTTTCCATATGACTTAATATATATTGAGCCCTCATAATTGGTTATACTTTCATGCTTGTCATTCAGCTCTTGTAAAACATTCTTTTAATGTTCTGACAATTCATTGTAACATAGGAGGGATCTTTATATACTTTGCATACTTTTATTCAACCTACAAAATAAAAACTCTGTTTCATATGTTTTTCTCTCAAAGAAGATAAGTTTTTCATTGAAGCATCGTAAATGACCGTGTGAAGAGTGCATATGTACTGCCATCCTATAATTTGTGTTATAAATAAAATTATTTAAAAGAAAAAAAAGTAGTTTATGTATAAAGAGGATTGATATGGGCAGCTACATGGCACAGTTGGTGCCTTTGATTGGCCTGCCATCCTACTTTATTTAGATTTGTTTCAGCCAAAATATGATAAGGAAACTATATGTGTTATAGAATATCATATTATATCTTTGCCAGGATTTAACATTGTCTTAATCTTGTTTTTTGGCTGAAAATTAGGCTCTATTATCTAAACTTATAAATTATTGCATAATGCATAAGACAAGTTTCTGCTGATTTTTCTCTTATCTTTTCTCCTAGAATTTATGACTTTGGTAAACTTTGTGGTACTTTAACTGTTTTAACTTGTTGACATTAATTTGTATTTATTGCATGAAATAGATCTAAAAAGAGTAGAAAGTTTATGCAGCCCTGTATAAGGATAGGCTTATAGATAGAGAGCTATAACAGGATCAGTAATTCAAGTAGTTAGAAAGTCAAACTAAAGCTATTAGAAAGAATTCCAGGAAACAGCATGTAGTTTTAGCTATGTAGTTAAATTTTTCATCAACACTGCTAATGAAGATTAACTTTTGGACAGTATCACAACTAGACCATTCAGAATTTTTAAAGCTCCACTTCTCTGTTTGCACATTCCTTACTTACCAAATTGACTTTTTAATGCTGAATCTTATTAAAGCTTTAATAGTTTGCATCATTTTAACATACAATCAAAAGTTGATGAAATTTAAGTGTTTGACATCTAGGTTAAAATTGTTTGAAATCATCTATTATGATAGTATAGAAACCATTGACTTTTTTGCCTCTATTGCAATAATTATGAATGGATTGAAAATTATTTTTACAAACAATTCAATGGAAATTAGAAGCTCCCTATCTTCAGTAGTGAAATTCCTTTATATGTACTTTTGAGTTTTATTGATTCTGTGCAAGCACAATGGATGAAGAAGCTGAATAATAATAAATCTAGAACAGCAGAGCTTTTGGTTTAATGTGTATATAATATATTACAAATTGTAAAAAATTGAAAATTGTCCGTGTGTGTGTGTGTGTGTGTGTGTGTGTGTGTGTACCTGTTTGCAACATAATAATTATAAACTTATTTTTGTCTTTCACCACATGATACAAATACCTAATGGTTTTTTTGGTTGTTTAGCTGAAAGGCCGATGTTTCCATTTTTGGAATTAGCTTATATTCCAGACTGTTAATCTAATTAAAACTCCTTACACCAACTTTTACTGTAAAGGGACATTTATAGGGTACAAATAAGATCATAAAGGTAAATTTGAAAGAAGTAAATCTTAATTTTGAGGTCAACCTGGTCACCATTCTGTGTTGTACAATTTATAGATTTCTCAAAGTCAGAAGATGTCACTAATCCAGTGTAATCTATCTTTGGCCATTATCCTACAACTTACTCGCAAGTTTGATAAGTTAAATTGTATTATGATACACAGTAGTTGACAATTTTTACTATAATAAATAATTTTTGAGAGTTTAATTAAAATAAAAGTCATACCTAAATTGTCTTTTGAAAAATAGGTTATTTCATACGCAGGTATGTCCTCAAAGTACAATTACTCTTCTGTAGTTCACAATAACCTTTCCTGGCAATGTTGTATATGTATAAACGACAGTTAAGGACTTGGATTTACTTTAATAATTCACGGTATTTATAATGCTTTGGATTTTACTTTCAGGGTGTTATTTTTGGTCTCTTCCAATTGCCCCAGAGGTTATTATGTCAGCACATGTAGTTTTAAAACTGTGACTGTATTTACAGTACCGAATTTGTCACAATTGCCAGACCAAAAGTATACACTTACTTTCATTGGTCTTAAAGTCTATATTTTAAAGTATTGTTTGTGTTTTACTATTTACAAGCACAGTTTTATCTATTAGCACGTTTCATCTAGTTATCCATTAACTTCAGAGCTTTAATTCTTTTTATATTAAACCAACAGCCATTTATTGAGGCCCTGCCTGAAGAAATGTACTGTATAAGGACTGTGCTCCCTAGGTGCTTAAAATCTCATCAGAGAAACAGATATTTCCACAAATAATTATAATATAATTGTACTGTAATATTCTAACCTGAAGTGTAGAGGAAGGGCTGTGGAAATACAGGGTAGCAGGAGTGAATTTAAAATGAATAACATGGAAAAAAAGAGAATCCATTTAAACAGATCTGAAGACAGAGGAGGGTCTTAGCAGATGAAGGCTTTTTGAGAAGGAAGAGAAGTCAGAGACAAAGATCAAGGGGAAAAAAAGGCAGATGGTACCTTAAGGTACTTTAAGGAGATATGGAAGATATGGATTGCCCAGGAAGTAGAGGGAGATACACTGGCATCTTAGGGGCATTTTTAAAACGAGTCTTATATGCTAAGGTTAGACATTATCATGAAGGCCATAAAAAGCTGTTAATATTTTTATTTAAGGAAGTATTATATTTAATTGCTGTCATTGTGGCGTAACTAATGAACTAGAGTACGGAAATGCTGGAGTAAACGGAAACCTAGTTAGACGATGTAGATGACAGTCCAGATAAGAGTCAATGGCAATAGACAAACTGGAAACGTTTTGTAAGTGATGGGATAGAGTTTGGCCACAGGTTGAATTCGGGGTAGAGATAGAGCTAGGAATCAAAACCTAGGTTCTATACGAGTCGTTCATTCCTGCCATTAGCCTGTTGAGAGCAAGGGAGGAGGAACGAGCCTATTTTTCTGACACTATTTTGAGGTGTTGCACACACCTAAAGAATATCAGCTGTGCAGATTATGCCTAAAGAATATCAGCTGTGCAAAAGTTGCTTCAAGTTGATACATATATTTTTAATGTGACTTGTGAAAAATTATTTTGCTTCCTTTAGATGTCTCTAAAAATATTCTTGAGTATATACCTGCATATCTTTAAGAGGTATATTAAAGATGCCTTTTTAAACATTTCATCTTAAAATTCACAATACAGTATCAATAACCACATTTAGTTAACCTCCCTTTGTTTCAGGTTGATTACCTTAATGTGAAGCTGTTTTCAGCATAACTGATCCAGCAGTAGAAAAAAGGTGAGAAGCCAGACTTCATACCAGGATACAATTCTGGTTTTTTCAAGTGCTGATTAAAGTGAGAACTTACTATGTGGATTTGAAACTATTGGCTTAGGTTTTTGGTTGTGTTTTTAGTTTTGTAGTTTCCTTCAGATTTTTTAAAACTTGTTTTTTGTTTTATATTGGAGTACAGTTGATTTACAATGTCATGTTAGTTTAGGTGTATATTTGTGTTTTTATGAGGTGCCTTCAAGATATCCAAGATTGTAAAATTCAGCAATTATAATTTGGTTAAGGAGAAATCTTATTTTAATAGTGAAAGAGCTCTTTTGTCATGATTAGACTTATTGAGATACTCTTTGTTTCATTGCATTTTAGTAACCTTCTTTGTAGCTCCTTAACCAACTAATTCGATATTCTTAGGTTTCCTTAGCTATCAGCCTGCCCTTTTTTTTTTAAAATTCATTGCAATTTATCTTTATTTTAGCTTTCTCTTTTTCTAAATCATGAACTTAGATATTTATTCTGTTGGTATATAGGAAATTTCCCAGCTATGTCTTGTTCATTATAAGAAGAATGATATCATTTCCTCAGTAGCTTTTCTGTTATTTAGACCCAGCAGTAACATTCAGGTTTTATAGCTGATCCTTTGTATCTTGTTAATTATGGGTGACAAGGCTGAACAACAACCAGAAGCACCTATCAGCCCCAATCATTAGCAATTAACTTGGAGTAGCCTTCAGTATATTTTTGAGTAAACATTTATTATGGATGATAATGAAGATCACAATAAATTGCACTAGAACTTAGTTTCTGATTCCTCTTAGATATAGGAATTATAAGGATAATAATAAATGTAATAAGTATAGGCTTGGTCTTTTGACATCTATTTTCATTCTTTAAATTTTATTTTTTTCTCTCACTTTTCTCTGGTATGTTGCCTCTTACTCTTTTTCTTAAATGTGCTCAGAGGTTTTGAATATTTTTTATTATTGGTATTCCATTATTCTTGCTATCTTCCTGAATCTGGTATATCACTGACTGACCTGACTTTTATAAAAATTGATGTTCTCATACTGATAACAAGAAGTATTGATGTATACCCATCCGTCCACCTGTGAATGTAAATTGTCTTTCTCATTTTACTCTTACAGTAAAGATGCCTTATTGAATTACCATATGAAAACCATCCCAAGTAGGGTTTATTTTTGGTAGCTCTTCTTCCTGACCTGTAATCATAGCTTCAAAATCCCTGCCCCCAAATCATCCTAAAGATTAGGTTCCTCCCATGTATTCACAGTTTTAAAAGGAAGTCAGTGGAGGGTATTTGTCAGAATTGTATCCTGGTATGAAGTCTGGCTTCTCACCTTTTTTCTACTGCTGGATCAGTTATGCTGAAAACAGCTTCACATTAAGGTAATCAACCTGAAACAAAGGGAGGTTAACTAAATGTGGTTATTGATACTGTATTGTGAATTTTAAGATGAAATGTTTAAAAAGGCATCTTAAAAAATTTTTTTTAAAAGACGTTTTTAATGGTCATAAGATATGTAAGAAGTTTTAACAAGATATTCTAACAAATCCATGGTGTAACCATCTACTCAGTTAGCAACCTGTGAACAATAGCATTTAATATTTTATATAATCTTTTAGCAGAGGTGGCCCAGATTTTGGCATCAGATATTTTCTAGTATTTAAAGAGTCATTCTTCCATTATTTCTCTCTTCAGTGGGTAATTAGATGTCACAGGCAGATTATCTTTACCTTTAATTTGAAATGATAGTTTTTTAGGGGGTGGTGGTGGTTGTCTGCTTTCCAAAATGTTTTCTAGTGACTAATACTAAAATCTGATTAAAATCTCATTGTGTTCTTGTATTCACAGCAGAAAACTACTCTAAATTGCATTATATGAAACTGAATAATAACTATGGTTTGATTTAAAATATTAATAAAATTAAATTTGTAAATTGTAGTTGTAGGGTTTCAAGATTTTAGGTTAGTGAAATACCAGAATGTGTTTTTATATTTAGTTTGATTAGTATTATATGAGAAGCTCATCTTCCCATATTAGGACAGACGTATGTATTGGACCATTTACAGAGTCCAATTATTAAAAACCTGTTAAATTTCATATTTGATATTCAGATATCTCTCTGCAAGCGAGCTGCTTAGATTTATTGTCAACATTGTTTGACTTGTATCTTAGTCAATTTAATTGCAAATGCTGGTCTGAGGAAGGGTGGAAAGCTAGGATTTAGAAGTAGCCCTGGTTTTTTAACAGCTGCAGTAAATCAAAAATACTAAAAAGAAAGAAATCTGCAGTGCAGACCCGAGTGCATTATAGGCAATGTCAGATACTTTAATTGCAAACTAAGGGTGAAGTTTAATTCCCAGTGTGAAATTTACTGTTTTTTCATATAGAGGTGAGATATAAACCCAAGACTGGTGTTGAATTAGGATACTAATATCAGTCCTGTAATTTTGGAGCAGAAAAGAGGTGTAGGTTTCAATTTTTTCATTCTTTGTTCTCAATGGTGATTAAGTATATTATTGTACCTTTATATTGATCTTTATTTTAAAAAACAGACTTCTAAGAGGATTTCACTTTGGAAACAGTGTTTTCTCAAATTCAAAACATTGCTGGGAGAATATGTAGATGTGGAAGCCCATTTTGTCAAAAATTTTTGCAAGAGAAAATTATCTTGCCTGTTTTTAGCGCACTATGAAAATAAACGTCAGATTTATTTACCCTGTCCTGTTTTATTTAAAAGCAGATTTCTTAGATATACTTAATATAGTTTTATGCAATTGCACATTTTGTAGTACTTTTTAAAGTTTTAAGTTATTTTCAGTATTTTAATTACTGAAGTATCAAATACATATGGTCCTTGATTTACAGTGATTTGACTTAGGATTTTTCAGCTTTACCTTTACGGTGGTTTGACTTAAGATTTTTCGACTTTACCATGGTATGAAAGTGGTATGTGTTCACCAGAAGCCCTGCTTCAGATTTTGAATTGTGACTTTTTTCTGGCTAGCTGTAGCGCCCTACAATATTCTCTTGATGCTGGGCCATGGCAGCGATTTGCAGCTCTTAACCACAATGACTGATATCCGTTCCTATGCAATCATTCTGCTTTCCACTTTCACTACAGTGTTTAATAACTTATACGAGATATTCGACATTTTATTATGAAATAGGCTTTGTGTTACATGATTTTGCCCAACCGTGGGGCTACTGTGAATGTTCTGAGCACATTTTAGATAAGCTAGGTTTTTGTATGTTAGTCGCTCAGTCCTGTAGCCTGCCAGGCGCCTCTGTCCATGGGATTTCCCAGGCAAGACTACTGGACTCTGTCCATGGAATTCTTCAAACAAGAATACTCGAGTGGGTAGCCATTCCCTTCTCCAGAGGATCTTCCCGATCCAGACATTGAACCACGGGTCTTCTGCACTGCAGATAGATTCTTTATCATGCGAGCCACCAGGGAAGCTAGTTTAGGCTAATAATATATGATGCTTGGTAGGTTAGATGCATTAAATGTATTTTTTACTTAGATATTTTCAACTCGTATGTGTTTATACGGATTTAATTAACCCCATCATAAATTGAAGGAAATCTGTATTTTAAAGAAAAACTTCATTAGGGGATTATTCTACTTGAGTTTTGTTGGGCCTAAGTTGTAGGTTTAGTTTCCTGACTAATAGTGGACCTTTTTACTTCCTCACTTTTACAGGGAAGAGGTTTGGTGGTTTTTAAAGTTTCCTTGAGGGAGTTTGTTTGACTTCTATACATGATAACATAAAGTTATTTTATGCCAAACAGTGATAAATTCAGCTTCTGAAAACTATTTTTATTTTTTTGTGTCTTAAATCGGCAGTTCTTCAATATTTAATTAAAATATTTCAAAAAATGCTTAAAATTCCCTATTTTAGGAGATCTCTGTTTGTTTCTCATTTAAAAATGTTGCGTTTCAACTTTAAACGTCAGTTTCTGAGTTCATTTACTTTTCTTTATGTTTCTCAAATTGATGCCTGAACATTCAGCTTATTCATTCACCCCTTCCTTCCTCTCTCCTTTCTATTTACCTAATTTCTTTCCTTCTTTTTTGTTGAAAATATTTATTACATGCAATTTGCCAGGCATTACTCAGGGGTACCCGAACTGAGATTATAGATGTGAAAGTCATGTGTTCTATTTTCATTTATGCACAATTTTGAAAATACTTCAGAATCTTGTGATAGTGGTAGGCATATTGTATTTTGCACACAAATGGCCATATTTCTCTGTTGTGTGACATGGAGGCTGAGGGAAGGATAGAGTAAGATAGTTAAGTGATTGGCCTAAAATGAGTCTTGGAAGAGGAAGAGCAGTTGGCTAGGCAGAGGGAATAACAGAAATGTGCCAAGAAAGGTGCAGAGGAGAGGATAAGCCTCCCATGATGCTGGGAGGGATTGAGGGCAGGAGGAGAAGGGGACAACAGGGGATGGGGTGGTTGGATGGCATCGCTGACTTGGTGGAGGTGGGTTTGGGTGGACTCCAGGGGTTGGTGGTAGACGGGGAGACCTGGCGTGCTGTGGTCCGTGGGGTCGCGGGGAGTCGGACGTGACTGAGTGACTGAACTGATCTGGACTGAACTACTTGTACCCAAAAGTATCCTAATGTTAAAGTTGGTATATATATAACTTAAAAAAAAAAAAAAAACATTTTATGTCAATCATCATAGACTCACAAGAGGCTGGAAAAATAGTGTAGAAATAACTGCCTGTATTTCATCTTGCATCCCTCAAAGATAATAACTTGTATAAGCATAGTACAATATCAAAATTGCAAAATTGACTTTGGTATAATACTACAGATCTTACTGAGTTTTCACTGTTTTACATACGTTCCTCTGTGTGCATGTGTGATTCTGTGCATTTTTTTCCATATGTAGAGTTCTGCAGCTACCACCACAATCAAGAATTGTTCCATCAGCTCCAAGGAACTCCTTTCTGCTATCCTTTTATATCCCACCCACTCTGACAACAACTAACAACTCCTGTTAGCCTAGAATTTTATCATTTTCAAGATGTTATTTAAATGGAATTACTTTTGAGACTGATTTTTTTCCCTAAGCATAATGCCCTTGAGAACAGTTTGTTGCATAAATAAATAGTTTGTCCTTTTTTACTGATGAGTATGTTCATTATATGGATGTGCTAGAATTTGTTTAACCATTCACCCAAGGATATTTGGGTTGTCTTTAGTTTTTGCTTTTATAAATAAAGCTACTGTGAACATTTAAAAAAAAAACACACAAAAGTTGAATTACTTTAATTGTTAAAGAAGAAGAGTAGGAAATAAAGGACGTTCGTTCTTAGGTTTAGTCGTTAGCCTAAAAAGAAATCTATTAAAAATTATAGTAATTAACATCCATTAAAAGTTATAATAATCTTCCACAACATTGTACAGTACCAGATTCAATGCCTTGAACACAGTATGTATCCTGGACATTTTTCTTTTTTTTTTTGGTTTGGTTTGAAGAGACTTAAATTGAAGAAAAATAAATATTGAAAATTTTTACAAAAGAGGTTTTAATGATAGTTTAAAAGCTTAATTGAAGAGGAATTATAAGCTAACCCAATCATTGTTATACAAATGGTACACATAGTGACTGTAGGAATTTTAGGAAAGAGGGTTTTTTTTTTTTTTTCAGTTGGAGATCTTTTTGGCTTTATGGCATAGGTGGAAGTCTGTGAAGAATTTCTTTAGGTGGAAAGGAGGGGTATGTTTTCTATATGGGTGAAAATAAATCTTGAATAGAATTTGAAGGGCATATTCAAAATCAAGTAAGTTCAACAGAAATAGAGGGTTGAATTTTTTTTGAAGTTAGTTCTCTCCGGGCTCTATTCCTGTTTTTTACTTTTTGCCAATTTTTAAAAAAAACATTTTCCTTTTACCACTGTCTCTCCAGTCCCTCTATTGTTAAAACAGAGATACTAGGTTTGTTGTGATTATTAAATTACAATGAGATAATATATGTCCTTAAGAGAAAAGTTGCAAATCAGCACTTCTGAGATCTGCCTTTGTTAAGTCACAACCCCACAACCCCAAGTGTTTTTGTCTTATGTATAAAGTGATTTCTAGGATTAGTTCCAGTTTTACACATTTTTATGGTTTAGAGTGAAATTAGGAAGATAATCTAATGGAAGTTCGCAAGTTGCTTGGAGGGCCAGAAATTAGCCAAGAAATTTTTACACAAGTTGAGAGAGAAAGAAGTAAGGACAGAGGGAATGAAAAGGAATGAAAGGGGGATTAAGAATCAATAAAACTGTGAGTGAAGGAGTACTACCTGAAAATTAAGTAACTTTCATCTTCACAGCACTGTATTTTATCCTAACTTACAGTGAATTCTTCAGAGGATTTTTTTGGTTTTAAAAACTTTTAGAGACTGAGCTAATTTTGTGTGTGTATGTATCTGTGTATGTATTGGTATACTTAGTAAGCTTAGGTCAAAGGAAATATGTTACTCCATAGTGGGTGTGATTTTTTTTTTTTTCATTTTACCATTTCACATTACTGTTTCTTTGTTACTGTAAAGCATAAATATGTAATTCATGCTAAATCAGTGTATTGGTATAGAAGGATTTTTAGGAGACTAATAATGGTGTAGAGTCTTCTTTAATACGTGTGACTAAATAAAACATTATTAATGTTAACAGATGTTGCACTTTAATCCCCTAGAATGATTGTTTGGTACCAGCAGGAGATTTATTAAGCCTGAATTGTGTGAAATTGTGTGTGCATAAGCTGCTACTTAGATTGTAAAAATGCTATTGAAAACTGTTAAAAAGTTTTAGCTATAATTGGCAGAGAAGTATTAACTGTGCTAAAAGAAGTATGATATATGGTTGACCTGTGAGCCTTAACCTTTTTATCATTTATCTTCTTGTATTAATGTCACTAAATTATTAATTCATGAGTCAGGGTGGGAAGTGTGAAGGCACCATTTAAATGTGTGGCAAATTTATCCTTATCGCTAGAGACATGAAAAAAAGTCATTTTGTGTTATCTGTAAAACGGAAAGGACATTTTGAAATTTCATTTACAGTAATCCACTTCACTTCCAGTAAAACACCTAGATTATTACTACCATAATATAATGCTCTTATTAAAAATTTGTAACCTTCTCCACTCTTTTGTCTTATATGTAATATTGATAGAAAAATTTAGCCTTCATGTATTTTAAATGTGATACCTATTGTAGCTTAGAAATATTATTCTTGTGGTATGTTACAGTGTGACTATTCAACTTCAAGAAATATTAGATTGCAGAAAATAAAAGTATTTACTATAATACTAGCAGTCAGATATTGACTGGGAAGAGACTAGATATAGGGAATTGGAAAATTCTAAAAATGCTTTTGTTCTAATAGAAATGTGTGTATTTATTGTAACATCATAATTGTTTGGAGTAAGATTGGTGATTTTGGTTTTGTAGAATTTTTAGCTTTATAGCAGAAATTGAAGAAACTAGAATTTAGTAGTTTCCTTTTGAATACAGTATGAGACTGAGGTATATCCAGTGTTTCATAGGAGTGAATAACAGAGCTGACAGAAATTTCATAAGTTTGAAGCCACTTTTACTGACAGCTGTTTGAAACCATCATGCTAGTGGTAGAATACCTCAAGGGTCTTTGTCTAAACCTCATTATTTTTCAGCCTCCCATTACTTACTGTTTTGATTGGTTTTACCTTCTCCCCTGCCAAAGTAGTAAGATATAGGTTGCTGTGGTAATGCCTTGTGTTTTCTTTTCTGGAGTTTCTCCCCAGTCACTGTGTGCTCTCCATCTGGCTCTGTTACACACACACTGGAACACTGATTTGTTTTGGTCAGTATAATCCTGCTTTATTTTGTTTTTCTTGTTCGAACATGGTTAATTGACCTTTACATTAACATTTAAATTAATTTCTTAAAATAATAGATTGAAGTTGGTTTGAATATTTTGGTAGACATTGATACTGATCAGTTCATTATTTGACTGAACTTCATTCAGTTATCCCCAGCTTGTATGGGAGCAAGAGTTAGTAAACTGGCTGTCTGGCGATTTTTATAGTAAAGCTTATTGGCACTCAGCCATGCCCATTGTCAATGGCAGGTTTTGTGCTATAGAGGCAGAATTGTGTATAGTTGTGATGGATATGGTGTGATCCTTAAAGCCTAAAATATTTACTCATCTGTTCCTCTACAGAAAAGCTTTTCCTGATCTCTACTTTATAATATCAGTCTATATAATTTCTTGCTTCTAATCTTTCTAAACATAATGGGATATTATTGATAATTTTTAGATTAAGAGATTTGAAGAATTACTGGTTTCTTTGGTAGTTATTAAGTACAGTGTTTTGCTTTATATGTGGAGGAGTGACAGGGGGTGTATTTTTCGCAAATATCAGTTTTCTGATTAGGAAGATTTATAAAAAAATTGCTGAGATGCTGCAAAAATACATGTTTTACCAAATAAGAGTCTTGACAGGTAATTCAAGCTTCTAGTCAGTTTTTCTCAGCCTTTTATAGGCAATATTTCTTTTTATTAAACATCACTGTTTTATTCCCACTTTAATGTTACCTGAAATTTTAATAGAGGTTATAAAATTATAGTTTAAAGTTGAAAATCCTTCTAAAAACCACATACCTCCCTCACTCCATGAGTTTAGTAATTAAGAAGCACTAGAACATAAAGTTGCATTTTAATTTTATAGTGAACTACAGTGTTTGTTTTTAATTTTTTTAAATATTTAACAATCATTCAAAATAACTTGGTCCATGCTATTTCTTAATCGTGTCTATAAATATTTTTCGTGCCTTCCCCTACAAGTCTTCAGATGGTCTTTAGAGAATCGGACCTGTTGACCACATAGAATCTCAGTCTAACACTGGAAGTTAAAGAGTTTGTTCTGTTCATTCACTTAAGCTACAGCTTTATATCTAATGTTGTTAATTAAGTTACTTTTCAAAAGTAAGTTTTGTATTCTTTTTTCCTACTGCTTAATAAGATACTGTTATTTTGAGTTTTGCTTGTAGACACAGAACATAGAGTATGGAATGCGGGGTTTCATGAAGAATGACCTTGGTTAAAGCACAGGAACTTGGCTCTTTAGGAAGAAGTCCCTTATGTCATCTTGCTTGTTAGATCATGTGTAGTTTTCTCACAAAGGCGATGATATTGGCTGACCCAAGTATGCAAGGTACACAAGTTTTCAAGTGAAACACAAATTCATAGATTTTATTTCTCTTCTCTTTCATAATTTTAGTAGAAAGTATCTTTATTACCATTAAATTTGGGGGAGTTTAATAGCTGTTAATGCATATTTGGGGTCCTAATCATTTTCTAATGTATTTAATTATCCTTAGAAGACAATTAACTTTTTGAAAGTGGCAGTCATATCTTCATCTGTTTTTTAATCCCTTTAGAACCTAACACAGGACCAATACATAAATATAATAATGAATAGGTAACACTCATTTCAGTATCAAAACATCTAGAATGTAATCACTAGATAATCTTGGCCTAAACTGACATACACGCAATTTTATTGTTAACATTATTTATGTTATCTTAGAATTGCAAGTTGAAATGACACTATATATACTGACACAGCTTGCAGCTGAGTTTTATCATTTATTGATTACAAAAGGCAACGTGCTATATACTTCACAAAATTTTCTTCAGCTTCTCATCACGTATTCTCTGTAGTTAATTTTTCATTTTTAAGTTCATTTGACATACTTTACTCAGATTACCTCATTACATTTAAGAAACCCCTGATGGTGATATTGATGATCTAATATATGGCAGATCCTGGGTCATTATTATTTCATTTAGTGGTTATATATATAGACCAAGAGGGAATCTGAATATTGATTCAGAGAATGGCTATTAACAGTGATTTATGAACAAAGGATCCAGTGTAGTAAGCTAAGTATAAGATTGCATCTCATGAACAATATTGAATTTTTTATTTTCTGTTTGCATGAACAGTGATGAGACCATAATAACATAGATGTTAACATTAAGATGTTCTTTCTATAACTATTACAATTCATTGTTAAATTCTATTTGATGAAATACTTAGGTTTCTAATTTGACTTGTAACCAACTTCTCAGGTAGTTTGGTTCATAAGATTCATCTGTCCAGAATAATTTGTTAATTTATAACATATATTGTGAGTACTTTAATTAGCACTAAAAATGAAAAAAATTAAGATGCTTACTGGAAATACTAAAAATTAACATTTAGCTATCATTACCTGAGGGATGTTAGTTTTACTTATGTAAACGTTTTGAAAATCAACTCATTATTCTTTTGGCATTTCTTCACTTTCATAATCCCAAAGTAACTTTGTTCTATTTCTGTTTTTGATTCCAAGGGGAAAGATAATGAAACACACAAAGGGAGTAGGTTTATCTGAACTACTTAATTAGTGACAATAGTGGTTGTAGACCATGGTCTTACATCCCAGTCCCGTTACTATTTACTGTCCTTGAACAGGTTAAGTTTTTTCATTTTAAGGGAAACTGGGGATGACACTTTGTATTTCCTCAGGATGTTGTGAAGATTTCATGAAATAATATAAGTCAACTATTTAGTTTATCTGTGTAGTCTTAACTATCATTTTGGAATAACCTAACTATATGCCAGGCAATTGTAGCATTTTATTTAGAAAAGGTTATTTTTGAGCTAAAATGTAATCTCCCTGAGGGTTAGGAGTTTTGTCTCTTTTGTTTCTCAGCACTTACCATGTAGTATATCCTCAGTTAATGTTTGCTGAATGAATAGTTTAGCACCTAAGGAAGAATGTCCTTGTAATTAGCCTTGATTGGAATTCAGGCTCTGCTACCTGCTAGCTGAATTACTTCCAGTAATGGAGTTTCTTTTCTGAGCCTCAGACTTCTGAGTCCTTTTAGATATTGACCTTGATATAAGGGTTAGTGATATGTGTCTGATATAGTATTTCTTTTGCATATGAGCATAGTAGGTGCTCACAGAATATTTCTGTCCATAGTACCTGTAATTTATATTCAATTCAAAAAAAGTTGCATGAAATTTCTAGATAATTAGAAAGTTAAGAAGTAAAATGTCAATTTTGGAGAGGACTGCTATTTAAAAATAGCTTTCCCTTTCCCCCAAATGGGGAAAACACTAAATTCTATATTGTAGGTATACTACAATTTAAGACTAAATACAGAATATTTTAAACAAATGGATTTATGTGGGTTTTTTTTTTTTGTTTTTGCTTTTGTTTTGGTGGAGGAAGCCATCAACTTTCATGTTATATGAGGTAATATTTTGAACTGGGCTTGTAACTTCATTTTTTTCCCTCTTCTTTTGAAACTTCATTTGCAACTTTATGTTCAGTCATAAAATGTCCCCTGCATTGGTTTGAAAATGACAGCCATTTGTTTTTATTATTTCAACTGGAAGCATTTTAATGAAGAGAATGGCAGACTGCCGTGGTCTGTGCCTCCAAGTGTCCTCAGCTACAAGCCTCTTTTGCCTGCTCAGCATGATTCCTAGATATTATAGCAGGTAGCAGGTGTAATTTACTGGAGCGTTCCTGAACTCTTTTCTGCTGCTCCTCTGAGTCCTCTCATAGGAGAATCTGTGTCTTCACAATGCAGAAGACTATTCCATAAAGACCAAAAATGAATGTTACGGGGACTTTAAAGTCCTGTATATTTGACAAAGTACTGTATATTTGACACCAATATCTGCAGAAATGAATCAGAGAAAGACAGTGGCAACTAGTGGTTGGCCACATGGTTTTAAAATCCCTGTTAGCATTTCCAGCCGAGCCCTATCCTTGTGAGGGGAAAGAAAATAAACTCAAATGGGAAAGAATGTCAAATGTCTGGAGTTGAAAAAAGGCTTTCTGATTAGCGATAACAGGGTTTTACTTCGACAGCTTACTGAAAGAAAACTCCCTAGGGTTTCCATATTTTCTCCTCTATTCAAAAGAAGGGGAATTTCTGTAATTTATTTTTCATTTTCTAAATCTTTTCAGTGGGGACAGAGTGGGGTTGGTATCATCCCGTTGTTTTGGTAACTATAGTTCTGATAAAACATAGAAGAGCAGCTTTTATTTGCTAGTAAATTCTGTCCCATAATGATTATTATTTTATAGCACAAATTAGATCAGAAAGACTGATTTTGTGCAGAAATCTTTAGCTCTCATTTACAGTTGACATACATTTAGTGCTTAGAATTTTATGCTTACCCAAAGCATTAATGTTTCATTTTACACAGCATTAGTAACTGATATCTAGGATGGGTAACTTTGTTAGGTCTCCCGCTTAGGTGGCTTTTTCTTTTTCTTATTCTCATGCTTTTGGTTGGTTGGGCTTAATATCCAGTGTTCACAGTAGTTCACTGTCCATGAGAAGAAATCAAAGATAAAGATTTAGGTATGAATCTTTATAGTGGCTTTATAGGATATCAACCTCAGTTAACCATTTTTAGAAAAATTTAAATTATCTTTTTTTTTCTCATTGATTTGATGCGTGCTATATCCTGCTTCTGTCATTGAGCTTTTCAACAAGTGGGTGTTACTTGTTCTATTTTTGCTAAATAGATGTCAACATATATAAAGTTAAATATGATTTTTTAGTAATGTAACAAATAGAGATACTAAAACTGGTTAGTAGTATTTGCAGCTAATACATACAAGCAGGTTACTGTCTGAATGGCTATAGCTAACTGTACATTGTAGGTAGTGTATAAAACATTGAGATATAAACAGTGCTGAGGCATGCTCTTTGGAAGGTTTAGTAGTAATGATGCATTAATTGACTTTTTACATGACAGAGTAATAGGATACTTACTTATAAAAAAAATCTTGACCGAGGTTTGGTAGACAATGTCATGTAGTTATAGAAACAGGGTTAGAATGAAATTGTTTGAACCTGAATTTGCATTCAAAAGATTAGAAAAGAGTCATTCAAAATTTAAGTAGAAATGTTCTGTTTCAGTTTTTATTAAGAAATGTACTGCTGCTTAGCATTATGAGGGGTTTCATAAGTGTGCTATGCCTTCATATTCCCATTTTTTCCTTGAAGTTCTTGGGAAGGGTAAGAAAAAATTGTTTTTTAATATGAGGAATCCCTTTATCTTTTTTGTTTGTTCAAAGAAAGTGTAATAGCCTTTTCCTGGTTTTGTTCCTTGTTTTTGGTTTGCGTTGTGAGACACTTACTGAGCTGCCTTTTGCAGGTAATTTTAGAGTCTGAAGGACAAGTCTGCTGGCTCCATCTACACCATTGAGAATCTTTGGCTCCAGTTTGATTTAGGAACAGTGTTTTTTTGAGACTAATTTCACCATGTTTGATTATTTATTCATTCTGTCCTTAGCCAATTATGTTCTGCTAAGTATTTCAATTTTTCATTAACATTTTTAAGTGGAAGGTTGTTTTTCATTTGAATCACAGCAGTAAAATCTTTTGATTGTTTTCAAAATTGCATTTAAAGCTTGAACGTTTGAAAATAATTTTATTTGAGGTGAAAGTGATTGGCTGTACGAAGTAGAATGAGAATAATCAATTTGATATTCTTTTACTCACTGAACAGACAGATGGGTGGACTTAAGCTTTATTTGTGTGGGAAAAAAAGCCATGAATTTGTTACATTTTGGAATCTGTTTCTGTTAGAAACAGTCATTTATACTAAGTCTTATAATTGACCAGGGTGTATTTTTAAAATTGTGTTTCACATTTAAACCTCAAGAATACACTGAAATTTTAGTATAGTTAAATCAGTTCATAAAATGTTCTATCCTGGCCAGAGACCACAAAAGAGGTCTGGGTTGTGTGGTTTCCTCCTCCTTTTCCCTTAACTAACAGAGGTTTTCCTATCTTGGCAGCTGTTTCCTACAAAGTAGTCATCAGTCCCTGATTTCTTCCTTCTATTTCTACCCACAAACAAGGACTCTTTCAAATAGCGGGTGACCAAAGACAGACTGATCTTCAGTTGCTTGAGGAAAGTGGAAATGTGTTCAAGAGTTCTGCATGTAGGCAAGCAGCCCATATGCATTAGTTCATTGAGATAAAAGGACTTATTACAAACAAAATCTGGATAGTCAGGATTCTTTGCTTGAACTGGGAGCATTCCAAAGGCTGACTTAATTACTGCAAGTAACATGTACGCACCTCTTCCACATATTAAAATTATTCTAATTGCTTGATACAATCATTGACCAGTCTGTAGGATTTAAGAAACTGTTCATGATTGGCCTTTTAAATGTGACAGGCTATGAAATTTTCTGACTTCTTTCTGTGTTTTATATAAAATAGCTTGCAGTTGTGAGGCAGGTATTTTGTACAGCAGGTGTAAACGAAAGATTTACTTCCGGTTTTGTCTTTTGAATAGTCTTTGGGAGCTCAGAGTGAAAGATGAATAGAGAGCCAGCCAGTTTTGCAGGGTTGTATGCCATGTGTTCTCTATCAGATTAATTTTTGATGTATCTTCCTTCTTTGTGTATTTTTGGCATATTGAGGAGGAAGCTTGCTTTTCCTTTTGTTATTGTTTTATTTCTAAGAACATCTGAGGTGTTCTTAGAACTAGGTAAGCCAGTTCTGAATCCTCTCATTATGATGCCCAATTTTGTCTTCATGGGTTTTAGAGAGAGCTGAAAAAACTAGTTATGGATCATGGAAGTGTATATAGGGAAGCAGCTTTATCTCAAACTATAGGCATGATAAAATAAACTCATTATGTCTTGCCAATTCCTTTTGTAGTCCTATGAATCTTCATATATAAACACTAGATAATAGCTTCAGATTAATTTTTTATGTTCTTTCTAGTATGTTGGCAAAGCAAGATAGTGATTTTATAGCTTGATCAGTGTTACAAACCATTTAGAATCTGACCCTTTTTACATTGAAGTTACATTGTAGGGAACTGATGGTAGAATATAGTGACCTGCTATAATAGAATCACATCTGATGCATTAAGGAGTTTCCCAGGTAGCTCAGCTGGTAAATAATGTCCCTGCAATTCAGGAAACCCTGGTTCGATTCCTGGATGGGGAAGTTCCCTTGGAGAAGGGATAGGCTACCCACTCCAGTATTCTTGGGCTTCTCTGGTGGCTCAGATGGTAAACAATCCACTTGCAATGTGGGAGACCTGGGTTAGATCCCTGGGTTGGAAAGATACCCTGGAGGAGGACATGGCAACCCACTGAGTATTCTTGCCTGGAGAATCCCCATGGCCAGAGGAGCCTGGCGGGCTGCAGTCCTTGGGGTAGCAAAGAGTCGGACACAATTGAGCGACTAAGCACAGCAGCATGATGTGTTAAGCCTGTAGCAAATTCAGAATACGTTAACTGCGGTGAAATAAAAAGCTCAACATTATCTAGGGGAAATTTGGTTTTTAAAATTTTCTTTATGCTTTAGAGATATAATCTAAATACGTAAGAGTTCATTTTGAGTTATAGACACAACCCCATAATGTAGGTAGGTATACCTATATCTGCTTCACTTTAAAAAACTATTTGCAAAAGGGTAAGGAGAGCTTGGGAGAACTTTACAGGAAAAATTTGTAATTTCTCTCCTCTCAGAAGCTAGATGAGGAGGCTGGCTGAGTTTGGTAACTGCCTTCATAGTGTGTATGTTGTAGGGCTGGTATTTCCTCTGACTCCTCATGTTATGCTAGAAAGGAGTAAAACACTGCAGTAGAATCTAGCAAACGATCTGGTTTCATGTGATCCTGGAAACATAGAAATGCTGATTAAATCACACCTGAGTTTTTGTATCCTCTTCAGTTGAAGAAGTGGGCACTTAAAGGCTAGTCAGAGTTAGACTTGGCTCTTCCTTTTAGTGATGGTGAGGCAGACTTGGAGATACATAACCATTATGGTCTAGGTTTTTATTTGGGTCCAGTGGATGGGTTAAACTACTCAAGGACATGGATTTGACCTTACTAAGTTTTGCTGTAAGAAAAACTGATATATGAAAATCTAAAACTTTTAAATATTTAAGAGACAATCAATCACATTATTAAATGATTCCTATGAATAACTAGCAGTCAGATAAATAACAGTTTGCAGTGTAGTGTTTGGAATGCCATAATTATATAAGCTACAACCATATATTGAAAATTGTACATCCTTGAGTAGAAAAATAAACTTTCATTATATCTGTAATCTACTTTACTAGATAATAGGATAAAATAGTAAATAATACTGCTGTTACCATCACTAGCAGCAAAGTATATGTATTTATGAAATTTTGTTGGAGGTATTGTATTAATATATTAAAGTTGGTAAAATGACTACTATGTGGCATTGAAAGACAGTCATTTATTCTGGAATAATTTTAATCTTTCCAACAAAATTCATCTTTGGGAATTTATAAAAGTATTATGTGCATTCATATGTTCTGATTACATTTAATTTGGGGGGACTTTGCTTGTTTTCAGAATGCAAGGCTCTGATATCCAGTGTATAGGAGCAGTTTCCTGTTGAATACAGAATCAAAATATAGGCCATTTTTTTATACTTGAGAGAAGGAGGGAAGAAAGGTTGGAAAGAGGGGAGTTGTTGCTATTGTTTTTTCATTTTTTGTGTGACATTGGAGGACCATAGAGTAAATGATGGATTTGTTTGTTTTTCAGATATGAGGATCAATGATGCAGACTGCTGGGTTCGATGAAGCTGGCATTTATAACTAGATTCATTAAGGAATACAAAGAAAATATTTAAAGGGATCAATAATGGTGTCTTCTGGTTGCAGAATGCGAAGTCTGTGGTTTATCATTATAATCAGCTTCTTACCGAATACAGAAGGTAAGATACTGTTTAAATTTTTACTTTTTAAGTTCAGGAGAACTTAAAATATCCAATCTTTTTTATATAGGAGTGACTAGAATGAATATTTTTTATTATTTTAGAATTAAGCATTAAATAGATTTCCTGAATATCATATTCTTTTTCTGATGATTGAATTATTTTTTTACATAGCTGTATATTATAGAAAGTGCTAGAAGTCTAAATCTATATTTTACATATATTTATAAATATAATCATTATAAATAATCCTGAGAGAACTAACCAAATGCTTTGCTTTGGTATATAGTTTAAATTTATTGACTAAATTTTTCCAGTAAAATTGAAAATATTTCATGATAACTCTTTCATCTTCTGTCTGCTTCTTAAGTGTATGCTCATTGTTCTAAAACTTATAAACAATTTTTTTCTTTTCATTTTCTGGTAAAAGTTGTGTTTTGTTAGTGCCTCTTTTCTCAAGTTATCTTGTTGAAGACAGACCTGATTTTTGAAGAAAAGAATACACTTAGAGGGTTAATGAACTAATTGAAACCATAATTACTATATGGATTTTCTGGTATCCATTATTTTTTTAGTCTTACATATTATCTCCATGTGAAAATGCCACTCTTCCAGGTGCTTTTTTACAGAGTAGGTCAGAAGTTAATGTGGTGCTAAAATATGTTAATTTTATGGCTAGTTGGTATTGGTAGTCATTGTATTCAGTATGTAAAATCTGTGAAAGAAATATACAATCTCTGAGAAATGCATGTAAAATGTAATGGATTTTTTGTCACAATTAAATATTCTTGAAGAAAATTTCTCAGAATTTTAAAATTGGCTTTATATGTACTTTTAAATCATCCCATTCCATTTATACTTATTAACAAAATAGTAGGTGGGGAAAAAAGAGGCATACTGTCAACTAATAGATAATAGATTATTATTCCAGTGTCTTTGTAATAAGCTTCAAAACGTTAACATTTTTCTTTTCTAGCCCCTACTTTCAGTATATTGATATAACTTAATAATATAATTCAGGTAAATAACAAGTTGAGAAAAATTTTAAAATAAGAACTTCTGTGTTCAGGAAGTAAATAGTGTTCACCTAGGTTTAAGTCACACATGAAAGTTGCAAATGGGTTAGTATTTTATTTTCAGAAGATACTGCTCTTTACATCAGAGTTGAAAGATACATCAAATCTAACATTAAAATGTAGTGTCTGAATGAATAGTACTGTAATAATAAACAACGTGTAGAAACTGAGTTAATAATATCAATCTCTGGCTTGAAATTATGAAAATCTTGTGTGTCATGTATAATTCTGCGTCTGTTTTTTTGGGAGGGGAGAAAAACTAACTGAATTCCTGCTGTTATGTTTGAATGTTTTTATACATTTAAAAAGATTCCAGGTATGGATCAGTGGCTCATCAGTCCACATAATATAAAAATTTCCAATCAAGATAGAGACCACTTTACTGACACAGTTGCTTAACTCAGCAGGGGGCTAGCAAACTAGCGCCTTTTTCGTGAGATACTGCGGTTTTATTTCTAGTGTCACCTATTAGGTCAGGATTCATATCTGTTGTTAAGAGAATTTCATTTTTTGGCGCATGAGGCCAGGGGGTGTTACTTTTGAAGCAGTTCCCTTCTATAGGTAAAAAGAACCTGGGAGGAACCCACACTGCTGGCTGTGAGAGTACACGCACAGTTACTGCACACCGCACTGTTAACAACATTGTTCCCGTGTCACATGGTTTTGTCTTAGAAAAAGTTTTATGTGACATGATAGACCTTTATTATTGCTAGCCAGCAGATAATGCTCTATGAACACCTATGGAGAAAAACCAATCAAAGTTAGGTATGAGAGCACGGGAAAGAAAATATAAAATTGACCCTTTAGCCATTGAGTTTCTTTGGGTCCCTTGCGTGATTGTTACCTTTCTAGATCTTACAGAGATTAGCGCTTTGTGTGTCAGCTCCTGAATCTCTGCTGATAACTCAGACAAGGCTTTTTAGGTGGTTTCTTCCCTCCTTCCTCATTGATTGCATGACTAAATTGAGCCACCTATTTAGGGTTCAGACGTGTGGAAGGCACAGTCCCTTGTGGTCTTGGGCGGTCTTGGGCTGAGGTCTAAACCTCAAATAACTGCTGGAGGTCTGCAGCAGGTAGGAGAGTGCTTGCCGGGGGACCCATGATTTCCTTTCCAGTATTTAGCCTGCTTTTGCCAATCTTTTAATTTTTCAGTAGAAACCAGACATTAGATTTCTAAGTAGTAGCAACTAATTTAGATTGAAGAAAAAAATGCCTGTGTATTGTGTTCAGCCAGGGACCGTGCCTTCCTTTACAAGGCTTTCTTTTCCTCTGTTTACAGAAGTGTTTTACCTTAGTATATGATCTTAAAGACTTAACATACTTTTAGATTTGTTTTGCATGTCTGTATATGAAAGGTAAATTCCATATATGCAAGAAGGAATTACATATTTGTTCTCAGTCCAGGCATATATTACAGTTAGGTCACGTTTTGTGTGCATGTTAAAGAGCATATCACTAAGCTTATTTGTGTGTGTTTTACCATGGTAAAAGCTAATTATATAAAGGTTAAATTGTTAGAATTAGCTTATCTTATATTGTTATCTGTCTCCCTTTTTGTTTTTATCAGTTACTGTTTAATAGAATAAAGTTGCATCCATTAAAATTTACTGACTTCTGCAAAGTAGGAACAGTATTTTTATTCATGCAAGTCTTTCCTGTGTATTTTTGAAAGTTATATTTAAAATTTTCAAGAAAAATGATTATAAAAAAACAGAAAATACATGTAAGTTTTTTTTTAGAATTTATTTTACTCCCAGAGAACTAACCTCAAGCCTTTCAAAAATCAGTTTTGTTGAGAAAACTGTTGTGCTTTGGTTCTTTTGACCAGTTTTTATAAGACTAGTAACCCATTGTGGAATCATGTATCAATAAGTAGGAAAGTAAATTGGATTTTTGTGTCCTAGAGAATTAAATTATGCCATATAATGGAGCCCTAGCAAGCATAAGTCAAGATATATGAAGGCTTGCCAAAGCGACAAGTTACAAATAATAGCAGTTCTTCAGCAAAGTAGGCAATATGGATATTAGGTTGAGTTCTTTATGCAGTGAATATGTAATTAGATTTCATTAGTTAAAATTTTAGTTAATTAACTCATTATACTATTGCTTATCCTTATTTCAAAGAAACTATTATGCCAGGTATAAAAGCCAGATATGCCAGATACAGCTTCAAATATTTATATACATACATATATATATATATACACACACACACACATTAAGAAAATTTAAGAACATAGCTGTAGAAATAGTATCTTAGCAGCTTTTATTATATTTTAAATTTTCTAAGAACATTTTACAATGACTTTTGTGTTAATGATGTCTCAGTAAAAAATGTTTGGCTGTAGGATCTTTTTGCTAGTTAAGTGGCAGGAAAAAAGTTGATCTAAGGGGTCACATACGAATTTTAAAAACCTGTTTTGGCCCATAAATATTTTTTCAGACCTTTATTTATTCCTTTTAATCTTTCATTCTTTTATTGGTACATACATATAATGAGCTGTTCAGAATTTTTATTTACACATTCACAGAAAGTCACCTTCACAAGGGCAAGGCTCTTTTTTTGTTGTTAAGGGACTAGAACAATGCCTGACTTATGGTAAGTAGTTACTCTATCCATCACATGAATAGCAGAAATCTTTAAAGAGGGTCATAGTCTCAGTAGTTGAAAGCTTTAAACAATTGTAATAACAGTGATAAGTGCCATGACGATGATATTTCAGAAGCATTGGGATAAAGGGTAGTTGAGTGAGTATGTATGTGTCTGGAAATGCTTCTAGCCCGAAGTGATGTTGATTCTCCAGCTGAATCTCAGTATGAGCTGAATAAGCTTGATAAAGACAATCGTGAGCATGGTAGTAGAGACAAAACCAACATAGAGAATACCATGGATGTGGAATAAAGTATTGCAGTGGTTCTTAAGCTTGAGGAGCCGATGAGTCACCTAGAAGTTCTTGGGTGGGGCTCACATATTTGCATTTCTGACAAATTTCTGGGAGGAGGCTGATGTTGCTCAGCATCACACTTAAGAACCACTGTGATAGTATATGTGTATGGGTGGTTGAGGTAAGGTATATGGCATTATGGGTGTGGATATAAACTAACTTTAAAAGGTTTTTTCAGAAAAAGTTATGATTTAATTCACTGTGATTCAGAAGTGGTAACCAGTTATCTATACATTTTCATTTGATTCTTTATCCCTCTGATCAGGCTCCTTGGGCATAGTTTTAGGCTTCAAAAGGGGATTTTTTTTTCTTCCTCTTTTTAAACATTGTACTGAGAAAGAAAACAAGTGGAAAATTGACTCCAGATTGAAAAACACAACATTTTCTGTTGAGGGTGGATGTTATATTTTCAAAACCCCTAACCCCTTGCTTCAGTTTTGTCTCTTCTCATTGTTATAACATTTATCTTTGTTGTTGGGATTCACTACATGGCCATTGCCATAAAATACTGAATTGACTTACTGTAGGGACTTTAGATTTCTCAGTCTAGGAAAATTGACTATTTTTGTTCATTTCAGAATATGTAATTAGTTTAAAACTAGGAGGTAAATTTTCAGCAAGGTACGTGGGCATTTGGCTGTATGACCACTATTAAACCTAACGGGAATTATAACTCCCATTAAATTAATAGGAATTGTACAGCATATCTGTGTTCTGCATGGCAAATGTAACCTTATTTTTTAAATTTACAAATTATGTAAATTAATGCTGATTTGAAACAAAGCATTTTTAAAAATGATTTTATTTATATTTTTAGTGCAGATAAATGTGATTGTATTCCTTAAGGAAGTATCTAACTTATATTGCTCTTAGGACACTTTAAATATTCTTTATTGTGTTTTATGTGTGCAGGGTTAATTTATTTGCAGCAGTTTTCTTCTGCATAAGTAGTGATATAATTCTGTATCAAATATATAAATATTAATGTCACTTACATATTATATGAAGCTGCTTCTGACCTTTTAAAAACCAAATGCTGTAGAGTACTCCTAGGATTATGACTCAAAATTAAAAAAAAAAAGATTATTTATTGGAAACAGCATCTTTAAAAAAGTTAATTTGCAATATACTTTGGTGATTTTAGATACCAATATTCAGTGTCCAAATATGCATATTTAATATACATGGAGATTAAGTTCTAGTGCTTGTTTGTTGATTTTTTTTCTTCTCACTTTTTCTTCTTTCTTTTCACTCTAAAATTAATCCTCTCTTGCTTTTTTCAGTATTTGTAAAAGGTTAATTTGCCCATAATCTGTGTTGATTCACTAATAAGTCTATTGCTGGTGGAAAAGTGTTATAAATCAGTGTGTTACACACAACAGCCACGCAGAATACCTCTATAACACTCTATGGCTTGGCTGTTTAATTTTTGTAAACTTTTGTGTTCTGACCAGAAAGACTGCATCAAAGATTTATTTGTTTAATTTAATAAATCTTTAAATTTATTTAATAAATCTATTATGAAGTAATTTGCTTAAGTAAAGTGGTCATAAATTTGTCCATACAAAAGTGAATTTTTGAAATATTGATTTTATATCCACATTAGACATTTATCACAGTTATTGTTATAGTTTGAAATAATCAATAGTGTATTAAAGGTGGCTTAATTAAAAGCATAGGAGGCATACAAAGCACCTTAATTTTGCTGAATGGTAATTGTGTTCATTACTCTGAAGTAATTAAAGTTTTGACGAATCTCTTGCCTCAATTTTGGAATTAATACACCTTTTCACTTTTTTATGTACTGTGGTATTAGAGAATAAGATAATATAAATGATTGAGCACATCTGAGTATTAATGTAGAGCTGCTATTTCTCTAAGAACTATTTATCTGACACGTTACTAAGGGAGTGTCTTACTGAAACATATGCTTGGTACCCTATGGTACTCTTTATTTTCTTTTCACCTCCTTCAGTGACAGAGAATGACATATGACAGCCGTGCAGTCTACATTTATTAGACATCAATGTGGATTAGTGAATATCTCATGACATCTTTCAACCCTTTTCTTGAACTCCTTTGTCAACTTGAGAGAAGTGATTCCAGGAGAATACCTAGCCTTGGCCCTGGGATCTTTTGGCTAAAATGTAAGGCTGAGAAGGGAATTCCATATCAGAGCTTCAGAGCTTTAGGAAATGAAACAACATTTATAATCCTTCCTTAGCAGCATGGGGCTCTACTGAATTTGACTTTTATGTTCACCATTATTCTTGCTTTGAGGGTTTATTTTTCTTAAAAGTTTTCCCCTTCTCCTGAATACATTCTCATGGGAAAGGATAGAAAATAAGAAAATTAAGAATTTAAAACTTTTCATAATTCTAGGACCTAAATATAACTAAGCACCATACAGTTCTCTTTGTTTCCCCTGACACACATGATAAAACAAAATTACAATGTAGAAAACAAAATTAGGTTTTTCCTTTCCATATACTGATTTTCTATTTTATTATCATAACTTGTATTACCTTGTCATTATATATTTAGATAAAAGATTTTAACAGCTATGTTGTAATTTATCATGTATATGTCAAAACTGATTTAATACTCCCTCTCTATCTGTTGGCCATTTGAATGAAATTTCTTTTAAGTAAATTAAATATCTATATAAATCTTTTTCATCATATTTGCTCATTTTCTGGGAGTGAATTTCTAGAACTCTGATTATTATATCAGACATGTGTACATATTCCAAACTAGTTTTTGGAAAGGTTATACCCATGTTCACTTTGATTATTAATCTGTGAAATATCAGTTTATGTGCTTTACTGACATTGATTTCACATTTTAAAAGAATTAACACTTAGTCATGTAAAAAAAAAGATATTTTAAATTAAATTTGCAATTTGAGAGATAATTGTGAGGACAAAAATCCCAACCCAGGGATTGAACCCATGTCTCCCACATTGTAGGCAGATGCTTTACCGTCTGAGCCACCAGGGAAGTCCCTTTGCATATAAAGACTTAATCAAAAAAGATTAAGCGAAATTCTCTTTTATTTTGCGGACTATTTATAGAGTATTTCTTATATCGGTTTATACCTTTCTCTATCTAATGTGTGTGTGTGTCTGTTTGTATTAATCATTAGTTCTCTCTCCACTTACTGATTTTTCTTTTTCTCTGTTGTACTAAAATCTAAATCAGGCAGTACATATGCCTGATATTAAATTTAGGTTTTGGTTAGACTCAATATAATATGTTAGTAAGAGTGTCTGGAACTTAATAACTTAGTCAAACACAGTAAAAAGGGTTGATGGGGCATTGCTGTTGGTAGTGGAGAGAGAGCTCTTTGTTGGATTTTAAGCGACACACTTTTATATGACAGAATGCTTTGGTGAGGTGATTGATGGTGGAAGATTGATTCAAACGTTGTAAGTAAAGTGAAGAAGACAGGTGGTGCAGGTTAAGTGCATTCTATTGTTTAAAGAAAGTACTTTTTATAATTTTCTTTTTTGATTGTTTATAGTGAAAGTGAAAGTCACTCAATCGTGTCTGACTCTTTGCAACCTCATGGACTATACAGTCCATCGAATTCTCTAGGCTAGAATACTGGAGTAGGTAGCCTTTCCCTTCTTAAGGGGATCTTCCCAACCCAGAGATCAAACCCAGGTCTCCCTAGCAGAAAGAAGGGAAATGGGATTCAGTGCTAGGACAGGAAGACTCACCTAGAAAAGGAGTATGTATATTTTGATACAGGGAGACGGAAGGTTCAGGAAAGAATGTGTATAGGAGAAGAAATGGGAGGTCTTGCTCGATGTTTTAATCTTTATCTATACCAGTGCTCCTCAAAATTTAAATCTACATATAATTGACTTTGTTGTTTAGTTGCTCAGTCGTGTCCGACTATGGACCATCCCGTGGACCATAGCCCGCCAGGCTCCTCTGTCCATGGGGAGTCTCCAGGCAAGAATACTGGAGTGGGTTGCCATGCCCTCCTCCAGGGGATCTTCCCAACCCAGGGGTTGAACCCAAGTCCCCCACATTGCAGGCTGATTCTTTACCATTGAGCCAGCAGGAAATTCACGTGGAGAAACTGTTAATATGTAGATTATGATTCAGGAATCTGGAATGGTCCTTGAGAATCTGCATTTCTAATAACCTCCCAGGTGATGCTGAAGCTGCTGATCTGTGAGAGGACATCTGGATCAAGGAGTTTTAGGTTTTAAAATATGTAGTCTAGAGAATCAGGTTTTGCATGACAGTGATTTGTATCTTTGCAAATTGAAGTTTGTGTCTTACCTTACTTAACAGCACAGTTGAAATATAAAAATATCATCACTTTCAGTTTTATAATTCATTTTATTTAGAAAAGGAACTAAGCTATCTTGGAACTTTCTACTGAACTTCTATGCATTTTGTTACACTTTTAGTTCTATTTTATATGCTTTCTACTGACCTTTTATCTGATGATTTGTATTGAAAAATCCCTGAGTAACAATGCAGTCTGACCCTTTCTCCCTCGTATTTTCCTGTATTCCCCATTGATCTGGCCTACTTTCATTCTGTTACATGGAAACATCATTTTAATAGTATTTTACTAAAACTGTTATTACTTAAACAACATTATAAAGTCATGTATTACGAAGTGTATATTATTAGTTCATTTAGGAAAAGTTTATATTTTACTAACTTTTCAAAGTCAATGTGCTTGAAACTAAGAATTGTCGTTTTCACTTCAATATTATTACCTTGAAATGTTAACACCATAGAACAGTAAAGATGTAAACCTGTTGAAGAGTATTGAATGTAAACCTGCTAACAAAAACAGCTCTGCTTAAGATCATCTAATGATTTTTTCATTTTATAGTATTATGTATAATCAAAGCTTTTATTTCTTTATTATTAGTATTGGAAATAATTTTTATTTTCTTTTCCTGTCAGAGATAAAGTTACCTAATTTATTTTGGCTTTATGGTAATACAGATCACAGATTATATTTACTTATTCATGAAGTTCATTAGGTTCATTAGCTTTCTAAAGCCATATAAAAGGTAAGTACACAGCAAATTTTAAACAAAGAGAATTCTATATAGGATTTTAGAGATCAAAATAATTTCACAAAATTTTTTGGTGGAATTGAGGAATTTTAGACTTAAAATCACAACTTGGAGATTAGTTAGTAGTGTAAACATTTTTAGTTTGCTAATGAAGAAACAGTCCTGCCAAGATTGTTCTTTTGCCAAGCTCTAGTTACTGCCAGTCCATTTTTTTTGTGTGTGGAACTTAATATTTAGCCTGAGATCATTGGTGTATTTTTTTTTTAACTTA
Organism: Antilocapra americana; assembly: GCA_007570785.1. NCBI lineage: Eukaryota > Metazoa > Chordata > Mammalia > Artiodactyla > Antilocapridae > Antilocapra > Antilocapra americana. The sequence continues at coordinate 19,585,492 of ML661344.1, forward strand.
TGAGGTTGTCATTCAGAATATTTCAGAAATATTTAAAGTATATTGCCTAACATTGTTTAACTTGATGATGATTAAAAAAATCACTTATTTCAGAGTGATTGTTACTCTTCAAATTGTTACTATTTCACATTAAAAACTGTACTGATGGACTTTATTTTGAAATATAAACGTATTACAGAAGGACCAATCTTGCTAACTCTCCGCAACTTTCAAATATTCAGAAGTTATACAGCCACAGGCATACTTTTCTTATAAAAATATCATTATTTCTCTTTAAAAGTACAAACGATTACCCAGAACTCTGAAAAACTGAAAAAGCACAGTAATAATTTAAACTTCACTGTGTTTATCACTTGACACTGATTAGCAGTTATTAGGAAAGCTGAGGCATGCCTTTGCAGCCCCTCCTTCAGGTATGGGTTTTAGTCCTTATTTTTTTCTCTTTTGTTTCCTTAGGACAGGAAGCTCATTTAATCCTTAGCTTTGTTTTAGAGTTTAGGCAAATAGAGACTATCCCTGTTAGCTTTCAAAAGCTCTTTCTTTTGTTGCATTAATGGCACTCAGTGTAGATTCTGTGATCCTGCTTTATTTACCAGAAAGCTTACCTTTGAGAGCTGCCACATCATTCTTTCAACTGTGTTGTTAATTGACTGATAGCAAAGATTGAGTGGAAAACCTTTAGTGACAAAAGATTGGATATAGGTGTGACTATAGTCTAAAGGCCAGTGAATCTTTGCTTCTTGATCCCATTTCTATTTGTACTAAAATACTAAATACTGACTAAAAGAACAAAGTATATTTAAAAGCATTCAGAAATGTTAAGCAACAATAAAACCCCATAACCATTTAAATGGCAGCAGCTGACTATTTGAATTAACTTTGTGTTTGGCTTAATTTGGGCCCCTAATTATTCCTACTTACACGTGAGTAGATTTCAATTATAATATCCTGTAGGGATTTGTAGCTAAGGCAACTAAAAGAATCATTTTACATAAAGTACTTTTGTTCAACTGATTAGGCAAGTTAAAACGTAATGATGTAAAATTGAAACCCTTCTGACAAGGTCCAAACAAATGTTTCTAGTAATTTTGTTAAAAAAAATTTAACTAATTTTAATTTTAAATAATATTTTGGTCTTTTGGGAAGATGAGACTTCATTGTAAGACAGGTATAGATAGACACTGATGTGTCTTAAGATTACATGTTTTATGAAGTAGTGAAGAATTAAAGACATGGACAGATATGTCAATGGAAATATTCCTAAGTAATGTTTATTTGCTTTATAATCCTTGACATGTAGTTTGACAGCTTGAAATGCATAGATTTAGAAGAAAAATACAAATAAATAACTTACATGACCAGCACCTCTTCTGTATCTTGGAATGCATTTCAAGATGCATTTCAGATCAGAGACTCATTTGTAAATTTGAAATGCTATATACAAGAAGTGCAAGGATTCAGGGATGGTTGACATTATGCTGCAGTCATAGATCAATCCGTATTTAACTTCTCTTTTTAAATACATTCCCTATTGCAGAGCTTACAGTAATTTTGAACACTTTTTCCAGACTGAAACCACTTTATGACTGTTAATGCTAGATGCTACTTTGGTTCCTTACTAATCTATGTTATAGAGCTAAGTATTAAGAAAGTGTTTGTTGGCATCAATAAGACAATTTTGAAGCTTAACAATTAACATTTCATTAGTCTCAGCTGTTTAATGTTAGTCTAGCATAGTGAAGAGAGTTTAGAACCAGCAGCTCTGTTCTCATTCTATCTTCTGAGGTTCTCTGTGTCATCTGTCCTCCAACCCCTCAACTCCTCTCTGTCCTGTCTCTCCTCCCGTTCTTTACCCTTTCTTTCAGTTTATGGCACCAACTGCAGTTAAAAAAAAAACATCGTTGTCAGTGTATCTTAATGTATATAGTGTGATACTTTTCAGCTGCCAAAACCATAAAAGTACACATTTCTACTATATATAGAGTTTACGCACTTGTTTTTCTAAATTGACAAGAGAAAGCAAAGAGAGGGAGAGAGACATACAGAGACAGAGAATAAACTTGCCAGTGCCAAATTTAACTTAAATCTAGGCAGGTTTATTTTCCATATACTTTTATACGACCATATTTTGAAGAAGTATTGATACTGTATGTAGGCAATTAAGTTAAATGTTATATTCATATTACCTTCATATTTACATAAGAAATATATGAACTGTGCTTATGAAGTACTGTTGTCCTGGAGAATTCCATGGACAGAGCAGCCTGGCCCGCTGCAGTTCATGGGGTTGCAGATTCGGACACAACTGAGCAATTAACACTTACAGTTTTTGAACATCTCTGTTAGTCATTGTCTTTACATGCTATATGTGTATTATTCAGTTGTCAATTCTATGACCAGTTTTTCACGGAGTCAAAATCTAAATAGTGTAGCATATAATTCAGACTTTGACTTCAGAGTGCAGTTTTCATCCTGTAGCTTCAGCTAATCTATATTACTAATAATTCCTTAAAAACAATGCCAAGATAGTCCACCCTCCTGCCCATTCAGTTCTCATTTGTTCCTTAGGATACTTTTGGAAGCTAGTACCTTTAAAAGGAGACCTTTTCTCATTTAACAGGAATTCTCTGAATTTATATAGCAGCACAGTTCAGTAGAGCAAGTCACTACAAGTCATTATTGAGCCCCTGAATGATTAGTATGAATAATGTGACTGGAAAGATACATTTTTATTTTATTTAATTGTTTGTTATTTTAAAATAGCCTCAAGTGGGTAGCGGCTACTATATTGCACAGAACAGTTTATAGTTCTTTACTTTGTTCACATATGGTTTTGTTTTTTTGGGGCGCGGGGAGGGGTAATTTCTTACGTCTTTTTATGTTTTGGAAAATTCCTTGAAGTCAGGGACAATGTTTTACCTGTTTATTATTATTTTCCATAGTGGAAAAATATTTCAACTAGTTGGGAAGTAGTCAGGGAGTGTTAATACCAAAGCAGTATTTAAAAATATACTTCATGCATGGTATAGCAGTTTTACTATTTATCACTGAAACCAATGTGAATTTGTGAATATGGGAAAGAATTACATAGCTCTACCCATAGTATGTGGCTTGCAGGAATGGAGTTTTTGGGATTAACAGCTGACTATAAGTATACTTTAAGAATGAATGGTAGCAAACCCTAGTTGCTCACAGAAGCCTCAATTCTTATATGATTTTGATGCATATTAAATTATCTGGATAGCAGTAACTTTCACTAAGTCAGCTTATGGTGGTCTCTCTTCTCTAAATGGAGCTTCCCTCTCAAAATCCAGGGATTCCTTGATAGCTCAGACGGTAAAGAGTTTGCCTGCAATGTTGGAGACCTGGGTTTGATCCCTGGGTCAGGAAGATCCCCTGGAGAAGGAAATGGCAACTCACTCCATTATTCTTACCTGGGAACTTCCATGGACAGTGGAGCCTGGTGGACTGCAATCCATAGGGTGGCAAAAGAGTCGGACATGACTTAGCAACTCAACAACAACAACAGTTGTGAAGGCATCAGTTAAAAAGTGATGAGTAATGAATATCTCTCATCATTTAGAACATTCTTGTGAGTTTGGCTTGGTATTTCTTCTTCTAGTAACCAAATAGGTATCTTGTTTAACGTGCTGTCTCTGTCTGTCTCTAACAAAGGGGGAAAATAAAAGACAAAATCTTTGTTTAGTAGACATTGCAGTAAACACAGAGTACTGAAAGTGTTTTCTCTACTCATTAATTTTGGAAAAGAAAGCATTTGGCTATACTTGGGAGTTATAAAACACTGAACTTATACTAAATGGTATAGCTGTAAATACTTTGTAATTAAAAGGTTTGCTCAGAAAACTTTAGGCATTTTCGTTGATATTTTCAGCATTCATTTCTGGTTTTAGAAATGTTAGTTTGTGAGGCTCACATCTAGTAGCTGATTATCACCTCTTGTTTTATAAGAATAATGATGTCTTTTGAATTGAAACATTATTTTATCAACTTCATTCCTGCCTCATTTATATTTATATTAGTAAGTCACTCCATTCTTAAGATGTAAGTTGGAAATAAAAAGAATTTCGTTGCCATTTTAAGGGTAGATGTAACAGGAGAGTTCCAGAAATGGTTGAACTGTACCATGGCTTCATTACTGGGACACATGGTTAATCACCCAAGTGTTGATCTGGAAGGAAAGGTATAGATTGTTAAGGGGAGAGATACTTATGTATATAACCTAGTATATATGTATGAGAAAAAAAAAACAACACAAAACAATGGGATTTCATAAGCACAGTTCATATACTTCTTATTTAAATATGAACGTAATTAAAATATAGCATTTAACTTAATTGCCTGTGTATGGTGTCAATAGTTCATCAAAATACGGTCGTAATATGAATGCATCTGGAAAATAAACCTGCCTAGATTTAAGTTAAATTTCTCTTTCTTTTTCATTTAGCATTTGCAGGTTTACTCTGCTGTCTGTGTGTCTCTTTCCTTGTCTTTATTTTGTTTTCTCTCTGTCAATTTAGAGAAAAAGTTACTAAACTCTATAGAAAGGTGTACTTTTATGATTTTGGCAGCTGAAGAGTATCACACTATATACATTAAGATACATTGACATAGTGAGGTTTATTTTTTAACCACTTCATTAAACTATTTTTCTTAACAGTACATAAGAAAACTTTATTGATTTTTGTTCTGCAGGAAGATCTAATGCTTACTTCAGTTTTTCTGGTGGAGGGGTTGAAAAAAGTGCCCAACTATCAGTCCATTCCAAAAGTGAGGAAGGCAGATGTAGCTCTTCCAGAGGAAAGAGGGTCTAGTTGGTGCATAAAAAATTCATGTCAGCATTTCGACACTGCATTCTTTTGGGGTATCTGTTATCACTGAATAGGAAACTGTTTCAAATTGACAGGCAGACAGAATGTTGTGCTGAATGTGTAAATTGGAATTATCACATATAGCAGTTCCCTTCACCAGGTGCCGACTTGGAGCTCAGTTCTGCACTCATGTCGAGGGAGTGCCAGGAATAGTTTTATTTGCTAATTATCCCTCATCGCTTCCAATGTCTGGTGTTTTTGGTAAACAGCTTGCCCAGGTGTTTTAGAAATGCCTAGCAGGACAATGCCAGGCTGCAGGTGCTTCTGTGGCAAGGAGATGCCTTACAGAAGAACACTGAAAACATCTATATTCACGTCTGTGAAGAAGATTATGGCTCTCCAGGGTTTTCCTCCCTAAAGCAATGAAAACAATACTTGTCAGTATTTTGTTGGCCCGGAGATACTGGTGAGGGCAAAAAACTGGGGGTGGTGTTTTAGGTTAGAACATTTAATGAGGCTTTGTGTTTGAGTCTCTGAAAATAACTAAACAGTGAAGTTTTCCAAGACTGTAAAAAATGAGATAAAATCAAGTGTTAAAGGAGTATTAAAAATATTTTTGTTTCTTCAGATGTTTTGATCTTACTGGAAGATTTACTATTACATGATATAATACTTATTTTATTTTATTTATTTAGAAAAAATCTTGTATAGTACTCTAATGTTGAAAGCAAAAGAGAGAATTTTTCATGTTTTATGAATTTATATCACAAGCTATTGCTAAGTACTGCTCAAATTAATTTGTGCTTGAAGCATTTACAATAGTTACTTTTCTTAAAATTTAATAACTTGGATCACAAAATTATCCTTAAATTAGTTCTGTTAATTGTGTTTTTGATTGTCATAAATAATTTTCTAAAAAGAGTTGATGATCTATCTATCCTTTGGGCATTGAATTTTCTTAATACATTTTCCATTGTAGATTGCGTTTTCATTTTCACTTTCCTAATCATTTTCCCATTATGGTAAGATAATGAAGTACTAAGTACTCAAAATGTGAAGATTTTTATGAAATTTCTTCTCATTTGCCTAGAACTGTGAAAGTTATCATGGCTTTTCGACAGCCAGTCACATTTCAGGGATACTGCTGAACAATTCACAGGATTTATCCTGTCAGCTTTGATTTAGGATTAGATATTGTCTTTTGTATAGACTTGGTTTCTGTTTTTCCTTTCACTGACATATACCATAGCAAAATTACATTTATACAAGAGTTTCCCATAGAAGTGAGAAAGGGTGTATATTCAAAGGCAGAAAATTTTGTTATAAAGTTCATTTGTTCAAATTCTGATTTTTATTAGCTCTGTGAATTTGTGTGAATTATTTCACTTGAGTTTACATTTTCATTAATGATAAAATTAGAGAAATATCTGCTTTTTATAACCGTTGACACTTACAGAAGCGATGTTTAAAAATCATATATTCATTAGTAACTATTGAACACCTGCTACATGCCAGGACTATGCTGTGTGCCAGGCATGGCTCTTGCCTTTAATAAACCTTACAAAATACTGTGTTACCTTATGATACCTAAAAGGGAAATAAGATTTTCTGGCAGAGACACTTGAACACATAAGAATGATCTGCTGAAGAATGAAGCATTCTGGGAGAGGGACTAGCGTGTATAAAAACATTGCCACTGAAAAATGTGAATTGCAAGTGGTTCAGTGTGTCTCCAAGGTGAGAGGTGACAAGACATAGCATTGGATGAGGAATACAGAATATGGGTCTCATCATGTGAAAGAGGATTTTATCAGATAGGTAACAGATAATTTCAAAGGTTATTTTGTCATGTAGGAGACAGATACTTTCAAAGGTAATAGATTTTTGTTTTAGAAGTATTTATGTTGAATGGGTTGACTGCTGAAAAGCAGGGAGAACTTAAGTTCCTGTAGAGTCATGCAGTTAACTTGAAAAGTGAAGTAGGCAGAGTATAAACCAATGAGATAAAACTGGAAAATGCATACTTGTCTAAAGTAGACAGAGGCTACTCAGCTTCAGGTGATTAATTTGTTATTATTTGGTATTTTGTCAAAGTGAGTTTGTCAGTTGATCTTTTTTTTTCCCCCAAGAAAACTCAGGTTGGTTTTAAATGTTACATTTATGTATTGATGTATTGCTGGCAATACAACTTTGAATTGTTGACAGTTAATTAAAACACTGAGGAGGCAAATGAAATGTACCTGTGAACTAGATTCATCCTTGGTCTGCCCATTTGTATCCTTTTTCCTATGATCATTTAGATGACAGTGATCTAGGTGAGAAGGAATTAGACATTGGCAAAATTTCCAGTGGAATTAGATAAAAAGGAATGAATTGATGAGATTTCAGAAGGAATATTGATGAGATTTGGTAAATCACTAATGAGAAGAGTTATCTATTCAAGTTTTTGCTGGTAGTAAAGAATGGAGAATAATGGGTGTGTGGGAATAAAATAAACTGGACTGAATTCAGGGAGACTGCCTGGCTGGCTTGCCCTATGGGATTTAGAAGATGGAAGAAAACTGGTCATCATATCCAGCACAGATCCAAGATGTGGTGTAGCAGGAGTTTGTGGGACTCTGCTCATTTGAAATAGGTTTCCTTTGTATCTGCCTGCTCTTCTCCTAACAACCCACTGGGATTTCTTTTCCTCTGCTCTTTCTTTTCCTTATCTTTTTTTCTCTTTGCCTTACTCATAGTTTCTGTTCCCTCACATTTTATCTTAGGATGTTATCTTGTGTAATCCATGCAGCCTTGATTCATTATGCATCTTCAGCTTTTTCATTAATCCTGAAATTGCCTCTTGTTTCCCAATTCGATTCTTGAAAAACAGGGAAATTCACTGGCCTCACTGTATCATACACTGTTCTTGGGATTATGACTGGCTGCCCTTGAGTTGAAGACCCACATCTTGATCAACTGTGTCGGGTTGTTGGTATGATCTCATAGTTGGGTTGGTTTGGCTTCTCACCAGTGCCTATGCACCAGACTGCTTTCAGTTGGAGCATACTCAGTGCTCACAGAAATAGCTGTTTATATTAAGAAATGGTGAGTGATAAAAAATGTGGGGGGTCTAGTTGCATCCAGAATTCAAGATAGGAAATATATAAAGAGAAATAGATTTGATGGACGATTTTTATAGTCAGTTTAATGAAGTTACCACCATTAAAAACATAAATAATAATAGTGGGCTCAGACCTTTGTCGACAGACTTATCAAGTGGGGCATAAATACAGAATTTAAAAAATATAAGAATTAGAAATTTACAATTAACCTTTCATATGGTCTAATGAGTTGGCTCTTCACATCAATACTTTGATCACCAGATGTGAAGAGCTGACCCGTTAGAAAAGAACTTGATGCTGGGAAAGATTGGAGGCATGAGGAGAAGGGGATGACAGAGAACGAGATGTTTAGATCGCATCACGAACTCAATGGACATGAATTTGAGCAAGCTCTGGGAGCTGGTGAAGGAGAGGGAAGCCTGGCCTGCTGCAGTCTATGGGGTCACAAAGAGTTGGACATGACTGAGTGACTGAACAACAGTGGTCTTAATAATGGGCTTCCCTGGTGGCCCAGTGGTAAAGAATCCACCTACAATGCAGAAGATGTAAGTTTGGTCTCTGAATTGGGAAGATCCTCTGGAGAAGGAAATGACAGCCCACTCTCGTATTCTTGCCTTGGAAATCTCATGGCTGACGGGCCTGGTGAGCTATGTTCCATGGGGTCACAAAGAGTTGGAGACAACTTAGCTACTAAACACAACATGTGGTCTTATATTCGATAAGCCTATTATATGAAGCTTGCTTTAATTATGAAATAATAAACATAGATAATCCAAGTCTATGCCCTGACCAGTAATGCTGAAGAAGCTGAAGTTGAATGGTTAGATGAAGACCTACAAGACCTTCTAGAACTAACACCCAAAAAAGATGTCCTTTTCATTATAGGGGACTGGAATGCAAAAGGAAGTCAAATCCATGGAGTAACAGTCAAATTTGGCCTTGGAGTACAGAATGAAGCAGGGCAAAGGGCTAATAGAGTTCTGCCAAGAGAACACACTGGTCATAGCAAACACCCTCTTCGAACAACAAAAGAATACTCTACACGTGGACATCACCAGATGGTCGACAACGAAATCAGATTGATTATATTCTTTGCAGCCAAAGATGGAGAAGCTCTATATAGTCAGCAAAAAAAAAAAAGGCTGGGAGCTGACTGTGGCTCAGATCATGAACTCCTTATTGTCAAATTTAGACATAATTGCAAAGTGTAGGGAAAACCACTAGATCATTCAGGTATGACCGAAATCAAATCCCTTATGATTGTACAGTGGAAGTGAGAAATAGATTTAAGAGATTAGATCTGATAGACAGAGTGCCTGATGAACAATGAATGGAGGTTCGTGACATTGTACAGGAGACAGGGATCAAGACCATCCCCAAGAAAAAGAAATGTAAAAAAGCAAAATGGCTGTCTGAGGAGGCCTTACAAATAGCTGTGAAAAGAAGAGAAGCGAAAAGCAAAGGAGGAAGGAAAAGATATACCCATTTGAATGCAGAGTTCCAAAGAATAGCAAGGAGAGATAAGAAAGCCTTCCTCAGTGATCAGTGCAAAAAAACAGAAGAAAGCAATAGAATGGGAAAGACTAGAGATCTCTTCAAGAAAATTAGAGATATCAGGGGGACACTTCATGAAAAGATGGGCACAACTTAGGACAGAAATGGTATGGACCTAACAGAAGCAGAAGATATTAAGAACAGGTGGCAAAAATACACAGAAGAACTGTACAAAAAAGATTTTCAGGACCCAGATAATCACAATGGTGTGGTGACTCACCTAGAGTCAGATATCCTGGAATGTGAAATCAAGGGCCTTGGGAAGCCTCAGTACAAGCAAAGCTAGTGGAGGTGATGAAATTCCAGTAGAGCTAATTCAAATCCTGAAAGATGATGCTATCAAAGTGCTGCACTCAATATGTCAGGAAATTTGGAAAAGATCAGCAGTGGCTGCAGGCCTGGAAAAGGTCAGTTTTCATTCCAATCCCAAAGAAAGGCAATGCCAAAGAATGCTCCAACTATCACACAATTGCACTCACCTTACCTGCTAGTAAAGTAATGCTCAAATTTTTTCAAGCCAGGCTTCAGCAATACATAAACCGTGAACTTCCAGATGTTCAAGCTGGTTTTAGAAAAAGCAGAGAAACCAGAGATCAAATTTCCAACATCCACTGGATCATCGAAAAAGCAAGAGAGTTCCAGAAAGATATCTACTTTTGCTTTATTGACTATGCAAAGCCTTTGATTGTGTGGATCACAATAAACTGTGGAAAATTCTTCAAGAGATGGGAATACCAGACCACCTGACCTGCCTCTTGAGAAACCTATATGCAGGTCAGGAAGCAACAGTTAGAACTGGACATGGAACAACAGACTGTTCCAAATAGGAAAAGGAGAACGTCAAGGCTGTATATTGTCACACTGCTTATTTAACTTATATGCAGAGCACATCATGAGAAACGCTGGGCTGGAGGAAGCACAAGCTGGAATCAAGATTGCTGGGAGAAATATCAGTATCCTCAGATATCCAAATGATACCACCCTTATGGCAGAAAGTGAAGAAGAATTAAAGAGCTTCTTTTTGAAAGTGAAAGAGGAGAGTGAAAAAGTTGGCTTAAAGTTCAACATTCAGAAAACTAAGATCATGGCATCTGATCCCATTACTTCATGGCAGATAGCTGCGGAAAGAGTGGAAACAGTGGATGACTTTATTTTTTCTGGGCTCCAAAATCGCTGCGGATGGTGATTGAAGCCGTGAAATTAAAAGATGCTTACTTCTTGGAAGGAAAGTTATGGCCAACCTAGACAGCATATTAAAAAGCAGCGACATTACTTTGCCAACAAAGGTCCATCTAGTTAAGACCATGGTTTTTCAAGTGGTCATGTATGGATGTGAGGGTTGGACTATAACAAAAGCTGAGTGCTGAAGGACTGATGGTTTTGAACTGTGGTGTTGGAGAAGACTCTTGAGAGTCCCTTGGATTGCAAGGAGATCCAGCCAGTCCATCCTAAAGGCGATCAGTCCAGAAGATTCATTGGAAGGACTGATGTTGAAGCTGAAATTCCAATACTTTGGCCACCTCATGCAAAGAGCTGACTTATTGGAATAGACCCTGATGCTGGGAAAGATTGAGGGCAGGAGGAGAAAGGGTTGACAGAGTATGAGATGATTGGATGGCATCACCAACTCAATGGTCATGGCTTTAGGTGGACTCCCAGAATTGGTGATGGACAGGGAGGCCTGGCATGCTGTGGTTCATGGATCGCAGAGTCAGATACGACTGAGCAACTGAACTGAACTGAACTGAACTGAAAACATGGATAAAGTTTCAAAGCTATTATTATAGGTATATAGCCAAATAGTTCTGAATTTCTCTCCTTAATTTAAACTTGTAGTTTAAAACTGAAGCAAATGGGTGCCCTTTGTTGGACCTGTACTAGATATCAAGGACTATGCTAGGTATTTTCTCATCATTGTCCTGGGTAATACTTCCAGAAGCTGTATGGAGTTTGTATTGTTTTCTCAATTTTGTACCTGAGGAAACTTATGTGTATTATATCAATTTCATTAAATCAGTAATAAAGGCAGATGTGAGATTCATTCATGCCAATGACTGATAGAAAATTCTTGATGCTCTTTAAGTTATGTAATAATGAAAATCCACTTCTTGTTTAGTCGCTGTTTCATGTCCCACTCTTGCAACCCCATGGACTTTAGCCCATCAGGTTCCTCTGGGCATGGAATTTCCCATGCAAGAATACTGGAGTGGGTTGCCATTTTCTCCTCCAGGGGATACACTGTAGTTTTGGAATATTTCTAGATGTATGTAGCATGGGGCCTACAATTTCACCATCCATAATTTAAGCAGTGAATATGTGTAAAAAGGAAATGGCTTTTAAAAAGGTTCATAAATGAACACACTATTCACACTCAGGCTATGTGTGTTTTGATGCCTGACAGTCTATTGAGAACGTAGAAGATGTAGGCATTCACCATATGCTTTTTGTCTCTGGTGCCAGACTTCCTACTGAGCTCTATTTTTTCACTAGGTTGACTGCATATTTAGGCATTATGTCAATAAGAAAAGCGTCTATCAGCCCACAGATGGTTCCTTCTGGTGGCAACTTTTACTCAAATTCACCATCCATTGACAGCTTCTACACTGTAGATTTGTACCTAATCAATAAATAGAAACTGAAAAATTATGTTTGCTTTGAATATACTGCTGTTTTTTAATTTTAATTTTTGCCCTCAGGATATATGAGCATATTTAAATAGTTATTGAATAAAGAAATAAAAATTTGAAAATCCGTTTTGTGACATATTTACAGAGAATATCAATGGCCGGATATGCCATTGGTATAATCATCTGTGGATCCCTTAGGAGGACTTTTCTTATGTTTATACAGCAATCAATCATTTCCAGTCTCACTGTTGTTGTCTAAATCTTTCCTGTTGCCTTGGTACTTTGAGATTGATCGTTAATGATGCATTGGAATGGTAAAATTAATCGTTAGCTTGGAACAAGGAAATAAGGAAATGTAATGATTATGATGACTATGTTTAGACTTAGGGAGATGAGCTGGAAATCAGGGAGGATGGAAGTTGAATATTCTAAGACTTGAACTCTCTGACATATAAGCAGTTATTCTAGCCACTGTAACTTACTATTATTCTACTGGGGTACTAGCAGTGTTGGTTTAAATGGGCTGCATTTAGGAATTTTGAAATTCTATATATGACATGTTAGAATGGAGAATACCACGACTGAGTAACTAAACTGAATTATACTTCAGTTTAGTTCAGTCGGTTAGTCGTGTCTGACTCTTTGCAATCCCATGTACTGCAGTACCCCAGGCCCCCCTCTCCATCACCAACTCCCAGAGTTTACTCAAACCGATGTCCATCGAGTCGGTGATGCAGTCCAACCATCTCATCCTCTGTTGTCCCCTCTCCTCCTGCCCTCAGTCTTTCCCAACATCAGGGTCTTGTCAAATGAGTCAGTTCTTCGCATCAGGTGTCCAAAGTATTGAGTTTCAGCTTCAGCATCAGTCCTTCCAATGAATATTCAGGACTGAGCTCCTTTAGGATGGACTGGTTGGATCTCTTTGCATTCCAAGGGACCCTCAAGAGTCTTCTCCAACACCACAGTTCAGAAGCATCAGTTCTTCGGCGCTCAGGTTTCTTTGTAGTACAACTCCCACATCCATACATAACTACCAGAAAAACCATAGCTTTGACTAGACCGACCTTTCTTAGGACATGCAACAAATACCATTGAGCTAATAGTACTGCTACTCCTTGACTTGATTTATTCATAAATTCATTTGTTATTTCTTTCAGCAAATGCTATATTTATTGAGTTCTTACTATGTGCAACATACTTTGGTAGTTGGTATGAGGAACTGAAGCTAAGAATAAACCTCATTTTTCCTGTTTTTATAAATGTCCTCTAGGGCAAGAACAAATATAAAATTATTTAGAGGACTTAAGGCTATATATTCCTTAATGTTATATTTGCTAACTTTCAAAGCATGATGCATCCTCATGCGTTTTGAGATTCAGCTTCAATAGATTGATTTAAGGCGACTATTTGACTTAAGAGTTGTATTTCTGAAAATTGTCAGAATTGGGGATGAATACTTACATCAGGGCCAGTGAAATTTTAGTACCTTTAAAAATGATAGCAAGTGTACAAAGATCTGAAAAAAAACCATTTACAGAATTTAAAAATTTTTTTATTTCAAAAAAAGAAATAAACTATAAAAACAGTTAATATTCTACCGTAAATTAGAGTGCTTACTTTTTAATTTGATATGACTTATTTTCAGTCTGCTATGGAGTTTTTATTTAAGTATGCCATGCAGTTTATTGTCACATATTCATGCCATTATTTATTTTCTACATGTTGGAATATAGTTTTTTTTTAAAGGAAGCTAATTATATTAAAAGACAGTTTTTATTATATTTTAGCTAAATTGTAATTAGTCATTATATGTTTTTTATTCAGTTCAGTTCAGTCACTCGGAATATAATTTTGACACACATCTCTATGAAATTAATTGTCCAGGGTTTACTAATTATGTTTGAACATTCATAGTTTGGAAGTTAGTAAGAACAAAGATGAGGTTACCAATAGAACTGTAAATAATGGACATAGTTTAAGAAAATAAAGTATAATGACTTAGTTTTAGGATATTTTAATAATTCAAACATCAAATTATTAACATTTGCCACTTTAATTTTGACAATATTGTGTATGAGTTCTTTTATTTTTATGAAAAGATATTGTGTTTAAATCATTTGTGTCCATTGAACAGTATTATTTTTGTTTTTGTTACATAGAATTTTTGAAGTAGTTCATCTTTCAACTCTTATATGATTAGAAATTCTCTATCGTAATAGTGATAACATAAACAACACTTAATAGTATTTAATTAATGGCCCATTTTTATGGAGTTGATTTTTGGTCTGTAATACTGTGAGAAGCTTTTAAAAATATAAAAGTAGTTAATGGCTTTATTGAATTCTAAGAAATTCAAACATAGAAAACAATAAAGAAAAAATAGAAAGAATTTGAAATCTTGACATCCAGAAGCTAACATTTTCTTAGAATATTTCTTACTTTTTTTTATTAAATAAAAATAAATACTTGGTTTTCTGTATTTTAAAGAACAAGTGATATACCATTACTGTGAATTCTTTCTCTAAGCGTACATTAAAGTGTTAAATGTGCAATATCTCTGGTACGTTTTACAATCCTATATTGTATGGTTTCAGTCACTAATATCTTTATGTTATATGAAAAATTGTTCTGTGGTAACGTGACATAAGAGATAGTTTGTGTCTATCATCAAAAATGATTTCTAGGAATCTGAGATTTTCAATCTTCAATCAGTGTCTATTAGTTAATTTCCCTTGTTCAGTTTCCTTATCTTAATAAATGGGGAAATTGTTAGATGGAAGGAGCTGAATGTCTATTTTGAATCTAAACTATGAAATAAGGGTGCTTACTTGGAACAAAGCATATGTTTGTAACTTAAAAAGTCTGCTTGCCTTTAGTGTACTTTTTATTCTTTTTAAAAATTTTGTCTTAACAGTACATTCAACATGTGATTGTTAAATGCATGATTGCTTTCCAGTTGAAACCAACTTCCAATTGCCTTCATTAATTTTAGAACATATGCACATTTCACTGACATTTTAATTGGATGATAAAGTATCAAAGTATTTTACCATAGCTAATTTTGCAAAGAATTTAATGTTTTCAGTAATATTCAATCAGTTAAGAAACTCATCTGCCACTTGATAAATGTCAGAATGTCATGACAGGTTCCACATGTTTGACTAAAGGTGTTGTTATACAGTGTTATACCCAGAAAGATTTACATTCTATTAATTCTGTCAATATTTTAAACTGTCTTTTAGTATTTTATATTTTTTAATTAAATAAATGAACATTTTGTTTACATCTTAAACGTTTTCTATCATCAGTTATTTTGTTATAAAAGAATGTAGACTTAGTGTTTTTGCCTTTACATCAGTCTTATGTTATGGAGTATAGCAGTAATTTATAGAAGAAATTTTATATTTAAGTGGTAATTTTATTTCACATGGCTGAAGTTAAAACCTTTGTCATAGAGTATAGGAGGAAGTAATTTATAGAAAAAGCTTATTTTTAAGCTGGAATTTTATTTTAAATGCCAAAGTTAAAACTAGCGAAGTTTGTACATTAAGGGAAAAGAAAATTGATTATGTGTAGTTATCATATTATGTTAAATACCAGGAAATTCAAATTTAAAAATGAAACAAAAATGGATGAGAGAAAAAACTTTTTAAAGTTAGAAAAGTAAGTATTTAAAAAAGAAATGGATAAGTCATGATATTTTCACATTATCCGTATTGGTAAATTTGCCAGAAAAAAAAAATCAACTGACTAATAATGAGCTAATTAATACATTTTAGTAACTTTTGTTTCCCTTTTAGTTTGCTGTCACTAATTTTTGAGCTATGTTTTAGACTTTTGGTCTTACTGTAGACTTCATTATTCTTATCTGACACTTACTAGATAACTACTCTTTTCTTGCACAAAATATATCTTGATTCAAAGCTAGTTTTTTGAATATTTATTGTAGCTTCCTGAGGGGAGGGACCATGCCTTCTGGTAGTTTGTATTCCTAGAATTAAGTAAAATGCAAGACAGGAAATATTTTTAAATGAATAAATATTTGATGAATGGATAGATTAATGAGTAAATAAATTTTCCAGTAGAAGACTATATTAATAAAACATGAGTAAGCCTTTTTTACAAAGCTGGATTTGTTTTTTATAAACTCTGTAGAAAGAAGATAAATGTTAAATTTTTCATAACACTTTTTATCTTTGACCAACCAGGTTCACCTATTTCTTCTTACTTCTCTTGATGTCTCCAGTGCAAGCAGAATTGTGTATACATAGTTGTTGTTGTTCAGTCGCTCAGTTGTGTCTGACTCTTTGTGACCCCATGGACTGCAGCACTCCAGGCTTCCCTGTCCATCACCAACTCTCAGAGCCTACTCAAACTCACGTCCATCGCATCGGTGATGCCCTCCATCTCATCCTCTGTCGTCCCCTTCTCCTCCTGCCTTCAATCTTTCCTAACATCAGGCTCTTTTCCAGTAAGTTAGTTCTTCTCATTAGGTGGCCAAAGTACGGGAGTTTCAGCTTCAGCATCAGTCATTCAGTGAATATTCAGGACTGATTTCCTTTTGGATGGACTGGTTGGATCTCCTTGCAGTCCAAGGGACTCTCGAGAGTCTTCTCCAACACCACAGCTCAAAAGCATCAATTCTTTGGTGCTCAGCTTTCTTTATGGTCCAACTCTCACATCCATACCTGACTACTGGAGAAACCATAGCTTTGACTAGATGGACCTTTGTAGACAATGTAGTGTGTCAGCATTTTAATACACTGTTTAGCTTTGTCATAGCTTTTCTTCCAAGGAATAAAGAAAGAAAAAAAGAAAGGAAATGAAGTCGCTCGGTCATGTCCGACTGTGCGAAACCATGGACTGTAGCCCGACCAGGCTCTTCTGTCCATGGGAATTTTCCAGGCAAGAATACTGGGGTCGTTTGCCATTCCCTCCTCCAGGGGAATCTTCCTGACCCAGAGATTGAACCCAGGCCTCCCGCACTGCAGGGAGATGCTTTACCATTTGAGCCACTAGGGAAGTTTCCAAGGAGCAAGTATCTTTTAATTTCATGGCTGTGGTCACTGTTCCTGTGATTTTGGAGCTCAGGAAAATGAACACTCACTGTTTCCATTGTTTCCCCATCTATTTGCCATGAAGTGATGGGACCAGATGCCATGATCTTAGTTTTCTTAATATTCGGTTTTTAGCAAGCTTTTCCACTCTCCTCTTTCACCTTCATCAAGACGTTCTTTAGTTCCTCTTCACTTTCTGCTGTAAGTGTGGTGTCATCTGCATATCTGAGGTTATTGATATTTCTCTGGGCAATCTTGATTGCAGCTTCTGATTCATCCAGCCTGGCATTTTGCATGATTTTGCTGCCTAACATTTTACATGATTCATCTAGCCCAGCCCACTGCTTACATTAAATAATCTGGTTGACAATAAACAGCCTTGACCTACTCCTTTCCCAATATTGAACCAGTCAGTTGTTTCATGTTTGGTTCTAATTGTTCTTGATCTGCATACAGGTTTCTCTGGAGGCAGGTAGGTGTTCTGTTACTTTCATCTCTTTGAGAACTTTCCACAGTTTGTTGTGATCCACACAGTCAAAGGCTTTAGCATAGTTATGGAACAGAAGTAGATATTTTTCTGGAATTCTCTTAGTTTTTCTATGATGTGGCAGATGTTGGCCAGAGGAAATGCTAAATAGGTATTTGTTGGAGAAGTGAATACACAAATGATCCTTTTTATACTGATCATTATTGTAAAGAAATTACTAGACCTTGTTTAGAAAACAACAACAAAAAAGTGCCCATAAAACCAAATAACATAAAAACCATGCTTGTTTCTAAATACTTAAGTCACAAAGTAAAATTTGCAACCACTGGAAGGCTGGCAATATGATTTTTAATGTCATGTACTTTCTCATATAGAGAACAGGTTTTACAAAGTCTGGGGTTTCTTCATTTATTGGAGGGTCTAGCAGTGAATTTAGATGATTTATTTATGATCCACAGGTAGGGCTAGCTGGTGTCAGAACATGAATTTGGGATTAATATACACACACTACTATATATAAAATAGATAATCCACAACTCCCTACTGTAGAGCACCCGGCAGTATACCTAGTATTTTGTAATAACCTATGCAACTAAGTTCACATTCATAAGGAAAGGGAGTCTGAAAGTTTGTGTGCCCTCCCTTCCCCAGTCCTGCAATTTGAGGAATGTTACATTTTGCTGTAAACACCGGTGACTCTCTCCTGTGATGATTTTCAGGTTGATATGAATGGGTTGTAAATGAGTAGATGAAGAGATGGCAAGATGAGGAGGAATGCCTCAATTATTTGCTGTTATTTAAATTTGATTTAGTGTAAAGTGAGATTTAATTGTTTACATTAGGACTAATTAAGGGAGGAAACCCCAGGAAACCAGATATCATATGTTGAGAGCCTGCAAGAGGATAAAGAAGCATGTTTTCCCATACCAAAAGATTGGTAGTTGAGTTATATATATTAGTTGCAAAAAAAATAAGTTGTCTGAAAAGATTAGAAGTCAATACATATAACCCAAACTTATTGAATTACATGTCACAAGTGTTAAATCACCTCTAGACTCTTGTAGTTCCTTAGTACCAGGAATTAAATTTATCTGGATAGCAGCAGATAGTTTGTTTTTCAACGATTTAAAATATTTATAAGAACAACCAAAAAATAATTGCAATTTTCTGATAAAAGTAGCAGTCTGTTGTGGAGGAGGAGCTAAAAATGCTGGAATTCAATTTTTCTGTATCATAAATTACTAAAACTATGAAAGCAGTGTTACATTTTCAGCCTTTCAGATCTTTTAATATTATATTTTACTATGCACTTATTTATCATACATAGGGGTCAACAGTAATATGACAACAATCGTAAGCTTCCTAAATAGTAAGTTATTGAATATATTTCATGGCTTAATTTCATATATCTTTCTAACAAAAATGTGTGAGCCCAAGAAGTGTCAAGCATGAAGGCTTTGCTGTATGCAAAATTAATTGCTAAGTAATGTGTTTGAAGGCAGCATATCATTTGGCAAATGTATACATATTTAGTGAGGACCTGCTTCTGATTCAGAGGAAATTGAATATGATTCCTATAACACTGATAAAGGGCATAAAATAATTCTTTTTTCTTTTTTCTCCAAATAGTGCTCATTGACATATGTAGGATATTCCACCAGAGAATGCATAGGCAAATGAATTGACCTGTAGCTTATTTATTAAGGGTAAACTTCTAAAAAATAAAGCTGTATGATTATTACACTGTTCCTGTTTAATTTGACATTTACCTTTATTTACATCTTTGTTAACACGGAATTTTAAATTACTATAAATGTTTAGTGGAGTAGAAAAATGAGAATTTTGCATCTCCTTGGATTTGATTGTGTATTTTACTTTATTTCGAAAACATGTGAGAACTCCCACATACTTCTTTATAGGTGGCTGATTCTCCATATATTAGTATCTCTACCCCATTTCTCTGTTCACTATTCAATTCTAAGCAAATGTGTTTAAGAGAGACATTAAGTTCATTAAAGTGCTCTTTCTTTCAATTTCCTATCTATATTTCTGAAACTATAACCTTGAATTAATGGTTTTCTAAAATTTAACGTAATTTTAAATTAAACAACCAGTTGTGACAGTTGCCTAAATTTTTTCCTTTCATTTCCATCTGTGCCTGATGATTTGCTAGCTAAAATAGGTTGAAATATTGAGAATTGATGACAGTTGTGTATGATTCATTGTTGTTACAGTCACTAAGTTGTGTTCAGCTCTTTGTGACCTTATGGAATGTAGCTCTCTAGGCTTCTCTGTCCTCCACTATCTCCCAGAGTTTGCTCAGATTCATGTCCATTGAATCTGTGATGCTGTCTAACCATTTCATCCTCTGCCACCCCTTCCCTTTTTCCTTTAATCTTTCCCAGCATCAGTGTTTTTTCCAATGAATCAGCTCTCCGCATCAGATAAAGTATTCGAGCTTCAGCTTCAGCATCAGTCCTTCCAATGAATATTCACAATTGATTTTCTTTAGGATTGACTGGTTTGATCTCCTTGCAGTTCAAGAATGTCTCCTTCATACTTTTCCTTCCTATATGAGGAGATCACTTTCCTCTGAGCACGATTGTTTAGAAGCTACTTGTTCTAGGAATTAATCTCTGATTATTCCTCATTTCTTACAGTTTTTCTCAAATTTGAGATTCGTAGATTTTGCTCCTCATCTTGAGCTAATGATTCATTTCTCCTGAGAGATACCCACGGATGTGAGGAAGCCTTTGTATTATTTAAGTAACCTTTGTTATATGCCCCACAGACAGTACTGAGAAAAGAATTCCCAGAGTGACAATTTATCACCCCAAGGGAAGGGGAGAGAGGGCTTTACATCATCACTCACCATGAAATCTTGATTATGTTAAGGGACACTGGAAATTTTGTTTTAATGGACATTCGAAATAATTTTATTTAAAATGTTCTCCATAGATTGTAGAATTTCAAGTGAAAGTGGTATTTGTTTAAAGTTCAAAAAGATGAAAGGGACATCAATTTTGGGAGAAACAAGGAAAATTTATTGTGTGTTATTTGTTTATTGAAGATACTTTTGTCAAGAGTCAAAGTATGGATCTTGTTTTCTACAAAATGTGGATTAGGGAAAAGGGAATTAAAATGTTTCAGTAATTTACTGTCCAAGAGCATACAGTTATTAAATTAATACAGCCATGATTCAGATCTAAACTTATTTTTTTGCGGAGTCTATGTTCTTACTAAGTCATGCTAATCTTAGAGGAATAGGAAAGAAATGTTAACATTTCATGTATTTGCCTTCTTTCTAGAGAAGAACATGGAACATACTAGACTTTCTCTTTTGCTTGAAAATCATTCCTTAGCTTGTCACATTATTGAGTATTTTCTCATTATTCAGGCCTTGCGTCTAATTAATGTCAACCCTGAGAGAGACTTTTCATAGTCATTGTATGGGAAGCATCTTCCACGTTACATCATCCTATTTATTTTCTTTCTTAGTAGTTCTAATATCTGTAAATACTTTATTTGTGTATTTTGTTTCCTCAAGTTCTGTTATGCAGATTAGTACTTGACACACATTGGCATAATTAATAGCTGTTGGTTTAGTGAATGAGTACAACTCTTTATGTATTTTGGCTTCCTTGTAAATATCTACACATAAACTTAACAAGTACCATTTCCTCAAAAAATTTCTTAAAAGAAATAATTAAAACTGCACTTAGGTTTTAATTTCCAGTTGTTACAGTGGCAGTCAAAAGTTATTTTAAATGAATAATAAGTTATATATAAATTTCCATGAAAATCATTGGGAATTCTTAATTGAAACTGGTTTACTGAGAGTAGTCATTTCTGTAATTCTTACGTTAATTTCCCACACAAGACCCACTTTTGCAAGCATATCTTAGTAGTTGAGTTATTAAGTAGATTGTACCTTACACAAAAACATGGTAATCTCTCACTGATTTGGAGGATTTATATGATTTTAGTTTTTGCATGAAATAGGTTCTGAGGACTGTGTATAGCATGCATTGGAATAGTACAGGTCTTAACATTAACCAAGGGTGAAGTTAAAGTATAGAATTGTTAGTGGCAACAAAATGCTTTCATTCCAAGAATACAAAATGCTATCTGTGGCTATAAATAAATTATACGAAGTTATTTAAGAACTGCATTATGCTTCTAGATAGAAGAATTTAAGATCTATTTTATGTAAAATAGTGATTACTTTTTAAACTTAGAGAAGCAGAAAAAAATTCCACTAATTTAAGTAGTTTTTCTTAAGTAAATTTAAGTGGGAACTTTCTCCTTTTAGACTACCTGTTGTTAGAAAGGATAGACGAGAGAAAATAAACCTAGTAAAATATTTCTAGTGATCTAATAGTAGCCAATTGATTCTGCTTTAAAAACTACAGTATTTGATGTCAGAATTCTAATGTGTCTTGGCAATAAATAACTTTTTATTAATGTTTGATGATTACTAAAAGCACAATGTTTTAAAATGTCTACTTTTTAAAAATAACAAAAAGTAGCCTGGGTGGAATAGTATTTTGTTTTAATAGTGGACAGGGTAGCATTGTTGCTGAGCCCTTGGGAAGAGGGGAACTCCGTTGTGGGTGTCTCTAAAAACAAACCAAACTTCTTCCTCTGGTTTCTGACTTCCCTTTCTCTGTGCATGTGGGCCAATGCCTTGTATCCCTTTTTAGATCTTCATTAAAAGAGTCAGAGGCAGAGGCAGTTCTATTCATGTATAAGAGAGAGAGAGAGGAAAAAAAAAATCCACATTTGAAAGTAACTAGTTTGTGAAAAATACCTGTTTATATGCAGATTGATTTTTATCCACAGATACTTTTTAAAAGGTATGATTGTACTCTGCTTTTCCCTACTTGGTATTGCTAATACTAAGTATTCAAATGAAATAGTTATAAAATTCAAATATTTAATTGAAAAGTAAAGAATAAGCAATGTTTTTAAAATTTTTAATCCATATGATATTTGCACTTCATTTGAGTGAATGTCAGGAATTAATTTATTCATCTATAAAGAACCAAGATCTGTTTCATTTACTATTTATTTTAGATTGTTATCTATCTATGTTTTGTGACCACCCTACCTTCTAGATTTTTTGTGAGATGGAGGCTGTAGTGGTTCTTAAAATTTTGGAGCTTGGAGACTTCGTAGAGAACCTGGTAAAAGCTGGGCAACAAGTCCCAGATAAATGTGAAGGTTTACATAGACACAAAGTGTATTTGTGAAATCTGCTTAATAATAAAATTCAGCTTTGGATAGGAGTGTGAATCTCTGCTACTGCTAAATCCAAGAAATTGGTGATTTTCTTTTTCACAATTTAATTTTATTTTAGTAAACTTCTATGTGGAAATAATTTCAGGTATACAGGAAAGTTGCAGAATAGTACAAATATTTCCCTTATAGCCTTAACCAAGACTTCCCAATTGTCAAATTTTGCCACATTTGTTTTTCTCTTTCTCTTAGAATTGTACTGTTCTTATGTTGGAGAACATCATTGTTTTTAGAAAACGCACAAAATTATTTAGAGGTAAAGGGTATTATGTCTGCAACTTACTCTCAACTGTTGCATAAAAAAATAAGAAAATAGCATAATTACATTTTAAAAAGGATAAAGAGTCAGAAATCAGAAAATGCTAAAATGAAGTCCCAGATCTCAATATTTATAACCTAGGACAAGTCACTCTCTCTGAGGTTCAATTTCTGCATCTGCAAAATCAGAGTAATATCTACCATAGGGGATTAATGAAGCATTAAATATAAGCTATTCTTAAAGCACCTACCCTAACATAAAGAAAATGTTTAGTGTGAGCTCCTTTTATTGCCCTAGATACCATAAGCAAAATATGAACTTATTCTTCCTTAAAAAATATTTGAAACTGGTGATATTGTTGAAGAGAAACCAGACAAGTTTTAATTTGCACTTAGTTAAAATGTAGGGGAGACATGCATTAACTAAAAAAATGATAAATGGGGCTACTTTTACAGTTATGGTTCTTGATGCAGTGGTCACGCACTTCTATCCTTGCCCACCCCGCTTTCTTAATTTATTTTCCACAGTTTGGCAAAAGTGAATTCGGTAAAAAGTAAATTGGGTCCTTTTCTTTCTCTATTAAGAAAGCTTTATTGGCCTCAATTAGCTTAAACCCCTAAGTGATCTAACTTATGATTCTCTCTCCAACTAGCATGGAGCCAGTATTCATTAGGGTTCCTTGACTTCAGGCATGTTGGACTCCATATAGTTTCTATAAACACCCGAGGGCTTTCACACTGTAGTTTGTTTATTCCGAATCATCTGCCTTTCCCTTGCTCACAATAGCTTTTTATTCCCTTCTATTTTAAAATTTAAATGTTCTTATTTCAGAGAAGTTACCTGCCCAATTAAAACCCTTGAGATCTTTGAGTTACATTACTTTAAAATACAATGTAGAGATAAACAGATCGGTTTTTTTTAATGGAGAGTAATCTTGCTATTTCTTTCTTAATAAAATCCAATTATGATTGGCTACCCCTATTACTAATATTAGATATCTATGCATAATGACTCTACCATGTCCAGATTGGACAAGTAGGAAATGTATATTTTCTTTTATGAAATGATAGCAAAAAGAAATTTGTGATAGTCATTATGAGATTTGTATGAAATTAATGACTTGGCTTGTGCCAGACAGTTATTCAGAGTTAATTTCATACATACTGGTGTGTGTATCTTCACATAAAACTTTTTATCCACATTCAAGAGAGTTTTTATAAGAGGAGAATAAAATGAGGTTAATTTATTAATAATACATTTTGGTAACCTAACAGTTGTTCAAACTGAAGGCTTGTACAAAAACTTATATTTACTACTAATTATCTAAATTGCAATACTTGGACTCCTTAGATCTTTTTTAGCATACCTACTTAATCCAAAAACAAGGAAAAACTAGTGTTTCTTTTCTATTTGTACTTGAGATGTTCTAAGAGAAAAACTGAATACTCCTATTTATCCTTTCTTGAAACATTTTGATATATGAAAAAATGACTTTATAAAATAATATTTCTAATTGTAAGAATCAGTTTTCAAGTAGAAGAAAGGTGCAAGTGGGTTTTTCTTAGTCATTTCAAATAATAGTTTTATATTTTAGAAAGTACCATAATGATAATCTAATTTTAGCTTATTTGAAAATTATGGACTATGAGGTTATTTTCAAGATACAAGAATATAAACTGCATTTTAAGTTGACAGAACTAGTTCCAATGATTGCATTTATATGCAGACAAAGAATGTTATTAAATGATCAAGGTTTGGGTTCTTACTGCTTTTGTTGTGGTGGTGGTGGTTTAGTTGCTAAATCATGTTGGACTCTTGAGACCGCATGCTCTGTGTAGCCTACCAGACTCCTCTGTCCATGGGATTTCTCAGACAAAAATACTGGAGTTGGTTGCTGTTTCCTTGTTAGCAGAGATAAAACAACCAAAAACATAACTTAAATTTGGGAAGGTGTTGTTTTTCATTTTTCTACTCATGAAAATTTTTATGTTTATATTGGTTGGCATTTATGTAAAACTACCTTTCAAAAATCTCTGTAACCCCTTAACTAGTTAGAGCATTAGTAAATGATAATCTTCTTAACCTTTTTAGAAGGCATTATTTTTATTGTCTGATCAGGTTTATGATAAATAAGAAATGAGTATATTGTTGATGGAGATTGAAAAATAAAACTGTACTTTTCAAGTTATAGTTCATTAGATCTTACTTTATTTCCCATTAACTTTAAATATTAATTTGTCCCTGGACACTGATACCCAGAGAAGTTAGAATTGTTTAGATATGTAGCATATGTTTTTAAGATTAGAATCTAGATTGGTTTGTTTCCTTCCTATCTGTTTTGTAACTTCAGAGGAAATATAGGTGGCTGCAGTAGTAAGAAAAACTTAAGTTAGATCACATCCTGCTGAACTTTAGATTTTCATGGATATGGAGACAGTGTTTCCTAAAAGGCTGATTTAGTCTGAAAACTTTCAAGTAGTAGAATCACCTCCTCTCCCTGTAAAGATTTTTATCAATTTATAAAACATATTAGTTTAGTCTTCAGTATTTTTATTTTGAAAATGCTTGTGATGCTGATGATTTGAATATTTTCTGTAATCTTTTCTATTGACATATTCCTCTCACAAGGACTTAATTTATTCACGCTGCATTAAGTGTTCCTTCTCACTGAGTTTGTGTTTCAGTCTGGTTCTTGCAATACTCATATCAGGTTAGATAGAAGGAGGTATATGTCTCTGGAAATTGTGTTAAATATTGTGTTTTTGTTTCTGGAAAATTGCCAACAGAAGATGTGAAGATATTTTTATACGTATATCTACATAGGTATATTTTGTACAATGTAGGGCTAGTATACAGCTAATATAATAATGACTTTCCCATTGTGATGGTTTAGAAAATATTTTAGCATTCATTAGTGTAAAGGAATGCTGACAAGTCTATGGTGTGCAAAAATAAATAAAATAATATAAGGAACATTTATTGTTTCTTGGTAGATCATTTGTCAGCTTTATTAGCTTGAATGCTCAAGTTTTCAGAGAACATGCAGGGTTAAAATAAGCAAATTTGTGGTGTGAAACCAGTATGTGGAGTGTGGATTAAAATAAGAACAAACTAAGTACTATATTTATTCTGTATTACTGCATCTTGTAGAGAAAATGATGAAGTTAAAGCTCAAGTTTATTTTTAATTCAGGGTCTTGACTGAAAAGTAGAGGCATTTTCAGCCACCTACCTATTTCAAAGGTGGGATGGATAGACACCTGCTGTTAACATGCTTTAAGGAAAATGAAGGGATGTAAATGAGTTTTGGTGATTTGCCTGCCTCTGAATATAAATGAAGCTGAAAATCTGTCCTGTGCTCTTAATAGTGAACTACTAGAGTGCTCAAACCTTTGCACAAAAAGTAAAGGCTGTTTTAAGGGATTACTATTAGTTTATTTTAATTATTTATTATGTGAATACTTCTTAATACCAGATGATTAAATATAATTCCATTAAAATAAATACTTATATAGTCATTAATATTTCTCTCTAATTACTAGTGGTGAAAATGCTTTGACACATACTGATTGAAATGTAGAAAAACCTATTTTATTTGAAAATTATAAATAATAGATCAAGGTTATGACTAAATATTAGAAAGAAAATGGAGTAGCCTTTAAGCACAAAGTCAACTTAGCTAAAGCAGTAAAAGCACTTTTAGAATTCAGATGCCTTCCACATGACCTGATGCTGATGAAACTTGCCAAGTGTAATTAGACAGCAGGAAGCTGGAAATTTTTAAAAAACATGGATTGTATATTCTATGAATGGTATTGTAATCTCAGAGTAGAGAATGAGGGAACTAGAGATAGTCACATGATTCTTAGTGCCCCTCTCAAAATGGCACTATCTAATTCTCAACAGTGTTCACATCCAAAGTGCCAGTATTGCTAAAAAGACCTTCAGTTTTGCTTTAGTTATCCCTTAATAAAGTCTACTATGGGCTTACCGTCCTTGTAATGGTTGTATGTCAAGATAAGAACACAAACATTAAAACTCTGTAATATTAAATATGACTAGAAAGAGAGGATTGTGAAAATTGTATTTGAATACTTATTTAATTCCAAAGTTCTGTTATTAGTTGTTTGAATTGTTTAATCTTAAGAATGTATAAAGAGTTTCCTAGATCTTTTCCCACTGATAAACTTGCAAAACCACAAAGTCATGATTCATCTTGTATGATGACTGTTCCAACATGCCTTCTTTGTTTTCATCTTTGGCATTGAAGACTGGCCATTCCACCCTTTCTGCATGCCTCTGTTTGGAAACAACTTAATTGTATGATATTGTCATAA
This sequence comes from Antilocapra americana, assembly GCA_007570785.1. NCBI lineage: Eukaryota > Metazoa > Chordata > Mammalia > Artiodactyla > Antilocapridae > Antilocapra > Antilocapra americana. The sequence continues at coordinate 19,613,043 of ML661344.1, forward strand.
TGTAGCTTAAGCCCTTCTGAAGATCACAGGTCAAGCTGAAAATTAAAGGTGAGCCTTGCTTTATAGTGTCAATTAGATCTGAAGTTTCTCATTGTGAAATAACAGAGAAGCAACATCTTAGAATTAATTAATGTGCTTAGTCACTCAGTTATGTTAGACTCTCTGAGACCCCATGGACTGTAGCCCTCCAGGCTCCTCTGTCCATGGGGATTCTCCATACAAGAATACTGGAGTGGGTTGCCATGCCCTCCTCCAAGGGATCTTCCCAACCCAGGAATTGAACCGAGACCACCTGGGAAGCCCTAGTATTTATTAATATGTGCTTGTAAATACCATTTTGTGATTAAATCTGTCTTTTACACTATGTCATGTAGATGTAAAGGAAAGAAGATTGAATGGAAAAGTCATTTGCTAGTTAGTTTTAAGGGAAAAATGTTTAAATTACCAAGAGAAAACTTTCAGTCTTGATTTGCTCAAGTTACCAAAAGGAAAATACTTGCTTGCCTGTATTCTAAACTCTTAATTCTATGGGCTGCACACACTTTCTTCTACAAATCTCTGCAGCAAGAGACCTTGTCAAATAGAAGTGGGGACTAATGGGAGGCAGCCTAGGAAAGGTGGCTCATTTACAAGCAGCTGTTTGCTACTGTCAGAACAAAGGCAAATCAGAGTTTCATTAAGGGAATATGACGGGCAGAGTGAACAACTGTCCAGCTGCCATCCCACTTCCCTAATAATACTTATCTTCTGCTGTTTGGTTGAAAAATTGATTGACTAGAGTAGGTATTTCTCAGGATATGGGGCAAAATTTATAAGAAAATAAAGATAACATTTTTATCATTAAAATTACAGAATTATTAAGTAAAATTAAATGAAAATGAAAGTTGCTCAGTCGTGTCCAGTTTTTCAACCCCATGGACTGTAGAGTCCATGGAATTCGCCAGGCCAGAATATCCCTTCTCCAGGGCATCTTTCCAACCCAGGGATCGAACCCAGTCTCCCCTGTTGCAGGCGGTGTCTTTACCCATTGAGCCACAGGGGAAGCCCAAGTAAAGTGAAAGCACCTAGGTTTTGAGTAACCAAAACATTGTGAATAACATTACTTCCTATAGACTTTTAATTATACCAGTCATTGTTAGGTAGTATTTATACCATATTTTGATTAGATTATTGAGGTACTTTGGGAAATTTGGAATAACAGTTAAATCTTCTTCTTTAAAATAGTAATTGAGTGCAGTACTCTCTTTACGTGTTCACATGGAAAAAGATTTGCATTTTATTTTCAGCTTGATATATAATCTGCCCTTTTGTGATTGTTTTTGGAGGGGGACTTAGGGTTTACTATGTGACTTATGTGCAGATGTGAAATGAAGAACATTGCCCTTATCTGGCATCTGCATTTTTTAAATATTGCTTTTAAAATGTTCCAGAGAGGTACATTTTCTTCCAACCAGCCTCTTTATTGCAGTTAATAATATGTCCTTCACTTGAACTTTTCCCCCCATAAATCAATTATTCATTTGCTGTAGTAGTTCAACTTTTTCAAGTGCATAAAGGAGAATATTGTATATCAAGTGCTTGTGGAATAAATCCTTACTCATTTGAGTAAGAACCAGACCTTGAAAATTTTCACATTTTTATGTCTTTGCGGAATGGTTAAGGTACTTCACAAAGTTGACATTTCTAAAAAAAAATTAGCATATTTGAGCTAATTTTTAGAATACTGAGAAAAGCCTAACTATCAAAATGCTTTCCACATGTGATTTTGTATAACTGCATTCACAAATATGAAAAGTTTTTAGTGCTTGCTTAAAGTGGACTTCAGGTTGATTTATCATATGCTTTGAATATGTTCCTGAAATTTTTGTTTTTTTTTAAATTTTTTATTTACTTACGGCTGTGCTGGGTCTTCACTGCAGCGCAAACCTTTCTCCTGTTTTGGCAAGCAGGGGCTACTGTAGTAACACATCTCGGGCTTCACAGTGCAGGGTCTTCTCGTTGCAGCGGCTTCTCCTGTTGTGGAGCACAGGCTCTAGGGTGTTTGGGCTTCAGTAGTTGCGGCTCCTGGGCTCTAGAGCACAGGTTCCATAGTTATGGGACATGGGCTTAGTTGCTCCTTGGCATATGGGATCTTCCTGGCCCGGGATTGAACCCATGTCCCTTGCAGTGGCAGGCAGATTCTTTACCTCTAAGCCACCAGGGATGCCCCTGAAATATTTTTTAATGCAGATACTTGTATATTAATCTCTTGTCTCATTTACTTCTATCAGAACATTGTATGTAATCTACTGTGAAATATTTAAAAATCTCAACCTGTTTTTAAGGCTGTACTTATATATATTATTTTCTTATAAAGCTCTTAATAATACTAAAGTGGGCAATATGTGATCTTTTATACTCATTCAGAGCGCTATGAAATTACTTTTTCCATTGCTTAGGCCATTTCACATCATGGGAGAAATCCCTGATTTATTCTTCACAGAGCTTTTTATGTAATAATAACAAGTAGAGTTACTTGACTGTCAATAAATTCTTGTTTACCTTAAGTGATTAAGTTAAAGTCTATAGAAGTTTAAAAGGGACTTAGAATATAATTTAATCCAGCCCTTTCATTTTTGATTTGAAGAATGGTTCATGACTTGATGTTTATTCAGGTTAACATAGTAAGTTAGTGGCAGAATCGAGATAACTCAAACTGAGAAAAAAGTTGTTAAAAATTCTTGACTTTCAGTGTTACTTCCTGCCCTTGGTTTATACAGCTAATCTACTTTTCACTGATTGATAGATTCTCAGCTGTAGTTTCCAAGCTATGAACAAGTAGGATATGTATTACAACAATCAGCCTCTTATGTAGTAGAGTCAAAAGTGGAATTGATTCTTTTCCCCAGACAGGATTCTCTGGGTGCTCATCTTAACCACCCCTCAGCCTATAATGTTGAGTCTTAATTCCTATTTCTGTCTCCCTAGTCTTCACCCTTTATAATAATTTTTTGAGTGCCAGTGAAGTAACAATGTTTTGTTAAGATAGGTATTCTGTCTTAACATAAAATGGGATGGTTCTCAGCATTCACTTACAAACTAAAAAATTTTTGCTTTTATCTCTGCATCAAAATGGCTTGCTGCGATTGACATGACTAAGATGACCTGCCGTCGTGCTTGAGAGCATGGGGGCCAGAGTGGTTGAGGATGAATCTTAACATGTTCAGTCTTTTAACAGGAGTGCTCAGCTGTTGGTGACTTTGGCCAGTTAACCTCTTTTGCATTGTTTTACTTATCTTTAAAACGAGGATCTAATAGTATTTCTAGGAGGATCCCAACCCAGGGACCTTGCCCTTAGAGTTTGTTGTGTATGGCTGGGTTATACGCTTAGTATTAATCAAAACTCTTTAAAATGTTTGTCAGGTATTAATCATGAGTCAGACTTGACAAAGGTAGTTTAACTGTGTTTGAAATTAAAAAAAATCCTGTAAATCATGTTTACAAATTTAAAAACAGACTAGGAATATTTATAAGAACTATAGTTTTCCATTTGTTTACTGTATTAAAATACTGTGTAATTTCAATGAATAGGCATTTATAGTTCCTGGTTCTAAAATTGTACTATAATTTAGAGGGGAGTTTTATTCTCCTTTGGTAAGCATCAAGAGATTCAGGGAAGCCATAGTTTTCCATGTGAGTAAATCGCGTCTGGTCAAAGCCCATCCTTTACTTGCAGGAAGACTAGAAGACTCTCACGGTGGCCTTCTTTGCCCTTCTTCCGTAACATAACCTAGGATGATGGTTTCTCACTAAATACACAGTTTAAGCACTTGCTATAGGTGCTGTAGGTTCCAGATTATACATATATAGAAATTACTTTAATAATTACTAACAGTATAGGTCAGAAATCTATTATTTGATTTAACATTTTTATAATAATTTATTTGTAAATAAACATCTCTTTTCCCATCTCAGTGAATACCGATAACTTACATTTTTGGAAAATGTTTCAAAATAGATGAAAATTTAAAAATCTATGAAATTCAAGTTACTGTATATATGTTTTTTAAATTATACATTTATAGGATATTAATGTTTGGGACATAGCCTATCTATATGTATGAATAAATTTGAAGACATCACGAGAAGAATTGATAGGAAGTTTGAATTCTAGTTGTTTGCTTTGTTTGCTAGCATACTTCTTGACTTAGTATAAAAGCTAGATTTTAGAAAATTTATTTATACTTTTAAAAAAGCGTATGTTTAAAGATTATTCTTTTGTTTGAAAGTTGTAAATAATAAATGAAGAATGCTTTTTTACATGGCACTGAATCAATCTGATTCATTTTTCTATTTCTGAATTTCTGTCATTTAATGGTCTCCTTTTTGGAGCAAAGGAGGACATTTATTCATTGCTTTGTCCAAATAATGCTACTGCACTACAGATGGTCATTTTCCAACTTGAATGTCTTCACAAATGGAATTAAAATAGTATCATACCAGAGAGAAATGTTATAATGTGTCCCTTTCAAATTAAGAGGTCATTCTTTTCAACTATTTTGTAATTATAAAATAGCTCAACATCACATAAAAGGCTAAGAGCTAGAGTAAATGGCATCATGGGAAACCTGAAATACAGGCCTGTGTGGTTCTTGTCTTATTCTTGAACACACTAGAAATTATGATTTTCTTAAAAGGATACACACTGTATACTACATGTATTTTGGTTCTACTGGATTCTAGTACAGTTAGTTCATATCAGAAGTTTGCAGTTTTAAAGCTTAATACATTCTGAAAGAACGAACCTCTGCCTAAAACCATTTCATTAAATTGAATCAATGAAATCACATATAATAAATAACTTATCTGCCTCTTCCTTTTACACATACCTCAACCCTCTCAAGATGTGATCTGTACCTCTGATTGGCTTTGAGACTTGAATTATCCCCAGTGTAGGACCAGACTGAAGATAGCATTGTAGGGTTAGAAATTCAACATAATAGATGAATAGATTTGGAGTCAATATGATTGGGAAATGCCTGGAGAAAAGGAACTATTTTTATTTATTTATTTATTTTTTTATTAGTTTTGCCAAACAATGACATGATGTCACCATGGGTTTACATATGTCGCTCTCCAGAACCCCCCTCCCTCTTCCCTCCCCCCGGGAAATCTCGTTGTACCAGTCCCACGCATCAATCCTGGGCCGGCTATTGATTAGACATATGATAGTTAACATGTTTCAATGCCATTCTCCCATATCATCCCACCCTTTCCCTCTTCCACAGAGGCCACGAGTGTATTCTATACATCTGTGTTCCTTTTGCTGTCTCGCACGCTGGGATCTCGTTACCGTCTTTCTAAATTCCATATATATTCGTTAATATACTGTATTGTTGTTTTTGCTTGTGGCTTACTTCACTCTGGATAATGGGCTCCAGTTTCGTCCATCTGAGTAGAACTGATTCAAATGAATTTTTCCTTAATGCTGAGTAATATTCCATTGTGTATATGTACCACAGCTTTCTTATCCATTCGTCAGTTGATGGGCATCTAGGTTGCTTCCATGTCCTGGCTATTGTAAATAAAGCAGCGATGAACATTGGGGTACACGTGTCTCTTTCAATTCTTGTTTCCTCAGTGTATATGCCCAGCAGTGGGATTGCTGGGTCATATGGCAGGACTATTTGCAGTTTTTTAAGGAACCTCCACACTGTTTTCCATAGTGGCTGTACTAGTTTGCAATCCCACCAACAGTGTAAGAGAGTTCCCTTTTCTCCACATCCTCTCCAGCATTTATTACTTGTAGATTTTTGGATTGCAGCCATTCTGACTGGTGTAAAGTGATATCTCATTGTGGTTTTGATTTGCATTTCTCTGATAATGAGTGATGTTGAGCATCTTTTCATGTGCTTGTTAGCCATTTTTATGAAAAGAACTATTTTTAAAACACAGAGTCATTATTGAAAAAACTTGGAGAATTAAGGATACTTAGGGGTAAATGCTTGAAAAACTAGAATCATTACAGTTGCAGGTAAATCTTTTGCTTTGACTTTTCTCTGCTACTAAATGGCCACTAAATAAGTAGCCCAGGGCAAGAGACTTAGAACTGGGCTATCATTTCTTCCTCTAGAACATTAGCCGATTGGATTAGACAAATCTTAAGGCCATTTTTTAAGGTTTGTAATTAATTGATGGGAGATGAATTGCTCAATTCAGAATGAAATTTTTGAAATGCATTTGACAATGAGGCAGGTATATCTGTAATGAAATGTAAATTTCTTACAATGACAGTTCTTCATGCCTCTGGTAAAAAATAATCAAGTGTTACAGAAAGTAAAATATAGAACAAATAAATTTGATTTTGGGCTCTAATTACTAACACTGAACAAAACACGTCCTTTAAATATGTTTAGATTTGGTCTCTCATCTGAACAGTGGTAATAATACTTTGAGTTCCTCACTGTGTCTGAAGAGATATCCTAATGTTTTGTCCTTTTCCAAGAGTGACTATATGTATATCCTTATAAGTGCCCTTGTTGAAAGGCTTTCTAGCATTTTACTTGAGCCTCAGATAATGTTGGAGGATTTATTTCTCAAGTAGTTGGATGTTCTTTGCCTCCTGAAAAGTAAAAGAAATGAAACAACCTAATCTGATTTTTACAGAGATGAACGATGAAGTCAGTCTGAGTTCTTAATCAAGGTTTCTCTGGAAAGTTTAAAATCTCTTAGCCCTGCCTCTTCAAATTCTGCCTTTTATTACAAGAGCATCTCTCAGTCTTTAACATTGTGGTGGCGTTACTTACCCCGGGCACCGACTTCATTTCCTTCTATGTTTGTGTGAAATATACTCAAACTGCATATTATGGATGCATAGGTTTATATTCTCCTGTGAAACTATATATCGTTATGAAATGGTATGCGATTAATGGATCCAGGCCACAAAATGATGTGGTAGACCTTTGGGTGGGGAGTGTAAAGCCGTAATTCCTGTGCTTTGCTTAAATACTAACCCCATGTTAACGCTTATATTTCTTTCTCAAATTACTTATGTTATTTTCAAGTGTTACAAATAGCACTTAGTAATAAGCAAGCGAGCCAGCCATCTTTGAGATTGTTTTTCCTCCTGGTTGTCCATCCTCCTTTGTTATCTGTCTTGTTCATCCTTCAGGGTTAAAGTGAAATCTCTCCTACATCACACCATCTTTCCCAGTTCCAATTCTTACGTATCTCCCCTTATCCTAGTTTTTATACCACACAGTTTTTGTCCCCTAATTATTTACTTATATATTTCTTTGGAGGGAATCATTTACGTAGACCCAAGAGATTGTTTTCATCTTGCCCTAAAGCTGCCTTGGCCTATGCTAAAGCACCAAGTGGTGGTTGATGAATATTGATTGACTCATCAGTTTGTTCTTTCTTCTCTTTATCCAATTTCTTTCACTGAGGTTGAAAATTGTCTGGTGATCTACACCGCCTTTTTTCTGGGTCCACCATCTCAACTGATCTCCCTGATTTTCTGCAATGCTAACATAGATGCATATACTATGGAAACCTTTAAATTTATATACAATTTGCACAGTTTATTTTCTGATTTTAGGTATCTGGGGAGAATTAGGAAGATAAGAGAAATAATGATTCATGACATTTGATCGAGCTAGACATGGGAAAGTTGTTTAAACAGCCAAACATCAGCTTGGTGCTCAGTCAGAGGTGGTTTTTCCACATAATCCTTGTGGCTTGCAATGTTTACTGATTTCTGTTACCACTAAGAGGCACTGATTTCTATTATCGCTAAGAGACACTGCTTTCTAGCAAACTTACTCAAGGACTTTGTCATGCAAATATACTGCTCATAATTACTACATAGATTCTAAGCTCTTTTGATATTCATCAAGGTAAAAGTCATTTTTACCTCAAAAATTACAGTTAAAAAAAAAAAACCCTTTTTAATTTTGCAGTTAAAAAAAAGTCATGCTTTTTGCAAAGTCTGTCCAAACAAGCAGAGCTGTTATGTGGATAATGATATAGCAAATGTGAAAGCACTTTGAAAACTTAGAAATATTGTAAATATACAAGTTAACTTTCTGGTTAGAAGGTAACCCTGAGGGAGACATTAAATGCCTTTTGTATTCATGACATCTTTTAAACTGAAGCCAGTTCTCATAAGATGCTTTACTAGATCCTTTCAGCTAGTTCCAGGAGATAATTTAGACCTTACGTATCCATTGACTGTAATGAATCAGTTTCTCTCCAATGTAGCTAGAAGAGCAGAGTTAGAAAAATAAACCCTAGATCATTTTATGTAGAGCTTTATTCTTTTGTGAAATTCTTAAGAAAAGCTAAAATAAATAAATAAACAACCATCTGACTTAACTTTCATTTATATAAAACTTTATTTCCTCACAAATATGTTTTTGTGAGCTTTCCCCTTCTACATTATTATTTGACCCAAATGGTTAGTGGTTAAGATGTATTGACTATACAATGTAGTCCAAATCTGGTTGGCCCTAGTTGTTTTCAAAGTTTAAAATGGTGTAGCCATGTTTTATTGACAGCATTTTTTCTACTTAATTATGTCTTTTGCTGGCAGCTCAAACTGTCTCTATTTACTTTTATTTAGAATGCAGCTGGCAACAGCAGTTGGTTTGTGAAACCAAAGCACATAATTAACTTCCCCAGTTAAGGTATGGTGTGTTTCATTGGAGAGTAAGGCTTTTATGGAGCATGCTGCTTTAGTCTGAGAAGTTATGCAATTTATTTTCAGCATAATGAATTTTATTAGAAGAGAACTTAAGCAGAGAATTTAAAAAAATGTGTAACGTTCTAATATCATCTGAGTACTAAAGTATACTACAATAGTACTTTAATTTTGTTTTTAATAGCTCAATCAAGAAGATCAGATATCAATATTCAAATATCAGATTAACTGTAGTTCGGCAAGTAGGAACATTTGGGGACATGTTCTTTTCACATCTATTTGCGTTAATAATTAAGCTTTACCTGTATTGCTTAGATGGCAGTTTATGAAGAAACAAATACCCCCCTCCCTCTATTTTCAAGGATACTTTGTAGTTACTAGTTGTAAAAGAAAATAAATAAGTCCTTTTAGTTGAAACAAGAAATGGAGAGAAAGTATTTAAATAATAAATTTCATAGTATAAGATTAGTATGTCCTGGCAACTTACTGGTTTTCTACTGATATTTGTACCAAACTTTGATCCTAGATCTTCTTTTTCCAGGTGTCAGACAGTTTAGTTTAATTATTTTTCCATTTCTAGTACTCTACCTGAATTTCCTTAATTATTACACTTTTTTTTCATTAAACTAGTTACTTTCTTTACTTAGCTGCTTATTCAAGACAGTTTTCTTTGTTTTTTAAAAACTTAGGTACATAGTATTTTTGAGATAAATATTATAACCACAGTAGTAGGACACCATACAAAGATTAAAAGAAAAAGTCTTTAGTTGCTATTTTTTTGTACTCATAAGTGTTTTGATTGTTACACTTTTTCTCTGGTTTCAAATGAAACTATTTCTCCATCACTTATCTGAATTAAGCAACCCTGTGTTTGTGAATGATTTGTTAAAGAATCCTGACAGCTTTTTGTTTCTGGCACTATATGTTGAGAGAATGTAGCTTCCTAGACCCTACTGCAGAATTTTCTTTAATATGTTAGCAAACATTCTGACCTGTTCTTCCAAATTGTACAGTTTACTTGCCTGGTATTTTAATTTTAAATGGAAATGGAAAAATTGTTAATATTGTTGAAAGCTAAAATTTAATTGAATGCTTTCTGAGTAAAACAGTTACTGACCGAGCTCAACATTACATATGTATTTTTCATATAATACTATATAGTCAGTGTTATTATCTTTTTTGCTAGTTAAGTGTGACAAGCTCTAGAGAAACTTGGCTTGTGTGTGAGCCAATATTGAGTTTAAATAAATAAAAGAGAAAAGAATGAATGTGTACGTTGAATTTTGGAAGTTGTCCTGCTGATAAGGAAGATAATTTTCATTTCAGTGTAGACTGATAGCATTAAAAATACACTGGTAATTTTACTTTTATACCATTTAATGGTTGAAGTGAGTAGAGAAAGCTTCAAAATTGAGTGATCTAATTGAGCATTCCAGAATACACAGCAATTTGAATTCAAGAAATACATTTGAAAGCACATGAGAATTATATTAGAAAACAAATAGTTTTAATAAAATACAGTTAAGGAAATCAAAATAATTAATAGAAAGCAATAGAAGCAGCATATAGAATTAGAGACATAAAACTGCCCATTTACTTCAGGATTTTATTTTATAATAGTTACTTAAGATGACTGATATATGAAAATAGACATAAGGAGAAGAAAGTTAAGTAACCCATTTGAGCTAATAATACATATTTGGCACTGCTTTTTTAGTGTTTTATTTATAATATTTGGTTTATAAATATTAATATTTAAATGTAAATGTTTGTCTTATTAAATGCAATATTTGATCTTTATTTTCAAAGGGATTAAAAAGTTTATGTTTACCTCTAAGACATTAATGATTGCTGGTTCACAAACAGATCTTGTGACAACAAATCAGTACAAACTTTCCACACACACAGCTGCTAAAACGTGCCATGGAGACATGTTATTGTTATCTAAAGCTTGATAGGAATATACTGCTGCTGACTAGTTAATTACTGTCTCTGGATAGAAAAGGCAAAGCCTTGAATTCAGTGTGTGTATGGTCGCATGGCCCTGTTCAGTCAGGCTCAATGCATGTTACATGATTGCCTGAGAGGAACAGAAAAGCTCCTTTCTCAGTCTCTGACCAGAATTTATGATAAGGATTGGTGTCAGAGGGGGCAAGGTGGGGATCACAGCACTTACGGCAAAGGCAAAGTAGTTTCCTTGACAACCAGATTGAAGATTCATTGTGATTTATTATTTACTATTTCAAAACCTCGTTCTGTGATTTAGTTAAGCATTGGAATTTCCGTAAACTCTGCCCCCGCCCCCCTAATTTGAATACCCTATTACTGTTGTAAAAGTGTACACTGAAACAGTCCCAAACTGATGTTACTTGAAGACGGACAAATTAGGCATGCCCTGTAGCTTTGTGAATTTCTAGGCAGGTCACTTAGATAGCAGTTACCTAAAACTAAAAGGATCTTATATTGCATGATGTTTGTTAATCAACACTAATTAAAAACTTAATATTTAACAAGGCCCCAGGGATTTTCAAAGAAGCATCTTTGGAACAAGTGAATTTTGCCTTTTTTGTTGAAAACAGTTTAAAATAGTTTGTATATGATTTGTATATTGTGTATCATTTTAGATGTTAAATATACATGTTATTTCTTTGCAGTTACTTGCATAATTACATACCTTTTATATTGCCCAAACTATAGACTTTTAAATCTGGTAGTAGTCAGGTAATTCTTTGCTAGAAAGTGAAAGTTCAGATTCTTAGAGTAAGTTAAACAGCTTTTGTATTTCCTCTCTTCTCTTATGTATTCCTCAGGTATTCACTGCCGTTGCCGACAAAGGTCTAAGTTGACTAGTTATTCTGCATTATTAATAATCAATGTGATAAGCTTTTAAATGTGTTCTTATTTAAACAACAAAACCTGCCAAATGAAAATAATTTTAGACCTTTATTGAATTCCTATTCAAAATGAAATATTTGTATGTATTCTTTTTGATTAAAATGGCATCTGCTTAGCTCGTTTACATTCTTTCTGTCAGAATTTCTGCCTGAGGATTCTATATATAATTAATGTAAGAAAAACAAGACGGTAATCCCTTGGTAGAAAATTGATAATGGATTAAAAGACCATAGCTCTGAAATTCCAGGAATGTGACATACTTTTCTCAGAAAGATGCCCTTAGTCCTGGAGTCTAGAGATGCTGAAAAGTGCCCCCTAGTGTAATTAACCAAAGACAGACATTCGGAGCGTATGTATGTTTTGTATGTTTAGTAGGGATTATTAAGTGTATTTTCAAATAGATGTTAAATGTGATGTGAGGAGGATCATTGCTTTATCTAGAATAAAACTTGGAGTGTCCGTTGGAAGCTTTCTTCCCGAACCGATCGATAAAACACAAAGTGCATGTTGAGAATGCGCAGAACCGTCGCCTAGGCAGTGTGACCCGTGTCTTAGAACACTGCGCCCAACCTTAGTTCAGGAGTTGCTGTGAATTCACATGACGATCCTGGGATCTTATTTCTTTATTTAAGGATTTGGACTAGATTGGTGCTTTTTGAGTTGTAAAATACCACCGCCACCCATTCACAATTGTGAAGATAGTACTTAGTGGGTTATGATCAGTACTTAAAATAGCAAATAGGACGACATTATAATGAGTCCTTTTTTGAAATTTGTATTAATTATATGTGAACCCAATAAGTATGTTGTTTTGATATATACTATCATACATGTGGGTATAGTTTATGTGTGAGTGTGTGTAAAGGAATAACTAGATGGATAATCCTAAAAGGCTCCCCCAGTTCCAACATCCCCAAATAAAATTTTAGATGTTTAAATTTTTCTTAGGTTGAAGTTTTTTTAAAAATGGAACCTATCACTTGCAGATACTTTTAGTAATAAAAAGATAAATAAGAAAGATGCAACAATTGATATTCTAAGGTAGTGCCTATAAAAATATAATTATTCCTAATTGCTAAATGTGGTAATTTAGGTCTTTCTAAAATCTCTGGGAGTGTACAGAGCAAGTGATTATTTCAGATAGTCAAGCTCAGAAAATACCCTGTGATGTTAGAGTATGTCATTGAAAGATGAGTACCATTTTACTTGGGGTAGAGAATTAAAAGGGGTCTAGAAACTTTGAATGTGACTAAAAAGTCAAGAGGTCTTGCATGCCATACTTGGGCTTTTGGAGTTTATCAAGAAGACCTGGATGCACTGTCAAATCTATTAAGTCTGCTGGAATTAGACTGGCTTTTAGAAGGATAAAGATAGCAGAGTGGTTGTTGAACTGAAGTAGAGAATGACTCAAAGCACAGAGATGATGAATTATGAGAGAATTTCAGAAGAGACATTCATGAAATGGTGAGGGTGGGGCTGTAACAGTGAGTCAGAAAACCTCTTTTGATAAATAGTAAAATAAAAATCAGTTTTACGGTCTTTATACACACACATTAATTGAATTTTATTGAGTTTCTTAGTACACTGAATTTTATTTTACTATTTTAGAAATATCAAGACGTATTTGATAACTTTTTAAAATACTCAAGCAAAAATATGTCAAATGTTGAATCACTGAAATGAGTCTAGCTTTCTTGATTAAACAAAAGCTATAATAAGACGAAATATTTTGATGGGACACTTTCAACTATGCATTCCATGTATTGTATTTTTTTTTTAAATGAAAGTTCTTATAATTAAAAATAGTCGTAGGTTAATAAGTGACCTTGATGTGGTCTTTATGTCATTTCACTTATGAGAAGAGCCTTACCTGTTCCTTGATACTGGCAATTTTAAAATATTGTCTTTCCTAAGGAACCTTCCTGGACACTCTCCTGTTGACATAATTTTCTATCATCCACCTTTCTCTCACTGTACGAAGTGCTTTGTGTCATACTTTTAAGACTGAACTGCTTAAAGGTAGAAACTGAAAAATTTATTTTTAGTATTGCGTTTTGCTTACTTAGCACATAATATTCACTCGTAAATGTTTCAATGATGCCCAAATGACCAATAAACCAAAATACACAGTAAGAACAGAGCTGTTCATAGAAAATGGAAATTTAAAAGGTTAAAAATGGAATTATCTCAAGAAATTAAAATTTGATCTAATAGCATTTAGACATATGATAGGTTATATTGGCATGTTAATTAATGTATATTTATTAAGTACTCACCTTACTGGGTGCTGTCGCAAAGAGTCGGACACGACTGAGTGACTGAATTAAATTGATTATGTTGTGAACAGAATAGAATCTATACCATCATACAGACTTTTCCATCTTTAGTCTTGAAAGTATATGAGTTCAAATTATAGTATGATGGACGCTGGGAAGGTATCATGAGGAAATTCCTAATTATACCTGAAAAGGTAGTGGTTGTTGTTCAGTCCCTCAGTCGTATCTGCCTCTTTTTGACCTCCATGAACTGCAGCACGCCAGGTTTCCCTGTCCTTCACCATCTCCAGAAGTTTGCTCAAACTTATGTCCATTGAGTCAGTGATGCTATCCAATCATCTCATCCTTTGTTGTCCCCTTTTCCTACTGTCTTCAATCTTTCCCAGCATTAGAGTTTTTTCTGGTGAGTCCGCTCGTCGCATCAGGTAGCCAAAATATTGGAGCTTCAGCTTTGGCATCAGTCTTTCCAGTAAATATTCAGGGTTGACTTGCTTTAGGATTGACAAGTTTGATCTCCTTGCTGTCTGTGTGACTCTCAAGAGTCTTTTCCAGCACCACAGTTCAAAACCATCAGTTCTTTGGTGCTCGGCACTTTTTATTGTCCAGCACCCACATCCGTACATGACTACAGGAAAAGCCATAGCTTTGACTAGATGGACCTTTGTTGGCAAAGTAATGTCTCTGCTTTTTAATATGCTGTCTAGGTTGGTCACTGTTTTTCTTCCAAGGAGCAGACATCTTTTTATCTCATGGTTGCAGTTACCATCCACAGTGATGCTGGAGCACAAGAAAATAAAATCTATCACTGTTGCTATTGTTTCCTCATTTATTTGGCAGGAAGTGATGGGACCAGAGGCCATGATCTTAGTTTTTTGAATGTTGAGTTTTAAGCCAGCTTTTTCACTCTCATCAAGAGCCTCTTTAGTTCCTCTTCGTTTTCTTCCATAAGGGTGATCTCATCTGCATATCTGAGGTTACTGATGTTTCTCCCCACAATCTTGATTCTAGGTTGTGATTCATCCAGCCTGGCATTTTGGATGATGTACTTTTCATATAAGTTAAATGAACAGGGAGACAATATAAAGCCTTGATGTACTCCTTTTCCGATTATGAACCAGTCTGTTGTTTTGTGCCTGGTTCTAACTGTTGCTTCTTGATTTGCATACAGGTTTCATGGTAGGCATGTAAGGTGGTCTGGTATTCCCATCTCTTTAAGAATGTTCCACAGTTTATTGTGATCTACACAGTCAAAGGCTTTAGCATAGTCGGTGAAGCTAAAGTAGATGTTTTTCTGGGACTCTCTTGCTTTTTCTATATTCTAGCAGATATTGGCAGTTTGATCTCTGGTTCTGCTGCCTTTTCTTAATCCAGCTTGAACATTGTTTCTTGGTTCCCATACTCTTGAAGCGTAGGTTGAAGGATTTTTAGCATTACTTTAAGTGTAATTATATGGTAGTTTGAACACTCTTTGGCATCTCCCTTCTTTGGGATTGGAATGAAAACTGACCTTTTCCTGGTCTGTGGCCACTGCTGAGTTGTTTTCCAGATTGATGGCATATTGAGTGCAGCACTTTCACAGCATCATCTTTTAGGATTTAAAATAGCTAAGCTGGAATTCCGTTACCTCCACTAGGGATGCTTCCTAAGGCCCACTTGACTTCACACTCCAGGATGTCTGGCTCTGGGTAAAAAGGTAGTGGAGTTGCTGCTAGTTATGTAATTTCTGTTACTGAAGTTACTGGCATTAGATTTTTGACATCATGGTATCTCTCATTCTTGCAGATCATATAATGTTTAACACATATGGAATGTGAAAAAGTGAATGGTAAGAATATTTGGCAACAGTGGGTAATATGTGATTATTTTGGTTTTGATGAAATTGTTAGTGAAATACAGGAGATTAAGATATAGGGGTCTCGGAAAGGTAACAAACCTACCTCAAATATAAGCAATAGTTTTCCAGATCCAGGAATCACAGTCTGTGTGATCTGTATCACTTAGGAAAAAACAACCTTTAGTTCCCCATGTAGAATGATCTCTTTCTTTACAGTTTCCAAAGGGAATACCCACACAAACTTCCCATAGACATTTATTACAGAAGGATGTGTGGGCAAGCTTGTTTCTCAGACATATTGAAATTAAATTTTATTAAGAGGTTAATTTATTCAACAAGCTGATTTTGTGCTGGGCGCCAAAAGCAAAGGTGAACAAGGCGATAGAGCAGAATATAGAACCTTTTTAGTCTATTTCTTTTGAATCCTGCAGAGGTTTGTTTTGTTTTGTTTTGTTTTTTTACAGTTTTTGATCATTTAGTTAGGATAATAAAAGATGTTGGCATCTGAATGCTCAGAAAACAATTATAATAATGTTACATGTAATGAAGTTTTCATCATTAAAATCTTTGTTGCTAAACTTTGAATGACTTTGAAATTTTGTTTATCAGATTTCCAAATAAAATTTTGGCTTGTGTTACCACACAAAAATTTTACTAGGTAAGGAAATCATATATTCAAGCATATAGTTTACAAAACAAGCTTAATGTAACCTCTGGGAAGTCTATGAAAAATTTATGTTTCATTTTAATGTGCATCTGATGGGTGTATTTTAAACGCCTAGGAAAGGTTTTGAGAGACTTCTTAAAATTGCCGTGATGTCCATGGTAAAATCGGCTGTCCAGGTGCTGATGTGAAGTGGCCTTGAAGCACAAAAATAATTACTACTTTACAACGTACCATGGTATAGTTAGAGGAGCAATACAGCCAGTCTTCACATTCCTTCTGTAGTAAATTAACCTAGGATAAATAACCCCAAACCTCCATTTTCTGAGCTGTGAAATTAATGCCACATGTGTACTAAGTGCTTACTATTATTAATAATATAACCAGACACTCTGATAAATGCTTGGGATACAAATAGGAATAAGCATCCATTTCTGTCTTCAAGGAATTTTTCATTTTAAAAGGAGAGACATAAATAGATAAATGTAAAGCCTTGTGATAGTGCGAGAGTGTCCACTGATGTATTGTCAACGTTATGACATAGTTTAGGGAGTGAGGTGGACTAGCTTAGGTGTGTGGTCAGAGAAACCTCATTCTGTTTCTAATCTTAAAAATGGATGAATAAGAATTCGCTAAAAGCCAGAATTCTGTGGATTCAGCCAAGTCATACTGATAATTAGGTGAGATAATGTACGCTGTGTCTAGAATATTCTAAATCTTTGTGAGTCATAATCCCTTTCCTTACCTATCTGCTAGTGTACTATGCTTGCATGTGCATGCACACACACACGTGCACACATACACACACAGAGTTGGCAAATGAACTTCCTGCCCTCAAGAAAGTATATGAGAGATAGATGGAAACAACAGGGACTACCTTATTCCTTATTACCTGTAATTATGATTTCATAATCTTCAAATTGTCTACATATAATGAGTTATTCAGTTGTATCTGGTTTATAATTTAACCAATTAGGCTGTTTCCTTAGTTTACTGGAGATAAAACTGAGAGCTTATACCAGGTATCAAGTGCACCACTTTTAAAGGAAAGTATGTTGGCTGAATTGAGTACTTTGTATTTGTCAAGCACTCTTTTGAATACTTTACATATGGTTGATTATTTAATCTTCACAAAACCCTATGAGACGTAGGGACTATTTTTTGTCGTTATTCAGTCACTTAGCCATGTCTGGGTCCTTGCGACCCCATGGACTTGCAGCACACCAGGCTTCCCTGTACTTTACTGTCTCCTGGAATTTGCTCAGACTCTTGTTCATTGAGTCAGTGATGTCATCCAGTCATCTCATCCTCTCTCACTGCCTTCTCCTCCTGCCCTCAGCTTTTCCCAGAATCGGGGTCTTTTCCAGTTAAGTTGGCTCTTCGCATAAGGTGGACAAAGTATTGGCGCTTCAGCTTCAGCATCAGTCCTTCCAGTGAATAGTCACGTTTCTGAGCAATATCACACGTCTAGTAAATAGGAGCTGAGTTCAAATCTAGATGTTCTGTGCTAAACAGTGTACATCCACATATTGAATGTAGTTAAGAAGTTCCTAGAAATAAATCTTCTTGTTCTGGAATACTAAGACTTTTAAGATGTACGTGGAGCCAACAACTAGGCTTTAAAGCATACAAGAAGGAAGCAATTAGCCAGCTTATGTGATATAAGTGGATCCTTTTCTACAAGTGATTGTGATTGACAAGCTTATAGAATACTGTTGCAGAGCAGAGCAGACACTGGATGTCAGAAGTCCACATCACCAGGGAGATGGAGAGAGCCTCTCACTAAAGGGCAGGAGTGGTTCTTTGTCTCTGCTTTCTTGCAGCATCCTGAGGAATCTGGATGTGCTGACTCTTAATGTTTGCCTTTTCAGGAGGACTCCGAGTAGAAGAATGGTACATGCAGGGCACTACAATAACCAGTGAACCTTCCTTTAGTGCTCTTTTCCTTTGTGAATACCTTACCTCTCTTTGAAAAACCTATAAACATTTGTTAATGTGACTTGGAGAGTCTTGTGCACATAAGTTTTGTAAGTGCAAAAATATCATTCTGTCTCTGAATCAGGTTTGATTTTTGTTAGTTTCATGATAATTTTATGCTGTGTCTTCTGCTAGGGAGCGCTTTAGAGAAGGGAGATTTTGAGCCCTTAAATAAGAGAGAAGCCTGGAAAATTAGCATACATGCAGTAGAGAATTCTGTACGCATACACTTACAAAAGCAGTCATACACAAACTATTGTTTATAGATTATGAATAAATTATTGAGTCAGTTCCATATGCAAGCAGGTTAACTGTACATTTTAATAAATTGTATGAAAAAATGATGACTTTCTTATGTAATACCTTGATGCCACAGATATCATTTTCTTCTCTCCTTTATTTAAATAGTTAATTCTATAAAAATAGATCACTCACTCTCCGCATGTAAGGGTTAACATGAACAACAACAAAGTGGCATCCAGGGGATGTACTGGGAAGAAGCCTAGATTGTGTTGGGGAAATTTGAAACAAACAAGAGGGTCATTTTGAGTTGGAAGGCCTGGGGAGTAGGAAAAACTCATGTAATCTATAGGAGACAGGCCTTGCTTTAGCAACATACTTCTTTCCTTATTGAATCAATATATTTGGGCACAGACCACTTAAGAAAAATGTATATTGGATGCAGTAAAGGAATTATGATGTAAGGAGCAGGGGCATATCCAGTCTTTGGAAAAACCACTTTGTCTGCATAGGCATCTGGTGTACAAAGTCTGGTAGCTAAGAGCAAGAAAGGTTTCGGAAACACTTTGATTCTCAGGGTGAGAGATGGTATATTTTCAGATCATTCCCCAGAAGGGGGACAGGATTTTCATTATCCTACTGGGCACACTGCCGTTTTGTTCACCCGTTCACTTTAACCCTAGTTCTGCTTCTTGGCACTTCTGGTTTGTTGGTCAGTTTTCATCACCTCCTTGACAGCTGAGCCCAGTTGGTCTTGAATAGTTCATCACTCTTATCCCAAAAAAGGGTGTCTGCTTCCTGGGTTTCTTTTTGTTCCTACACATTTATGTGTATATCATTTTGCATAATTCTCTGAGAACACAGTCCCAAATCAGTAAATATTGTTTATTAAATTATTATTTGTAGTATTTATTATCACTTGTTAATTATAGAATTGTTAGGATTGCATCATTCTATTTTATCAATGTACTTTTGAGCCATTTTACTATTTTGATTCCTTAGTTTGCCTAACTTTTCATTGTTACGAGCATCTTTTTATACAAATCAGTGTCAAATTTTGGGTTCTTTTCAGAACATATTTTTTGCAAAAGAAATTTCATGAGACTGTTTTTAGAAAGATTGTATCCGTTTGTAATCTCAGAAATACATGAAGCTGTATGTTTTACAATACTCACACAAATAGATCTTTGGTAACTTGATAGAAGATTTCATCAGAATTTAATTTTTTGCTTCCTTGTTCTTACCAATACAATTGAGCATTGTATATGTTTGTTACTTACGTTTATTTCATTTTCCTTTGTTTTCCTTCACCTGCTTTTAAATTGATTCTCATGATTTGTAAGCACTCCTTACATAAAGTGTTTAAACCTTGTGGTATTTGTTTAGACAGCTTATCTTGGGAGTTGTAGTTTTCTAAAACATGCCTGTTGTCATTATAAATCAGATTCAGCTAAACTTGTTCTCCTTTTCTGATAAGAAGTACTCGTTTCTAAGACCTTTATCAAGCCTTTCTCCTTTTTCTTTTTTTAAGAGTAAGGGAGCTTTTTTTTTTTTTTTTAATCTGGCAATATCCAGCTTCATAAGGGTGAAATTTAAAAGTATTTGAAGTTTTAAAGGGAAAGAAACATTTAAACTACCAGGGCAGGGACATTCGAATAGTACACTGAGCACAGCAATATGGGCTGAAACAGGATTCCTAAGAGCCTTTTCCCCCTACAATTCCTTTTAATTCATTAAAATGTCTGAATACAGAAGTTGGAACTGCTGTATTGCCTCTGTGCTATAGGTTCACATAGGGCACAGATATGAAAGATGACACCAGGCTGAGTATGTACTGGCAGGGTCTATACACAGTTGGATCTGCTACCATGCTTTTTCTTGTTCTCTTTCTGTTCAGTTTGGCAGTTAAATACAAGAAAGGATATAATTTTAACTGCAGAAAAGTAGTAGTGTTTGTTTTTTAAGGCAGCATTTTCACTGTACGATGTCAGATTAAATTTATTCTTCCCATCCCCTCCACCCTCCCTGACTGCTCTGGTGACACAGATTTGAGAACAGTTTGAGTGTGTTCGTTAAAACCTCATCTTTCTGTTAAAAATTGAACAGACCTCAACATCCTAATGTAAATCGTAACACTGAAACCAGCCGTGAAGTCAAAGTCATTATATTGTCAATTAAGGAATTATATGATAACCTTCATACCTTCATTTCGGAAAGTGGTTTCTGTTTTCACCAGGAGTAGCACAGAAGAATACTTGTATAAGTTGTCTCTTTGTCAGGGATAAATTGTATCGCTGCATGGGCTTTGTGTGGTTTGTGGAAGTGGTGGAGTGGATTCCAACTGGAGAATTTCGTTTCTTCTTTCCTTTTTTTTATTTGCTTTTGAGAATTGTGAGCTTCTGTGGCTTATATCAGAAGACTAGCCTGGTGGAGAAATTAGAATATGCTGACAACACAAATACACGTGAATGAATGACTGAGCAATGAATGTGTTTAGGTGGAGGTGCCAAAGATGTTGGTAAGATGTAACTTCAGAGATGCTCATTCCTGTTTGGAGGTGGTTTTGATTATTTGAATTTTCATTTTTGGGTGAAGTTCACAAAAATGAGCTGAGGACTGAATTTGGTTTCATTCATTTTACAGCTTTTAACTGGTCCAGGAGCACTGAAAAATGTAATGACACACTACTACAGTGTTCACTGAGTTAACTTTAAAAAAATTTTTTTTGTTTTATATATCTTATATAAACTTGATTAGTTATTTCAGTTGCTCTGTATATCTTTTATAAATTTAACTTTACAACTTGTTCATAATATAAAATATAGCCTTTGTTTATAAAGGGAGAGTTACATGTTAGTAGCAACTGTCTAGTTTGGGGTTTAAGAAGTTCCATATATGTACTATAACTTATTTATGTATTTATTTTTAAAGACATGGAAGTTTTTCTTTTTTTTTTGGCTGCACTGGGTCTTCATCGCTGCGTGCGTGCTTTCTCTAATTGCAGTGAGCAAGGGCTACTCTTCATTGTGGTTCAAGGGCTGCTCATTGTGGTTGCTTCTCTTGTTGCAGAGAACAGGCTCTAGGGCTTCAGTGGTTGTGGCACATGGTCGCAGTAGTTGTGGAGCGTGGGCTTCATGGCCTCTTGACATTTTGACATTTGAGATCTTTTCAGGCCCACTCAGCAGTAGAGACTCTGCCTGCAATGCAGGAGACAAAGGTGGTGTGGGTTCGATCCCTGGGTCAAGAAGATCCCCTGCAGGAGGGCATGGCAGCCCACTCCAATATTCTTGCCTGGAGAATCCCATGGACAGAGAAGCCTGGCAGGCTGCAGTCCATAGGGTCATAAAGTGAGTTGGACACAACTGAAGTGACTGAGCACACGCGGCAGACCTGAGTCCCCTGCATTGGCAAGTGGATTCTTAATCATTGTACCACCAGGGAAGTCTTGCAATATAATTCATAATAAAATTTTAAGCATTGTTTTGGGAAAAGGGGAGGAAATTAAATAAGTCAACTCTGATCTCATGAGGTTTCTTTCTTTCTTTCTTTCTTTTTTGAGATGTGAAAGGAAGGACATCAGTAAGAATTTCTTTTTCTAGAACCTGTTGGGAAAATGCCTTCCCACCTCTAGCAGAAAAGCTTTTCTGTCATCTTCAAAGTATGAGTGTGTTCAGTTAAATAAATTTTTATTTAAAAAAGCCCTAACTGCCTAAAGTCCTTGAGGTTTTAGGGAAAGACTCTTTTATACCATGTTGGAAGAAAGACGTGAAATTTCTCCCTTCTTGAGGGAGGAAAAGGTTAAAATGCTTGACACTTTTTTTTTTTTTAATGATCAAAGTGTTAGTGTGGCTAACAATTTGTGGAAAAGTCAAGATAAGAGTTGAAACTAGTTTCAGGCTGTGTTATCTTTCCTACCTGAAGTGAGAAATAAATACCTCATAGAAATGTTTGAGGGGAGATACAATGCCTTTCCTTTCTAGGATACTTGTTTGAGTCAGCAGTAGTGAATGTGATTACCTTTGAATCCCTGTTTGAGAAAGAGAGATGAGTGGGTGGTTTCAGTACCGTTTCCATGTAGTTAACTCAGAATTGGTATTAATTGCCCCCATTATAGATACCTTCAGTGAGGAAGCCAGTTGTAACGCTGGTTAACTTCTTCACACCTTTAGAGTTTATTGTTACCAGATAAAAGTTAGTTGACATGAAAGTCTTACACACATTGTTTTCCTTCTTGTGATTCAACTAAAGTGTACCTTTTCAAAAATGAAATTACGATTAATAGTTTTTTGTTGGTGTGGGACTTTTAAATATTGTTTATGTTTAAATAGAAGATATTAACAAAAAGACTTAAAATCTGAATTTTGATTCTCTGATATGGGGAAACTTCCTGGGGAATACTTTAAGTGAAGTCTTCACCCCTTGGTAGTTGTATTCATCAGACTGATACAGTGACAGAAAAGGAATAGAATCCTTTAGCTGGTTGGCTTGGGGTGAGTCACTGGTTGAAGGAACAAGACTTATATTTTTGCTTTAAGTGCTTTTAAGAATGTATATTCTGAAGTTGTATGGGGTGAGGCAAGTTAATGGAATTTCTGATAATAGGAAGAGTAACAAAAAAATAATAAAATTGTTAGAAAAATTTTAGTAAATAATCAATGTGAAAGTAGAAATAATGTATCAAAAGAGATGATGAAATTGTTATTTTCTTACTTTCTATGATTATTCTCTAGTTTTTTTGCTGTTGTCAGTGAATAATTCATACAGAATTACTTATGAATTTTGATTTGATAGTTGTAGTCATTTGACTTGAGAAATTGAAATTCTTATAGTAACTTTTTAATATTAAACTGGTTTTAACTAGTAGTTATAAAAATAATAAATATGAAGAATGTTTACTAAGGGAAGAAAAAGTGGAATGGTCAAGTTACTCTTCTGGTTTCTTTGATGATTTTACATGACCAGTGACCACAACTCCTGAGTGATTTTCAACTCTAGCAGGTGGTCGGTCATGTAAGAGTGCATTTCATAGTTGAGTCCCATAACTTGAAGACTCTGGTGAGGATGTCGTCTTAGTTGCATTTATATATATATATTTCCTGACATCTGGATTTTTGAATACAACATTTTCTGATAATGTACTTAAACTTCCAAACTAGGAACTTAAACATACATAAAAAGACACAATTGTGGTTTGAATGTTTTCTCCCCCTCTATAAAAACATTTTCATTTTCTATTCTTGGGTATATTTGACATATTAAACTGTATAAGAAATTAAAGTGTATTTAATTTCTTTAAATTATGAACAAAATAATGCATAAAATAAAATGAAGCAAAAGTTGAATTTGAATATTATGTGCCATGCTGTGTGGAGAAGGAAATGGCAACCCACTGCAGTACTCTTGTCTGGAAAATCCTGTGGATGGAGGAGCTTGGTAGGTTACAGTCCACGTGGTCGCGAAGAGTCCGACACGACTTCATTTTCACTTGCATGCACCGTGTTGGAAACTAAGGGTACAAAAATAAATAGGCTTCACTTTTTTCTATTCATCAGTTCAGAGTTCAGTAGGAGAGGACTATAAGTAAAAACATGTTGACTGCTCTGATAGCAGAGCTCATAGTTTTTCATTCCCTCATTTCATTCCTACACCTATTTGTTTGTTTAACATGCCTGTATTTTACATCCACTATAAAGAGAGCACTGTAAACTGACTCTTTTATAGGCTTGGCATTGTAATGGTGAACCAGATATATAAAATAACTCCTCAAGAACAAATCCCTGTCTATGGAAGCTGCCCAGACCCAGGGATCATGTCATTTTTTTCACTATTGTATCCCAAGTGTTTGTAAGAGTGCTTAGGCATGGAATAGGTGTTCATAAATATTTACTGGAAGAAAGAAAACAGATGACCCAAACCTGAGCTCAGGTTCTTCTTTCCCTATTGTTTGGGAATCCTTGAACTGGATTTTGGAGAATAGTTGTTTCCTAAGAGAAAAATGACTAGAACATCCTGTGCAGAGGCCATAGGCCTAGGTGGTAAGGATAAAATTGAGGCTTAATACGTATTAATATTCACTAGTATTTCAAAATAGATCAGAATGAAAGTATTATATGTTTATGAACTTTCCAGAAGTTGTAGCACTCAGTGTATGCTGAGACTATTAAAAGCATCTATCAGTAGCATGTATTATTCTTATTAGACATAAGGGATTTTTCTTTTAAAGTTCAGTATTAAACTGATAGTATTTTATAACTTAAATTGCTATGTATTAATGACACTTGTGAATTATTAATGCTGGATTATTTACAGGTTTTTAAGTGGGAGAGATCAATTTCTTTCTAATAAGAAGTTTAATGTTCAAATGTTTTGAAAAACTTATAATGCATAATTTCTCCTTAAAATATTGAAAGCCTCTTCTGAAGTAGTCATATTTGAACCTAGAAGCTGATGGCAGCTGACAGTATATTTTTGTCTTTTGAGTGTTCGAATTGTCCAGAATTTTGTTATTTTAGCAAATCACACAGATAAAATTTTTTTCTTGCTGTTTATGTAATTGGAGTTAATTATGCATTATTTTTTATCATATATTTATTAGGAATGTTTGTGTATTCCTATGTAAATCTTAGTATTTTGTGTATAAATTGATCTTACTTGAAATTGTTAACATTCATCTTAAAAAATCCTTGTTCAAAGTACCTCATTATTTAAAATATATCCAAAATAAAAACAATTATAAACCAGAACAACACAAGAAGTCATACCACTCATATATAGTGAGTTGACTATTTTTGTGATTGAGTGAGTGAAAGTTGCTCAGTCATGTCTGACTCTTTGCGACCCTTTGAACTGTAGCTCACCAGGCTCATTTATCCATGAGATTTCCCATCAAAGAATCCTGGAATGGAGGGACTCTTCCCTACCCAGGAATTGAACCTAGCTAGGTCTCCTGCATTGCAAGCAGATTCTCTACTGTCTCAGCCGCACGGGAAGCCCAGTTTTGTGGTTACTTGACCTTAAATATTTTGAACACTTTGTTTTGCAAGAAATTTAAATATTTGTAAGGATTAGTGTTTCATGCTAACTATAAGTTTATTAACACACAAATTGCAACATTTACAAGGCCAGGATGCCAGAAAATGACATTGAATTACTTTGTCTTCTCTATTCTTGGCATGAACACAAGTTCAGAGGTAAAAGTAGTTTTTGTTACTTTTTCAATTCTACGTATGTCATGGTTTAGACTCTTAACATAATATTAAGAGGTTAAAGAATTATATGTTAATGAACACAAAAATTAGTTATTTTTAGAGTTTAATTGATAAAAGTTATTTCTTAAATTGAACTAACAGAGTAAAACAATAGAGTGACATTACGCAAACTTACATGGAATGAGTTTTTAACATATTGCCTTTAGTATACAAAGATTCAGTACAGTTCAGTTCAGTCACTCAGTCATGTCCGACTCTTTGCGACCCCATAAGCTGCAGCACGCCAGGCTTCCCTGTCCAACACTAACTCCGAGAGCCCACTCAAACTCATGTCCATTGAATCGATGCCATCCAACCATCTCATCCTCTGTCTTACCCTTCTCCTGCCCTCAATCTTTTCCAGCATCAGGGTCTTTTCAAATGAGTCAGCTCTTCGCATCAGGTGGCCAAATTATTGGAGCTTCAGCTTCAGCATCAGTCCTTCCAATGAATATCCAGAACTGATTCCTTTAGAATTGATTGGTTGCATGTCCTTGCAGTCCAAGGGAATCTAGAGAGTCTTCTCTAACACCAGCGTTCAAAAGCATCAGTTCTTCTGTGCTCAGCTTTCTTTATAGTCCAGCTCTCACATCCATACACGATTACTGGAGAAACCATAGCTGTGGCTAGATGGACCTTTGTTGACAAAGTAATGTCTCTGTTTTTTAATATGCTGTCTAGGTTGGTCATAGCTTTTCTTCCCAGGAGTAAGTGTCTTTTAATTTCATGACTACCGTCACCATCTGCAGTGATTTTGGAGCCCTAAAAGATAAAGTCTGTCACTCTTTCCATTGTTTCCCCATCTATTTGCCATGAAGTGATGGGACCAGATGCCATGATCTTAGTTTTCTAAATGTTGAGTTTTAAGCCAACTTTTTCACTCTCCTCTTTCACTTTCATCAAAAGGCTCTTTAGTTCTTCACTTTCTGCCATAAGGGTGGTATCATCTGCATATCTGAGGTTATTGATATTTCTCTTGGCAATCTTGATTCCAGCTTGTGCTTCATCCAGCCCGGCATTTGGCATGATGTACTTTGCATATAAGTAAATAAGCAGGGTGACAATATACAGCCTTGATGTACTCCTTTCCTGATTGGGAACAAGTCTGTTGTTCCCCTGTCCAATTCTAACTGTTGCTTCTGACCTGCACACAGATTTCTCAGGAGGCAGGTAAGGTGGTCTGGTATTCCCATCTCTTTAAGAATTTTCCGCAGTTGGTTGTGATCCACACAAAGGCTCTGGCGTAGTCAGTAGAGCAGAAGTAGATGTTTTTCCGGAACTCTCTTGCTTTTTCTATGATCCAACAGAGCAGAAGTAGATGTTTTTCTGGAACTCTCTTGCTTTTTCTATGATCCAACAGATTTTTGGCAATTTGAAATATTTTCATACAAAGGCAAGTTTTATCACAAATTCTTGTTTTTTAAAATTTACTTATAACAATCTAATTAATATGCAGTGATAAACAAAAAAGTTGAACAGAGTGAAATATTTACCTTTTAGGTTTACTTTCAACATTCTCTTCTCACCAAATTAAAATGAAATGGAAATAAGTTTTTCTGGAAGCTTCTAAACTAGAGTTCAGCCTTGTAGAAATCATGTACCCTCTTCATCAAGTATTTTTCTTATTTCCATTTTAGGAATGAGTCTCATTAACATATATGAACTGGAATAAATCAGGGATTTCATATGGCAATACTGATAATAGACTGTGGTCTGAGTTAATGTCTGTAGAGCTTAAAGTTACAGCCTCAATCCCATAGAGGAACCTGATAATCAAATAAGTGGTACTTAATGGTGAATAATTGAAGGTGGGCAGAGAAGGGGATAACAGAGGATAGTCTAATGGCATCACCAACTCGATGGACATAAGTTTGGGTAAACTCTGGGAGTTGATGATGGACAGGGAGGCCTGGTGTGCTACAGTCTGGGGGTCGCAAAGAGTCGGGCATGACTGAGCTACTGAACTGAACTGAACGGGGACCCTAGCTGCCATGAGCAGAAGCATCCATGACAGGGTTTAGTTCAAAGTAAAACCAGAAAAGTTGAAGTTTTTGTATTATAGCTTAATAAGAAGTCTTTTGAAGAAATGTATGATTTTACAGAAATGTCCAAAGACCAGACTGATGGAGACAATGTTAGAAAAGCACAATGTTCCTAATCAAGAGCTTGAAGTCCAACCTTATCGCAGCATACTATTTATTGCCAGAGTAGCATATTTTTCTTTCAAAAATACTCACAAATGATGTGAAATCCAGTGTTAGAATTCCAATTCTGGTCAAATTCCCATCTCATAGCAGTACCTCTGTTTATTAGGAGTTATCCCCTGAATGTGAATGATTTCAGTCCTAAGTCACTGCACCTGTTGCCAGGAGGTATTTATTCCAATCACTGGCTTAAAGCACAGAGAGTTATCGCTTGACATTTTATAGCTTGGTGGGGAAACTGTCTTTTCAGAATCATTTGTTTATAGTAGAGAAAATGGAGCAAAACCGTTTATTTTACTCCAAGTACCACTATTTGCCACTGTTCACATTTGTACAGCACAGAGCAGCAATATTGATTTTTTGGTTCAAGGGCCTCCCATAAGTTTTTTCTTCAGTTGTGAGAATTGTAAGATGGATTGGATTATATTTTGTTTGTTGGAATGCTTACTTTTTTCTTCACTGAAATAGAAATAGATTGAAATATAGCTTAGAATAAATGTCTTAGTGTGATTAAAGAGCTTTAATTTGGACATTTCTTTATTCTGTTGATGTTGATTAGGCAAATTCGTTAACTACTTGACCATCAGAGAACTATTTCCTTTCTTGCCCTTCTTGCACTAGGTCTAGAGGCAACCAGCACATCCTGGCTATGTTCTATCCAATGGTGGTTCCCAAACCTGCTGCTAATTGCCATTATCATTTGGAGGCTCATTAAAATTACATTGAAGAATAAGAATTTGGGAGCTGAAGTACTGGGTTTCAAACCTTGACTTCATTCTTGCTGATGTATGATTTTGGAAAACATGAATTTTTCAGTGCCATAATTTCCTCCTTTGTAAAATAGTAATAATAAGACCTATCTCATTTGGTTGTTTTGAGGATTTGTAGTCAGTAAATGTTTGTAAAGTCCTTATAGGGACTTCTAGTGATGATGGGATGAAGAGAGTAGCAGTTCCTCTTCCTACAAACAAGTATAAAACTGGACAAAATTGTCAACAACTGTGTTTTAGGGCTTTAGAAATTAACCAGAGCCAAATAAGAAATCAGGAAGGATTTCTTTATGAAAAGCTGATGGAACTTGCAGTACACACAGTTGAAGTTTAAAGCCTTCTAGCCTTGGGCTGTTCTTACACCCCTGCCACATTCTTTGTTTACCACATTGTGATTAGTTTCATCAGAGCAAGGCAGGTCTTGAAAATCTATGACTGAACTGCCCGGAAGAGTTGGCTTGATTTAGAGTAGAGGGTGGAAACCCATGCCTAGGAGTAAAAGTAGTAAACACAGTGGAAAACAGATGGGGAAACTCTGCTAACCTGAGGTTGGGGTCTCCATTGGGGAAACTGAGGGCCAATCTGAAGCATAACCAGGAAACCTTGGAAATGAAAGGCCAGGCATTTTCTGTGCATTCTTGACTGACTGGAAAGCTATACACATAGCAGAGGAGATGTGAGGGGATGTTGCAGAAAGGAAAGAATCAAGGCTGACTTGAAAACTGCTTGAACTTTGAACACTCTCCCTAACACACAGATCAATCAGCAGAGGGTGGCAACCTTATTATGGGTTCATCGATTTTGTGTGGAATTCTTTGCTCAATCATTGGCCAGTCACTAAGCTATGCAGGGACAGGTGTAATCTGTAGTAACTCAGGCTAGAAAATAAAAATAAGAGTTAAAATAACAGGACAACAATGATAACAATGAACATAGACATAGCACCTTCTAGCTACAGGAGAAATGTGCGTGCATGTGCGCTTAGTCACTTCAGTCGTGTCCAGCTCTTTGCTACTTTACGGACTGTAGGCCACCATGGGATTCTCCAGGCAAGAAAACTGGAGCGAGTTCCATGCCCTCCTCCAGGGTATCTTCCAGCCCTGGGATTGAAGGGGATCGAATCCCTGTCTCCTGTATTGGTAGCTGGATTCTTTACTGCCGAGTCACCGGGAAGACAGGAGAAGACAGCAGCTTAAATTCAGTCAGAATGCTAAAAGGAAAATAACACTAACAACATTAGTTCTCAGGGGAAAGATATTTAGAGTTGCTAACAGTATATTATTTAAAATGTCTACTTTTGAAAAAGCCCAACAAAATTTACAAGACAGGAGAAACAGGAAAATTGACCCATACTGTGGAGAAAAGCATTCAATAGAAACTACTATCTCGGATGTGGGCCCACCCGTTAGATTTAGAAGATAAACCTTTCAGAGTGGCTATTATGAATATTTTCACACATCAAAGGAAAACTATTTTAGAGAATTAAGAGGAAATACGATGATGACCTAACAAATATGTAATGGAGAAAACCTATTTTTAAAAAGCCTTGGGGAAATTCTTAGCACATCTTAGTTAGTATATCAATGTGTTGCAAGTAAATATGTTTTCACCAAATACAGATATCCTATCTTCATCTGAACCCAGAGATTCTGATTCAGTAGGACTGGATGAGGGCTTGAGATCTGTCTTTTAAAAAAAATACTTTCCAGATGACTCTGATGCAAATTCATATTTGGGAGTCAGTCATATACTCTTAGCAAGTTATTTTAAAAAGTATTCTGAAAAATGCACAATATAAAAAGGGAAAAGAAAGTATTAGTGGCTCAGTCATGTCCAGCTCTTTGCGACCCCTTGGACTGTAGCCTGCCAGGCTCCTCTGTCTATGGAATTATGCAAGAATACTGGAGTAGTTAGCCATTCCCATCTCCAAGGGGATCTTACCAACTTGGGGATCAAACCCGGGTCTTCTGCATTGCAGGCAAATTCTTTACCATCTGAGGCACCAGGGAGGCTCCAAAACAATTCTGAACTCAAAAGGAAGTACATGCAATTAAGATAAGGTGGTTACAACTCTGGTGATTTCTTCTTTTGACTCACTAAGTCATTAGAGAGTGAAAGTCACTCAGTCGTGTGCAGTTCTTTGCAAACTCATGGACTATACAGTCCATGGAATTCTCCAGGCAAGAATACTGGAGTAATTTGCCATTTCCTTCTCCAGGGGATCTTCCCAACACGGGGATTGAACCTGTGTCTTCCCACATTGCAGGCAGATTCTTTACCATTTGAGCTACCTTGGCTAATTCATCTCAGGTGCTTCTGAGAATTTCCGTGGCAATACATGCAGTCTACATTATTTGCCATCGTCCATCCATGCTAACATTCTTATATATTTATGAGCAACACATTTATTCATCAGCATGTATACGTGATTAAAAGGTGTTTGCTTGTTTTGAATCATAGACTGGTGAAATTTGATAGGACTTTGAAATGACTTTGCTTGTTCAGAAAAAGAAATTAAAACCCAGAGAAATAAAATGACCCCGCCAGGTTCAAAAGGCTGACCCAGACCTCTGTTCCAGTAGTCATGTATGAATATGAGAGTTGGATTATTAAGAAAGCTTAGTGCCGAAGAATTGATGCTTTTGAACTGTGATGTTGGAGAAGACTCTTGAGAGTCCCTTGGCCTGCAAGGAGATCCAAACAGTCCATCCTAAAGGAAATCAGTCCTGAGTATTCATTGGAAGGACTGATGCTGAAGCTGAAACTCCAATACTTTGGCTAACTCATGCAAAGAACTGACTCATTTGAAAACACTCTGATGCTGGGAAAGACTGAAGGTGGGAGGAGAAGGGGCTATGGAGGATGAGAAGGTTAGATGCCATCACCGACTCAATGGACATGAGTTTGAGCAGGCTTCGGGTGTTGGTGATGGACAGGGAGGCCTGGCGTGCTATAGTCGATGGGGTTGCACCTGAGCAGCTGAACTGAACTGAACTCTTTATATATCTCTACGTGAGCAATGTAGATTTTACTCTCTTGATAAGTTTATGGCACACATCACTGCATTTCCATAAATATAGTTTTCATCATTATCTATATGTTGTGTGAACCTTTAATTGTTTCCTGTCAGTTCACTAACATTTTTGATGAATTTCAAATGGTATAAAAAATTATAGATCTTGTTTATATTATCGACATGGAGGCTTGAAAAGTCACAGAATCCCTTTCTGTTCATGGCTGTTAATAAAAGCATGGACTCTAGAATCTGAGAACCTCACCTGTGTTATCCTTGAAACTTTGAATGACCTCCTATTTGATGCCTTATTTTCATACCCTGTAAATTGGTGTTATTACAGTAACTACTCCATTTTTTTATTGTTGCAATTGTTGATGATGTTGGTGAGCATAAAAAAGGATGATCTATAAAAAGCATTTAGGGCAGTATCTAAACATTGTAATTGCTATATAAATGTTAGCCACTAAAATGTTCACTATATATTTCTTCAAAATTTTTTTTATGAATATAAATGTTTATCCATAGGATTTAAATAAAGTTACATAAGATGAAGTTCATAGACATCTCTCTTTTGAGAATTAGTAACGAACCTCAGTAGTACCTAGAAAATAATAAATTGACAGAATTTAAATATTTTTCTTGTTTTGAGGATACACATAATTTTATTGATTATAGTTTACTTTTTCTCAATGCACACTGTTTTCACTGCCAGAGAAAATAGGTTACACACTGTAATTTAGAAAGTAGAAAGCACATTATAATTTATATCGTTTTAGACAAATCCTAGTTGTTAAGATTAGCAATTTGTTTTGACAGAATTTCTCAGAATTATGTATCATGTACCAATCTAGGCACTGGAATTATAACTATCGTCACAGTCCGGTAGGGAAGACATACATTAAAAACGAATGTAATAACAGCACCATGTTGTATTAAGTATTTAATACTATGAATAAAAAGTGTTTAATACTCTAATGTTAATAACATGTTATGTTAATACTACAATATTTTAATAACAAGTAACTAAATGATAAGTATGTAATACTATGATGTCTTCAATCATTGTTCACCTGTTTTTGAGCAAGATTTAAGGAAAGATAACACTTAACGATTGTTATGTAATGACAATGAACATTGTAGTATTAAATAATCAACATTCACCGTGAAGAATTCATTCCGTTCTATGCAGTGAAAGTATAAGTACCGTTATCTTTAAGAAGACTGTATCGGAAATCTACCTTAGTAAATTGTTTACATCTTTCTGGTTTTTTCCTTTTCTTTTTCATACTTTACCTCTTTGGATAACAGATATTAAGGCTTAAAAATCTTTTATCTGAACTAACAGCCAGACTTCTGCAATTTTCATATATCTTTCAAAAGCAGAATAAAATTCACTTAGAATCATGGCTATAATCATGCAAACTATCATCAACAAAAATTAAGATGAACTTAAAAACCACAGTGCTTCAGAATGAGTTCTGTATTTTTGACAAATACTACAACTTATGAATTTTGACTCCAAGCCAGAATAACATGTTCTTACTACAACATGTTCTTATTTGTAATATTCTCTAATAGTATGATCTACAAGGAATTACAATTGCAAATCATCTTTGCTTAAACTATGCTCTGCTCCAAAATTTTATATGATGTCACTTGTTTGAATTCTCACACAGCTTTTTTTGTCACACAAGTGTCTTCATAGTATTTAGTACTATGATGTTCATTGTCTTAAATCATAAGTGCTCCCTTTCCTAAATTCTTCCTCTCTCACCTGTTTTTGAGCAAGGCTTTAGGAAAGAGAACGCTTTATGATTTAAGGCAATGAACATTATAGTATTAAATAAATCAGTTAAAACAAATATAATGCTAGTTTAAGATGCATTGTTTATATCAGCACATGAAAGAAAGTAATAACATATGTAATCATTTATTTATGAACTTGAGAAAAGGATGAAAGGTTGGCCTCTTTACTGTTTGTCTTGATATTGCCCTTCTTCCTTTCTGTATTCCTTGTTCATTGATAGTGTACTTATCTTTTAGAAATCTCATAAGACCATAAATCTTCTTAGTAAAAACATACCAAGGTTGGTGTTTGCCTCAATCCTCTGAAGACTTTTGTGCTCTAAACTGTGTCCTTTTCGTCTCTCTCCATTTCAATTACATTTTGTTTTCTCAGTAGAACTGACAACTCAGCCACGTTTTAGAATTGCTCATTTTCTAACTGACCTAGCGTGTAACCCAGTAATCCTTTTGCAGAATTATTTGCATCTTAGAAAGAAGATGCATGTTTATCCAGGACACTTTTAGTTTTGTTCATTTAGTGAGAGGCATTGTGTAATAGTTATAAAGTGAACAGATTTTTGCATTGGATTGACCTGGGTAGACCTAGCTTTTCAACTTGGAAGTTTATGTCTTGGAACTTACTTCTTAATATCGTTTTTAATTTTTTTTTTTTTTTTTGCTAGTAAAAAGTGATGTGAGGGAAGGCTTATGTAATGCAAAATAATTGAATAGATAAGAAAAAATACTAAAATTAATGCTCATCTTTTATAACAGGAGTGCTATAGATGGCAACAAGTTAGAGAACTGAAATAAGAAATTGGGTCAATGTAACAGTTTTTGATGTGTTTGGTATCCCACAGTTAGCACACCAGCACACATAGATGAGCTGTGTCCACACACAGCATTTCTTGGCTGTTTTTGGATTTCTTGGCTTTTACTGTTCTCTGTTCTATTATTACTTTAGAGGACTGCTGACGGAAAATTTTAAAACCTAAAATTCTAATTTTTTCTTCTATTCTAAATTGTTTTTTATCACATTCATGAACAGTGATTACCTACATTCAGCCTGATACACCATACATAAGTTCAGGTAGCACCTGCAGTTAAGTGCTTTTCTGCACATATCTCGTTTTTGAGTAACATGGGTAGGAAAAGTAGCATCATAGGTGTTACATAGATGTTTCATCTCAGTTTTTTAAATGAGAAAACTTAATCTCAGAAGTTATTTTGGGAGATGCTAAGACAAATGTATGATGGTGTGATGACTCACCCAGAGCCAGACATCCTGGAATGTGAAGTCAAGTGGGCCTTAGGAAGCATCACTACGAACCAAGCTAGTGGAGATGATGGAATTCTAGTTGAGCTACTTCACATCCTAAAAGATGATGTCAGCAAACTTGGAAAACTCAGCAGTGGCCACAGGACTGGAAAAGGGCAGTTTTCATTCCAATCCCAAAGAAAGGCAATGCCAAAGAATGCTCAAACTACCGAACACTTGTACTCACCTCACACGCTAGAAAGTAATGCTCAAAATTCTCCAAGCCAGGCTTCAGTAATACGTGAACCGTGAACTTCCAGATGTTCAATCTGGTTTTAGAAAAGGCAGAGGAACCAGAAATCAAATTGCCAACATCTGCTGGATCATCGAAAAAGCAAGAGAGTTCCAGCTAAACATCTGTTTTTGCTTTATTTACTATGCCAAAGCCTTTGACTGTGTGGATCACAATAAACTGTGGAAAATTCTGAAAGAGATGGGAATACCAGACCATCTAACTTGCCTCTTGAGAAACCTCTATGCAGGTCAGGAAGCAACAATTAGAACTGGACATAGAACAACAGACTGGTTCCAAATAGGAAAAGGAGTATGTTAAGGATGTATATTATCACCCTGCTTATTTAACTTATATGCAGAGTACATCATGAGAAACACTGGGCTGGAGGAAGCACAAGCTGGAATCAAGATTGCTGGGAGAAATATCAATAACCTCAGATATGCAGACGACACCACCCTTATAAGAAGAACTAAAGAGCTTCTTGATGAAAGTGAAAGAGGAGAGTAAAAAAGTTGGTTTAAAGCTCAACATTCATAAAACTAAGATCACGGCATCTGGTCTTATCGCTTCATGGCAAGTAGATGGGGAAACAGTGGCTGACTTTATTTTTCTGGGCTCCAAAATCACTGCAGATGGTGATTGCAGCCATGAAATTAAGGGATGCTTACGCCTTGGAAGGATAGTTATGACCAACTAGACAGCATATTCAGGGAAGGCAGTGGCACCCCACTCCAGTACTCTTGCCTGGAAAATTCCATGGATGGCGGAGCCTGGTAGGCTGTAGTCCATGGGGTCTCAAAGAGTTGTATAGGACTGAGTGACTTCATTTTCACTTTCATGCATTGGCGAAGGAAATGGCAACCCACTCCATTCTTGCCTGGAGAATCCCAGGGATGGTGGAGCCTAGTGGGCTGCCGTCTCTGGGGTCGGACAGAGTCGGACACGACTGAAGCGACTTAGCACCAGCAGCAGCAGCACACAGCATATTAAAAAGCAGAGACATTGCTTTGTCAACAAAGGTCTGTCCATTCAAGGCTCTGGTTTTTCCAGTAGTCATGTATGGATGTGAGAGTTGGACTACAAAGAAAGCTGAGCACTGAAGAATTCACACTTTTGAACTGTGGTGTTGGAGATGATTCTTGAGAGTCCCTTGGACTGCAAGGAGATCCAACCAGTCCATCCTAAAGGAGATTGGTCCTGGGTGTTCATTGGTAAGACTGATGTTAAAGCTGAAACTCCAATACTTTGGCCACTTGATGCGAAGAGCTGACTCATTTGAGAAGATCTTGATGTTGAGAAAGATCGAAGGCAGGAGGAGAAGTGGACAACAGAGGATGAGATGGTCGGATGGCATCACCAACTCAATGCACATGAGTTTGGGTTAACTCCGGGAGTTGATGATGGACAGGGAGCCCTGGCGTGCTGTCCAGGCCTGGCAGTTCATGGGGTTGCAAAGAGTCGGACACAACTGAGAGACTGAACTGAACTGAAGACAAATGCATTTTAAGATAGTTCAACATAACAGCAATTAATATGTCTACATTAAGCGACATAATATACACCATTGTCTTGTGTAACACAGCTTTGTTTTCATTTATAAATGTACCTTTAGTAAATGTTGCATTCTGTATTTGTTAATCTTGTCATTCATTTTAAATTGATTGATCAAATGTGTTGTTTTTCTTGGTTTACTCAAAAAGAGCCACTTAGTTTCTGATTGTGACTAGGCTCTACAGAAAATATTTTACTGAAGTAATCTGAAATTCTTATAAAGATGGATACTCCAGCCAAAGATATATTTTAAAAATATAGTAATAAATTGCTGATTCATAGTAAGGATCCCAGTAATTAATCAGTAAATGTATGAATGGATGGTTTGAAAAACATACTTTGTTTGGTACCTCTCAGATGTAGATGTGACTAATATTACTTGAAAATGATTTTTTAAAATAATATACTTCATACCTGAGTTCATTTTAATTTTTTTTCTCTTTTTTAAGGTTTCAGCAGAGCAGCTTTACCATTTGGGTTGGTTCGTCGAGAATTATCCTGTGAAGGTTATTCTATAGATCTGCGATGTCCAGGCAGTGATGTTATCATGATTGAGAGTGCTAATTATGGTCGGACAGATGACAAGATTTGTGATGCTGACCCATTTCAGATGGAGAATACAGACTGCTACCTCCCAGATGCCTTCAAAATTATGACTCAAAGGTAAATATTCATGAGTTAATATCCAGTTTTACCTACAACATCCAAATTAGTGAAAGTGTTATCATAATTCCATATTGGATGAATGCAGTCCATATTTAAACCTATTCATTAAACTGAGTTAGGGTTTTCCCAACTAATGTTGATTTCTATTTTATATAGATTGACATATTTATACACTGGCATAGATAATGACTTATTATACATTTTTTATATATCATACAATAAAGAGTAATCAAAATATAAGACTTA
Organism: Antilocapra americana; assembly: GCA_007570785.1. Taxonomy (NCBI): domain Eukaryota; kingdom Metazoa; phylum Chordata; class Mammalia; order Artiodactyla; family Antilocapridae; genus Antilocapra; species Antilocapra americana. Next base: position 19,650,647 of record ML661344.1, read on the forward strand.
AAATTTTGAAATATTTTATAATATCAAGAATGTTTCAGTGTCTGAGTCTTTGGCAGTAATTTTTCCTTAATTTTTTAATGAGTAAACTTCATTTTTCAGCAGAAATTGGCAGAATGTACACAGAATTATCATGTTCCGTCTGCACACATGTGCAGCTTCCCTAACCATTCACATCCCAGCGTCCCCTACCACAGTGTTACATTTGTTATCATAGACGAGCTCACACTGACACATCATTATCACCCCAAACCCTCAGTTCGCATTAGGGTTCACTCTTGCTGTTATACATTCTGTGGGTTTTGAAAAATTTATAATGACCCTTATCTACCACTGCAATATCATACAGAACATTTTGAGCTAAAAATCCTTTGTCCCACTTATTCCTCCCTCCATCTGACCCCTAGCAAACACTGATCTTACTATTTTCTTACAGTTTTGCCTCTTCTAGAATGTCCTATAGTTGGAATCATGCAGTATGTAACCTTTTCAGATTGGTTTCTTTCATATTGTAATATGCACTTAAGTTTCCTCCATGTGTTTTCACGGCTTAATAGCTCATTTTTTTAAAGTGTTAAATAATATTCCATAGTCTGGATGTGCTGCAGTTTTTCCATTCACCTACTGAAGGACTTGGTGATTGCTTCCCAGTTTTGGCAATTATGAATAAAGCTTCTGTGAACATCTGTTCAGGTTTTTGTGTGCACATAAGTTTTCAGTTCATTTGGGCAAGTACCAATAAGCATGATTTGTTGGATCTTATGGTAGGAGTGTATTTAGTTTTGTAAGAAATTGCCAAAATGTCTTTTAAAGTCACTGTACCATTTTTCATTCCCATTGACAGTGAATGAAGGGTTCTCTATACCTTCAGCAGCAACACTTATTGTTATTAATGTTTTGCATGCAGTGAGTGCTTCTCAGGTGGCTCAGCAGTAAAGAATCCACCTGCCAATGCAGGAGACACGGGAGACATGGGTTCTATGCCTGGGTCAGGAGGATAATCTGGAGGAGGAAATGGCAAGTCACTCTTAGTATTCTTGCCTGATGGTCCATGGACAGATGAGCCTGGCAGGCTGTAGTCCATGGGGTCACAAAGAGTCAGAGACATCTGAAGCCGCTTAGCACACATGCATGCAATGACATATGATGTGGAACATCTCTTAATATACTTCCTTGCCATTTATTTATGTTTATTAGTGAAGTGTCTGTTCTTGCCTTTCCTCCTTTTTAACTGGGTTGTTTTCTTATCGTTTAGCTTTAAGAGATTTTTTATTTTTACTTTTAATTTTTTTTGGCAGTGCTGCAAGGCCCACAGTTCCCCAACCAGGGATTGAATCCATGCATTCTGCTATGGAAGCATGGAGTGCCAACCCTTGGACCAGCAGAGAATTCCCTTTAAGAGATTTTTATAAATATATTTTGGATAAGAATCGTTAATTACATAATGTCTTTTGCAAAATTTTCCTCTCAATCTATGACTTGTATTAATCCTCAGTTTTAAAAAAAAAGCAAACAAGATAAAAACAACACATTATGAAAGCTAATAAAACTCAGTAGTGCTCATTCTCTCTCTTTCTTGATCGATAGATAGATAGATTCTGGTGATCGTTTAGTCATCAAGTCTTATCTGGTTCTTTGTGACTCCATGGACTATAGCCTGCTAGGCCCGTCTGTCCCAGGCAATCTCCTTCTGCAGGGGATCTTCCTGACCCATGCATGGATCAAACCTGGATCTTGTATGTTGCAGGTGGATTCTATACTGACTGAGCCACTCAGAAAAGCCAGGAGAGAAAAGAGAGAGAGAGAGAGATAGAATGGAAAGAAGGAAGAAAGGAAGATAGATGGAAAGAAGACAGAAATATACTTGGGTAGTATACAATTGGTTAATTTTGTGTTTTAAGATCGATATACTGGAAAGTGTTATAAACTATAAAACATACTCTTAACTATACAGTTGCCTTCCTACAAGTAAATAGAATATGAAAAACTGCTGGCAATGTTTATGGACTTTCTCTGCCATAACACAGATTACCTAATTCTTGGCATCGTTTTTTGTTTTGCTAAGTTTAGTACTCTTGTCATCTTAGTTAGAGTTTTCTTATATGTAAGATATATAAAACTAGATTTAATTATGATTGAACTAAGACAGTAATATCCAGCAGTTCCTGTTATTTAGAACATAAAAACTCTGACGGAAAACAAGTTTGACAGAGTTTGTTATACATTATTGATTTTGGATTTTTTAAGACAAAATACTAGGGAAACCCTTTATCTTTCTGTTCAAAGCCTTCACTCTCTCCTCTTTTTCTCCACTGAAAACAATCTTTTGTCCAGTTTTGTAGCTTATACACCAGTCTACCTTAAAGTAGAACAGTAGATTTTTGGGTTCTGATAAGTGTAGGCACAAAGAAAACATCCAAATGTGATAAGAGCAATGAAAGAAATAATGGAAAAACGATTTTTAAAAAATCCAGTCCCTAAGAATATGGGTAGAAATTACTGTAAAATCTCTAATTTCATACAGAATACATATTAACATATTTTTTATTGATAGCACATTATAGTAAGTAGATTTTTTGTTAATGTTGATACTGATCAAGATATTTTTAATAACAGAATATATAATACTTTTGAAATATTTCCATCAAAGTGTTTTTATGTTTAGTTTGAAAATGGTAGTTATTAAAAAAAAGGTAAAATCTTATTTGCACAAATGGCACTGGATTTTTTTTTTTTTTTTTGCACAGAAGTCCTTTATAGATGAAATCTAGCTTGTGAAACAAACTGCAAAACATAATTTACCTTCTTTGGAAGAATGAATTCTGTGCTCCCATAAGATAGTAATAGAACAATTTGCACATTGTACTTCAAAAATTAGGAACTGCCTATATTAGGTGGATATTTACATGTTGATCCTACTGTTCAGTGGTAGTGATATGAGATGAACATCTAAAATTAGGCCAGAGAGAAATAGGAAGTGAAAATGATTATGTATAATTACCTGTTTTTATTAGACTGACAGACAAAAAGCAGTGGGAGTTAGTACAAAGAGAATCTGAAGGATCTGGCCCTGAGGAATTGTACATTGTAGATAACTTTTGTTTATGAGTTTAAACATTTAAACGCATGGTTGAGTATCTAGCACAACACATAAGCCTTATCCTACTTCTTAATATAAATACAGTGACATGTTATAGTAAATGTACAAAATAAGATAGCAAGTAATTTTCATTGGTTTATTATGTTATAAAAGCAGGGCTACTCTTTTACAGTACATTTTGCCACCCTGGACTGGGCTGGGTCTTCATCGCTGGTTGAGCTTTTTTCTCTAGTTGTGGCAAGCAGGAGCTACTCTAGTTGCAGTACATGGGCTTCTCATTTCAGTGGCTTCTCTTGTTGCAGAGAATAGCTCTAGAGCATGGGCTCCGTAGTAGTAGCACATGGATTTAGTTGCTCCATGGCCTGTGGAATTTCCCTGGAACAGGGATCGAACCCATGCCTCCTGCATTGGCTGGCGAATTGTTTACCTCTAAGCCACCAGGGAAACTTGATAACACATTTTAAAGGAACTAAAGTTTGTGCATATTTAAATCCTGTGAAAGCATACTGCTCTTTTCTTGTTATGAAAATGTCTAATCAATTTATGGTGTTAGTGAAAACAAAGAGTTCTAACACTGTCTATAGAAACTATTTTTAAGTTGTTTTATTAAATTAGTGGCTTTATAATTATGTAATCAACACAGTGGCAATTTAAATGTTAACATTTTATTGACAAGGAATATAGTGTTAAGATGACCTAAATAATGAGTTTCACATTGGTAATTTATCAGTACTCCATTCTGTGTATGTTAGATTAAAAACACTAAAGGAAGTCTACCATATCTGACTGTTACATAGTTTCAAATAACTGTAAGAAAAATAGGTAGACAATATTTTTGCAACTGAATTATTATAGAATAATTATTGACTGTGTAGAATAGTTGTCCCTTTTTAAAGATATTCTTTCAGTATTTACAAATAAAGTAAGAGCTTTTTTGCCAAATCCTAATAATTTGGCAAAATTTTTCCATTTATAATTGGCAAAAGATATGTTAATAATTTTTAAAATCAGACTTTTTTTCTTTAACGTAGGAAATTCCCTTTTGGAAAGATTAAATAAAAGCACTAGATTTTGTTTTTCTATTGTATTTGAAACTCCCCACTTTTTGCATATAATAATAGATAACACAGAAATTTCAATACCATGAAAATATGTTTATATTTTACTTCAAGGCTTTCCTACCTCCCTTCCTCACTGTCGTCACTTCACCAGTTAAGAGTCAACTAAGTAAATACACTTGTAATTCTTTGTGGTAAAAGTATTAATTATTGTTATTTATCCTCCATTTTATATTTCCTCCTCATTTAAAACTGTGCAGCCAAAGCTTTTTTAGTACTGATTCTATTATCTTTTAAGTGTATTGAATGGCTCATCCTGAAAAGTAAGAAATGAAACTCTTTCTTAAATGATATGTGTTTTAATACTCTATAAAATAATCACCATTAGAGATAATTTTTAGCACTCTTTGAAGATAATTGTTGTGAGTTCACTTAAATATGAAATAATTTCAACACTTTGAATTCATTAAGTCAAATAAAAAATAATCCTCTTACTACTCATTAAATACTCTGAAGTATTTGATAAATAAGTAAAGTAGATATTTGCTAAAAATAAGTGTTTGTAGCATTGGGTACAGTCTGGTTTAAGTAATGTGCTAAATTTGTTTCTAAATTACTCTTCTGTTATTGTTTATAACTGTCTCTTGGTTCATTTCTTCACTCTAAGAACTTGCCAGTTCTCATTCAGGTAGTCTATTGCCTTAGATTATGGTTTGCAGTTGTTTGCTATAACGTTTGTTATAGCATTCTGGTCAAGAGATCTGAAAGTGAGAAAGCATGTAAATGTTTACTGCATTTTTAAAAAATAGGTCAATGGGCATAGGTAGGTTCAGTTTTTCAGAGTCGTAACTCATACTATTAGATGTACATCAGTGCATCAGTGTACCTTTCTCACTGCAAAGAGGTTCTAAAAGTAATTTGTACTGCCCTCAAGAAGATAGTAAAAATATTCCTCAGTTTTTCCCTATGGTGGGAAAGGTATATTTTTGGGTAATTAATTCCAAGATAAGCCTTTTTGTTTGTGTGGGAATTGTCCAAGGAAAGTAAAATAGTGCCCTAGGCTTAGGGAACTAGCCTGATTCTTTTTAAGATTTTAGCCAATTTTTTTAAGCCCACTAATGGATACCAACTGGATAGAACCTCATAGAACAGCTACAGTAGGTTTCTTATTAAATAAAATTGATTATATTTTTGGTTCTTAAACTACCAATTTAAATTCTTCTAAGTTGGGAAACATGGTGGAATATAAATAAGTAGTTAAGCTTATTTTGTTTGTACAGATCTGGCACTCAAAAGAGTGTTGAAAGAAGAACATACAGATGAAGCACACATAAATGTAAGGTTGGTAGTTTTAGGTAAATAGATGACATTACAGAGGTTATGCAGTTGGTATGTGCAAAAGCTCTAGAGAATTCCTACACTTAAGGGGAAAAGGTAAAAGTACCACCTAGGAAACCAGAATGAGAACAGGAGGGTACTGTCTCATAAGGCAGCACTAAAGTATGAGAGAGATTCCTTTTTTCCCTTATTGATGCTGAAGAATTTTATTCTATTTAGTTTAAATAAAAGAACACATTAGGATTTTCAGGATAGGAGAGGTTCAGGATGGAAATCCACAAGGCAGCATTCATCCTTGCATAGACCAGAAGAATTAGGTACTACTCTACAGTCACAGACATCCAGGAAAGGAATAAACACTTACTCTAGATTAATGAAGTAGGAGTACAGTTCAGAGATTTTTAACTTAAGGGAAGAAAAGTCTAGCTTTTTGAACATGGGAACAATTTAATAAATTAAATAAGAGTCAAAACTGATTTCAGAGCCTAGATCTTGTCTAAAAAGTTTGGGATGATGAAAATAAGTTTGATGAGTAGGGACCAAATTAATGTATTCCCATCCTGTACCCCATTCAATAACTTCTGTATCCTTGAATTTTCTTCTAAACTTTTCAAAGCCCAAACCTATTATCTTCACATATGATAATTATATTTTACCATTGTTAATCCAATAGCAATTCAAGCGGTGATGATTTCTTGTGTGCCTGAGCCTTTGATAAAAAGTGTCATTTTATTTATATGTGCATTACTTCTTTTGTTTTCTGTTCCATGATTCTTTATGGTACAGTAGATCATAGAATGAGACTGAAAAAATGCACACAGTGACTTTTTTACTTCTCTTCTTGCTATCAAGCAGGACACACAACTAGAGACCCTTTTTATGAAGGAAAAAACATAGCCATTGCTTCTATTTTAAGAGAGTTATTGAGTAACAGATTGTTGGAACTGCTGAGAAATTTGGGACTCATCATACTGTAGTTCTCCCATTTCACTCTGAAAGTCAACTGTCATTGCAGTCAAAGCATTCATTCACATTTGTATCACATATATTCTCCTCAGTTATATTTAAAATATCTTTGGGAAGAAATGGACAATATGATACCCTCTTTTACTTTGTGAACCTTGAAAAAGGTAGAATTATTTGTCTCAAAGGCTGAAACGTTAATATCTTACTTGTATGAAAATTAATTTTAAATATTTAATAATCATTTTAAAATAATTATGTTATCTAGGTTTTGTATATATACTTCTATTATTTTCAAGTATACTAACAGATATTAAGTGTGTATAAAATATTTAAAGAAAGGAGATAGTTAAATGCACACACAGATCCACACAAAACCCTCTTATGACAACTGCTGAATGTTAGAAGATTCTCAGAAGTTAAGCAAGAAAATTCATTAAATTCCAGTTGCAATTCTACAAGTGTTCTCTGGCTAACTTCATGATTATAGATTTCAGTGTAAGCATGTTCTCCTTGACATAAAACCCTTTCCAATTTTATACTGATGGTTCAGTCTTCATAAAGAAACTTTATGTCCAAGGCAGAGCTATATGAAGGAGGTTTTATTTAATTCTTTGTTCGCTGATCTCTTTAGAGGTATCAATAAACTTAAAATCTGTCTAAGATATTTATATCCCTTTCATATTAATTTTTAGTGGGAAAAATTAGCTAAATCTACCTTATCTAATTCGATGTTTTATATTTTAGGGGTTGGCATATTTTACTTTTGTATTATTATCCATACTTGCTAGTCAGGTGTACCCTTTTCTTGCTTAGTACATTTATTCAGTGCACCTATTCATTCTCATAGGGTTTAAGCCTGCATTTCTGAGAAACTGCAGTCTTACCTTTATGCTGTTTATCCCAAGTGTTTTTTATCTATTTGTGGTGTCAGGTTTATCAACTATTTGTCCATTAAGATAAAATGCATCTGGGAAAAAATAAATAAATCAAATACTACTAACTCATCATCTATGTGATATATTTAGGTTATTTTTTGTTGAGTGATGGATTTGTACTAATTCTTTCTCTCGGCTTAGTTTGTTTTAAGACAACTAACTGGAATTACAAGCACCTCTCTTTGTCCAAGGATTGGGAGGTTACAGTAAAAACTCTTGAACCTTAGTACAGTAAATAACCATTAAAGCTGTTATTGATATATCTAATTGGAGACATACTTTGCATGTCACTTACTAATGGGCATTTAAACCAAAGCAATCATTATAGAAAGGAAAGACTATTTGCAATAATAAACTTGAACCATATTAAATATTAACATTTAGTGTGCAAAAAAGACTAATAAAATGGCTTACAAGACAAATAAATATCCCTTATGACTTTGCTTATCAAATGTAGGAGAAAGGAACAATGTCACATCCAAGATTCTTCCCTACAGAGTCCTCCGTTTCTTCTTTTAAGATGAAAATTGTAAAATAATTCTGTTGGATAATGAAGACTGAGAGTAAAAGTGTGAACTTCTGGTTTTACTGGTACTACTTCCCTGTAGCTCAAATGATAAAGAACAGGCCTGCGATGCAGGAGACCAGGGTTTGATCCTTGGATTAGGAAGTTCCTCTGAGGAAGGGAATGGAAATCTACTCCAGTATTCTTGTCTGGAGAATCCCATGGACATAGAAGCCTGGCAGGCTACAGTCCATGGATTCGCAAAGAGTCAGACATGACTGAGTGACTTACACACACACACACACACACACGCGCGCACACACGTGCACACACACACACACACGGGTAATATAAGGGCTGGCAGGCTACAGTCCATGGGTGTGCAAAGAGTCAGACACGACTGAGCGACACACACACGCACGCACGGTAATATATGGATTTTACGCTTACGTATTGTTGGTCAAGGAAGCCAGCGAGACACACACACACACACACACACACACAGAGGTAATACATGGATTTTACCCTTACATATTGTTGGTCTCTCTCACACACACACACACACACACACACACACAGAGGTAATACATGGATTTTACCCTTACGTATTGTTGGTCAAGGAAGCCAGCGACACACACACACACACGCACACACAGAGGTAATATATGGATTTTACCCTTACGTATTGTTGGTCAAGGAAGCCAGAATCATTTTCTCTACAGACACTACATTACTGATCCTCAGAATTACCTAAGGATTGTTCAGTGAAATTAAAAGCCTTAAATAATACTGTAAGAGTTTGAGTTTGACTTGATTTTTGGACAGATACTGGTCAGATGAAAGATAGGGATGATAGTTTTTAAAAGTAAAGACATATCTCATTTAACCGCTAGTGTTTTTATTTTTGAAACTGAAGTGTAGAGGTGAATAAATAAAAGTAAATGTGAACATCCATTTGATATAGATTTTATTTTTAGTAATCTTTTCATAATCTTAGTTATTATTTATTCTAGCTTTCTCATTTGTAAGATTAGTTTATGGATGAGATGATAGTGGCATTTCAGTAGTACATGTATTGTCATATATTTTGTATATTTTTACTCTTTTAGAGCATTCTCTCATACACTAAACATTGGTTTCTATTTAAAAAGTAAATTTAAACAAATTAATTTATTAATTGACAGAAATCAAGTATAATTCAGCATGACGTTGCTAAAATGTTCTGGCCAATGAAATGTTAAGTAACTAGATGAACGCATACTAAATCTGCTTATACAAGACTTGTTTTCAAATGCCCATTTGGGTAGTTTTTAAAAGTATGATTTCTTTTTAATTGTGTATCTGCTTTCTGAAGTCATACATCTAGTATCAGTGTATAAATATGGATTATAAGAATCCATAAAAGAGTATAACTTGTAAAAAGAGTAATAATTTGAGCAAATAAAAATTGATATTTAATCACAGTTGTAAAGATAATAAAATTTTACTTTAAAATTTCAAATAAAAAATAGCCATTGATTTTTTAAAATTACGGTCTTTTTTTCTATTTATTCTCCTATGAAAAACTCATATATAAATGCTATTGAACTGATATATTGCATATTTTCTACCAGTATAAAAAAATGAAAAACAAATTATGGTTTCAAGTTCACTTAAGAATTTGGAATTATTTATTTTATACAGTTCATATTGGCATTTTTATTACCAGCTAATAAATTTATATATTTATTGAAGCTTTGGAATAGTTCCAAAAATTACCTATATGTTATTTGGTAGAGAAATATTTTTAATCACTTGTTTACTCTAAATCCTTATTTTATTTTCTTACTAGCAGTTTAACTGCTTGACTTTGCCACATCAAAAACATAGCAATTGTGAGTCATTATCATTCAATTGTTCAATTGTTTAAAAAACAGCTAAACTATCCTTTATTATGGCCCCATTAATTTTTCCATAGTTATATAATGAGATTGCACACCTATACTATATTAATAGTAACAGGAAACACCAGAACGGATATTTACTTTGTATATTTCCTAAGGAAATTTATTGTGGGTAATTAGATTTCTAACATCATTTTACTAATATTTACATCTTACATATTTTAGAGTCTTAAATCCTTTTTACTATTTTCTTCAGATATCTTTTTAGCAATTTAGTTAGAATTTTTAGTGCTGTTTGTTATTTCATGATTAGGATGAGAACTAGTATCTCTCAGATGTTTCTAGACAAAATTTAGTTTTTAAGAAATACAAAGAAGTGAGCAATTCTGTAATCTTAATATTGATTACCTCGAAACCAGTCAAGTGTATGATGTAGCTAATGTGTGTTGCAGTTCTCTCAATATTTTTTGGCATAAAGACATGGTTGTCAGAATAAAGACATGGTTTCAGAATGCCCCTTGGCCTTGAAGAGAATGTCTGAAATGAGAGTCCTTCTATATGAGTTGTCGATTTCAAGACAGCTTTCTGTTTTTTCAGACTAGATCTATCATTCTTAATGAAGTCACCTGTAATTTGTGAAAAAAGTACTGTTTCTAAAGGTATGTTTTCCGTCTATTTCTTAATGAATCTTAAATGCCAGAGCACTTTACTTTCACAGGCCTCTTCCATGACATTCTCAGGGTCCCAAGCAACAGGCTAACAGGGTCATGTTTTTGAAAATTTTGCTGAAGTATGGTATTTAAACAAAATCTTTTAAGGTTTTGATTTCGTTCTCTGACTTCTCTGTTGTAATTCTTCTTGTTTATGGTTGCTTAGGGGTACCCAAGGGTATCTGGGAATGCTGTTAAGTGTAGGTTCCATTGGTGATAAATTCAGTTTGAGTTGATGGGTTATTCTTATGTTGTTTTCTGGACACTCACGTGCTTATGCTCAGTTGCTCAGTCGTGTCTGACTCTTTGTGACCCCATGGACTGTGGCCTGCCAGGCTCTTCTGTCCATGTTGTTGTATAGGCAAGAATACTGGAGTTGGTTGCCATTTCCACCCTCAGGTATCTTCCCAACCCTTGTGTACAGTTTAGTTATTGCTAGCTATTCTGGTTAAGAACTGGCCTCTAGAAATACTCCTGTTACTCATTATACTGTCTTCTGATTGTGACATAAATGTGAAAGTTCGGATCAGTTCAATTCAGTCACTCAGTCGTGTCTGACTTTTTGTGACCCCCATGGACTGCAGTACGCTGGGCTTCCCTGTCCATCACCAGCACCCAGGGCCTACTCAAACTCATGTCCATCACGTTGGTGATGCCATCCAACCATCTCACCCTCTGTCGTCCCTTTCTCCTGCTTTCAATCTTTCCCAGCATCAGGGTCTTTCCCAGTGAGTCAGTTCTTTGCATCAGGTGGCCGAAGTATTGAAGTTTCACCTTCAGCATCAGTCCTTCCAAAGAATATTCAGGACTGATTTTCTTTAGTATAGAATGGTTGCAGTCCAAAGGACTCTGAAGAGTCTTCTCCAACACCACAGTTCAAAAGCATCAATTCTTTGGTGCTCAGCTTTCTATATAGTCCAACTCTCACATCCATACATGACTACTGGAAAAACCATAGCCTTGACTAGACAGACCTTTGTCAGTAATATCTTTTCGTCCAGGGAGCAAGCATCTTTTAATTTCATGGCTGCAGTCACCATCTGCAGTGATTCTGGAGCCCAAAAAGATAAAGTCTGTCACTGTTTCCATTATTTCCCCAGTCATTTGCCATGAAATGATGGGACTGGATGCTATGATCCTAGTTTTCTGAATGTTGAGTTTTAAGCCAACTTTTTCACTCTCCTCTTTCACTTTCATCAAGAGGCTCTTTGGTTCTTCTTCACCAAAGGTGGAAGGTCAGATATCATATTACAATTTGAATGTGTCCTCTGGGACCTGTAATATATGTAAGATGGTAGAGGAATAATGTTTTAAATGTATGGAATCGAAAGCTAGACTATAAACTTCTTTTAGTTATTAAATGTGTAAAAAGGCAAGCGGGAGGTTTGATTTTTATCGATAAGTAATCAAAACTGAAGTTCTTTCCTGTATATTCTTGGTGGATTATATATAGAACATAGAAAATAGATCAAAGGTAGTATGTACAATTATGAATGCACCATACTGTTCTCCTGTTTTAATGAGTATCGTATAAAATAAAATGTATCAGAGTACCTATGTTTGTGGAGCACAGACTATAGCAGTTCAATGAATAAGAGCACATTGTAGGTGTTTACCTAATGTATCCGAACCATTAATAATAAAAAATTAATTTTGATCAGCTATTTAGGTAGAAAAGCAAAACTATAGAAAGTAACACTATGAAAATGTGAAGAGACATTCCTGAGATAGTTGGTGAAAAAAATATTAACAAAATATTGTAAATGAATGGAAAGCAATTAAATTATTAAAATGTTATTTTAGTTTCTGTGGTTTGTTACTGTGATACTTGTAGGCTTTTAAAAATTAGTGATGTTTGTTGTGCTTTCTCTTTTTTTCCTAGATAATTATTCACTTTGGTACTGTATTTTCTACTTGTAATTTTTTTCTTAAAGTGGCAACCCTGTTTTATAAGCTGTAGACCTTATATAACTTGAATCCACTCCTACTATTTTTATTTATAATGTGTTACTAGAAGTTGGCACACTTTTCCACTATACAGTCTTAGATTAATGTGTTCATTTCAGGATATCTTTCTTTTTAATTGTATTTCATTTTGTCTCCTTTATATTCCAAAGATTTAGGATTTGAAGGAAGAAAATTGAAAAGTTAAAATTTTAATAAATCAGTTTATTAATTTAATTAAGTAGATAACAGAATATTTATTCATTCAGTTAAAGGGCTGAGATAGAAAAACATTAACATTTTTACATTTTTTGTTAAATAAATGCTTGGTTTGAAGCATTTCTAGTATAATATAAACTAAGGGAGTTTTAAGATATATGAGGTTTAAACAAGCACTCAAGAAATTATACTAATGGGCTTTGTTTTTATATATACTTTCCACTGTCCCAGTTTCCCAGGTTTGGAAATTTCCTTCACTCCCATGTCCCACTCTTATTAAAACCTTTATGTAACAGAAAACATTATTTTTATATTATGATGACTTCATAGTAATCATTTAATGATTAATAAAGATTTCAGTGGATTTCTATAACGTCATCAGATATCTTTTTATAAATCAAAGGTTTTTTTTAGTTTTACTCTCAGAACTTTTCAAAACAATACAGCAAGAGGATGGAAGAGAATGAATTCAAAATTTTCTAGCACATTTAAAAATTTTTCATTTTATTCCACACATTAAATTATTTTATGACACAGTCCTAAGATATTATCATCATTAATTAATGGAATTCTGTGTATATAATCTGAGAGACTGTTTATAAGTAACTTTTGATGTCTAGCTGCAAGTTATTGTGTGGTGAGTCTATACCTTTTAAGACTGTATGTAATCAGGTATGTTGAGTTGAGGTATAGGTTATGTTCATTGCAAATATATTATCTGATGCATTGGTTTAGAACCTTTATATGTACATTTCTGTTTCTTTCAACCCTTGACAAGTAGACCTTTATTAAGCTGTGATGATTACTGAATATGAAATGTAACCAAGATTATTTTTATTCAAATATAATTTAAATATTCATCAAAGAGAAGTTATGCTTGAGACTGACAGAGACTATTAACATCAAAAAATATAATTAACTGCATTGGGTATCATGAAGCAGAGTTAGCCAAATAGCCGAGAGGTCTAATTGCTCTAGAGTTTGAGAAGCAATGGTTTTATTTTATGCTGTAGCTGTGGAATTAATAGTAATGTGGTTTCCTATGTGGGCCAATTAAAAACTGCCTGTTAAGGTTCATTGCTCCATAGGAAACCCATTGAAAATCGCTTAGTAAACAGGATTGACATATCAGTGTGTACAAAAAGATAAAATACAATAAAAGCCATGAAAATGAGAGGTGGTAGTAAAAGAACTGTTTTTGCAAGCAGTCCATTAAACTCTTTACAATTATAGCATCACAGTGGATGTTATGGTATGCCCTCTAGATAGCCGCTTCAGACCAGGCCATTTTCCCCCTCTGCTGCCAAGGGAGTTGCCTGCGGAGGGGCTCAAAGTGAGTCCCTGCCCAGGAACTGCCATGGGCTAAGGGCATAAATCCTTTTCCCTAGAGGAGGTCCACTGAATGCCAGAGTGCAAAAGGTTGGCCTCCTCATTTTTGCTGCATTTTAAGACATTTCTGAAGATCTCTCCCAACCTCAGAGCTCCCTCCCCGAGGAATTTGCTAGGACTTTATTTGCAGCCAAATTGTACTTCTCAGACTACCCAATCCTGCTTCACTTAAGGCTTCACTGATTGTTCTAAGGGCATTATAAGCGTCTCAAATTCTGTGGCTCAAATTCTGCTTCCAGTGTTACCCAACATAAGGAAGGTAGTAATATTAATTATAAAAACAAGTCCTATCAATGGTATTGGTTACAGATATTAAAGAAGTCTGACAAAAACTAAAACAGTTTAAAGCACATTTTAAAAATGCCCAATTCAGGTCTAAAACATGGCATTTTACATTCTAAAGTTTATCTTTTGTCATGTGGTCCTTTTACTTTAATAAAGGTAATATTCTGACCTGTGTGATGCTGTTCTGCCCTTTAGTTGAATACTAAAGGAAAGCATTACTGATTGAACCCAGAAGATTTTTTTCTTGTCCAGGATGTAGAGATGTAAAAGTGGGCAGACATTCTAATGGCATCTTGACATTAATGAGGGTGGTGAAATGGAAGAGCTAAAGGGTCAAAGATAAGAGCAATAGCAAGGTCTTCCAGTGTTTCTTTTTCATAATAATGGCATCAAATATATTTAATAAACTTATTTCTAACAAAATATGTAATGTTATGTGAGTGTACTGTTTTAAGTATTAGATTACTTTTTGTAAATAAAAATAATTCTAAAAGTCCAGCTATAAAATGTGCAACTTTAGATACACAGTTACAGATAATCTTGTATTTAGGTGTATTTTTTGTTAAGACATTAAAATCTTAAAATAGCAGTAGATTTTAATGTGTACAGTATAATTAGACATTATATCTTTAATCTGCAGTGATAAAGGTGTTTTCCTGGTCATTCGTTATTGAATATGCTTGCCCTGTTTATATCTGTGGCCTAAGAGGGCATGTTAGCTTTCGGAAGAGCAGTTTAGCTATTTCACAGCACACAGCCCTGTACTCCCAAGCCTCTACATGGCTAAAACTCTTTGAGTCTAACATTTTATAGGTCATGATGAACTGAGCTTTCACCATGAACTGAGCTTTTTAGATAAGTTACTGATATGAAGCTAATTTAGGCTAGAAATGTTACATGGAATAGAAGCCTTGTGCCTTCAACTGTTAGAAACTTATGCAAACCATGTAAATCAGAGTTTTACATGGTTATAGAACTATGCTTCACTTCTGAAAATTATCTTTCATTCATTGATTTACGCTTCCAAATAATTACTGAGTTGCGTGGTGGGCAAACTAATGTGTCAAACACTCTAAGATATTTGGGAACAGTTTATGAAGTCAATACATTTTAGAATAAAGCACAGTGCTACCCCTGTGGTTCAAAGATGCTTAAAGCTGATGTTCCCCCTTCCAAGATATTATAATCTGTAAAGAAGATGAGATACGTACAGAAATAACTCTGATACTAGATCTAGATACTAGATTTCTAAAAACTGATAGAGAAAGGAAAGTGATGTGCAATATAGTGAGGTAAGGAAATGTTGAGGGAGTACTGAGTAGGTCTATTAAAGAAGTTACGCAACTTCTGTCCTCACTTTTTTAAACTTTCTAGACCCCACCACATCTTATTAATGTTTTCCTTCCTTTGAGGTATTCTGAATTCTTTTCTTGCACTTAGACTACAGAGGAAAGGATTTTTCAAAGATTAGATTCTTTATATATTTTCTCAAAATTAAGGAATAGTTACATAAAATATTATATTTAAAAATTTAAACTCTGTAATATAGAAAATAGCACTAGGGTTTTAAGCCCTTCATATTGACTCTGAGAACAACAAAGTTTCACTTACAGAGAATGGTAAAACATAATTTCATATTCGTTTGCTTATTTTCTGCTGCTTAGATATTGTTTGGATGTGGTATAATAAGTGTATAACTGTGCTTTCAAAATTGTAGGTAATTCTGTAACTAGGGTATAGCAGCAGATAATGTCTTGTATCACTGTTTCTAGTACCAGAACCACCAGTGGATATAAAATTATCTTTTCCTTCCTTCCGTCCTTTCTTCCTTTCTATCTTTTTAGGTATCTATCATTTTAATCTGTCTGATTTTAGATAATTTTTTGCCTTTGTGACTGAGATGCAGCAGAGGGCACTTGCCTTGATCTGTGCTTTTTTAAAAACGGGCACTTTTGGTAATACGCTGTAGACTGCCTGCTTATGGGTAGGTGTTCCGTTATCGAGAATGCCATCTGCAATGCCTTGTTGCTTTCTTATCAGTTACTTCCTGCTGTCAGCTTGGCACTTATTTCGATAGAAAAGGATTTGCATCAAATGTAATGCCTTATTATATACAGCTGACATGGGGTTTTTAATTGTGCAAACACAGGAGACTCCTGCAGTGATAGTCAATTTGATAAAAGGATTAGATTATGAGTATTTTAACATGATTAAAGATTAGTTCTGATTTATCAGAAGTAAGCCAGTGAAATTTGCCGTATATTTATCAGTTAGGTGAGACTCCATTAATTTTGAGAGTGTATGAACCACAGAGTATCCACCTCTTTATAATTCTGTAATGAATTTGATTATTTATATTCAGATTATGGGTATTAAGGATTGTTTTTAGCCTTCTGCACCTGCTCTACTGCTAAGAGTATCCCATGAGTCTGTGGTTCCAGTCTTTTGTTTTTATTGTTTTTCATCTTTTGTCTTACAGAACATTAGGTAAACGTCTCTACAAAATTTCTGCAGTTTTTATTAAGGTAAATGACATTAGTATGTACCAACAGGAGATTTTCAGTTGTTCCTTCAATTAAAAAACCCTCAGTAAAACATAGAGGAATGAGAATTCCAATTTAGGAAGTAGTTATTGAGTGAGCACTTTTTTCCCTAAATAGGACTAGGCATTCCAAGGAATTTAAAAGAAGCATAACAACATCTAACTGAGGAGATAAGACTAGGGTCCTAGAAACAGCTGAAGGCATTCATGGTATGAGAACTGATACAATGAAGTGCCTAACAATCTTTGAGGGTGTTTGAAAAAGAATATAAACAAAAACATAAGGAGTTGACAGCTTAATTTTAAACATGGAAAATACTGGTGAGTTAAATAACAATTTTATGCAAAATATAGAAGAGAGCCACAAAGCACAATATGATTAATTGCCAAATTAATTATATAGACAGTTACTGCCATAGGGAAAGGAGAGAAAGATCGCTTCAGGTTCGAGTAGATGGGGAAGGGTTGAATATTTGGCCAGAACAGTTTTTATGTTAGCCTTCTCTGAAATAACATAAGGATAACAAGATTATGGTTTTTATGAGGCACAAAGTTAGACCACATAATTAATAAAAAAGATTCATGACTTACAGAATGCATAGCATTTTGTTTTCGGAGAGTTTTCCCTTTGTTGACCATTAATGCTGTGTAGTTCCCTGTTCTCCAGCATAAATGTATCAGTTCGGTTCATATTATTAAGATTTGCTCACTTTTACTTTTGCATCCCCCTTTTACACAAAACATTTCTGTATACTTGTTTATAAACTTTATAAGCTGCATAAGGAAAATAAATTACTGTGAAATAAAAGTAATAAAAGTTTAACTGAAAAACAAGTTTGATGAGGAAAGAATGCTAAAAGTTGTGAAGGATTTCTTACTGAAGGAATTCATTTTGGGTAAAGAACAACAGTATTTTCTTGCCTCTTGATTAAAAAAAAAGAGCATGTACAGAATGTAGTCATTTTAATAAAAAACAAATTTTCCTGAGTCAGTTTTAAATACTGTAACATAAAGTTGTATTGTTTTGACTTAACATTTGCATATATAGTAGATTTTTAAAAGCCACACCACCAAAAGTCTTATGAATTTGTTTCTGTGCTTTCATTTGGATTACATAGGAAGTTCTGTGAACATTAGCTGCTTGTGCTGTAATCAAAGTGAGGTCTCTTAAGGAAGAAATTTATTAGCTGTCAATTAGACTACAGATGAATTTCTTTTATATGCAGTTTTATAATACTGACTAAATGACATCTCATGAAACATCTTAGGAGGCAGAAAAAAATATTTATGGCCTAATTTTCTTGTTTGTCAAAATCACATCTAAACCAAGGGTATTATCTTTAAGGTGAATTTAAAATAGCAGCAACAAAAATCTAGTTTACTCAATTTTGCCCTCTAAAACTCCTTTTAGTTGCGTGTTCTTTTGCATTATTTCAAACACTAATCCTCTGAGCGGGCAATTAACAGACCAGAAAAGCCATTTGTGGAAAAGAAGAGCCATAAGGGTGAAAATATTTCTTCATGGAATGATCTTTAAGAAGTAAATAATTACAAAAGGCAAAGATTTTGGATGACCAATCTAAATCTGAGGATAATTAGAAGGAATAGAGTATGAAAATCAAAGTGCTTGAAATGTACAATTCTCATATCATAATAAAACTAATTAAATATTTAGAAACCAAAAATCCCCTCACAATTTGAGGAAAAATAACCCATAACAAAAGGGTCTGTAACTTTGCAGATAATTAGCAAGGGTTATAGAAAGGAAAAATATCCTAGATTGGCTCCAAGGCTCTGCAAGGTCATGTCTTATTATGCTGTGTCTTTTATATGGTCTGGTAACAAGTTTCTTGCTAATTTAATCTAACTAGGTCATCCCATAGTGATTTCCCATTTCCCTTGTTAAAAAAATGTGATAGTTTCTGCAAGTACAAACTATAGTAGGTTAACATTTTTATAAATAATTGCTCTTAATTGATACAGGTCACAATAATTTTTTTGAATTATTAAAAGCAGAGGTCTTGAAAATTTGGACTTAGAAGCAGTATTTTTAAAGCACTTCAAATACTTATAGTTTTTATCCTCACTTAAATTATCTTGTTCTTTTCATTAAGTAGTTAGACCTGATGACCCTGTGAATGAACCAGTCTCAGTGGCACGCTTTGTAAATAAATATTTCTTATTTTGCTATTAAAAGCAAGTGCATTTTTCTTGAATGTGCATTTCTACAAACAAGAGATTTGGCACTGGATTAATAAGGCTCTGAGTCCAGCCTAATTTGCATTAAACTGACCCCAAGGTCCAGTAAAAACTGTAAAGAATTTCAAAGGTTCCTAAAACATAGAGAGTTGTTTTTAGAAAATCAGCATTGCCATTTCAAAAACCTTATTTTAGTAATTAATGTGGAAGTTTTGAGGGGTTGTTTTGAGTTTCTGAGATGCAAATTTAACTATAAATATTAAAGTATGCATACTTTGTGGTTTTAATTCCTAATACAGAATGATTATGGAAAGTATCAGTTTCATGTTATCCCTGTTTTCAACACAGTAAAAACTAGAATGACAACCTTCTGTATATAAGCCTACACAGGATTTTATATCAAGCTTTTGTTGATTTTCTGTAGGTTCCCTGATACTTATTTTTTTTCATTTTCTACTATTACGTATATGTTGCTTATGATAAACTTTTTCAGTCAAATAGGTTTGTATTTAAAATTGATAGGCTAGGAAAATATTTTGTAGTTTGGGGCATATAGTTATTTAAATAATAAATTGAATTTTTCTATACTTTTTTCCAAATACAATTGCAAAGATTAAATCACAGTCACAATTTTTAAAAAATTAGGCTATATTTCAAATTTTTGAAAATACCAGTATATAGGAAACTGAATGGAATAAAACTATATTATTTTTCCAAATTATGTATCCATGCTTGTATCAGTATTCAAATATATGTTCCTAGAGATTAGGGTAGCAACTTCATTTCAATAATTCAGTTTCATTTCAAGGATTTTAGAACACTTTAGAAAGCATGATATATAATTCTTTGAGTGTAACATCCTAATATGCCTAAAGAATTAAATACTATATGATGGATAGAAATCTTCTACAATACACACATTATTAAATAAATTATGAAAACATAGTTATGTGACAAATGGGAACATTACTTTAGAAGACCTCTTTTTTATCATATTAATTACACATCATTTAGCTTTCTAATGTTATGTTTATGTAGCAATTAGTTAGGCTCACAAATCATCATTAATAAATATTTAAAGAAAGCAGGACCCACTTTCCTTTGCTGTTCAGAATGGAAGTTTAGGTGATAAAAGAGCATTTCATTATATAGTTTTAAAAAAGGCTTGATTTAACATTCAACTCAGTTTCCCTCTTTTATCTGTGAGGAACATTGTAATCTTATATTTTGGATCATAACTTCTTTTTATCCCCTCAGTTTATTTAATTGCTTTGTTTGAGCAAATTGATTTGGGGACTTAACTATTCATGTTTTAAGGTAATCTGCTATGTGTGTAAAAAATACTGTAAATATGGACTAGAAAGACAGGGTCCTAGTGCCTAGAGTACTGCATTCCTTGATCATTTGGAATTGTTGGTGCATGAAAAAGTTATTTGGAAGACAAAGGGTACTTTTTCCTCCACCCTTAAAATTAGATCTGTCTCTTTAGTGTTGTATTACTGGCTTTAGTGATACAAAACTCTATACAAACTGACAGAATTCTCTGAGAATAAGTTACAGGTGATTGAAGCAGAATTAGATGTTTGATATTTATTTTCTAATAACCGTGTTTATTTACAAGCAGCAATAATCAGATTAACCATTCATCATTATTCATTCAAAAGCAAGTACTGAATTGTTATTATATACGAGGCATATAATCACCTCCAATAAAAATGTATAGCTTGACAGTGTCCTTTTTTCTTTATTTTCATTTTATTTTTTTGTCCTCTCCAGTAACATTTGTAAATTTTAAAAATTTGTGTGCTTGAAAAATTTAATTATTGACATATGATAATTTACTTATTGACATATGATAAATTTTTGGTAATTGACACTCAAGAAGGAGTATCATTTCTAGTCTGTTAGTTAGGGAATGGGTTTATAGTATCAACTGTAGGTGTTCTGTCTAGTTAGAAAAGTGCAGATTCCCCATTTGGATGTGGTTTAACCTCTTCTAAAGTACCCCTGTGAATGTGGTGTTTACATTTGGCTCTTTGGAAGGGAATATCATCACATGTTACCCTTGCAGCTTGAAACCATTTATTTCATCTCCAGAAGGTATCTCAAGAAAGAAACAGACTTGTTATTACTCATATTTTATAATTGAATTTAAAAAATAACAGATGCCACTAAGAGAATGAAATTATTGGAGCAATCTACACTACACATACATTCTCAATAAAGAATTGGTCTAATTCTAGAGAGTGACTCCAAATTTCAGCAAACACTAATTTTTAGTTTCTGTCATGATATACTGAGCTTTTCTGTTGAATGCTGGAGTATTTGTTCAAGTCGGTAGATTTTGCATTTTTAATCTTCCTTAGAACTGTGGTGAATAATAGCCCCTGGCAGGAGATAATGAAATTTTCTTAATTTATATTTTCAAGCAGAAGCTTCAATGGAAAATGGCATCCTATGGCCTGGAGACATAGCTCTAGAGCAAGTTTCAGGGGAGATGCAATAATAATGCAGTGCCATCGAAACGGGAGTGATGGGACAGTGAAGAAGTAATTTAAGGAAGAAAAGAGAATGTACCAAGGCTTTATTGTAGCATATCTAATGATCTGGGGAAGATTCCCAATGGTTTCTGGAGCATGACTGGAGAGACTAATGTTATCTTGCCAAAACAGAAGCCCCTGCTTAATCAGCAGAACAAGACTATTGATTAAAACACCTCTCACAATAGATTACACATGGAATCTCATCTCCATACTTTGCATTTGGTAAAGTGTAATAATGAGCAGAAGATAATCAAAAGAAGAGTAAAAGCAATTTGTTGGGCATTGTACAATTCAAAATTAGAGTTGGAAGGGAAACAAATTCGCTGACTATTTCAGCCTGTTTTTAAAGCCACACACAGGAAATCATATGGGAAATACAGGGAATGCTCTGGAAGAACAAAAGATGTTCTGCACCTTCAAAGTTTGCAAATTATGTCCAGTTTATATAAAGGAATACTTACTCTTATTATTGATATTTTTGTTGTTATTGGTAATTCATATTTGTTGAGGGATTCTGCAAAGGGTTTGCTTACATTATCCAGTTTAACCTTAATGACAAACTTCTAAAGGAGGTATTATGGTTTACAGATAAGAAAGCTAAGGTTGAAAGGTTTAAAACATGGCTTATGGACTCATAGTTAAGTAAGCAGCATGGCTGGAACTAAAACCTCAATTCTGTTTTATTCTAAAGCCTCTGCTTTTAAGCACTCATCTCCCCAATTAGCAAATAATTTTGCTTCTGAACAGTCAAATGATATGGTATACTGATGATTTTTGTATACTTTTTTCTCAGATTATAAGTAATGTGTACACTGTTCCTTCTTTCATTTACAGTTTTAAATGATTAAGGCAAGCAGCATATTAATAGTTCATTTGCATTATTGATGTTTCATTAGAGATGAAGCTCTACTGTCCACAAAATAAAAAGATGATATTTCTTCAAAATAACACTGTTTTTCTGTGCTGATAATTTCTAAGAAAGTTCCATATACTAATATGTAAATTAATGATAATACATATTTATAAAAGACATTTTTACCAATTACACATTTTTCTTGGCAACATTTACTTTAATTTCAAAAAATACTATGGATATCTTAGAATTTAATTTTAAAACCTAAGAACATTGACTACCTCTAAAAAATAAAATAGACTTATAATACTTTGAACTTCTTACCATCTGCTAATTGTGATGGTTAAAAGATACTCTAGATATTCCTGAAAGTATTTTTCTCTTACATACTGTGCACAGACCTACACAATATCACTGATTTTAAGCATTATACTCTAAGTTTTGCTAATAAGGAGGTATGTTGGTACTCCATTGTACATGGAAAGTAAATTCTGATAGACCATTAACCTCCAAAATTTTTTGTTTTATTTTCTTCAGCTTTTGAGATGTACATTTAGCTTTATTTTTGAGTATAATTTTTCCCATTAGAGTAGAAATACAAGAATGAGTTTCTAAATATTCTTTTTTAATTCGGATGTTTTGCTCTATGGCCTTTAAAGCAGGACTTTGAATTTTCTGTGTGTCGTGGGTGGTGGGTTTTATGATTAAAATGTAAATTTTATGAATATTAGGATCAGAAATAATTATATTCAGGTATCTCAACTTGTTACCAAGTATTTATTATTAGATTTATTTTACTTACATATGGAATTCTATAGATGAGTGTGTAGGAAACATAACAGGTTTTTATAGATTAACAACAATTTTATTTCCAGGTGTATTTAGTGTTAGACATCTTCATTAGCTAGGAAAAGATTACACTTTCTCTCTGTTGTTGAAAATGGGCTCAACATGTGATATATACATGTACTTAGAATTTGTACTTACTGAGACCTTTCAGGTTAGGAATCAAGGAATCCTTGATTCTTATGATTGAAATTAGCAACAGAAGATATGTTAACATTGTAAACTGTACCATGTACTTGCTACATAGATCATATTCATCATTAAAGGCTTTTCTATGTCACTTGTATTTTATTAAGATTTATAGAGCAAAAGCATGTGCTCCCATATATAATCTAGTCTTTACTAATATACCTAAACCTGCCTCTAACCCAGTGGTCCTCATAAATCAGAATCATCAGTGGAGCTAGTTAAAGCAGATTCTAGGTACTGGCCTCCAGAATTTCTGAGGCTGTTAGTCTTTGGTGGGACCTGAGAATGAATTTCTAACAAGATCCCAGTTGATGCTCCTTGTCTGACAACCGTATTTTGAAAACCAGTGCTTTAACTATCCTAACTCATTGTGTATCCTTACAAACATCTAATAAAATAAGTTCAATTATTTAAAAGCTGAAGTGTTTCTTAATGAGAACAATAATTCCATTTCCTTCAAGTCATAATTAAAGTCCACCTATTTAAAAAACCCAATTTATCCTCTTCTGCCTTGTTCTTATTCATATTGAATTTTTATGTTTCACATTTAAGAAAAGTATAAATTTTTAACAGAATGAGTCCCCATGGTATTACTAAATATACTGATACTTTCATTGTTCATATAGCCATACCTTTATGATAAACCTTTTTCTCTGGAGGAAGAGAGAAAAACTCAAGCCTGGAAATGTTCTTAGGGCTGAGAATGCAAACAACTGAATGCCTTTCCTTTCTGGGCTTAGACTTTTTATTTTCATTAGAATGAAAACTTGAAGATGAGCAGTTTGTGGGAATTTACTTTGCCTCTGTGGCTAACTAATTGCTTTCTTTTTCCTTGTCTTCTTAAATAATAGTAGTTTGTAGTTTTACAGCCTTACTAACAGCGTAATGGTGAAGGAATTTTAGGATTTTTCTTAGTACTAACAGCTCACATAGGATGTTTCCTTTTTCCTTGTTCCCTTACACTTGCTGTATTTGGAAACTTAAGACTACTTGCTTCATTCGTAAAAGAATGTACATAGTCTGTATTTTTATTTCCATCATTTCGTCCTCTAAGATTTTAGGTTTTCTTTCCCATCATTCAAGATACTGATATGCAAATCTGATATTCTTACACCTTTGTCTACCTCTTCTTGCTGACCTTTTACTATTTTAGTACCCATATTCTTTTTTTTTTCCCTCAAGATTATTTTCTTGCACTCCTGCAAGATTATTTTCTTGCACAAACCTTTTTGACATCTTAGGAGGCTGTGAATTCTAGAAATCTATATAACTGTATTTGTAGGAACTTCATTAAGTTTCTTAACCTTTTCAATTTTACTTAAACACTTAGCCCTAAAATTAGTACTTTTTGCTGTCTTGTACAGTGTGATTATTAAGTGAAATAAAAATTATGTGATTGATATAAATTATTATAATTGCTTGTGACATTAATTTGAACTTGTAATTGTGGTCAAGTGACTAATGCAAAGTTATTCAGAATAAGTAAATATGAGCAATTATTTTTCATTTTATGGTGTTTATCTTCTTTTAAACAAATTAATGGAAGCAAGACTACTTATCTCTTATATACTTCCTGCAAACATATTGTGACATTGATTGTTATTTTATCATGTTTCTGTCATTAATATATTTTGAATAAATATTAAGACCATTTTTATAAATATTAAAACATAGCAGAGCTTTGTTGAGTGGCTATAAAATGTATATAGAAGGGGTATATGAAAGGGGTATCTAACCCACAGGAGTTTAGATTTCTTTGTTTTTGAGAAGTTTGAGGATGAGATAAAGGGAGGATCTTTGTTGGTATGAATAAGTACAAGCAAGGAAATTAAAGATTTTAATTTTTGCTGGGGACTAGGTTAGTGGTTGAGAATTCCTGAGATCCAGGAACTTTAAAAGAAGTGATGAACTCTTATGAAATTAAGAAGAAAATGAACCAGTTGAAATAATAGACATTGATCTATTGAGAAATCTTAAATCTATTTGTGATTTAAAATTTTAGAATATCAAAATTTTCCATGAGTCATGTTAAAATAATTCATTTACACTAAATGGAGAAGCACTGGCAAATTTCTTTAAATGATTGAACCATTTAACAGAAGTAGTGAATAAAGGGATTTGTGCATTATATTAATATTTGTATAAGCAATTTTAGTTATAATTTACTTAATAGTTAAAGCATCCACTTGAAGTTCATTTTATTATACCTTGACCTATCAAATTTGAATAATTGATCCTATATAAGTTTTCAGGTCTTGCTGCTCTGCAGGGAGGATCAAACTAGTTTGAGCTGAAGTGGCTCTAAGGTGCATGACTTACATACCTACTCCTCTCTGACACAGTTCTCCTTTCACTCACTTGAATTAGTTGTGCTAAAAGCCAGGCTCGTTTTCACTCTTTATTTTCCATTCTATAGTAATGCACTATGGAATGTCTCACACTCAAATTATTAAGTACATTTTGTTAAAATGCTCTTGTTCTGCTTACTTTGTCTTCCTAATTTATATACTAACAGAAAATACGGTAAAAACCCTGCAAACATTCCATTGGGCTGTAATCAAGTCAAATTTAAAAGAAATTAAATTAAAATTAAATTTAAAAGAAAGTTAAATTTAAAAGAAATAGTTCTTGTCTTTATATAGCTTATAACAAGATCACTGGGACAAATTCATAGAACTTAAATAAATGATCATCTTGCCCAGAATTCTAACCTAATTCTAATAGTCTCAATGACAATGAATCATTGACAACACAAAATAAGAAAATACTTCAAATAGGAATAAACAGGGCATTCCGGGCATCATGTTAGTGACCTTCTTTTTAATGTTGCATTTCAGGGAGTACTAATTTAGAAAAAGTGACTCTGTAATCATATTTTGAAAATATAAGTATACTGATCTGTGAAAATAGTAAGTGTAATGCAAGTCTTAGACACTGAGTGTGTACCAGGCACCATGCTAAATGCTTTCAATGCATTCTATCATATAGGTAGGCCAAAAGCGTGGACGGTGTAATCTGTTGGCTTGGTATCTGGTATTCAAAAGTGTATAAGTATCTGTAATAGAACACAACACAAAAACCTGATTTAGAGAATAAACTTAAAAACTTGACTCTTCCTTTGCTTTAATATGTTTTCATTTATTTCCACGCCTTTTAATTTATGACTCCATGTTTTGTTCAGTTCCATTCTTCTAGTTCAATATCGGTTTTAAGTGCAGTTTTAATTCTTAAATATAGTAGGAAACCAAGTAAGTTTTATTTTCAGTACATGTTGAACATGTCAAAAACTTCAATTAAAATGTATACTAAAATAACAGGAAACTATCAGTGATTTTCTTTTTATTTCCAGTTAAAATTCATTGTGACCTATGATACAGAGGTATGACAACATAAAAGATAGGACTTTTTGTAACTCTTTACAGTTAGCTATTATCAGTTGAATTTTTAAAATTTATGGTACTAATTTCTTACAATATGGATCAGCCCTCTATTATATTTTTTAGTAAGAATAAACAAATACATTGTTGTTACATAAGTTTGATTTGTTTTGTTTTCCAGGTGCAACAATCGAACACAGTGTATAGTAGTTACTGGGTCAGATGTATTTCCTGATCCATGTCCCGGAACATACAAATATCTTGAGGTCCAATATGAATGTGTCCCTTACAGTAAGTATGAAGTTTGTATTTTTCACTTTCTACAGCATTTCTCAATGCTGAAAGAGGACCCATGTGAAAGAAGCATATGTTTATGGCCTACAAAACTATTATGCATGCAGAGCACTAACAGACTTGGGCCTCCAATTAGCTTCATGAAGTGTGGAAGGAAGCCATAGTGTGAAGCTGGCCAAGTGTCTGTCTGTGTTCTTAAGTGTTTGGCTTTTAAGGCTAGTGTTTTTCCAGAAAACAAACTTGAATTAGCTATTCAATAGGGCTGATAGAAATCTGTACTTTTGCCCAATACCAGTTGCTGACAAATTGGTTTGGCTCACAGTTTTCTAAAGAAGGAATTGACTTCAGTTTTAATAGTAAGCTACTTGAATGGCTACCTGCTGTTGTGGTAACTTTAATGCCTGGTAAAAGCTACCACTGCAGTTAACTGAGGCAAGTGCTTTCCGTTTAGTCCCTTGTTCTTAAAGGAGCCGTCCTTTACAGGATTCAGTGATAACGTCTTAACACTAACTAAAATAGATGTAACAAGTATGTAACACATATTTTTAATTTCTCAACATCCATTTTTAGTAAATATCCTTTAGCAGGATATTTAAAATTTAATTGGGAACTTCATAATTAGCTTCAGCTAATAGTGTAATTTTGTGTAGTTTTCCTCCTAAATTGTGTTCTGCATTTTCAGTAGGAAAAAGCACTTTAGACAATTAAAAAGATTAAGTACACTGCCTAATTTTTATCGGTTAATGTGTTTGGTATTGTTCTTATCACCTTGACTTTTTAAATTAAAAAAAATATATATGTGTCATGTCATCTTATTCATAGACATTTGAGTTAAGAATTCTTTAGCAGAAATTTTATTGATTTGCTTTAGGAGGACTCACCTCCTAAAAAAAAAGATGGACTCAAAACTAATAGTGAAATTGCTTTTTCCAGAACCTTAAAAACCTGATCACTAGTTCTGATAGATTTGTATGCTTAAACTATCAATATTTCTGAAAACAAAGGGCCAATTTTAGGTAGCTATACTGTGTCCATTACGGTAGTGATACATTCTTACACATCCCGTGAAGGCACTGTCTCTCTCCTCTGCCTGCAGTTTTGATAAATTGCCTTTGTGTGGGGAGTTAGTTAAACGCCAAACACAGATTATCTTTTCTTCTCATTCCTGCTCTGTGTTCCTGTGTTACCGTGAAATGGATGCTTTTTATGTTTTCAGTATTTTCTATACCATTTGTAGGATTGGAAGCCTACTGAGTGCACTGATCTTTATATCGTTTCTCCTGTGTGTAGTGTTGGTGGCTCACATAATCATTCTCCTGTGCCACTAGAGGAACATTGTATTCTTTGGAGCTAACCAAAATTTTGTTCCATAAAGTCACTTTCGCGTGAATTTAGCATGGTCTCTGTCCTCAAGTTAGAAAAGGAATACAGCATCCATTCCCACACAGTGGAATCAGTCAGAGCTGCCAAGAATTGTCTCTCTGGAGCCAGTTCCTGTAACCTAGTCTGTAGATCAAGAACAGTGTTAAGAAAATATTATTTTCAGACTTTTAAGTTATTTCTTGTGCTTTTTAAGAAAGGAAAGTGTGGATATCTTCTGGAACATCTAACTTTCAAAATCTTACTTTTTCAGTTCTCCAGAAGTGTTGTACATTGTGCACCAAACTCGCAAATAGCTATTCTCAAGAGAAGTATTTGTTCTTTTTAGTGTTTGTCCTTTTAAAAAACAAAAAAGACAGTAATCAATTTGCTGTTACCTTTCTAGATATTTGCACGAAGCAGAAATAAGTCTGTGGCTTTGTAGAAACTACTCCTTGCTAAAGAATAGAAGTAATTATACTTCCTATGCACTGTACAGTGGTGACACACTATAAATTCCAGGACTTTTGCTGCCAATGATCTTTTTAGATAGTTTTGATCTTATTTTGTGTCTGTGTATCTCCTCAATCTCTTTTCCCCATTTTCCTCTCCTTTTTTTCCTCATGCTTCTGTCTGTTATAATCATCTCTCTTACTTGGTTTTGTTTTAATCTCCTAGCTTTCACTTTTCCTTTGTTTTAATAGTGTTTTAGTATGTTGTAATGTTTGCGTACTCCTTTTACCCTTTGCTTGGTTGACAAAAACTGTCACCATCAAATAGCATTTATTATGTGTCTGTTATCATTTGGCTTTATGCCACTGTCTGTCCTGAGCAAATGCCTCAGAAACATATCCATCCCAAACTATTTTCTCTTAGTTTAAAAACAAAAATTCAGAAGTTTTCCATGATCTCTGAAAATTTTATAATAAATTTATGCAACAGAGTTCATTATACATGCTATAGTTTGTTTCACTTTGTATGTTTATAGACAGACACATATATTATATTTGATTAGTAATTGAATGAATATGTGTTTAAAACAAGTCATAAGGATCCTATAGGATAAAGGAGAATAATCAAATCAGAATTTCCATGTCCTATAGGCACAATTTGGTTTTGATTTTTGAACCTTCTTTCAAATTATTATTAGGTTTTAAAAATTATAACATAAATTTAGCTATAAGTTTTATTTGATGAGTAAAAAGTCTTTTACTATTGATTGTGTCATTATTAATAATAAACATAAGATTATTCAGAATGAAATAGTGTGTCACTTCAGATACAGAGTATGTAGGTTTTGTTTGGGTCGATTTCTTGTCTTCAAAACTGTGTCCTCCACTGATGTTAGTGAGTCATGTGTTTATGTTTGTTCTATAGCATAGTAAATGTATTGTTATGAATTAATTCATACAGCCTCTTAAGACAAACTACAATATATGTTTGCGAGAAAAATACTGATTTCATTAATTTTATTGTATTTTTCTGGGTTGATGGAATTTTGACTAATTTGACAGAACTATATATCCTTTAGCTTATAAAAATCATAATGTGAGGTGTTTTGTTTTAAAATCCATATTTTATGCACTTTATCAATCATCAAAAGTTTTAATTTATTTTTACATTTGGATGTTACTTCTCAGTTTTTATTAAAATTGTAGATTATATATAATATATATCCATTTTATTTTTTATATAAATGGTACCAGCTAAATCATACATGAAGTCTTATCTATTTAATATTTTGCATAGTAACTGTACTGTTGATTTAGTGTATCAAGTAATAAAACTAACTCAACCATTTTCAATTAATAGAAAACAAAATATACTTTCTACATTCTTTATTAAACTTGTTTTAAATGCATAACATTTTAAAATTTATTATTTCCATTCTTTGCACTTAATTGATTTATTTGAATAAAATCATCCTTTCCTAAAAGGAAAGAATATAGCTGTATATAGAGTTAGTCTGAGCAGACTCACCATTAATGATTTCTTTTATCCTTATTTTCCTACCACACCCTTCCATTATTGATTCTAAGCAGGTATAATATTGCTCTTCACTAAGCAGTAATTTTAGGACTAATGGTTAATAAAGAAAAGAATTGTTCCATGTCAGTAACACTGAATTTTATTTTTACTGGATGTAGTCAGATTTACTCATTAATAGAGCAAGTATGTTTCCTGAAAGTGGTTAAATAGACCAAGTTGGATTGGGGCAGGGTGTCTTAATGTGGAAGGTTTCCTATGACAAAACTCATTTTTCCCTAAGGTATTTCAGGAGGTCAGTATTTAATCTTGATGAATTATTACAATTTAAGAAAAATTAATCAAGCTGAGGCATCTTAATGAAATGTGCAACTATAGTATCTTTGAGTAATCCATTTGGAGATATAGTATTGACACACCCTAATGCGTTTTAATAAGGGAAGAGGGGGAATCATAGACATTAATCTGATCACTTTATGAAATTCAGGCAACATACTTCAAAGTCTACCTACAATCTAAAGTAATAGTTTATAGTCCATAATTATTTGAATACTTTTTACCAGCAAGGATATTCTATAGCACACTTCCTAACTGCATATTCTATTTCTTTAAATACCTTGAAGGGAGGATTTTTTTCTCCTGTAACTCTACTAATCAGGTTTGTTTTATGAAAGCATTTACCTTTCATGGGGTCTGTGGAAATCAAGGTATTTGCTTTGAATGCTCAGTATGATTGTTGCATGCTAGCTTGCTTTTGTGTAAATTGATTATAGTAGACAATGTCATAATAAGCTAACCATAATTCTTTCTTCCTTTTTCTCCTTGCCTACTGTGCTTGCTTTTTCCTTGTATGTATTTTGCTTACTTTTTTTTTAAAAAAAAATAGACTTTGTATTACAAGTTTGGGAAATGTAATGTAAAGAATTTGATGAGAATTTTATAATATAAAGTAAATATATGTGTAAATAAGTAAAGTTACTAATTATACTGGGGAGGAAAAGTATATTACCTTACCCCCCCTTCAGTATAACTATTGGGATAAAGGGGGAGGCTTATATATTCCTGCAAAGGAGGCTAATTTTTTATAGTTAAGATGGTTTTTTCTAGAAGCAGAACATTTAATAGAAAAAATTGAAACATACTGAGCTGCATAGTTATGTATTTCTTCTTACATACTTTAAAAAATGTAAAAATGTCAGTATTCATTACCTTTGACCTGAGCTTCAAAATTGAATTGCCATTTTATAAACATATATCCTTGTTGTTATGTTTACCTAATTTTAGGCAGCTTAATAATGAGTTCACATGATAAGATAAATGGAAATAATACACCTTTGCATGCAGTTATGTCTGTAGCATACCTATTTAAAGTAAAACTTAGTAAGAATGCTGAGTGACTTTGGAAAGGCAAGAGTCTGTATACCACACATTAGTGAAGAGTTTCATTATTTATTCAGGTACACTAAGTGAAACAACATGCCAACCTATTTGTATTGCCTCCTTAATCTACTAAAATGATTGATCCATGTTCTTTTATGTAACTTTAGTATCTTTCTCCTGCTAGGTTTTCCTGTTGTGTGTTTCTCCTTATCCAAAGTAGCACAGCTCTTATTCTTCCTATATTTAGCATCTATTACAAATTCAGTCTTAGACTAATAGTCAATTTATTTTAATCTTTTTTCTTTTTTCCTTGCACTTTTTTTTTTCTTCCGATGCTTAAAATAGAAGTGGAGCAAAAAGGTAAATAACGTATACAGTTTGAACCCCAGCTCCTTGTTATGTGCCTTATGGATGTTATCTCCTCCCTTCCCTTCCCCCACAACATTCCTGACATTAAAATACAATCAGCAGGATCTCATAAATGCACCTCATAAAGAAGTCGACTGTTTACATTGAAATTATATGACTGCCAAATCTGGTGATGGGGTAAAATTTCTGAAGTCGGCGAGGGGGAGCTGTCCTTTCTCTATTTCTTTTCACCCTTTACCTCTTTTTCTGACACCCTTGGATATTTTATTATTAAAGTGTCATCTTGCCTGGCTTCCAGAACCCTCTCCATAGCATGCCATGGTTACAGGGTCTCCTGGTTGTTTCATCACTGCTTTCCTTGTATCTACTTTTCTCTGCTTCTAATTGCATTTTCTGAATATTTATGTTCCTTCAACTGAAGTACTTTTGTTTTCAGTCTAACTTCCGTAGAAGTTCTAAATAAGCCTTCACACTGGACTTTTTGTTTTGTTTGCTTTATTTTGGTGTTTTGCTTTGGGGGTTACAAGTGGGCTAAGGGAGGGAGGGTACAAAGTTTTGTTTAAAAGTACTTTGTTCACTTTTATGTGCAAAGAACAAAAGAACTGTAAGATAAAACACACAGCAAAAGTATAAATTGTTAGCTCAATTATGGATGATCTTAAACTTTGGTTTGTATTTTGAAAATAAACTTGTGTACTGACTATGGCAACTTGAGGAAAGAAACGTAGTATTTGTCTTAAGTATAAATTTGGGTAAAATTAAATGTTAATAAGGTGAATTTTTCTTTTTTGATCTATAGTCATTGGAAGTTATGCTTACTTGTATAATCTTTTAACTTTGCTTAATTCTTGTTTTTCCTCTGTGAATGTTAGTTTTTGTGTGCCCTGGGACCTTGAAAGCAATCGTGGACTCACCGTGTATATATGAAGCTGAACAAAAGGCAGGTGCTTGGTGCAAGGACCCTCTTCAGGCTGCAGATAAGATTTATTTCATGCCCTGGACTCCCTATCGTACTGATACTTTAATAGAATACGCATCCTTAGAAGATTTCCAAAACAGTCGCCAAACAACAACCTATAAACTTCCAAATCGAGTAGATGGTACTGGATTTGTGGTATATGATGGTGCTGTCTTCTTTAACAAAGAAAGAACAAGGAATATTGTGAAATTTGACTTGAGGACTAGAATTAAGAGTGGAGAGGCCATCATTAACTACGCTAACTATCATGATACTTCACCGTATAGATGGGGAGGAAAAACTGATATTGACCTAGCAGTTGATGAAAATGGCTTATGGGTCATTTATGCCACTGAGCAGAACAATGGAATGATAGTTATTAGCCAACTGAATCCATACACTCTTCGATTTGAAGCAACGTGGGAGACTGTGTATGACAAACGAGCTGCCTCAAATGCTTTTATGATCTGTGGAGTCCTTTATGTGGTCAGGTCAGTTTATCAAGACAATGAGAGTGAAACAGGCAAGAATGCAATTGATTACATTTACAATACCCGATTAAACCGAGGAGAATATGTAGATGTTCCCTTCCCCAACCAGTACCAGTATATTGCTGCAGTGGATTACAATCCAAGAGATAACCAACTCTATGTGTGGAACAATAACTTCATTTTACGATATTCTCTGGAGTTTGGTCCACCTGATCCTGCCCAAGGTAAGAATTTTACTTGCTAATGCTTATATCTTTTTTTAAACAGCTTAAGACTTAATTATCCCTCTTTATTTTCTTCCCCTTTTCATTGTTAAAGGGCAAGTGATAATATTGTGGCATTTCAAGTTGTCATATAGTGTGTACATTTTAGCCTTATTTTGGTTCATTTTCTTTTTCTGAATTTCATTTAAATGTTGGTTTCAAAAAATTGTAGCATCCTTTGTCAATTTAGTTTCCATTGCTAAAAATGTATTGTCAACTACAAACCTGTTAGCTTTGTGTGTTTTTTTCTACCTGACTTTTGAATTGATTATAATCTGTGTTCAGACATCTTAACTTCTTGGCGCCAGTGGTTAAAGGAAATGTGTGTTAGGTAGTCCCAGGAGAATTGCTAGGCTTGATGTACAGTGTCAGGCAGAAGCATTCTAAAGTTTTGGTGTCTGCTATCTCTAGATCATCATATAAAATTGCACGTTTTTATTTCCCAATAAATTTGTGATGGTATTAAGTCAATATTTCTGGACTTTAACTGTTACACATGGACTAAGCGCTAGATGATCCCAAGTATTGCTTTAGGAAGACAGTTCTGCTATCACTTTTAAAATTTGTTTTCTCTTTAGGTATCTTTATAAAGGATCATTACTTTATAAATCTTTGGAAATATACTTTAGTTTGTCAAGTTACTACAGTTCTGCAGAAAACAAGTTTTGAGGGTAAATTAAGTTTTGAATATTCATTAAAATAAAATTACCTCATATTCATGATAAAAGAATGATCTCATATATTATTATGGAGTTTGCCTAATTATCTATTTTCTAGTTGAACAATAATATTTGTGTTTAAAAGATCTGAATTATTTTTTCAATTTTCTGAGTTAATTGAAATTTTCACAATATTCAGTTACTTCAGAATTGTAGGGACCAGAATGTTCTTTGGAGTAACTAATTCAATCTCTTCAACAAGGTGGAACAGGAATTAATATCTTTTTCCTCTGTTAAAGCAGTATACAGTCACATACTTAAACACAGCTACATATGCTTATGCGTATACATATTTTAAGGAATAATATAACTTATTAAGTCAGTTAATAAGTAAATGACTTAGTAAGTCACTAAGTCCTAAATATTGTCATAGGGTTAGGACCTCAAAAGCATGAGCCTTTGTAGAGAAATTTCTAATTTGAGGTATATAATATGAAATGTGTGATTTCTCTTCATACCGTAAGGGCAATAATGACATGCCTTAGTGCTGTGCTGAGCTGTGCTTAGTCACTCAGTCGTGTCTGGCTCTTCGTGACCCCATGGACTGTAGCCTGCCAGGCTCCTCTGTCCATGACAACTCTCCAGGCAAGAATACTGGAGTGGGTTGCCATGCCCTATTCCAAGGAATCTTCTCAACCCAGGGATCACACCCAGGTCTCCCTCATGGCAGGCAGATTCTTTATCATCTGAGCCACCAGTGCAAGCCTTCATTTTCTTTAATTCATGTATATATAGAATTTGTTGGCTTAAAATTGTAGTAGTGTACCATTGATAAACTTTCAACAATGAAATCTTCCATTAGCTCATGAAAATCTTTATTGATATTATCTTAGTATCCTTTATTTTTAAATTCAGACATATCTTTTTCTCTTGAGGCCAGCAATTTGGGATAGTTCCTATATCTCGGTTATTTTCCTAAAAGTTAGTACCATGCTTCTCTCTTACCCTATAGTTTTGTAAAAGGCAAAGTTTAGTAATTAACAGAACTTGATATTGTAAAAGGGTCTTCCCTGGTGGCTGAGATGGTAAAGAGTTTGCCTGCAATGCAGGAGTCCTGGATTCAATCTCTGGGTCTGGAAGATCCCTTGGAGAAGGAAATGGTAACCCACTCCAGTATTCTTGCTCGGAGAATATGTATTAATCTTTTTTTGTAACCTGTATTACCCTCACAGTTGTTAAATGTTTCTTGGGTAGCAGTAAATTTCTTCCCCTCCATTAGGAAAAAAAAAGTAAAAAAAAATTTTTTTAATGCCGATTATAATTAAATAACTCCTAAAGTTGATTACAGGTTGATTCAGCTCAACAAGGAATCATTGCCCACCGCCTTGTCACAGAGCACTTCATGGAATACACGATGAGTAATAACGTCACTTTCCACATGTGGCACATGTTCTAGAAAATAGTTTGACAGAGTCTTTGATAATTTGGGTGCCTTTTGGAAAAAGCAGTTACTAGCTTTGAAAATGAGAAACTTTGCCATATGTGGCAGCTTTGTCCCTACAGCAGTGTTGTGTTATCCAAAATAGCCGTTCTTACATATTCTCAGAAGGTGAAAGTCCATACCGACTTACTATTAAACCCTTAGTGGTAAAAAGTTTCATCTGACCTAAATTTTTCCTGCTGATGTTTGAAGCATATTCTCTTATTTGCCTGCTCTCTATAACTTATCTTCAAATGCTCTTAGAGAGACTCCTGCCTCGCTCATCCAAGATGTGTGCTGACATCTAACTGCATGTAAATAGCGCCTTGCAGAGCTATTCTGGTCCATACATTTAGGTCAAACCAGTAAGCCACTGCCAGCAAGTCTGTGTCCTGGCTTTGCTATCATGTGTGTAGCCAAGATATATAATGTATTGTAAAACAGATAATTCTAATTATGGACTGTTTCACACTGTATTAGCTGCAGTATTTTTCCCTATATATAAATCCATGCCTTCCATCCTAACAGCACAAGTATATTATTGCTTTGCCTTCATAATGCTTTCAAATACATCTTTCTTTTTTCTTTAAATTTTTAGCTTTCTGTGTTCTCTACTTAGTTAATTTGCTCCATTATCCTAAACGAGATCTGTTTTTTCTCTTGTGCTTCCTTCCTCTAAAATGTTGGCTTAGAAAAAAAGAAAGCCATTTCAGTCATATATTAACTCTTTTCTGTGTCTTAATCTGAATTGATTTATATTTACTTAATCTGCCTGCAGATTTGGTATCCCAAACATTATTGAAAAATATTGTTTTGAGTTCTGATGGTTTCTGAATATCTGACGTAGAGTAATAATGAAGCATGGCAAACAACATGAGGGAAATTTTTTTAAGAGAACCAGTTAGATTTATTATTTAAGAAGTGTTTAACATAGAACACTTATTTCTTAAAACATCTTCCCGCTGATAATGAATGGTAGTTAAAAGATGATTGGTGTTTTTAGATATTGAATAAGGGTAAATTTAATAAATCTGCTGCAGCTTTCGCCTTACTAGACTATATTCTCACTCTAGCTAGTGTTCACTTAGTGAATAATGGATGAATTTGGGGACTTGGAAGAGGGAAATAACTACCCTCTCATTTATCATAAATACATATTATCCTTAAAATGTTTTCACATAGGAAAAAGCTGATAGTAATTAGCAATTTCTTAAACCAGTCCATCATGAGGGAGATCAGTCCTGGGTGTTCATGGGAAGGACTGATGTTGAAGCTGAAACTCCAATACTTTGGCCACCTCATGCGAAGAGCTGACTCATTGGAAAAGACCCCAATGCTGGGAAGGATTGGGGGCAGGAGGAGAAGGGGACAACAGAGGATGAGATGACTGGATGGCATCACCGACTCGATGGCCATGGGTTTGGGTAGATTCCGGGAGTTGGTGATGGACAGGGAGGCCTGGCATGCTGCAATTCATGGGGTCGCAAAGAGTCAGACATGACTGAGCGACTGAACTGAATTGAACTAATAAATACTGGCATAGTAAATTGAACCAGTCTGACTGTGTTTGTTGAGGTTTTCGTGGGTATCTATTAATATATATGTTTATTAGCATTAATGTCAATGTTTCTAGGTCTCTGTACTTAAATGATATATGGTAGGTAGAATGCTAAGTCATTTAAATCTGTGTGTTGATTCGGCACCTGATAACTCTGGGAAGGCTGTGTACAGTAGGGTTTAGATTTACAATATAATTTTTTTGTGAGTTGCCATGTTTCCTGTTACCATATATAGGAAGTTCTTGAGTTTTGTGCCTTTTGCCACAAACATGTCATTGTAAAACTTTTTATTGTTACTGTTTTAGTACCTTATATTCCCACATTTTTTCTTCTTTTAGAGATTTACACAGCACAGTGTTAGTTAAATGCTCCAAAATAAGGACATGTTGCTGTGGGGTGCCATACTTTCTCAGAGTCTATGAAAATCTTTTGTCTAGAAAAGTAAGATCATAACATTTAAGAGCATTATGGACAAGTGACCTTGAACAAACTGCTTAACCTCCTCCATGGCTTAGTTTTCTGTTCTGTTAAAGAAAGATAATCATAGTGCCTACTTCATGGGGTTGTGGTAAGGATTAAATAAGATGATCTGATGATCCATTGAGTGATGATGAACATAGCATCTGGTACATAAATGCTGAATAAATGTGAGTTTTTATCATCATGGGGTGCCCTGTTGTGACCTGTCTTCATCTAAGGAAAGAAACATTAATTTTTATAAATACCTCCTCATCTCTAGCTTTAGTATTAGAAAATTGCTTTTCTTGAAGTTCTTAAATCTTGTCCTTGCACAGTTTTGTAGTTCTCCTCCTAAAGGTTTTAATTATGCCACTTAACGTTGATGTTCATATTTATTTTCATGATACCCTAAAATTTCATTGATTCACAAGCGAAGAATGTGTTGCTTAAAGAAGTTTAACTTCTTTTAATGAAAAAAGGCAAAAGATATGAACGTGTATTGTCAGTGGCATGTGGAAATGGGCTACAGAATATTTCAGGCACTTTTGTACACTTAATAGAGGTCATTTTATTGCCTACTTTTCCTCATTTATTTGAATCTTTACTGATGCTTAGCTAACAAATCACTAATTGTATATTGTTAATACATATTTCAGTCATTAAATATGTACTAATTAGTACAGTGTCAAGGGATACATCAGATGGGGTAGCACTAAACCATTCTGCTCTGCCCTTTTCTCTTTGCTCCGCTTTCCCACCCCTTTTAAGATTTGATTCAACAACATTCATTTAACACTTCTTCAAAAGATTGTGATGTTTTTGACAAATGTTAATTGAGAAAGCACTGAAAGCTTGGCTGCACTGTAATCAAAAGAAAATTACAAGGTTTAACAAGATGTCAGGCAAGTGCTTTACAGAAAAAAAGATAAACAGGTTTGAATAGGTTTCTGCAACAGCTGGCTAGGCATGATGCTTGACTAATGTACACAGGATTCTCTCATATGTTCAGTAACCAGTGCCCTGGAAATAAACCAGTTGGTTAAGAAGTTTCTCTAGTGATAGAATGAAAAGAGACTGTCAAAAGTGTATCTTGCACTTATTGGTAGCAAGAAATTTGTCACTACTAAAGAACTAGAAATAGGTGCACACTGCTTTTTCTGATAAACTTAACATACTCTTTCATAGAGTCAGAATTATGCAATCTAGGGACCAGAGCTTAAAATACATGGCAGATTCATGTCAGTGTATGACAAAATCAATGCAATATTGTAAAGTAAAAAGTCTTTATTGAATTTGTTACAATTTAAAAAAATACTAATTATTTCAGTGATAATATGAACTTGTTTTTCAAGAAGTTTTAATGTTCTAGCCTGGTTCTAATGTGTAGCAAAACCATAAAATAACTTAATATTTTATAAGATTATTGTTAAAAATAGTTATTTTTAATTTGCTCTACTTAATTTAAATTTAAAGCCTCAAAATTATAAAGTCTTAAGATTCAGTAATCTAAATGTGGATAAAACTTTAGTGTAATCACCTAATAGATTTTAAATGATGCCATTAAAGTTTTACTGACAGAATTTTTTTTGTTTTTTAAGACTTTTTTTGTTTCTCATTAATGAAGGAAAACATTAAACTCCATTATTATTTTAACCTAATGGATTTAACAGTTTAAAAATAATGTTGGAAGTCCAGAATAACCTTAATTTGTTTTTCTTTTTAAATTTCTGCTTTTAAGTGAGTTAACTGTAGGTCCTTTTAAACTCTTTGTTAATATGTAGAGTTGGTTTTGAATTAGGCATAAGTTGGTCCAACTTGTTATCTTGACGAGATTATATATAACCTCTGATCAGAACTAGTTTATTTTCATACCTATGTTTTCAAAAGTAAAGATGTCACCTCAGATGTTTCCTTGCTAAAACAGAACAAACATGCCAAGCTTATCTTCTGTTTGGATCTAATCAGCCATGCTCAAAAATCTTTCAAGCAAGAATGGCTGCTGGGTGGAAAGATGTCACAGTATTTGCTTCCCTGTAAGATGTAGAGTGGGTGACTTGAAATTTTCTGTTGTCCTAATTATGTGTAATGGTCAGACGTTTGTTGATACTTTGAATTTTATTGTTTCAGAGGATGAATTTATATAAGAAACGGCTTTTTCTAAATTATGTATCTGATATGACACCATATTTGATATGTACATTGAAACTCTATATTAAACTATCCTTCATTTCCTGTTAGATGGTATATGTTGAAATTGTATGTAAACTGTGTTATCAAATATTTCATTGAGAATTAAGCCTAAAACAGGCAGAGAGCAAAAGGTAGGGTAAAACCCAAACTGCCAGTTGCTTAGCCAACAATATGAATAAGTTGGAGTAAATGAGGAGAATCATTCTTCTTTCTACCCTGTGGATATTCTCAGTGATCCCCATTTTGTTGGTTTGGGGTGGTTGTGTTGTGTGTGTGTGTGTGTGTGTGTGTGCACGTGCAGATGTTCACATATGAATGTGATGCGTGTTTGAGATTAACACACTCATCTCTTTTCCATAGTGCCTACCACAGCTGTGACAATAACTTCTTCAGCTGAGATGTTCAAAACCACAGTATCAACCACAAGTACTACTTCACAGAAAGGCCCCATGAGCACAACTGTAGCTGGATCGCAGGAAGGAAGCAAAGGGACAAAAGCACCTCCAGCAGTTTCTACAACCAAAATTCCTCCTGTAACAAATATTTTTCCCCTGCCAGAGAGATTCTGCGAAGCATTAGACGCGAGGGGGATAAGGTGGCCTCAGACACAAAGGGGAATGATGGTTGAACGACCATGTCCCAAGGGAACGAGAGGTATTTCCTGTCAAATATTGATATTACATATACTATTAAAACTTTTAAGTAGGTTCTGAATTACACCGAAGTGATTTTATTTGAGGAAAGAGATATTTACAATAGCCAACTTAATTGTTATTTTGTTACTTTGGTAATGTAGCACGTGTAGACAACTTAAAGGTTTTGAAACTATAAAAGTCTTTTAAGATCAGGCTTTGAATTCCTGCTCCTTCTTCAAGTCCTAGGTCAAGCCTGAGATTTAGGCCCGTGGATTCTCTAGTGAGACTGCCTTACCAGCTGTGTTTCTCATTACAAAGTATCATTTTGGAAGAGTCCCAAGAAAAAGGGCTTTTTGTTTGTTTGCAATAAATGTCTGATATTTCTGTGCCGACTTTATATTTACTGTTTATATTCTGCTTTTTGTCAGTTATTGTCAACTACTTCCATTAGCGTTTATTCAAAATTTAACACACGGAGTAGGATCATCATAGTGGATTTCCCGAATGCATGCAGGAAAAATGGTTTCAATTTCACTCTTGTTTTCTGCATCTGTTGTAGGAACTGCCTCGTATCTCTGCGTGCTTTCCACTGGAACATGGAACCCTAAGGGCCCTGATCTTAGCAACTGTACCTCACACTGGGTAAATCAGCTGGCTCAGAAGGTTGGTTGGAACCTTTTAATATGATACACATTGGTGATTAAGGGCTTTAACTTCTAACATAAATAATTTAGCTTTGTATGTTAAGACTAGCTTCGCTTCTCTTTGTTCAGTATAAAAGTAAAAAATTATGCATAGTTTTGTCTGTAAACTATTTATTCAAAGTTACATATGTTTTAGGGCATGCTGTTTTCTATGTGAAGCTTTTTAATGAATACATACTTGCTTAATTTCATTCATATTTAGTTTGTTCTGTTTCTTTTGATGTTCGTAAGACAAATAGTGCACTGGCCTCATAAATCAAATATCATTAAGTTTGCAACTGAATCCACAGAATGCAAGCAGATGTTCATATCATAGCTGATTATGACAGAATAAGTAAAAATGACTTTAAAGGCATTAGTAACTTTAATACAGTGCAGTGTAGTGACATTTTAGTTTTACCACCTACCTTTCTGAAAGGCAAGCAGTAGATAATAACCCTCAGTGTTGTACTGATTACATTCTGACTTAAATTTCTGGATCACTGGAGTAAATTAATAAGATTTTTAAGCAACAGTTTAAAATGGTTACAGTGAAATGAGAGAGTCTTCTTAAAATTTTTTTAAAGGACTTTTTCCCTCTTTTGTTTCCTTTAAATGCCTGCCTAAGAATTTCTTTTTGAGGATCTAAGAACCTTTAATCATCTGAAATAAAGAGAAAGTTATTGGTCTCAGTTAGTTGCAGATTTTGACATATTTGTGAATATTTTTCTCACCACAACAAAGATCCTTGGGAAAAGAACAAGAAGCCACAAACAGTAAGAAATATTTACTGAGATAATATAAACTCTCATTTCAGATCAGAAGTGGAGAAAATGCTGCTAGCCTTGCCAATGAACTGGCTAAACATACCAAAGGGCCAGTGTTTGCTGGTGATGTGAGTTCTTCAGTGAGGTTGATGGAGCAGTTGGTGGACATTCTAGATGCACAGCTGCAGGAACTGAAACCTAGTGAAAAGGATTCAGCTGGACGGAGTTATAACAAGGTAGGTAGAAACTTTCTGTTATTTTCAGGTAGATGTTTTGTATGTCTGCTCTGTATTCTTCAGCAGTTGACTGCCTAAATTTCGGTCCCCATGACATACGAATAGAAACAAAACTTCTAATTTGGTTCATATCTCAAGAAATAATTGTAGTTGCGAAAGGAGCAACGTGCACTCCCCTCGCTGCACCCCAGATGATGCTAATTACCTGAGGGAAATTTATTTGGTTGCAAACTTCATCTACCTGGTTGTTGTCAGTATTCTCACTTTGGAAGGCATTATCTGCAATTGGAGAGATTGTGTTAAATAACTCATATACTAATACAGGCAACTCTTGTGATTATAACAAAACTGTGATGCATATAGGAGTGTTAGATACTAAAAAATTGTTTTCAATATTAGGTTTGGGGAGAAGGACAGATTTTTTTTGGTAGAAGTATAGTGTGTTAGTGCTACTAATTTTTCTTACTTTGACAAAAACTTGATAGTTATTTTAACCATACTATAAAGTGTTTATATGAAATTTCATATGAATCTGAAATCTGTGGCTAAAATGGTTTTATAGGTTCTTTCTTGCTTTTTATCACATATTTTTGTCTCTAGTTTTATCAGGATACTTTGCATTATTATATTTAATACAGTAAAGCTAAAAGCTGTGAATACACAGTCTTGGCAGTCAATATAGACTCGCAGAAATCCGGAGGACTACAGTACCTAATAAACACTGAGCGTAGGGCCACCAGTTGAATTTTTGTAGGATTTCTTCTTCTTTCCCCATATGCAACACATAAAAATCTAACCTCTGATTTTCTTTTC
This sequence comes from Antilocapra americana, assembly GCA_007570785.1. Taxonomy (NCBI): domain Eukaryota; kingdom Metazoa; phylum Chordata; class Mammalia; order Artiodactyla; family Antilocapridae; genus Antilocapra; species Antilocapra americana. The sequence continues at coordinate 19,694,106 of ML661344.1, forward strand.
TTTTACTAAAAAGCTCCAAAAACGAGAGAAGACATGCAGGGCTTACCTTAAGGTATCTCTCCTGTGCTGTCACCCTGCTTTCTCCCTTCTTCAGCTTCCTGCTACGCTTTACCATCTTGCTGCATGAACCAATGTGTTTCAGTCTTTGATAATTATATAATGTGCCCCATATCAGCTGTACAAATGATTCTTTTCCCAGGTATATTACTCTCAGAATAAGCAAATAGCTTATTTTTTTTTTTTTTTTTGCTATTTTTGCATTCATCCAAACATACAGGAACTTAAATGAAATATCCTCTGAATTGGAAAGTAATCATAAAGTCTTGTTATCTCCTGTTGTCATCTCTGTGGATTAAAAACAACTTCAGTAAAACAGCTATGATATATTCTTGGCAGTTTATCATATCAAAGACTGTATAGTCATAATGTATGTGCATGAAAAAGTCACTGCTTTCTATCTCTGTGGTGTACCTTAAATAAAATAGGCTTTGTTTTGAAAATTTTAGGTGTCATTATTAGAATCAGGTTGATACTGGGAGGGGTTACTAGGAATGAAATATAAGTAATGTGACCGTACTGTAGATATATATGTTTTTGTGAAGGATAATAGGAACAGAAAGCCACTGTTTGCCTCAGAATCTTTTTCTACTGAAGCCGATTTTCCTTGCTGGTATATGCAGGTAAAATAGGAAACGTGGTGAGGCTAATCATAGAATTATGCCAAGCTATCTGTATGATAGATCAAAATAATAATACTACATTACATTTTGTTTTATTCTGTGAAGTTTAGAAGTTCCTTTTGCTGGGTGTAGTTACTTTCTAACTTTACTCATCTGGGGACCATATTCCTAGTCAATCAAACTTTGAAGAACTAGTTTATATACGTATGAAAACAAAACAAAAGGACTTTGTAAATTTTGTAGAATAGAGATTAGTCAGAAGCTATGACTTTACCAATTTTGGTTGGCAAGATCTGGAGAAATAATAGCATTTTACTAGCTAGTAATAGACATTGTTGGATCTGAGAACTTTAAAAAAAAAAGCAGTGGGAAAGTTTTTTTAGGTAGTAATATTTTGAAAGTCCCTTGTTAGCCTGTTTAATGGGGCAAACAAATACATGTTGAAATTTATAGAATTTGTCATACTGAAATTTTCAGCTCACCATTAAGGTATTAGTTAATGTGGGAAATGTAACAATTGATATGTTGCCCAGGATGTATATCTCAGTGGGAGTAGAACAGATTTTTTTTCTTCGGAAGGGAGACTACTTCAGGAATATGATAAGCGTAATGACCGTTTTGATTCCACTAGAAAAATACAAATGATAATAAATGAGGAGCAATTCAAATTAATGAAAGCAGGAAAGCATGTGTATAGGTAGTAAATTTCAGCATGACCTTAATTTCTGACCAGTGTCTTTTTCAGTATGTCTCAAATGAGCTTCTCTGTTCAGATAAGACTAATAAAACACCTTAAATTACAAATTAGAAGCTGGCTTACACTTCGCAAAGGAAACAAATTCCTGCTTTGTGACAAAGGATTCATTTGTAGCTTAGATTAGAGGTTCCAGTCTGACCACTTTCTGTTCCACTCCAGTTAATGGATGCAGCAGTATCAATGTGAGCATTTCAACTGTTTTATCTCCCATAGAGAGAGAAAAGCCTTTTGACTCCACTTGCAAGTATCTTCTACCTGCCAAGAAGGTCTTGGTGACTCACATGGCAGACAAAACAAGGATATTAAGATGGATTAAGCTAATTCATCTCACTCTGACAATAGCCTCAAACAACTTTTCCACCTGCTCATTTCAATACAATACCTCAAACAGGCCATTTTTGTTGTGTTTGTATAATGTATGTTCTTTTTCCTCAATGATTGCCAGTAGATCAGAGCAATTTATATTTGGGCTTAATGATGCACTGTGACTAGGTACATGGAAGAAAGAGTAGATATAAATAAACTTAGTGATTTCAGCTGTTAAGCCATAGTCAGTATACAGCTACAGTAAGTATCAGTGCAAAAGCCAACTTTCAGTTGCGTAACTGACTGATTACATTTTTATTTAATGTTGTTTTGCATGGTAATACACTAAACCCATATATATGAATATTTATAACATGTATATTTATAAAGACTTTATTTTGCCTGTTTTTATTAAATTATTAGTCAGGCTTTAAATATTTTGACTGTTTTCCTGATCCCCTTAAAAACAGATCATTGTTTACACATGATGGTATACTCTCCAGTATTTTTAGCTAGCCAGGGAATTGGAAGAGTGGAAATGTTCACAAATAATTTATAAACTGTGAAATCATCTTGTTTTTTCCCCAATGATAATAGTAGACAACGTTATAAGGCACAATTTTGGATACTATTTTAGTTCAGGTTCCCAAAACCAACATGATTTAACTTTCAAGCAAATATATTTGGCTACTCTAGAGATACCAGTGTTTTCTATTTAGAACATTTAAGTCTTGAGATTATATGTAGGAGTGACCATGCATGTATATATAATACCTCAGATTAAGAGCTGACACTGGTTTTCTTTCTTTTCAATGATTGAGATATGATTAGATAAACAGAAATGAGCTGTCTCTTTATACTTAGTCTTTATAATTAAATAGTAGTTTACTAATCTTCAGTTAGTTCTGTTTTGAAAGGGTCAGACATCATGTTGTCCAGATTCTGTGTTATCCCGGTCTTCTTCCATAAGAGTAAATCATCTTATTTTTATCTTGATGTAATAGTAATAAAGTATGTGTAATATGACACATATTACAATTTCACTAGTCAGTGATTGAAAATCACCTTGGCACTAGAAGCAGTCAGTACTAATGATGGTCTTCTAATGGATGCAGGCAATTGTTGATACGGTGGACAATCTTCTGAGACCTGAAGCTTTGGAATCATGGAAACACATGAATTCTTCTGAACAAGCACATACCGCCACGATGTTGCTGGATACCTTGGAAGAAGGAGCGTTCGTCCTAGCTGACAATCTTGTAGAGCCAACCAGGGTGTCAATGCCCACAGAAAATATTGGTGAGTGACTCTGCTGTCAAGTTTAATTTTTATTTAGAAGAGAGATGTTTAACAGAATTATGATTCCATTTGAATCTTTTGAGTTACTTCCAAGTGCTAAGCTTTTCTTTTGTCAAATTATGTTTGTCCCTTCATAAGAAATGTAACTGATCACATTCATAAAATTAATGCAGAAGCCAAAATCTATTCTATTTCTTATGTAAGTTGATTTGATGTACTTTTTTTCCAACTAAAAAATCATTAAAGGAAAGAAGCGTTTAGAGTACTTAAATGCCAGAATATGGATTGCTGAAGTAGCAAAAATGCTTGCTATGAAACTCTGGCAAATGCTTTTCCATTTATCTGATATGCTCCTAATGAATTTAAATTACTTTCTGGAATGTGTTCTCCCAGTCAAATATTTTAGGCACACAGATATGTGAGCCAAATGTTTATATTAAACACAACTGCTTTCAGGTGAAAATGTGGTCAGTGATGTTCATCCCCCATAGAGCAGAATATTCATGCTTTATAGACTGCAAAGTAGCTGCAGATAGTTTTGGAGGATCATTTAGCATTTAAATGCTGGCAGTGAGAGGCAAGAATTCACTTTTGATGATATTTGAAAGAAGTACCCTAAGTTCAGTGAAATTATACTAATGAATTAATATAATTCTATACTGGTTATGCTATAATATATAATGTACATATACTAAATATATAATGATTACACTATAATCAGTATAGAATTGACTTGTCAGTCAGTATAGGCTTGACTGATTTAGAATTGTTATTCAGTGGGGTTGAGCTCAGATGAAGTTTATAGTATCCCTTAGTAAAGTAAAGAAATTTCCGAAGCATAAATGTGAAAAAAAAAAACAAAAGGGAACACAGACTACTCTTTCATTGAAAGAATGTATTGGAGCAGCAGATACTGAATGAAGTTCTGCCATCTAGAATGCCATATCTTGCTGCCATATTGTGCCTACTGAAACATGGGACTTTATATTTAAAAATGCAGAAAAGCAAGTTATATGGGAGAAATAGACATAAATCTAATTATGATACCTGGATTTAGATACAAAATTTTAAATAACTGAGTTTTTAGAAAGAGGGTATTATTAAAATCATATTTTTATTCACTTTATGAGGTTTTGAAATGATAACTTCATTTTAAGTCAAAATAATTTGGCTTGCTTTGGGAGATAAGTCACATGGAAAGTGATAGTCTACCATAGCTTCGTAGAAATAGAAAATAAGGGTTCTCTTTTCTATCTAGAGCTGTCATTATTTCTGAGTTTAATTTATTTACTAGTCTAACGAATTTCCTAAGATACACATTAAACAATTCTTCTCAGATGTTTTCAGGGATGTGCCTATAAGGTAAAGGAGTTTAGACTTGACTATCTCAGAAGATAAATCATAAAAAATATTTGAAGTGTTATGTTGTGACCTCCATTTGTTTTTTAAATCTTTTGAAGACTATTTTAAAAGCAATGCCCCCACTCAAAAAAAAAACTAAAATTTCTCGCTTAAGCTCCTCCCAAGAGTGCAAGAAATTTTGATAGGCCAGGTTGACATTGTCTGCTCCCATCAGCTTCACATATGCAGAACACACATATTGTTATATATCTGAGACATTTTTATCTCAGTTTGATAATTGTCAGGAATATTTTTTTTCCTAATAGTTGTGTTTTTCAGAGTTCTACATAATAATCCTTTACACTGGTTTTTAATTGCTTTTAAATTAAAGAAAGAATATTATGCGTTGATTTCTCTTAGTGTACATAGTGCATGTTTTACTGACTTCTGAAAATTAATGCCCTGAGAGGGAATTTTGAGGGAAAATCAGTTCAGTTCAGTCAATCAGTCATGACCCCATGAACTGACTCTTTGCGACCCCATGAACTGCAGCACTCCAGGTCTCCCTGTCCATCACCAACTCCCAGAGTCTACCCAAACCCATAGCCATTGAGTCTGTGACCCCATCCAACCATCTCATCCTATGTTGTCCACTTCTCCTCCTGCCCTGAGTCCTTCCCAGCATCAGGGTCTTTTGCAGTGAGTCAGCTCTTCGCGTCAGGTGGCCAAAGTATTGGAGTTTCACCTTCAACATCAGTGCTTCCAATGAACACCCAGGACTGATCTCCTTAGGATGGACTGCTTGGATCTTATTGCAATCCAAGAGGCTCTCAAGAGTCTTCTCCAATACCACAGTTCAAAAGCATCAATTCTTTGGTGCTCAGCTTTCTCTATAGTCCAACTCTCACATCCATACATGACTACTGGACAAACTATAGCCTTGACTAGACGGACCTTTGTTGGCAAAGTAATGTCTCTGCTTTTTAATATGCTGCCTAGGTTGGTCATAATTTTCCTTCCAAGTGGCAAGCATCCTTTAATTTCATGGCTGCAGTCACCATCTGCAATGATTTTGGAGCCCAGAAAAATAAGTCAGCCGCTGTTTCCACTGTTTTGCCATCTCTTTGCCATGAATTGATGGGACTGGATGCCATGATCTTAGTTTTCTGAATGTTGAGCTTTAAGCCAATATTTTTAGTCTCCTCTTGCGGTTTCATCAAGAGGCTCTTTAGTTCTTCTTCACTTTCTGCCATAAAGGTGGTATCATCTGCATATCTGAGGTTATTGATATTTCTCCCAGTAATCTTGATTCCAGCTTTTGCTTCCTCCAGCCCAGCATTTCTCATGATGTACTCTGCATATAAGTTAAATAAGCAGGGTGACAATATACAGCCTTTTGACATACTCCTTTTCTGATTTGGAACCAGTCTGTTGTTCCATGTCCAGTTCTAACTGTTGCTTCCTGACCTACATACAGGTTTTTCAGGAGGCAGGTCAGGTGGTCTAGAATTCCCATTTCTTTCAGAATTTTCCAGTTTATTGTGATCCACACAGTCAAAGGCTTTGGAATAGTCAGTAAAGCAGAAATAGATGTTTTTCTGGAACTCTCTTGATTTTTTGATGATCCATTGAATGTTGGCAATTTGATCTCTGGTTCCTCTGCCTTTTCTAACACCAGCTTGAGCATCTAGAAGTTCACGGTTCACGTATTGCTGAAACCTGACTTGGAGAATTTTGAGCATTACTTTACTAGCATGTGAGATGAATGCAATTGTGCAGTAGTTTGAGCATTCTTTGGCATTGCCTTTCTTTGGGATTGGAATGAAAACTGACCTTTTCCAGTCCTGTGGCCATTGCTGAATTTTCCAAATTTGCTGACATACTGAGTGCAGCACTTTCACAGCATCATCTTTTAGAATTTCAAATAGCTCAACTGGAATTCCTTTACCTCCACTAGCTTTGTTCATAGTGATGCTTCCTAAGGCTCGCTTGACTTCACATTCCAGGATGTCTGGCTTTAGGTGAGTGTGAGTGATCACACCATCGTGATTATCTGAATCGTGAAGATCTTTTTTGTACAGTTCTTCTGTGTATTCTTGCCACCTCATCTTAACATCTTCTGCTTCTGTTAGGTCCCTACCATCTATCCTTTATTAAGCCTGTCTTTGCATGAAATGTTCCCTCGGTATCTCTGATTTTCTTGACGAGATCTCTAGTCCTTCCCATTCTATTATTTTCCTCTATTTCTTTGCATTGATCTCTGAGGAAGGCTTTCTTGTCTCTCTTTGCTATTCTTTGGAACTCTGCATTCAGATAGGAATATCTTTCCCTTTTCTCCTTTGATTTTCGCTTCTCTTCTTTTCACAGCTATTTGTAAGGCCTCCTCAGACAGCCATTTTGCTTTTTTTGCATTTCTTTTTCTTGGGGATGGTCTTGATCCCTGTCTCCTGTACAATGTCACGAACCTCCGTCCATAGTTCTTCAGGCACTCTGTCTATCAGATCTAGTTCCTTAAATCTATTTCTCACTTCCACTGTATAGTCATAAGGGATTTAATTTAGGTGAAATAGCTGTATGTATGTTTATGGCTGAGTCTCTTCTCTGTTCACCCAAAACCATCACAACATTGTTAATCAGCTATACATCAATACAAAAAATAAGGTCCTGATCTTAATGTATTAATGTATTGATTACCCAAAATTAACACTGTGAAGATTATTTTATATATTCCAATATATTCCTATATCTTTTATTTCACAATTTTGTGAAAAATATCATCCATAATTTAATGACATTCAAGATTCAACTTTTTTCTTGGACTTGTTCTCTTTTTAGACATGAAGACTAAAATAGCCCATTATCCTTTTATGTCTTCATTCTATATTCTTATCTAAATTTAGAGTGTGGCTACACTACGTTTGTTTATCAAGACAATTTGGTTCTCCACCTTAGTGGTTTCTCCTTGAATCTCTATTTTCACTTGATTATATTTTTTACCCTTATATGTGACCTCATAAAATGCTAAAATTATATGTTATAATTATATCTGAGTATAGCTTTTTAAAATCAACTGTGAGGTATACTTTATATACAATAAAAGCAACTGTTTTAAGGGTTCTTTTTGATGAGTGTTAACATTTGTACACCCATTTAACCAACTGCTTGGTCAGTATTTCAACCACCTCAAAAGGGTCCTTTATAATCTATGATAGTTTTTTCATATTCCCACCCCAAATCAGCAATCAGTGATCTGTTTTATTTCACTATTATTTTGCTTTTTCTAGATCTTCAGTTGATGGAATCATAAACTATATGTTCTTTTTGATCTTGCCTCTTTTACACAGTATAATGTTATTGCGAGATTCATCTGTTTTGGTGCCAGCATCAGTAGTTAAGTCATTCTTATTGCTGAATTTACATTATAAGGACACAACCCTAAATTTATATCTACTTACTTGATTGGTCATACATTTAGATTGTTCCTAATTTTCTACTGTTACTAGTCAAGGTGTTATTTTCCCAAGTGGTTATACCCTTTATATTCCTAACAGTAACAATTCCTAACTAAAACAATTAGAGTTTTAGTTGTTTCACATTCTCACCAGCATTTACAATTGTCTTTTCAAATATCTATTTCATTTTAGCCATTTTAGTGGTTTGTAATGGAATCCCATTTCGGTTTTACTTTTCATTTGTATCGTTGATAAGTTACATTTTGCTGAAAACTGTTCCAACTTTTCATGTGCTTTTTGGCTATTCATATATCTTTTTGTAAAGTATCTGCTTATAAATTTTGCCCATTTTTATTTGAGTTATTTGTCTTATTATTGGATTATAGAAAGTGAAAGTGAAAGAAAGTGAAGTCGCTCAGTCGTGTCTGATTCTTTGCATCCCATGGACTATAGCCTACCAGGATCCTCCACTCATGGGATTTTCCAGGCAAGAGCACTGGAGGTGGTTGCCATTTCCTTCCCCAGGGGATCTTCCCAACCCAGAGATCAAACCCAGATCTCCCGCATTGTAGGCAGATGCTTTACTGCCAGGATTGATTATATATTTCTGATACGAATCTTTTGTCAATCTATGTATATTTTGAATGATTTCCCTTAGTATGTGACTTTCGGTTCTATTTTCTTAATGAAACCCTGAGAAAAGGAAAAGTTTTTAATTTTGATAAAAAGTCCTCATTACCCAGCTTCAACAACATCTAGCTAACCTCGTTTCACTTATTCCTCTCACCATTGTATTATTAAAGCAAATGCTAACATTACATTATTATTATAGATGATTTAATATGTATCTTAGACTTTAAGAAGAAAAACACAAGCCATTGCCATACTTTAAAAAATTAAAAAAAAATAAGTTCAAATGATAAAAAGGAGATTTCAATTATTTAATTTTTGGAAATTTGTTAGTACCTTGTTTGTTTAACCAGTACACAAACAAGTTCATGTACATCTGAATGATCCATTGCTCCTACAGGAGAGAAAAAATTTTACTTCTAGGTTCTTTGGCTCGTCTAATAATCTCCAATTTAAATTCCACTCTACCTACCCGCCCCACCACCACCCAGTAATTTTCTGTTGCATCTTATGAAAAAAAGTACATAATATTTGATTGTCTTTCTTTATGACCTTAAGACTGATTAGGTGGTTTAGTTATTATCAGCCTACTCCAGCATTATAAAATTCCCTACAGTTTATTTCCCCAATGTGCTTAGCACCCAACTTGATTGTATATATCAATTTAAGCTTCGTTAAATTGCGGTAACAAAACCCCCAGAGTCACAGCAGCTCTAAACAATAAAGTTTATGACTCCTTAACTCCCTGTCACCTGAGCCTCGACTCTGCTCTGCTCGATACCATGGAGTGGGCTCCATGCTGTTTCTACCCTGGGACTCAAGCTAGTGGAACTTGGTACAGTGCTAGTCGGCTGCCAGAGGTCCTAGTTTTTTTCTATCCACTCTCTTACTTTTCTTCCCCTTTCCGCTCACTGCAGCCACTACTCAGAAATGAATTTGACAAACATAAGGACAGATAACTGTGTTAAAATCCCGTCACCAGCACTGGCTATGAGTGAGGCTCCAAGTGGTTCTCCTATGGATCAAGTGTATTCACTTTCAGGAAATATGTTGAACAAAGCATATATTATTTCAAGTATACAAGAGTATAGAGAAAATCATAAACATCATAAACACTAAGCCACATTGTAGCATTTCACCATATTTACTTCAAGTTTGGGGCAAAGAAATAGGTAAATATAATCTAGAAATCCTCTGGGCCCCTCCTTCCTGTTTAGATTAAGAGGGTAGCCATCATTCTTAATTTACTTGTAAGCATTAGTAAGTTTATTTATTTACTTTTGCTCTACAGGTATGTGCATTTAGCAATTACTTTTCATATTCTAGGGCTTCCCTGATAGCTCAGTTGGTAAAGAATCCACCTTCAGTGCAGGAGACCCTGGTTCAGTTCTGGGTTGGGAAGATCCCCTGGAGAAGGGACAGGCTGGCCACTCCAGTATTCTGGCCTGGAGAATGCCAAGGGGTCACAAAGAGTCAGACACAACTGAGTGACTTTCACTTCACTTGTGTATTTTAACATTAATGATTTCACACTGTAAATATAACTGTACATTTTTCATATTTATGCCCATTGATATGTGCATCTCTTGTTCATTCATTTGTCCTAAGAATGCATAATTGTTTAACTATGCCAGTGGTAGATATTTTAGTAGCTTATGCTTTCTTGATGATATTAGAAAAACTGAGGGCAAAGTTTTTTTATGTCTCTTACTCATACTTTATACCCTTCTAGATACATAAGTGCACACACACACATGTACGCACATATACACACACAAACTTGGAAATAGTTTTGGAGTGATAGAGTATCCCATGTTTAACTTTACTAAATACTGCCAAATTGCTTTCTACTACTTTACCAATTTTACACTCTCACCAGTAATATCACTGTTCCCTGTCACTCTCTTTGCCTAAGTTCTATTATTGATATAAATTTTGTCATTCTAATAAACCTGAATTAATCACATATTTTAATTTGCTGTTCCCTGATTACTTAATGCATTTATTGGGTATTTTAATTTTCTCTCCTGTGAATATGTTGTCCATGTTTTTTCCTGTTTATCTCTTTCTCTGTAGGTAATACATTCTGGAACATTCTGGAAACTAATTCTTTGACTATTACATAGTTTGCAAATGTTTATTCTGTCTATGTCTTCTCTTTTTTACTTTGTATATTAATATTTTGTTTTACAGAATAATAAAATCAAACTGTGAGTCTCTTTTAAGATGGATACTTTTGAAATCTTGCTTAAAAATACAGTGTTATTTTCCTCTCAGTCCCCTGACCAAGAAATTTTTCTCTGCTTTGTAGTGATAAAGATTTTATGCTTTATTTAGAAATGAAGAAGCTTTGTCTTTTTGCATTTATGTTTTTAATCCAACCTGAAGTTTATTTTATTTATGATACTAGTGAGGGAACTTTTTTTTTTTTTTCTGTATGGATAATCAGTTGTCCAAACCATAATCCATTCCTTTCCCCAATGGTTTGTCAAGATATCTGTCATATATCAAGTTTCTGTACATGTTAGGAGTGTCTGTTTTACATTGTTGCTCTTGTTTTTCTTTTTTTTTTTTTAGTAATATTAATATCTGGTGAGTTCTTTCAACCCTGATCCTTGAGGAATCAAATTCCTCTTAGCTGCTTTTTGGCATGTCTCTTCCATGTGCATTTTAAAATCAGCCTGTCAAGTTCCACATACTCAAAAAATTTTTGTTGGGAGTTTTTATTAGAGTTATACTGAGTTTGTAGATAGACCTTGAAAGAAGTGTCACAGATTTATCTGTTGAGTTCTCCCAGATAGGAGCAGGATAGAATCCTCCATCTGTTGTTAGGTTTCCTAGGAAAGTTATATATTTCTCCCAATAATATCTTGTACTTTTTAAATTAGGCTTATTTCTAGGAAATGTACACTATTTCTATTATAAATAGTATTTTAAAAAATTATATATTTTGATTATTTATTAGTATACAGTTTGCTGATTGCAGCTTGCTAAATTATGTTCCTTCTGATAGTATACTTTTCCTCACATTGCTATCTAGTTGACTATAATTTGTATAAATAATTAACAAATTGCTTTTTCTTCCTAGTCTTTGTACCTTTTTGTTATTCTTGAATTACTGTCTTAGCTAGGTCTTCTAGTACAGTGCTAAATAAAACTTGTGATAGGGATTATCTTGACTTTTAAAAATATGCTTCTAGTTTTTCATCATTTTTTTCTGTAGGTTTGGATACTAACCCTTAACTGATAATTAAGCCTTTATCTGGGCAAGGAATTTTTGTTTTATCCTTCTTGTTTTATAATGATTTTTTATACTACATGAATGTTGAAATTTGTTGAATTCTTTTTCTTAATATTTTTTTCTTGTTTCTTAATTTGGCTAAAGACATTAATGTGTTTTCTAATGTATTAATTTATGTATGCCTGTTTCAGTTAAACTCAGTTTGTTTAGGATATACTTAACATGTATATATAATTAAATATTTTACATACTTTAAATAAGTGAGAATATTCTGTAATTTTTTAGTGTTTTATGCATCAAGATTATATATATCTTATGAAATATGATATTATGAAAAACATTTTTTTAATACTGGATTTTTGTTAAAGATTCAGTATATATTTAACCATGAGTTCATTTTCTTAAGTGATCATAAACTGTTGAACTATTATTTTAGTCTGTTTTGTTTCTAGGAAATTTTCCCTTTGTCTATCTTTATGTGTAGTATAAAGTTGATTATTGCATCTCTACCAAGATCTATATTAATGATCCTGTTTTTGAAAATTCAAACAAATTATTTTTACTATCAACATTATTTTAAGCATTATTATATGTTAAATGAAATTAACTCTTTGTTCATATATATTTGGGATATTTCATGAAAACTTAAAAGATTTCCTTCTACTCTGTCTTCTGTCTTGTTTTAAGAATAATTAATACTTGAGAACCCTTTTCAGTGTGAAGAAGAGGGAGGTATATTTTAGATGTATATTTTTGTCATTCATCTTGTCTCCCTCAAATCATTAACCACGCACATGGAAGTGATCATCTACATACTCAGCTGCTTAATCTTTCTAAGCACAGTATCTCAACCTTCTTCTGCAGCAGGTAGAATTCTAAGAGTTATAGGTCTGTCATTGTAAACTTACATTTCAGGTGCTTGACATGTAGCCTCATAGCTTATAAAAATCTCTGTAATGTTATGATTTCATATTTATAGTTGGATGTGTAAGTATTTTACAAAAGAAAATTGAGAAAGATTAAAAAAAAATAGCATCCAAGGGTTACTCTGTAATGGTATGCATTCATTTTCCTAAAAGGCGGTGAGTGAATTCATCACCCTCTGTGTGTACATGCCTGTGTCTGCACATACACACACATGTACACGTGTTTATCTAGGTACAGAAATAGCTATTCAATGATTTATGCCATCAGAGAGGGTAAAATTTAGAGAAAAGTATGTGGACTATATTTATTGAATTATGTGTTACTTTTAAAAATTCAAATATCTGAAATGAAAATTTTTCCATCCAGTTCCTCTCATTTCATCAATAAATGGCACATTCTAATTACTAATATGAAATAGTTTACTCTAGTAGAAACAGTAATATTTTTTCATTCTTTTTAATAAATGTATGCTGCAATAATACTTTTTCATTTTTTTAATAAATGTATGTTATATAAAGTATTATAATCTTTATTGGAATTATAGTAGACAACATTTATGTTGAGAATATTACTATAATTGTATTTTTTAAACATAGTTGAGCAGTATTTTTTAAACAGAGTCTTGCTGGTCATATAAATGTTCTTAATGTTTCTTTATTGACTTGACTTGATTTCCTAACATGCTTCCTAATGTTCCTACCTCATTAGAATTTTTGAACTTTGGATCATACTGCAATGGTTTGCAAACATTTTCTATAAAAATCCAAGTAGCACACATTTTAAGCTTTGCAGGCCATGTGGCCTAAGCTGCAAATACTTAACTGCCATAGACAATACGTTAATAGATAATCGAGACTGTGTCCCAGTAAAACATTATTTACCAAAACAAGTGGCAGACCAGATTGCCCGACTTGAGTATATAAAAATTGATCAGTACTAGTGAGAATTAATGGGAAGTTTGAACATAATGCCAGATGTAGACGTTTTCTCATAAATAATGCTATGCTGGGCAACTACTTTTAGAAATTATAGAAAACTTATTACTGCGAAATTGACCTATGTAATCTTCTGTATTAAAATATATATGTAGCAATAGCAAAAACATTCTATGTAGCAATACATAGAAATAAACACCTACATGCAGTAGGTATGCACTTCATATTCATAGGCCAAAAGACTAGAATTAGCTGACAACAGATATATAAAACTGTAAAGAAAATTTTAAAACGATTACACCAAAATTTTTAAAGTAGTAAAGTTTAAGAACTCTTAGAATAATTTAGTTGTTTGTTCATAATTTTGTTGTAATTGAACACTCAAGTTTTTAGAATAGTAAGCAAGGAGAATAGTGGTTTCTGTGCAATTTGCCTTTTTGTCGGTGAATATAAAGAATGCCCCTTTGTTCCCCTCCTTTATCTTTTACCTCATCCAGTTCTGGAAGTTGCAGTACTCAGTACAGAAGGACAGGTCCAAGACTTTAAATTTCCTCTGGGCATCAAAGGAGCAGGCAGCTCAATCCAACTCTCTGCAAATACTGTCAAACAGAACAGCAGGAATGGTAAGATGGAGCAAAGTCTTTTAAAAATTGATAGGTTTTTTGCTCAGTTAAACCTGTTAATTCTAAAATGCTGAGTATTTAACTCCTAATATAACAAATACGGCTTAACATTTAAAAGCAGATTTAAAATAACACCTACTCTTTCCCAGTAAACTTAATCTGAATAAAGATTTCATAAGGATTTCATTTTGTTATTTTACTGTGTCTTATCTTATTCATAAGCATATTTTCTGTAAAAGCATATATGACTGTTTTTACCTTCCTAGGTCTAGCAAAGTTGGTGTTCATCATCTACCGGAGTCTGGGACAGTTCCTTAGTACCGAAAATGCAACCATAAAACTGGGTGCTGACTTTATTGGTCGAAATAGCACCATCGCAGTGAATTCCCACGTCATTTCAGTTTCAATCAATAAAGAATCCAGCCGAGTATACTTGACAGATCCTGTGCTTTTTACCCTACCACACATTGATGTAAGTTATGTATGCTAATGAAGTCATGGAAGGTTATAAAACCAGTGAGGAAGGAAAGCAAAACTGACATGTTGCGGATTGAGAGAAGGGGAATGGAGAAGTGGCTGAGAGGAAAGAAAAGACTTCCTATTTGAATTTCGAATGTTGGACTAGGTCAGAGACACAAGTTTATTTAAGTCTGTGAAAATAAAATTAAATGAGCCTGGTTCAGTGATTATTAGAATTTAAGTGTATTCTTAATGAAAGCTAATTCAGTAATCAACAGGAAAATGTAAATGCCTGTAATTTGTTTTAGAATGAAAATTAACTCTTACCTTACCAGCATGATAACAGAATTCTAGGACTCTGCCTTTTTCATGTGGCAGATCTTTTTGGTTTGTTTTACTGATCATATTAACACCATCATTATCAAACATTGTGTTTTTAACAATATAAAACTGAAGAGATGTGATTCCTCCGCTGTCCCTTAGAACGCAAGTTAGTAGTTAAATAATTGCACTGTGTTGGAAGATTGTCTGCAGAATTTGGCTGTAGTCATAGTAGAGTGAATCAGTGGGCATAGATAGCCATGTGAATCTCCAAAACTGGCAAAGAACAATACATTTGTGTGGCTCTTTTCTTCTCATATTTTCTGTAGTTTGCTTCACTCCCTTTAGAGCCTTGATTTACTAACTATAGGATTTGAATCATCTCTGTTGTGTCCCCAAAATGAGTCCACAACAAGATGTATTTTTAAACACTTGGTCTTTATAGAATTTATCAGATCAAATTTTGTTAGAAAAGAAAAAATGATTCTGACGTACCATCAGTATGTAAAATCAGAAGATGGAAATTGTAATTGTGTAAAATGGGTCTTTGGTAATTTAGAGTACACTTTAGAGTGTTTCGGACTATAAAGCCCCTTTTAAGTTAGATATCTGCCTTGTATAACATAGTCTACAATTTTGCTGATGAAAAACTTTATAGTCCGAAACATGCAAAGTTTAATCTAAATTACCTTTTACACATATTAAACAATTGCTATTGCCATCTTAGAGTATAAAATCCTAATTTTATCTTGTCATTTTATTTCCCAGCCTGATAATTATTTCAATGCAAACTGCTCCTTCTGGAACTACTCAGAGAGAACTATGATGGGATATTGGTCTACCCAGGGCTGCAAGCTGGTTGACACTAATAAAACTCGTACGACATGTGCATGCAGCCACCTAACCAATTTTGCAATTCTCATGGCCCACAGGGAAATTGCAGTAAGTATTTGCACTTCTAATTAGTAGCAGAGAAAAACCTCAGAGATTCAAAACAGCTTGTGTAATTGTCCCTTCTTTGGGTGCTTATTGTAACTATAAAGCAAACAAAGTAATGTGGGTTTCTAATTGTTTCTACACTGTCCATATATTTTAGTCAGTTTGAACACTGTATTTATTGTTACTTCTCAAAATCATGTACTTCATAGACTTGTTCTAAGTTTTTCCCCTGTGGTCAGGTGTTAATCAGAGGGGTCAGGGATTTAACAAGCTAACAGCAACAATAGATTATGTAAAAGAGACAGAGGCTTCTAAATATTATCACGCCCTCACCATCTTAAATGTTTGAATCTCATTTCAAAACTTTTCTATAAGTTCCCAAGCACTTTGCATACTCTATAAGACTGCAGATTTTGAAAGATCAGAAAGACTTCTGGGATATTTTAGAATTCATTTCTTCTTCTGATTAAGAGAACAATAGCCAGAAGATAAAAATATTTTAAGAACTACAACATGAAAACTCTCAGATCTACTATGTACTTAACTCTTAGTATATAAAATCTCAAGGAGAAAATTAAAACTTAAAATTTGACTCATTTGTTAGTCTGGAAATTCATTGAAATGCCAATTATTTTTAAGTAACTAATAGTCTTTATTATGAAATGTTTTCTGTGTTTATGTAAGTACTAATTTCAGTAATTTTCTAAGTAGAATCTTCTACTTTCATAGATCATTCTTTGAATATAAAAATCAATAAGATAATATTGAACTATTACATGATTGAGGAAAAATTTGTTTTAGCATTGAGCCCCATTTGAACACACATGAATATTCATAGTTTAATATTAAAAGGAGAACTCTCACATGTGTAACTCATCTTATATTTATTTAATGTAACATAGAAATACGAAAGTCCCTCATATTTATTTTTTTTTATTTTCAGTACAAAGATGGAGTTCACGAATTACTCCTTACAGTCATCACCTGGGTGGGAATCGTAATTTCCCTTGTTTGTCTGGCTATCTGCATCTTCACTTTCTGCTTTTTCCGTGGTCTACAGAGTGACCGTAATACTATTCACAAGAACCTTTGTATCAACCTTTTTATTGCTGAATTTATTTTCCTAATAGGCATTGATAAGACAAAATACATGGTAAGTACCCCGTCTATTTGTTGACCTTGGATCTCTGAAAATTATTGTTATAACAAGTTATCCACATATGCTGCTGTTAATATTTGACCTTATTTCTTAATATAGTTGACATGGCAATACTAAAGGATAATTTGTAATAAAAGACAACCCAGTAATTAAGTAATATTGTGGGTTAATTCATTTCTTGTATTTAGGTACAGTTGGATTTTTCTTGGTTTTAATAAAACACGTAATTTGAGTAGAAGAATGCTGGGGACACTAAAATGAAAAGATAATATTAAATTTTTCATTTTGTTTACCTAGTTATTCTGACCAGTGATCATTGCTGGTCATCATAATCTGAGCAATGTATTCTTTATCATGAGGTCTGAATGTAAGAAAGATAATTTAGTTAATGCTTTACACTATAGAATGAATTTGAGAATGCTCTACATATGACAGGAAAATGATGTTAACTAATTAGAGCTAGTATATTTACCATTAAAGCAAATTTTTAAAAATTCTATAGTAGAAAAAAATAGAACTTTTGGTTTTGGAAACGATTTTTCTAAAGATTTGTAAAACAAATTATCTACAAATAGAATATTCAGATTTTAAAATATGTAATTCTAGAAGAGAAATTAATGTTTTCTTATTTGTATTTAGTTTTACTAAAAATATAAATGTCTTATAGTGATGATATTTTTAGCACACCTAGCATTATACTTCATAAGCATTGAGTCATATTTAGCAGTATTTTCACTTATTAAAATAAAAGGTTTTTAAGAAGCAGTCATTTAAATAATGGTGTATCTTAAAGACCCTATCAGTGAAGACTGTATAGTTTTGGAGTGAGCTGTTTGTATTCACATGTTCCCTTTTGGGTTTTTGCTTCTTTCCTTTATAGATTGCATGCCCAATATTCGCAGGACTATTACACTTTTTCTTTTTGGCTGCTTTTGCTTGGATGTGTCTAGAAGGTGTACAGCTCTATCTAATGTTAGTTGAAGTCTTTGAAAGTGAATATTCAAGAAAGAAATACTACTATGTTGCCGGTTACTTGTTTCCTGCCACAGTGGTTGGAGTTTCAGCTGCTATTGACTATAAGAGCTATGGAACAGAAAAAGCGTAAGTAATTGCAAGTGACCTGAGTGTTTTTCAAGTGAATAATTTTTTTAAAGCCTGTTAGCTGTCAGTGAGGGTCCCTGACAGACTAAAATAGCATCTGAAAGCTTTATTGGTAAGAGAATGGGCATGCCGTGCACAAATTACAATCAAGTCTTTTGTAATTTTCTAGGTTCAGAGGATTTGTACTCTGGTGAGGCAGATTCTAAATTATGGACTTTCTTTTTAACACAAAAGATTGACCTGAAACAAATTGAAAAAGTAAATAACTTTTTAGCCTTAGAAAGATATTAAGAAAAAAATTCTTCTGAACTTAAAGCATCTGACAGGTTTAACTACTCAGTTTTTAAACTAATGCTTCATTAGCTCTCTTTGTGCAGCCGACCCTCTAGCTAACTCTCATTTTGAATTGTGACAGTACCACATTCCATCCCATATGTTTTACTTTGATAATATTTTATCAGGCAGTTTGAAAGGATTAAAATAAGTGACTGTCATTCATTTATAAAAAAATACAGATATTTATGGAAAGTGACAGAAGGTAGACATAGCCATGTTTCTAAGGATTTTGTTTGCTAGAGGCATGAATTTGCTTTCCAATTCTGTTTATTTTTTCCTTTGATAAAATTAGTTATATAAAGATTCTTTGGACTAAAGAAAGCTTTTTGACTATACAGATGATGAAAGACAAAAGAAATTCATTGGGGATTCAATGTTATATGAAGAATGAACTACTAAGTAAAATCTATCTTAATAAGTTTACGCATCATTTACTCTAATGATGTATGAATTGTATGCTTGGATTTTTTTCCCCTAGTATCCATCCATTCCCAATTGAGGTGTTATATTTGTGATATACTGTTTTACAACAAACATTACATCTGAAAACTTATTTTTTTAAATCCTTTGTGTTCCATAGGGTGAAACATTTTAGCTCAGATGTAGATGAGAAAGGAAAATTTTGAAGATAAGAACTTTAGAACAATGAGACAATTTGGAGTGCTGAGTTTCAAGTTTTTCTTAGTAAACTTAGAGGCTTTAACATTTCAGGATTGGGATCGGAGGTTATTGTTTTCCTGACCAGTTATGTATGTCTGTATCAAATTTAAAACCTGAAATGAAGAACAGTAGGTTGAGGTAAATAACTACTACTCTTTAGGTCAGAGCCAACTCGATTATTAAAATTATTCTTGTCCATGATAAATTAATTTTCAGAGGCACCTGTAAAGATAGTTTTGCTTGTTAGATTTTTAAAATTCTGTCTTACTTGTAATGTTGAGGATCCACTTAATCTTCTTTTCTTTTCATAATAGTTGCTGGCTTCATGTTGATAACTATTTTATATGGAGTTTCATTGGACCTGTTACCTTCATTATTCTGGTAAGCAGACTCTGCTTTTCTTTCCTTTTTATTCTTGCCATTTTAGCTATACAATGGAAGTAGGGATAATTTGTTTTATTGTTTATTTGTCTATATATACAAAGATTTTATCAGCATGCCTAGCTTACAAAATAAAACAATATAGTATATTTTACCTATGATATAGTTATTGAGAGTTTATATGTGTGCTAATTAATATTATTTCTGAAAACCCTCTTTCTTTTAAGAAGTACTTTTTTCCTCATTTGTAAATTAGTTTGCAGAAATGTGATGTCATAATCTATGTATATATGTAAGTGTATATATAAAAGCCATGTTAAGATTGTATGATTTGAAAGTAGTTTGAGAATTAGAAAGGAATAATATGTTTAGCATATTCTGTTTTTGGCTAGTGGAGTTTTTTTACTAAGAGGTTTAGTTTAGGTAGTTATGTTTTCAGAATCTATACTATTAGCTAACTATGCTAAAAGCCTGTGTAGCATTTATGAATTAAATAAATGTTTTATAGAAGTAAAAGAGAATTAGGTTAATGTTTATTATCATAATTTCTACATAGCAATTTATTACTTTTAAATAAATTCCACACCTAGATTCTTTTTAAGGGACAAAACAGTTTTTTTAAGCTTAGAATACTAAAATAATATTAAATAAATTTAAAATTCATTAGAAATAAGATTATTTTTCTAAGACTTAAAATATCAAATGCACATATTGGTTTCTATGAAATTTTGTTTTAAAATAAACTTAATACAACTTAAGTAAAAGACATTAAGATTTTTTTACTTATATTATCGCTAATCAAATATTTGAAATATAGTTGAAATTTTTATAAAAGCTAAAATATTTGGATTTCAGTATCTAAAAGTTGTTCACTCAGCTTTAACATCATGGTTTCTGACTATTGTAAGATCGAAAATGAAGCATAGTCAACTTTATATATCACCTATGTCTTTTTATTTCTATTAAGGTAGTTTTTTCTATAAAAAAGTGACAGTAAGCTTATTAAGATATTTTCTGTGGTTAGTAGTATTATAATTATAGTTACTAGTATTTTAATAAAATTAAGAAAAAATTTTAGTAGTTCAGGGACACTTAAAACTATCTCAGATGTATATACTTTTGTCATTAAAATGAATTATTTTATACAGTTACTTATAAAAGTAAAATGAAAATTGAGATGAATACCTGTAGGAAGCACACTAGTAAAACGCTCCCAAGTGTTCCTTGGCAAGTTGATTTCTCATTAGAGTTATTCAATCTGATGATTGCCCCAGTGTTTGTTCTTGGTTTACTTAAGTTAATACCGACTGAGCCTTTCTTGATTTAAATGACAAACAGCTGAGTTGAAGAGGTATGGTCCTCAAAGACACAGGTTCCTTTTTTCCCTGAGCTGTTGGCCAAACATTGATACCTTGAAACTTGTAAAGACCATTTTAGGGATATTTGATCTATACATCTGTCCTACTGCAGTTTTTCTTTATTTTTCATTTTTTTATATCAGAAGATAAATACTGACTTTAGAGTATTAAAAAACCTTTCACTTGGCAAAAGGAGTTAATGTTCATTTACCCTCAGCTTCCAGCAAGAAAACAAGTAATGGATGTTTTATTACGTTGCCCATTTATAGTGAGAGCCTACTATTATTTTATAGCCTTGTCATGATTATCTTCTACAAAATCATTTACATTGAGATGTGGAGGGCTTTGGGGAACTGTGTTCTCAACTTAAAAAACAAAACAAAACAGCAGGTAGCAATCACAGTACAGATCCTTGGAGTAATTCTCCTGCAATTGCTTTGCCCTCTAATCGTCCCAACATAGAAAGACAAAGAATTGTATTGAAGTGTAAAACATTATCTCAAATGTAACCTAAAGTGAGATACATGATTTTTCAGCACATGTTTGTTTAGTATTAATGTGTATATATATATCCTTATGGTGATATAGGTCATTTAAAAATCAGTTCAGACACAGTTTAGCAAATTACACAAAATAAATTATATTGTATACTACCCTTTTAAGGAGTAACAAAAGCTGCATATTGATATTCCTAGAAAGCATAGTTTTGTATTTCCAGCTTTCTGAATTGAAATCATGTAACTTGAGTAGTATTAAATAAGTGTACATTTTTAAATCATTTTCAATGAAGGAAAAAAACATGTTATAAGAGATAAAACTTCCTACTTCTGTATTTCTATAGGATGTCTTGCCTACAGGCACTAGAGTTATTATATCTATGAGAAAAGTGCTTGTAAGTAATGAGCAGTGGGAAACCATTAGTATGCCTGAAATAGTTTAATGAAAGCTTGGATCATGACACGTCAGGAGCTGTTCTTATCATTTGGACAGCTCCATCTGCATCATTAATAATTAATTCAGTTCAGTAAGAGTTCATCTCACACACTCATTTAGAAGTCTTCCTCCGAGAACACCTCTCTGGCTGCTAGTCCCAGGGAGAAATAGGTTTCTGCTTGGCTAACAGCAAAGATCTGGAGATACAAGTGCAGTTTTAGAGTTGCATTTGCTAGGTAGCAAAAGCTCTAGGGAGGACAAAAAGGGTCAGAACATGTGCAGTTCAGTTAGGTTACTTCAGAGTGGTGTTTCTGTTCTTCTGTCTTATCATATCCATGTCAGCACTGCAAGCTGTGGAATGAATTTCAAGCTGCTAAGCTCAGACGGATATGATTCAGTTGAGCAGGTGGATGGCTATAAAACAAACCGTGCACTTCTGTAATCTATGGTACCTTTTTCTTTCTTTAAACTTCTTTGTATTTTCATGATCATCAATGTGAGTGAGAATTAGCTAGGCCGTATCATCAAGTAGTGATGAATTTTATCAGCAAATTACACCGGCAGGGCATTTTAGCAGTAATTTATGAAATTATTTTGGGGGGAATAGGGAGGAGAGTATTATTTGTAATTAGAAGAGAAAAATGACCTGTGTAGTGATTTAACACTTTTTAGCTGAAATTATTTTTCTTTTCAATTTGCTTTCACTCTTTCACATAGAATTCTATGAAGAGATACCTGTCTATTTACCTGTGTACACATACAGAGAGAGAGAGAGCAGAATTAAAAATCTGATATCTGATTAATTCCTGGATGAGTTGCTTTATCTCCAAACTTAATCTTCATTATGGACATTTAGGCTGGTGAATTAACATAAAGCATGTAACACAACTCTTTTACCTGGTACTTACTAGAGGCTTCTACATGGATGATTAGCAACGTATATACCAGCTGTAGACAAATCTTTATGTACCTAGCTGTAACTCCATCTTTTTCGTTTCTCACTGATGCATAACACCTTTCAACCTATCCCAAAATAACTATGTTTAAACTTAGTAGCATTTATATTGGAAAGAAAAAGGACATGAGGTCAAAAAGTGGTTTCCTTGGACTTGAGATAAGAATAGTGGTTGGATGGTGAAGACAATTCTTATTCTTTTTGCCTGCCTTCCAGTGTAAAATAGGGAGAAATCCTCATTGATGGCTGTGATTTCTTTTATTTGTTAAATGCATACAAAAGGCAGGAAAATACATCAGGAAGAAAAAAGTGAGGAGAAAGAAATCACTTATTCTAAACAGAAAAATAAAAAGCACACAGGTATATGGCTGGAAAGAGCCATTTATGTCATAGGGAAAATGCTAAGACTAAAACAGTGCATCATTTGAAACCAAGATTATCAGTCTTCAAGTGACTATTTTGAACAACAGATATTGTCAGAGATGTTTCTTTTTGCCTTGTTTTGATTCGCATAGTTATATTTTAAAAGAACAAGAGTAGAAAAGAAAAAAAGTATTAAAATGTCTTATTATATAAAATTATGACTTATTTGAATGCATTGCCTCTTGAGAAAGATCATAGGAACAATTTTTATCAATGACACTAAAACTTAGCATTTGCAGTTTTAGACACTGGAGAAAATACGAGAACTTTAAACCAAAAATTTTTTAAATTTGTTTATCCTTCAGTGAATATTTTGTTTAATTTCAGAAAATATTTCACTCATGTATTTTGGTGATAATGTATTAAAATGTTCAAGTCTTAGATAGTAGACATATTTTTTCAGAAGTAATATATATTAGTGATTTTTAATGTGGTGTTGAAGAAAAATATTTCACACAGCATTTTTGCTTTTGTGATTCACAATAAGTCTTGCATGTCTTTTTTCATAATTTGTCTTAAAATAATGATATTATATCCTGTTAAAGATACCATTGCTTCATTTAATTGTGTATCGTCACAATTCAAAGACTAAATTAGTGTCAAATTTAACTAAATTTCTTAGCAACCTGACTACTAGTGCCTTGGCTAAATTTTTATTTTCAGTTTCTGTAAATTAGAGATTTCACAGGTACTTGTTAAATAATCTGATACAAGAATTCTACTGTGGTTTTATGATTATTTTTCTAGGATTTTAGATTTTCTTTTTTAAATAGACTCACTTTAAAAACACCTTTTGGGATAAGTTAGAAACAACAGCTTTTTTCCTCACTAGGATTTTACTGGTTTGTGTGATGTTTATCTGTGTGTGTATATAACTAGCACAATCAGGTTTAAGAAAACAAAACTAACTATTCAGTGTACAGTTTGGCTAGTAGGAATAGTGTGTGGGCATTTTAGCCATTTGCTGATTATGGATGGTAGTATTTTGCAAAGGGAATGGAGAATTGGTTATTATGGCACATCCATTAAGTGGGAATCATTTGAACAGTATACCTTTGTGTGTCATTCATACAGGATTTTATGTATTAATTAATATTATATCTTCAATTAATTTATCATCTTATTGATTTGTGAATTAGATTACTCTTTAGAGAAGTGGAACCTTTTAAAAAAATTTACCAAACTCTTTGTTTCCTAATTTTCTCAACCAGAGTAAAGTGGTTTATTTTATTGACAAGATTGGGCCATAGAGCTAGAAGACAATATATTGGATCTCAGCACTGACATTATATTAATAGCACTAAGTTGTCTTTGGCGATATACTCAGCATCACAGACGTGTAAAATAATCAGTTCAGTGGGTTTCCCAGGTGGCACTAGTGGTAAAGAACCCACTGCCAGTGCAGGAGACCTAAGAGATGCAGGTTCAGTCTTTGCGTTAGGAAGATCCCCTGGAGGAGGGCATGGCAACCCACTCCAGTACTCTTGCCTGGAGAATCCCATAGACAGAGGAGCCTGGTGGGCTACAGTCCACAGCGTCTCACAGAGATGGACACAACTGAAACAATTTAGCGCGCACACACTTCTGGAATAAGATTATAGGTTCTTGGTGATGTTTCTTTTTCCCTGTAATTTTCTATACTGTCTGAACTTTATGTCTTGTGCGTGTTTGCAGCTAGAAGAAACACTGAACATACATACATTAAGAAACCCTCAGTAGGGTAAGGGGGAAAGAAAGGGAGATGTTTTTTAAGGATTAAATGAAATATGTTTTCTGTGGCAGTTTCAAATTGATTAGTTGTATCTTAAGAAAAAAAATGTCTTTGTATCATACTAAAGCTCTATTTTTACATAGGTACACTTCATTTTTATTTCTATTTTATTAGAAAATGAGCTAGTTCTTAAATAACTGGTGTTTTTTTGCATGGTTTTTCTTCATTGAAAAATATGTTTGGATGTATTCACCCTCACAATTTCACATTTTCTACTCATTTCTTATTATGGCATAATACTTGATACATCCATATTTTTTCAAATTCACATTCTTTTCTTTCCTTGTATTAGTAGTTTTGACATGACAGTGTAGAATATCTTTTCTTTCCTTAAATGTACTACTATTTCATTCCTGAGGGGATAGTTAATATGCTTAGAAAATAATTAGCTCCAAACTGTGGCCCTTTGTGCTTTGGAAAATTATTTAAGAAAAAGTGTTAGAGTGGAGGGGCAACCCTAAGTCTGGAAGTTTGTAATAAATAAATGGTTTCATCAGGACCTTCAAAAAGAAGGATCAAAATGTTTAAATGATTTTAACTTTGAAGCTATTAAGGCAGCCATTCTTACCTTGTAATCAGTTTGTTTAGTTAAATGGATTTTGGTTTGTTTGTTTTTAGGATATGTAGAGTACTTGTTTTTAATCATTCCTAAATTGTCCTGGTAAAGGCTTACTGTTACATAAAATAAAAAATAAAAATATTGCTGATTTTGCCGTTACAAAAATTATAGAGATAAACTATACCATGATTCTTTAAAAACCAAATTAAATATTTATTGTACTATCAGAAAGATCTCCCTAATTTCTCAAAGGCAAAAAATTGTGTCTTACCCACAATACAATAAGTATGTTCTTGTGTAGAGCAGTAAGGTCAATAAATATTAGTTGAATGAAATGCATGATACTGTAATATCCCTGAAAATGTAAGCTGTTATTTATATATGACTAACTGGGCTTTATAACCTCCAGAATACAAAGCTAGAAGTTTTACAAAATTATTTATTCTTTCTCTAGACCAATATTTTAAGAAATTAATTTTTAAGTGCTTTTTTAAGCAAAAAGCTTCTTTTGTCTTCAAGTAATTAACAACAAACAATGGAATGCTATCTGCCAGCACTTGCAAATTATTCCCATTAACCTCATTTTAGTCCTTAAGAGGAAATTCTACATCTAAGAGAAGTAACAAGGCACAGTAGACAAAATGACTCATACATAGCTTAGATTAAAGCTTTTGCTCTGTTCCTAAATTCATTAGGAAGGACTTGGAAATTTTCTTTATTGCCTTACATCATTTTTCCTAATTATAAAATCAGAAATAGTGATGTATGAATAAAATAGTGTTATCATTTTATCAGATGGTTTTGTGACTCAGTAAAAATTATGTGGCCATAAGAAGGTTATGTGGATTATTTACCACTAAGGAATTGCTTTTATCTTTACATATTTCTAAATATACCATGTGTGTTTGCACTTAATCACAATGCTCACAAAATAACTTCATTTTGTCTTTTTTAAAGTAGTGTTCTGAAGTAAATAAAATGTCAAAAAAAAAAAAATCCAAGAGCAATTTAGCATAGTTTTATTTTTGTAGCATAAAAATGGAACTGCCTTCACTCCATGCCGCTTTCTGCCAGGCTTCCATAGAAGCAAATGCAAATTAAAGATCCCTAACTCTTCTCAGCCGAAACACACCCCTTTTTCTTCTGAAATTCATTCAAGTTGGTTCCCCAGACTGTTCTTCCATATCAGGCTCCATCTTTCCCAGTTAGTGTTCGTTGCATAACTGAGTGTTTAGAGGGACTTGAAACAGCCTTTCTTTAGAGTTTACCTACTTCCATTCCGTATAGAGACCTCAGGAAAAAAGAAATGATGTCCTTTAACACTTAAAGAGCAAATACATTTATGTTTTTTAAAAGTGTATCTTAGTTTATATAACCAGGGACCATGTTTCATATGTTATCTCATTTGATACTTAACCATTACCTTATGAAAGGATTGTCCAAATGTTATTTTCCTCATTTAATCAGTCAAAATCAAGTAGACTCCCAACTAAGTTTTAGGGTCCCAAATTCACAGATATTTCCATTATAAACTGCATAATGTAAGTGCCCCTTCTAAGGAACTCACTTCATATTTTCATTAGATGGTTTTTAAGCCCTGGGGTACCTCTATCTAAAGACACTAGGCATTCTAATTTATTTAATCATCACCCCACATGATACTTATTTAATGAGGGTGCAATTTCATGTCAATAATCTATTAAAATAATAATCTACATGGCCAGAAAATTTTTTGTGTAGACTCAACTTGATCATTGCATAAGTAATAATAAGTAAACTAAAACTGAGTGTCTACCATATACTCATGTTATTGATATTTAAATGCATTAACCCATTAAGTATATTGTAATAATGTATTTAACTTTTTCTTATAGTTATCTAATTCTTTCTTTACTTGTTGTAACAGCTAAATATTATCTTTCTGGTGATCACATTATGCAAAATGGTGAAGCACTCGAACACATTAAAACCAGATTCTAGCAGGTTGGAAAACATTAAGTAAGTATTTCGTATTTTAATTTTAGTGCTTGACAATCTAAGTGAAAGATACTCTCCACAGCGAATACATGAATGCCATCTTTCAACCGTAGAAATTATTCAGAATGAAATTTTACTGATCAAGGTTGAATCTCACTGTTACCATGTCACAGACATTGGTCAGAAATTAAATAATAATTTCTGTCATGATCTAGAGCCAAAAAACTGTTTTAGTGCCTTTATGGAAATTCTGTAAACTAGCAATCTCATTTAAATTTAAAATGCAGTTCAAATGGATGTTCCTGTTTGCATGACTGATATGATTATAGTAAGTTTGTTTTGTTAAATGACTTTTTGATTTAAGGATTCTGAGCAGTTTCTACTTCTAATCCTGTTTTCCTAAGAGAATTTGCTCCATTACTATTGTTAACTTGGAGATTATCTGTTGTTTTCATGATAATTAAATAAATGTTTACTTTAAATCAGGGTTGAAAAAATGGAAATATCATTGGAAAAAGTGCTATCTAATTACAAAAAAATCGATAGCTGTTGAAAAAAATTGATAGCGTTTTCAGAGTTATTTTTTAAAATATGAGTTACTTTAAAATCTGAGGAGATATTGTTCAAGTTGGTTACAATGGGGTGTAGAAAATATTATTTTAAATGTTAAAAATGGCAGATCTTATAGTAAAGGTAATTTTTTTTTTAATTAGATGTTTTAGATAGGTTAGTGCCAGCTTCATTGCATGTTGCATGGTAAGAGAGAGAGCTAATCTTTAGCATCTCTCTCTTTTCTTCCTTTTCCTCTTTCTGTCTTCTCATCTACACCAGTAATTACCGTGTTTGTGATGGCTACTATAATACGGACTTACCTGGGTAAGGTAGAATCCTACATTAACAAATTTATAGCATGATTTATATTTTTACAAATCCGTCAATATCATGAATTGCCCTTAATTTTTATAATTATTTTGGAATATCTTATTTGCTAGAGTATTTTAAACTATAATATGCCTTTATTTTTTAATTGCTTGCCTCTGCATTTTGACTTTCTTAATTTTGACTAATTTTATAAAATATATAAATGCTTTCTTATTACTTTCTATTTTAATTCTGTCTAATAATTTTGTTTCTCTTTTCTGCTTATAATGCTTTCTAGCTATGAAGATAATAAGCCATTTATCAAGTAAGATCATTAGTTAGACATGGAATGCACTGACTTTAAATCCTCTCATTCCGTCCTATTTTCTACAGTTCTTTTCTCCTTAAGCTATTCATGATGAAATCTCTCCAAAATTATTTTATTTTGAAGTTGTTCTCATGTTTTTGTCCCATTTCAGCTAGGCTTCTTCATGCTTTAGTTATAAAACCTTAGGTTCCCCTAAGATTAGTTTCCTAGAATCTGAAGTTCAGGTGTTAAGTGATTATCTGCCATTTAACCTTTCTGTATGTGTCACATTATTCAGTGTCATGAGTGCACCACAGGAATAAAAATAGAGGAGCAAACTCATTAAGGACTCCTTAATTTCTTTTACCACAATGCACATAAAAGACAATGAAGTCACGGGGGTTAATTTACACCTTGTGTTTTAATATAGTTTTCATACTTATTTATTCTGAATAAGAAAAGGTCATACCTGCTGTTGCTGTTTTCACTGGAGACTACAGTACTAAATGCTATTGTTCTTTCTTTAATCAATGAAAGGTTAAAGCCAAAATGCTGTTGAATTTGAATATGAACATAGAGAAAGTCAACTGCTACTGAGGATATGCTAATATTTAAGTGTGATATGTGTTGTTCTCTCATTGAATCTGTTAATAAAATTCACTTTATTTTTTCAGGTCTTGGGTGCTTGGCGCGTTCGCTCTTCTGTGTCTTCTTGGCCTAACCTGGTCATTCGGGTTGCTTTTTATTAATGAGGAGACTATTGTGATGGCATATCTCTTCACCATCTTTAATGCTTTCCAGGGAGTGTTCATTTTCATCTTTCACTGTGCTCTCCAGAAGAAAGTAAGTGAAAACACTGGGACGCTCTGCTTACTTGTTCTTTGATTTGAAAATAATACATTTAATAGAGATTTTAAGTTGCCACTGGCATATTATTAATAGCATCATATTTTACTCATAAAAGT
Organism: Antilocapra americana; assembly: GCA_007570785.1. NCBI lineage: Eukaryota > Metazoa > Chordata > Mammalia > Artiodactyla > Antilocapridae > Antilocapra > Antilocapra americana. The sequence goes on from ML661344.1 coordinate 19,723,762, forward strand.
AATGCAAGTCAGGAGGTTCAGGCTTCACATATAAGATATATCAGCACCAGTTATCTCTTGAATCTCAATTTGGCAATATTATAAGCTCGATACTTATGTTAAGATAAGTCTACAAAAGTGCTTTGTGCAGAGGGTATACAAGATAAAGAAAAATTTAAGTTATTCTTTCTCAATATAGTCCAAAACAAAAATTGAGTATAAGGTTAAATGACGTAAATTTTAAAAGCATAAGATATAGAAATATGAATATTAATGTTGCCTTTTGAGTAATTTTGAAAGAATTTAGAAGCCAATAATTACATATTTCACATCTTATTATTTTGTCCTGATTTAATGTTAAGTAGAGTCAGCAAAAATGATTCAAAAATGAAAGTTGCAGGTGAAAAATTTCAATCTATTGTAAGATGTAAACCTAAGAGAATAAACTAGCTGCCATTTAAGTTTAAAATTTCGATGGCTTTCACTGGGTATCATCCTTTCGCTGTCTGCATATCTAATGTAGTCTTTTTATTCTGTTATTACTAGTTCACTAAATTGAACAGAGAAATAGAATTGTGAAAGTGAAAACTATTAAGTTTTCAGTCCTGACAAGATGATAGTGTTGTTACTTCTATCAGTTCTGAATAAGCTATAATTTTGAGATAATGACAGTGGAATGTGCAATACTGACAGATAATGTACATTCATAGCAATATAGGCATTAGGCAAAACCAACACCAGAGGGTATTATTTGGGTAAAATACCATTGTGATTGCCATTGTCTTGGTTATATAGCATTTCAAAGCAGTTAATAGCCATTAAGTGTGCAAAAATTTTTTTGATGTATCATGTCTTATTTAATAACACTGAACTTTAACTTGCTAAACATTATACAGGTATGACCTTGTAATTACTTTGGCTTTTATATATTTTCTACATAGATGAGCAGATTATATACATGCAGATGATCACATATTCATAACTTCTGTCAAATGTTTTTGATAAAGCATAAACTTAGCAGAAAAAAAGAATGACATCCTCATTATTTCCTCATAGGGTTTGTGTATTAATTTTGCAGAGATTTTGCTGTGCTTGTTAATTAACAATTATCTCTTTAAGTTATTGTGTTATACTTCGTTTGAACAACTTCTGTTTAGTCATGGATACATCGTATTGGATATTGCCATGATGAGTTGTTAGAACATAATATAAGATGATTTAGTTAAAATCGTGGTTCTAACAGCTTGAGTGAGTATATTTAGACAAAGAAAATACTTTGTTCAACCACATTGTTATTTGTTCTAATAGCTATAATTAAATAAAGCTAAGAGAATGAAAATGTAAGTGCACTTAGATTTAAAAGGTCATTAGTGACTTTAATTCTCTAATTTCCCAAGGAATAAGTGTCAAGAGTTTGGGTCTTTGCAGTGATAGTACGAATAGAACTGATCTGCAGGGAGGGGGTGTGGAGGGCTGTCAGGAGGCTTTGAATGTTTTCTGAAATCTACTAGAAATAAATAATTTCATGTGCAGCCTTTCATCCTTCTTATAATTTTGAAGTCTGGCTCTTAGCTACATGAAGCATATTTGTATGCCAAAATATAGCTGCACAGAATCCAGAAATATCCCCCACTCCTCCCAATTCTTGACCACCTAAGTGGGGCCCTATTATTTAGGATTGCTTGGACTCCACTTTTTAAAGTGTAATCTTTCATGTAGGCCTAAGAATTTTTCTATCTATTCATATATCCAAGCTTCAGGGGAAAAGGGAAATTACCTAGGTAACTCATTAATGTGAATGGAAATTACATAAATAGTTCCCTTATGTGCTAATGAAGTGAATAAGCATCTTAGACTCTCTACACTAAGTGTTAGAGCTAGACACATCAGAAAATGAAGAAAGCATTCCATCCTAATTAATGGCATACGTATCAAAGGACATTATTTCCCCTTTATTCCTGTGCCAATGTAGGCTTTCATTATAAAGAAGTTACCCACACACTGTGCAACCAGTAAAAGAAGTTTATGTATTGACCTACCTAAGAGGACATGAAGCATATGAAACTTTAAATGACTGAATTACGAGTGGTTAAATGTCATTAAGCAAGGAAAATACTAAATTTTTATCCTATTTTCTTGGCATGAGATAGAAAATTGGGTTGACTAAGGCTATTGCTAGAATAAGGCTTTTAAAATATTACCCTTGTGTTAATTAATAACATTTCCACAATAATAACAAGGTAGAAAGATTATTTCTACATATTATATCACACCTTGAAATTCCGACTGGGCTGTCTAGTGGACAGAGGTGTTTTTCCGAGTACCAATTCAATTGAATGTGATTTTGTAATCTCCACGGGAATGGGTTAGTGGAACTTTTCATCTCCTCTGCTCATTTAATTAGAGAGCAAGAGGAGCAGGTATGTTTATACTAATCCCTTGGTCTTGTGGTTATTCTGTGCAGGTACGAAAAGAATATGGCAAGTGCTTCAGACATTCATATTGCTGCGGCGGCCTCCCGACTGAGAGTCCCCACAGCTCCGTGAAGGCATCCACCACCAGAACCAGCGCTCGCTATTCCTCTGGCACACAGGTAACAAAGACTTTGACAGCATCTTTAATTAACCTTCTTTATAGAATGCCTTCTGAGACATGTTCTGTTCAGATGCACTAATTGTCTTCTCAGTATAATATCTAGGTAGCAGATACTTGCCCTCTTAGTTTTTTGGTTTTAATATCTTCTTAAGGATTTCTGCAAGATGTTTCTTTAGGTATAAACATCCTTTTTCGAGAGGTATACTTCTTTAAGAAGCATGTCACAATAGTTTGATATCCTAAGCTGACACGGTACAGGACTCAGGGAGCATTCAATAAACATTTGTTAGTCAACCATCATCTCCACTTTAAACAAAGACAATAATTGAAAATTTCTTTAAGATTAGAAGATGAAATACTCCTTAATAAAGAAGAAACACAGCAGTATAGACTTCCTTAATTTAAGAACAGAATCAATACACATTTTTTCTTTTTAAGTTAAAAGATAATCCTGCACAGATTGTTTAAGGTAAATCTTTGTGTTTCTTTAATGTAAGGTAAGCTTGGGAAAGCTAACATAACGTGTGTCTTGCTATTTTATGTTAATAGAGTCGTATAAGAAGGATGTGGAATGACACTGTGAGAAAACAATCTGAATCTTCTTTTATCTCAGGTGACATCAATAGCACTTCAACACTTAATCAAGGTCAGTTACTAGGAAAATTTGAGTTGACTATATAAATTTTGTGCCTTCTGCCAGTTTACAATAATTCTAGAGGAAACACTGACTTTTTCTCTCAAATGAGTTTATATCATAAGCTCTTTCTTAAACCTGTTGAGTCATCTTTTATCCTTTATTAAAGTACATATAAATTCTTTTTATTCAATAACAACATAATGCAAAAAGTATAACTTCAAACTCCACATTAATAGTGTAAGGCTGGAAAGCATAATTGCTGAGAACATACTTTGCCACAGATTAATATATGTTCCTAGGGATACAAATCATTCCTTTCTAAACGTACATTTATGAAAATTTTCTTCTTAAAAAATTAATATCATTAGAATCGTTACTGTTCACAATAAACAGTGCCAGTTTTGTGGTAAAAAAATCTTATTTGTAAAATCCTTCTGTTTTTATATTTCTTTCAAAAAGTAAATGTTAAAAACATTTATAGTAACTCTTCATAAATAATTAAAATACATGAGAACTTATGAAGTAATTTTTACATTTGAATTGTTCTTTTTAATGTGTCTACATTTATAGCCTTCTCACATAATCAGTATAATTCTAACTTAAATTAATATGGCAAATAAAATAACTTGGCAAGATAAGGACACAGGTGCCTCTACAGACGCATATTCCTGAGTACAAGCTTGGTGAATTTCAATTTATTATGAAAAAATTATATATTATTTTGTATGTTCTTAGAAAGGTAATTTATCAAGTAATTTCAGTTTTGATGTACTGTTATAATGTAATATATTTTATCACAATGAAATATTAAAGACGTTTTTCATTGTTGGCATTGTTCTGATGAGATTCTGTTTTAAAATGAAAGAAGCATATGTATGGCATCAAAACCAACTTGAATTTTAAAATATTTTTAGCCAAATTACATTAGCTATGCAAAACATATGTTTGATAAGTATCGAAAGGTTTGTAATTTGTCAATTAGAATGAGTGAAATGTGTGTTTATTCCATTGCTCTGATGTTTTACCTAATTCTGTTAAGATGACTATCAAAAAGGAAATGAATTATTCAATGATTCATTTTTGAAACCTGGCAAATAAGATCATAGAAGGAAAAGTCTTGTTACACAGACTCGGTGAACGGTCTAATAATTCGTTGTACGCAGTCTCTTTTTTCCCCTCAGCATGTGTGCTCTTTGCATTTACTAAGAGAAGCTTGGTGCAATGCGTCAGACTTTTTACATGTTTGTGAAAGTTGTTTTTCTTCCTGCTTGTATCAAAGTTGGTATTAACACAGATGTTTTCATGAGGGATAATCCCACACCTGTAAATCCTGAAAGTTTGAGATTCCCTCTTCTGGGCTTCAGTGGTTAGGTTTTTAATATTAAGCAGTAACATCTTGAAACATAATGTTGATCTCTGTGCATTTAATTGCCATTTTTGTTTAACAGTGATTTTGTATAAATTAGTAAATGTCATCCTCAGCAGGTGTTTACTTGGGGGACTTAGAAAGCACCTGTGAATTATTGAAATTTAACTTTCCTCTCCCCTTTCTCCTTCAAATTAGTAGTTCAAATACAGTCAGAGAATTTCAGCAGATTTTCCTTTGCCAACTTACCCACTACCCTTGATGAATACAAAAAGTACTTTACTGCAACTGTAACACTAAAACAAGAGAACTGATGTATTTTTTTCTGTTTCTTTGCTTTAGGAATGACTGGCAATTACCTACTAACAAACCCTCTTCTTCGACCCCACGGCACTAACAACCCCTATAACACATTGCTCGCTGAAACAGTTGTATGTAATGCCCCTTCAGCTCCTGTATTTAACTCACCAGGTGTGCTTATACTTACGAATACAACTACCTTTCTTTGCTGCTAAACAGAGCTCTCGATCTTTACCCTTTTTCTAGAATACTCAAGTTGCCATATATTTATTATTATATCCTTAATTTCTCAGTTAAAAAGAATTATGGTATTGCCCATGCCAGGCTTCTAAAACTGCACTATATTATAGTATAGTAAAAATTCAGTCGTGATAGTATTTACAAATAATTATCCATGTTTTTGACGCAGGTGGCATAAATCTTAATATATTATTACAGGACTGACATCACATGGTCCGAGAGCCCATCTTCAAGATTTATATCATTTAGAGGTATCCTATCTATGTAATACACTATTCAGTTGACTCTCAAGCTTGCTGACAGAGTTTGTTTCTGGCATGACTTAGCTAATAAAGATAATTTGGATGCCTAGGTATAGAGAACTGCATCCAGCATTATCAATCTAACCGAACTATAGTATAGTGCAGCTTTATGGTAGTTTTTCTTAAAAAACTTCGAGAATAAAGTTAATATTAGTTAGTTTCTATCTGTAGTTATTTTGGGGGGGAGGAGGAGAGATTGTCACTAACCCATCTTGTATTTTATTATGTTTTCTAATAGCTTATTTATTTTAAAAAATATATTTAATATTATCAGAATTTGCAAGATTTTGGTGGAAGTTGTTACATAATTACGATTAGCATATAATCTTTATGTGTAATTGATATTGCCACTAAATTAAACACAGAACTTCGTTTCCATTTTTTTTCTTGAAATTCTTTTTTAACGTAACTGCAGCTTCTCTTTTCATTCTCTTGTTTTTCTTACTTTCCTTATGCTTTCCTCTAGCAACCTACAGAGAGACAAGTATGGGAGTAAAACTTAACTTTGCCTATCAAATGTAAATTTTTTCAGCATGATTTTTAACCGGCACAATTAAAACATAAGTAGCAGTCATGAAGTAGACTCAGCGGGCAAGTGGTTCACAATTTGCAACTCACATGTTTCCAAATTCAAACAGTACATTTACATGTACTGCCTTTTGTCAGTAATAGAGGTCTGTAGCAAATGCTGTTCATACTTAAGTACATGCAATGCTGAAATAATTTGCTTCTTAAAGCCTGAGGTACTGTCAACCCGAATGCTGAATAATTGACTTATCATTTCTGCATTCCCACAGTAATCTTGCTACAGGCTGTGGAAAGTCTTCCAGTGAATTACCTGAACTTGGGCAGAAAAAGTTGCCTCTTCAAAACCAGCCAAAGATGTGCTTAGATCTGCAGTATATCATAGAAAACACCTTGCGGATTATCCAGTATATATTCTTATATTTATTAAACAACAATACAAAGAAAGAAAAATGACAAGATCGTACCTCTATGGAGGAAACAAATGCTAGCAACCGATCCCCATGTCACTGTAATTTAAAACATCAAATGTTTCCTAGTAATAGATCCTCTAAAATTTGTGGCACATACATGAATTTATAAAGCTAGTGAATCATGTCATAAGGCTGAAGGAAGCCTTGCAAAGAACTATCATTACTTCATTGTGTTATATGTGCCACGGAGCATAATACAAACCGAACTGTCAATTTTTCAAATATAGAAGTTGGATCAGAATTTTTAAAAGAGCATGAGTAAACAATATGATCCCTCCTATTTTCTTATTTTCTGCTAATGATAATTAATTGAGCAATTATGAGTGTATTTATTGGTCATGACATTGAGTTTTCTAGGATAATCTGCAGCTTTATAAGTGGAGTGAGCACTAAAAGGGAAATTTCCTATTTTTTCCAAGAATTATTTTTTTTCCTAAACTCCTCCAAGCCTTGCATACAATGCAGCAGCCTCACAGTGGTCAGTTTCATTTCAATAACATCATTTCATTCTTTTTTTTTTCCAGACCTATCTGTAGACAAGTGATTTTTTTTCTCTAGGATTTTGAGAATGAATAACCTAACTTTCCATGGTACAGACCCTTTAATTTTCTCTAAACTTTCTTTTTTCATCTGCCTGAGAAGCACTGTGATGTCTTAGTTTACATGTTTATGTGTCTGTAGAAAAATACAAAGAGAGCATGTTATACCATATTTTTTTTCCTCCTAAACCTCTTTTCATGTCTTCAGCAGATGTATCCAATCTTTCATTCCTTTAGAGATAAAAATACACTAGCCAAGGCTGACACCCTTTTCCCATTCCACAGTTAATACTTATCCTTGGTTTAATTTCTGTGACCCATATTTAAGAAATCTCCTAACATTTCTGCGTTTAACCTCCATGCCCATGGTGTCTGTGGGCCAGTCTCGTATGGTAGACTCTGCTGGTTCATGAGAAGCTGTCACTGTGACTGATGCAGACTGCAGGGCTGCAGGCAAACTTTGACCTTTAGAAGCCTGGGGCCATTGCTCTTAGAGTGTTAGTATCCAAACAAAAGTTCAAAACCATAAGGACTATTCAATGAAAAAGCAAAAGCTGCTATTGCTGGTAATCTAATTTGTTGAACCCTTGCTCTGACTAAGTTGCTGAGAAGCTTAGAAATTCTTCATCATGTTACAATAAATCATTTTACTTTTTTTTATATATCAGCTACTCTTAGGCCAGATAGCCTGAGCAGACAGACATGATGTGAGTTGTCCAAAGTGAGTCATTCCACCTGCTGTCGATCGTGTTGTTGGATGGTGCTTGTGGGCCCCTGGTCCAGTCAGTGTGAGAGATGGCTATCTTTGTTTAACGTGAATTCTTTGTGTCTGTCCATTTTTTCATTATTTTTTTTTTACTTCATCTCCAGAAAAAGGAAATGTTAGAATGTTGTTTAAAGAGTTGCTTGCCAGTTTTGTGGGTTTATGTTGTACATTTGCCTTCAGTTTTTGTATGTGACTTATTCCCTTTTAATTTAGTGTTGTTTAGGACAAATTCTGTTAATTTTATTTTTATAAACCATAGTCTCGTACTTTAAAATGTAAATGTCACTAATGAATTGCTTTGCATTAACTATGCAAGGGCATGGAGTGAAGTCTTCTTTGTAAGAGTGTCAGAGATTTGACCAAAAATCAATTGATGAATACTTTCTCCTCAAAATTGACAAATCAACATTCTGTATGCCCTCTTCCCTCCCCAGAAAACAGTATTATTTTTTCACTCTTGTTCCTGTTATCTAAGGGGTTGCAATTGTTTACAGTTGGGAACGCGGGAAAGCCTGGCACTTTCCAAGTGTTAGCTTTCGAATACAACTTTGTCCTGAACGACATTAAAAAGTTTTGTTCTAAAGAAGTAATGATGCTCTCATCAGGAACAGAGACAGTAATGGGACCCCTCCCTTTTCTGTTTCAGGACATTCACTGAACAATGCCAGGGATACAAGTGCCATGGATACTCTACCGCTAAATGGTAATTTTAACAACAGCTACTCACTGCGCAAGGGGGACTATAACGACAGCGTGCAGGTTGTGGACTGTGGACTAAGTCTGAATGATACCGCTTTTGAGAAGATGATCATTTCAGAATTAGTGCACAACAACCTACGGGGCAGCAGCAAGGCTCACAACCTCGAGCTCACGCTACCAGTCAAGCCTGTGATTGGAGGGAGCAGCAGCGAAGATGACGCTATTGTGGCAGATGCTTCATCTCTAATGCATGGTGACAATCCTGGACTGGAGCTCCATCACAAGGAACTCGAGGCCCCGCTCATCCCTCAGAGGACTCACTCCCTTCTGTACCAACCCCAGAAGAAAGCGAAGCCCGAGGGGACTGACAGCTATGTATCCCAGCTGACAGCCGAGGCCGAGGACCATCTCCAGTCGCCCAACAGAGACTCTCTGTACACAAGTATGCCCAACCTTAGAGACTCTCCCTATCAGGAGAGCAGCCCCGACATGGAAGAAGACCTGTCTCCGTCCCGGAGGAGTGAGAACGAGGACATCTACTATAAGAGCATGCCAAACCTTGGAGCTGGCCACCAGCTTCAGATGTGCTACCAGATCAGCAGGGGCAATAGCGATGGTTACATAATCCCCATTAACAAAGAAGGGTGTATTCCAGAAGGAGACGTCAGAGAAGGACAAATGCAGCTGGTGACAAGTCTCTAATAGTGCCACTAAGGAATTCCAGAGGCCACACAAAAGTAGTGAATACAGACTCCATTGGCCCTATGCAGCTCCCTCCAACTCCGCTTGAAGAGATGGCCCTGTTGACCTGTGGTTCTCCAGTGTAAAAAAAAAAATGATGACTGAACCTTGCAGTTCTGTGAATTTTTATAAAACATAAAAAAACTTTGTATATACACAGAGTATACTAAAATGAATTATTTGTTACAAAGAAAAGAGATGCCAACCAGGTATTTTAAGATTCTGCTGCTGTTTAGAGAAATTGTGAAACAAGCAAAACAGAACTTTCCAGCCATTTTATTGCAGCAGTTTGTGAACTAAATTTGTAAATATGGCTGCACCATTTTTGTAGGCCTGCATTGTATTATATACAAGACGTAGGCTTTAAAATCCTGTGGGACAAATTTACTGTACCTTACTGTTCCTGACAAGACTTGGAAAAGCAGGAGAGATATTCTGCAGCAGTTTGCAGTTGACTGCAAACCTTTTACATTAAGGCAAAGATTGAAAACATGTTTAACCACTAGCAATCAAGCCACAGGCCTTATTTCATATGTTTCCTCAACTGTACAATGAACTCTTCAAAAATGGCTAAAGAAATTATATTTTGTTCTATTGCTAGGGTAAAATAAATACATTTGTGTCCAACTGAAATAGAATTGTCATTAAAAATAATTTTAAAGAGTTTGAAGAAAATATTGTGAAAAGCTCTTGGTTGCACATATGTTATGAGATGTTTTTTTCTTACACTTTGTCATGGTAAGTTCTACCCATTTTCACTTATTTTCCACTGTATACAGTGTTCTGCTTTGACATGTTAGTCCTTATTCTTACATTTAAATTTCTTATTGCCAAAAGAGCGTGTTTTATGGGGGAAAAAACTCTGAAGCCAGTTATGCCATGCCTTGCACAAATGTGGTGAAATCTAGAAAAGGTTGTGTGTCACCCCGCTGTTTGTTCTTGAACAGGGGGCAGCGAGGGCACTGGGCACTTCTCACAAACTTTCTAGTGAACAAAAGGTGCCTATCCTTTTTTAAAAAATGAAATAAAACATAAATATTACTCTTCCATAGTCCTTCTGCCTATATTTAGTAATTAATTTATTTTATGATAAAGTTCTAATGAAATGTAAATTGTTTCAGCAAAATTCTGCCTTTCTTTTCATCCCTTTGTGTAAACCTGTTAATAATGAGCCCATCACTAATATCCAGTGTAAAGTTTAACACGGTTTGACAGTAAATAAATGTGAATTTTTTCAAGTAGCTAATGTGCACTTTTATGTATGACATATAATTGGCTTTAATGCATGAATACTTTGCCACCCAGCCCACCTTGGGTATATTAGGTCCTTTCACAATATAACCCACAAATATGCGAAAGAATACACTTCAGCTGCCTGATGGTTCTATATGCTGAAAAGAATATATTTGGATTCTAATTGCCAATTACCAATGCACAAAATCTGGCAGATAGGTTTCAATAGGGAAGTATACTGAGCGTACTTGTGTTTCTTGCATTGCAACAGAGCCAAAACAAATAAAAATGAAAAAAAGGAGATGCATTGGAAATTCTCCAAATTGTAAGAAAAACAACAACAAAAAACTTTTCAGCAGTATTGAGAAGAAAATTCTAAAACGTACTTTTAGAGTTTGAAGATTATAAGTATTCCTATAGGCAGCTATGGATGACAATGTTTTTTATCATGAGAAAATTCCAAAATCATATAATTGAATCTCAACAAACAGATTTTTCCTGTCTACATCATCAGCGTTTATACCAAATTCTTCTAAAGCTTATTGGTTCTCTCAAGTGCTTCCACCAAGTTAGAAATCACTTTATTTCATGTGGACACGCTTAGTCATGCCTATTTAAAAAGAATAATAAGAAAAACATTTTCAAGTATACTTATCTAAATGTGAATGTAGTAAGGTAGATACTATGTAATAAAATATTATCAATATTTAGTAGGGTCACAAAGGAGAAGTATATTTACATATGGTTAATTCCTACCAAGTTGGAAATTGACTGTAAAAATTAAATTAATATTCAAACAGATTTAGTAGTCCTCTGAGAATGGTATTCATATTTCCTTGGGTAAAATTCTGTAGGAATTTATAAACCTTTATCTGTTAGAATAGGACATTATATAATCAAGCATTTTAATTTTCTGTTTTTGTTACATATTATCCTGTGCAAGTGTGAAATTTTACAATGTAATATGATCTGTCCTTCCTAGTATACAGACCAACTATGGTTAGGTTGGTTCAGTGATGAGTTGCCAGAAAACAAAAGGCAGCACAGATGATTCAATTTATAGTATTTTTCTTGAGGCTGTTCTAAAACTGGTATGATGGGAACTAGTGCAGCAGTACTTGGTACCTAAATGGTTAATGTTGTCTTCAGCATGGATAATTTAGAAGTCTTCATATTAGAGAATACAATTTGGAAGCCATTATTTATTTTTGCTGCTGAAACAATCTCTTGAAAGTGAATTTTCTTTTAAAAATATATAAATGTTGCCTTAAATTCTATCCAGGATTCCCCCAGTACAGATTAATTTCTTAGGTTTAAAGTTATTAATCTACTGACTGATGTATTATCAACCCAGTAGTTTCTTTGGGTCTGTCCAGACTTCACCTGGATATACAATTTCCACATTTTTAATTGTTTCTCTTTGTGGTAGTAAAAACCATGCGTTTTTATAAAGTCACATTATTATACCTTATCTCAGGGACAGTTACTCAACTGGCCTATTAATAATAAGGAATGGTTTTTATTTATTTTAGATTTGGCTTGATAAATGTTAGTCCAGATTGATTGCTTTTATTTTAAAGTATAGGCTTGTATTTGTTCTCTTTTCCAATAGAAAAAAATTATTGCTTATACATCTGTATATATTCATCTTATAGGCTTTCAAAATTATTTATGTGGAAGACAGTCCCTTAAAGTCCATAGATTAGTTAAATATGTCAGCAGCTCAATTCATCCACATTCATTTGAGCGTAATTATATTTATTAACCAGAAGAACAACAGCAACAATTATTTGACAGAAAGTCACTGTCACTATGTTTCCCCCTGGAAGAAGCATCAGACACAAATTCACTGCCCAATATTAAGAGACAAATTCGTTTGCACTTGTTATATGGATGTATTCAGGATGCCTGCTTTATGTGTGTATTTAAATGATAAATGAAAAAATGTAATTTTCCATCAATTCAATTTTGAACTTCAGGCTTAAGGCTGACCTTTAAGATGTTCTTGTGGGATAGAGTGTTTTGTAAAAAACTTCAACTTAGTAAAATTTTTATTGCAGTTATACCCTTCTAAGTAGAAAAACTTAAAAGAATGCATACAAGTTGAATTTCTGAAATGAAACAGCTCTTATATTTTATTGATACTGAAATTTTCTTGAAAGGCAATAATCCCTGCAGTGTTTTAAAAATAAAACTTAGTACCAAGATTTCACATGGTTCTGTGTTCCACATATTTCTCTTTCCATGAAATTGTTGTGTTAAATCTCAAACAGTATGGAAGGTTGAATATAGATGAACATTGCTTCACTGGGTGATACAATTAGTATGCTTTTTGGTGAAAATCACATACTTCCTGCTAGTGAGTATCAAGTTGATTGTGAACAGTCCTTCAATAGCATGTGTTGGCAGCCTGGAGCATTAGTGCTCAAGGATGAGTGAATGAATACTAGTGGGTTTGGAGATTAACTTATGACCGTCCTAATTATCATTTGAAAGGTATAAAATGCAAATTTTCTGTCTTGTCCCTCTGAGTCTTTCTCCAAAGACATTATGTTAGCTAAATGCACCAAACAGAAAAACTTGAATGTTTAAAGAAACCACATTTTTAACCACCATGTATTTTGTGCACTTTACTAGTACTTTGTTCCAAAATTTATGGGGACTAATGGAAATTCCTGGACATTATCCAAGTTCATTTCCAGGCACTATGGGCACCGAGCTTTCAAGGCCACGTATCTCTGTCAGAGGGCATTAATAAGAAGCTGTAGTGCACCATATAATTAGACTAATTAAATATATTGTAAGTGTTTTTCAAATATTGGCAATAGACCACCCCTCATCTCTTAATGAGGGTTTTTTTGAATCTCCATCCCTTTCCTGGTAGCATTACTGTTTATACTGAGTGTGAAGTTTTTCAGAAAGAAGCCTTCAGACGTCAGTTTGACTTTTAAAGCCTATTGTTTTAACTTGTATATTTTTTCTGAATTCATGCATTGTGAAATGCTGTTAGGTATGCTGGCACTTAACATTATAAATCACAGTATGAAATAAGAAACAACAAAACAGGTAACCCAATATAACAGAGCTAACCAAACCCTTTACTATGGGAAAAAAAATTGCCCCATGAGTCTTTCACACGTTTTTCTACTACGTGTTTATTAAAGCTCTTAGAAATGTTTAAAAGGCGTAGTTAATCTTAAGCAAATCAGTGTTGGGTGAGAATAAGAGACTAGTGATGAATGATCAATTTTTGAATGGTTTTCTGAATATATATTTTTATAAGCATTTTTAAATTGTATGTCAGAACTAAGCTCTGATTTAAAAAGCATTTTGGCAATCACAGCAACATGGCTTTTTGTTTGATTTTATTAGGCAAAAAATGACTGATCTTTTGATCTTTTCTTAGGAAGCTGACAACTACTATATAGAACACCCAGGAACAATGATAGGTATCAGAGATATTGATTAGATGAAAGACTCATTTATGTTTCTCTCCTGAAATATCAATCTTAATAAACAGATAGCTTTTCACCAAAACATAGCAGTAGTTAGTACATAGTAAAGCGTTTTAGCACTGCAATAAGCTACAAAACAAAACTGCTGCCTAATTTTTAAAGATATCTCAGACTAAATGATTTAAAGATATCTCAGACTAAATGTCCCATTTAATACTTTTCATAATATTGCAACAAGATTAAAAGTACTAGCACCTACCATTTAGTAAATGCTTCATACATGCCATACTCTGAGCTAATACTTTAAATACTAAATACTTTATTGCACTTAATCCTCTTAACAATCCTCTGAGAAGGGTGCTCATTATCCACTTTTGCAAAAGAAGGAAAATAATTTGCTCAAGGCCTCTCAGCTGGTGATGGCTGACCTGCGCTAGCATCTGTTGGCTCCAGAGTTTGAACGTTTAGCCACCATGTACCACCTCTGGTTTCACTCAGGGTCCCAAGCATATCTTTTGTATCTCATGGACTATTTCTCTGCTGGTAGTTAGAAAAGTTTGTTTGTTTTGAGTACATAGATTTATAAAAAAAAAAAAAAAAAAGCAGTAAAAAAGTCAGTTTAAATAGGTCAAAGAGTTTCCGAGTAAGATAGCCCAGCTAAAAGATAATTATTTACCTCAGATTTTGGAGGTGGAGCTGTTAGCTGAGTGGTAGTCAGATGTAAAGTTTATGGGTTACTGATTTGCTCCCTGTGGAACTAACTTAAAAGACAGTCATGAAGCAGTTGTAGTAGGAAAAAAAAAATCACAAGATTTTGAGTCAGATGTTGCATTTTAATCCTTACCTGACCAATAAAATAATACTGGTTTACCCAGTCAGTCTGATCAACAACCACAAAAAATGAGAAACAATTTATTCATGTACGTGCTTTTTATTTTCTTTCACAACTGAGCCATAACTATAATGGAAAAGGCATGTGAAAAATCACAATATTTGGTTTCTCTTCTTTTAAAAATTAATAGTTGTGTTAAATAGTGTGTGTGTTTGAGAGAGAGGGTGTGTATGTGTGCATTTCAAACAACATTTCAAGTTCATAGTCTAACTTTGTCTTTAATATTTGGCCAGAGAATAGTGAAGAGTTTGGACTAAAATAGTATTTTTTTTTCCCAAAAAAAGTGTTCTGCAGAGCCTTGGAGTTAAGTGTGTCGAGCGCAGAAGGACAAGCAGATTAGGGATTCTCTGTGAGTTAAGTTGTTGCCTGTCCTTTAAAGACAGGCTTTATACTGAGCTTTATGATTTATTGCATTTGTTCTCACAGCTGTGGAGAGTAAGTGTTTTTACAAGTGAGGAAGCTGATCCCCTGCATACCTCACCTTAAGGAATGCACAGCTAAGGGTGAGAATTGGACCTTAGCTGGGTGCCCAAGCCAGGCTCCTCTGGATTATGCCTCTGGGGAGCGCCTGGCCCACCCGAGTTCCCTGGGGCTCTCCAACAGTCAGGGCCACAAAGCTGCGTGTTCCCACTTTCTGGGAACTGCTCATTACCTAGCTGGTTCTGGGTGATGGTGATAAAGGAGTCAGCACAGGACAGGAGACCGTGTGCTGTGGGTTCCTGCCTCTTGCCTTGCCGCTGCAGCTGAGGACTGTCTGTCTGCACAGCCTTGCTGGGCCTCACTTCTGTCCATGGCTCCTTCCTGTCCCCCTTTATTTCTTTCTCTACTCTGTTTCTTTCCTCTTCAGGCTTTTTGTTTTTAATTTTCCCTTGCTTTGTGTGTGTGTGTTATTCACTTGATTTAAAAACATTTTATCTCTCTACTTTTATAAAACATCATTTCGTAGATTTTAGCCTTTTTTCTTACTAGAGTGTATTTCAGTCTGTATTTCCTCTTTCATCACATTGTCTTCTGGTTCTTTTAAAAATCTGGCTTTTAAAAGAATCCCATATGTTTTCTATTATTTTTTAGTCTTAGCCATTACTCTTTTTTGGAATATAATGTTGCTTACATTCAAATTTCTCCTCAATTTTACTTTTTAGTTTCCTTCTAGTTTTTCTCTTACACTTCACATTCTTTAAAAATTTTGAAAATCCCTATTTCTTTTTAATTTTTCTTTCTTTCCTTTTTTCTTTTTTAATAGTTAGCAAGAGTTATAACCACAAAGATAGTAGCATTGAAAAAGTCTCCAGTATTTCAGTCTTACTTGTTCTTCTTATATATTTATCCCAATTTTAGTGTTCATTTTGTATGGTAAGATATTCATATAAATAATTTAATGAAGTAGAGGTATTAACGGTTATGGAAACTTTGGATTCACATAGACATAGGTTTAAGCCTTTGCTCTCTCTTGGGCAAATTACTTAACCTCTCTCAAATTGTTTCCTCCTCCGTAAAATTGGAATCAGCCTACCTTGCCAAGGGTTGCTGTGCAGATTAGAAGTAATGTATGTAAAGTGCCTTAGCACAGCTCCTGGCACGTGATGGGCACTCAATAGATAGTAGCTTTTCTTTTTTTCTTTCAGAAGATACTGTGAGTAGCATAAACATCTCACGACTTTGAGTTTTGTAAAAGTAATCAGTCATCAGGACTTCAACTGGATTGCCATTATCTGCCTCAAGCCATGTGGACAGACTGTATCAGTAACACTTTCATGAACTATGCAGGTGTAGCCTAGTTCATGAAATGACTAGGGGGCACTCAGGGGCTGCAGGGATCCAGGTTGATGAGAGCCAAGGCAATGAGTCTCCTGGAATGTTATTATATTTTAGTTAAGTAAAAAACATTTATCTTATACAAAGAAGTTTATTGTTCAGTTTTTCTACTTCTCCACTTTCTCTTTTGCCTCGTCATTCTTTCTTACAGAGTAGTAGACAAGTCTCTTGCTTTACCTTAATAAATACTGATTAAGTATTTACTACATGTTCATGCATAAAAATAAGTGGTGGAACACAGAAGTGAAGGATGTCCCTGCCCTTAAATTAATGATGTTGATAACTAGTATATATTGATCTGTACCTACTGTTCTGAATTTAAACCCTTCATGAACATTATTTCATTTAAAATTATAATTTTTATAATAATTCCATGACATAAAAACTATTATTGTCTACATTTTATAAGTGAGAAAAGTGAGGCTTAGTATAATGAAGTAACATGCTTGAAAATTAAAGGGATACTTAAAAGAATAATTACAATAAGATAAAGATATAACTATTGTGTACTGAGAAAAGCTTTGTTGAAGGGATAGTACAGGAGGTGTGTTTAGAAGGATAAGTAGAGTTTGCTAAGTGAACATAGTACAGAGCGTTGTAGATATATGGAAAATTATGTGAAAGGCAAACAGGTGTGAAAAGGCAGGCGATGATTTGAGTGAGTTCAATGAGGCTGGAAAAGTATAATGTTGTGTACCAAAAGTCGGAAGATAGATTAAGCCCAGATTGAGAGGAGCCTGGAGTACCCTGTGGGTGCTGAACCTGATGTCTGCTATTTTATGCCCATGTTGAAAGAGGGAAAGGGAATTAGTACTAGTGTATAGTGAGTTCTGTTATGTGCTTTATTTATATATTTCATGCCTTATTTATTATATAGTATTTCACTTAATTTTCACAATCATACAAGGAAGTAGTCCATTGTTACCATCATTATCTTTACTTAAAATATACAAATTACAATGGTAGCTCTGTCTAAATTTTCACAAAATGAGCACACCAATGTAATTAATACCCAGAACAGAAAACTGGATGGAACAGCAGAAGCTGCCTTATTTCCTCTTCCAGGCATTAAACCCCCAAGAGTAATGCTACCTGACTTCTCACACCATTGATTAACCTGGACAGTTTTTAAACATTATAAAGTGGAATATTGCAATATATAATATTTTACGTGATTTCCATTGTTCAACACAATGCTTGTGAAGTACATTCATGCAACTGTAGTCCATTCCTTTTCATTGCTGCATAATGTTCCCTTGATGACTATATCATAAATTATTCATCCAGCTTAAGAGTAGTTATTTTTATCTGTCTTTCACAAATGATAAAACTTGGAAAGTTAAGTAATGAGTTTTAAATCACAGAGCTAGAGAGTGCCAGAACTAAGAATTGGATCCAGTATCATCCTATTCTAAAGCCCAAATGGCAATATAATATGGAATTTGAAACATCCAACCTCTAGGCAACAATAATTGATTGAGTGCATTACACAATAATTTATCATTTTCCAGGTTCTTTTCTAGCTGCGGAAGGCATAGTAAGGGACAGAGCAGACTCTATCCTAATAAACTTTTAGACCAGAAGATAACATCAGCTACCAAAAAGTGCTATAAGAAGATAAACACATATAGAATGCTGAGTGTATGTATAGCAGTCCCTGTTCTAAGCATTTTGCCTGTATTACTTGATGCAGTTTCAAAACACATTCAGGACATAGATACCATAGGTGTTCTCATGACCCTAATTTTACAGATGAGGATGCTGAAGCATGGGCTTCCCAGTGGCTCAATAGTAAAGAATCCTCCTGTCAATACAGGAGACACAGGTTCCATCCTTAGGTCGGGAAAACCCACTGGGGAAGGGCATGGCAACCCATTCCAGTATTCTTGTCTGGGAAATCCCATGGACAGAGAAGCCTGGTAGGCTGTAGTCCATGGGGGTCACAGGAGGGTCAGACACCACTTAGCAATTAAACAACAACAATACTGAAGCATGGAGAGCCCAAGTACCCTGTCTGTACCCCACAGTTAGTAAACAGAGGAATCAGGGTTCAAATCCAGACAGTTTGGCTCCAGAGCTCGTGCACACAACACAGTGATCTGAAAGGTGAATGACAGAGAACTCTACAGCAACAAGGCGGGGAGGGGAAGGGTGCTGGGAAAGCCTCCCTGTGAAGGCTCTCCCAATATGAAGACCTGGCTAGTGAGGAGAAGGTATTTAATTGAAGATCTTGAGAGAGACGATCTCACACATAAAGAGCAGCAAGTCAAAAGTTCTGAATGAGGGGTGAGCTTGGCGTGTTTAAGTTCAAAAAGGAGAATGAAGGGAGCTGACGTCCTGGCCAATTCCAGGCTGGGAACTATAGAGATGTGGGTTGAAATATCACCTTCACATTTTTCTAGGTGTTGTTTTACTATGTTGCTGTTTCCTAATCAACTGTCTCTTCTGAAGAATAAATGTAGTGATCCATCATATAAAAACTTAGAAGTCCGACAAGACAAGTAGTAAGTGTTCAAAACTTTGTTTCTTCTTGTCCTTGCTCTCCCATGGACAACAAGAACAGCCGTTTCTATGCCTACAGTGATGTGCGACCAGGAACTTCTGGACGTGTCAATAGCTTGTGAAAGAATGTGACTGACTCATAGTTTTTAGGAATTTCCTGCCTGCTCTTTGTCATTACTGATTGCAAAGCACCAACTGGGATTTGCATCTTCACAAAGGGCATCACAGGTCAGAACCCTTTCCACGTTCAGGGAGCAGAAGTGACAAGGGTCAGAAAGAAAGGAGAGGAGGACAGAAAGATCAGGAGGCCCAGTGAATCTTTACCAGGACAGATCTGAAGCCCCAAATTGCTAGGAGTCTGTCTGGGTGTGTTTCAAAGGAAACTACTGCCTCTGTTTGGGAGTTCGTACTTTTGAGACAGGATGCACTGTTTCAAGGTGAGACAATGTTAGGTGCTGCTCTTTGGGTGAACCTGTTCTAATTATATGCCTCCTTGATTGTTGTTCGGCAGCTTGATTAGAGTTATATTCAAGACATTTGTAGATCATAGTTCCTGGACACTTCTATAAGTTAGCAGATCAAGTGTGATTTATCCCCAGAATTATTGGTTAGGGATGGCTTCTTTTTTTCAATGCATGTTCTCTCTAGCTTATAATTTTAATTAGTGCTTGCTCCCAGTTCACACCGAGAATAGGGATGATTGTCAATCTGGCACTGAAGTACAGCCTGAGTTTGTAATGCAATTTTGACTTTTGCATTCAGATTCCTAATCAACGCGGGATGTAGGATAAGGGAAACTGCTGAGTTAAAGTCCCAGTGCAATGGGAGACTGACTAGCCCTTCTATTTAGGAGCTGAACTAGATTCCTGATAGGCAAAGCTGAATTTTACCATCCAGGTATCCTTATCTACCAGGCCCAATTCTGGGTAGATCTTCTTCCCCCTGAAGTCTGACCCAACTGCACGTGACTAGGCCCCCAGAGGGCCCAGTGCCACTGGGGAACTCTGCTGTCAGCCTTTGCTGTTGCTTGTAGCGTCTGAAGAAACTGAATCGTGGCCATCACTGGGGCAGCTTTTGCTGCATAGATTGCTTCCTTATCTTTCCACCTGCCACACAGAGACATCACATGTTCTCCTTTTTTTCTTTTACATTGGGGGAAGCAAGCAGAGCCTTCCTTGGCATTTCTCTTATCTTTTGTGGCAAATGTCTGGGTAAGAGGGAAGTACAATTTCTTCCTGAAAATGTAAAATAACTACAGAAAACCTCCTTTGAATTTCTGATTATCCTCTTTCTACCCAAGATAATACCGTATTGTTTCTTGAAAGACCTAGTATCCTGAACAAGATACTTATATTCTTCCCAATATTCAAGTAGAATTTTCCCTCTGTGAAATACAAGAGAGCTACCTATTTTAGAAAGATTTAAGTTCACTTTAATCTTAAGTTCACAGATTTAATCACTCTGTCTCTTCAAGTGAAGTTTAGTTATCATTGTCTCGACATACATCGACTAATATACAAACAGTGCCAACAAAAGCAGAAAAGTGAGAATGTATGCTGAAGAAAAATAAAACCGCTGAGAGGAGTTTGATGGAAGTTTGGAAGTTTCAAGAATGCAATCTGTTTCACTGAGTTCAAGCTCTTTTCTTCCTGAAAATGCAATTGGTATTAAAATATAATATTGCTTGGCAGTACAAGTATGAATATTTAACGGTAACAAGTTGATGCAGTGTAAATGTTCCTCAATCCAGCTTTAACAGAATTTTGTAAGGAAGACTTTCATGAAATGAAAGGAAGTGTTTGAAATGACATAGAATATCCTTGAGGATTTTTAACACCCACTAAATCTTAGAGAAGGCTATTTTACCATAGAGTTGAGCTTTTAATTATCAGAAAACCAGTGTATACTTTTCCCTAAATAAACTGTCCAGGTAAGGAAAGAATTTTTTTCTAACTAAAATAAATGCTTTGGTATTTGTTGTATTAGTCAAGCCTCTCCAGAGAAATAGAACCAATAGGATGTGTATATAATATACCTAGGACGAGATTCATTTTAAGGGATTAGCTCGTATGATTGTGGAGGCTGGGAAATCCAAAATCAACAGGGTGGGCAGGCAACCAGCAGACCCAGGGGAAAGTCAAAAGGTCATCAGGCTCAAAATCTCCCTCTTGCTCCAGAGAAATCCAGTTTTTGCTCTGTTTGCACCTTCAGCTGAGGTGGATAGAGCCCACTTACTTTATTTCTTAGTGACAGCAAAATAAAATTTGAGGGTTAACATTCAAAGGTCTCGTGATCTGACCCCACTTGCCTGACAAACTGTTGACGTGAGCTCCATGCCTGCCTCCCACTAGTTTCTAATTAAGTTACTCAGTGTCTCATCCCTAGCCCAGAAAGCTGCCTCACCCTGAATCCTGCCCACTATCCTACTTCAGAAGGTTTTCTGACTTACAGACACCATGATCTACAGTTTAATGAGCCCTCCAACCTACTATTATCGGTGCCAGGGATTTTGTTTCAGTGTAAGTGAAAATTAAACACTTTAATGTCTGTATTTCTTATTTGTGATTTTTAACTCCAATAGAATATGATTTCCATTAGAGAAAGTAGCTTGCCTACCTTTCCTTCCTCGTATCCCAGTTTCTAGCAGAGTTCTTCATGCAAACTGAACACATATTAAATATTTGTATATAAGGAACATGTGTGATTAGTCACTCAGTCATGTCCAACTCTTTGCAACCCTTTGGATTGTAGCCTGCCAGGATCCTCTGTCCATGGGATTTTTTTTCAGGCAAGAATACTGGAGTGGGTTGCCATTTCCTCCTCTAAGGGATCTTCCCAACCCAGGGATTGAACTAGGTGTCCTGTGTCTCCTGAATTGCAGGCAGATTCTATACCAGTTGAGCAATTGAGGAAGCCCCATATATGGAACATATACATTAATAAACTTTGGTTTCTGGCAGTGGAGGTCTAGATATCCTGAGAGGTTCTCTCACTGAATGTAGTTCAAAACACTAAACAAAATGTTTTAAAATGCATGAATGAGTTAGCCAGAAAGTAAAGCAAAAAACTAAGAGAAAGAGTCTATAGAGATAAACTAATCCAAGCTGAATGCTTAAAACAAGGGCTAGTACTGAACCTGGGCCATTCAGGTGTCATGGTACACTGAGGACAGGCATCAGAGGGAATGCCCAGGGACCTCTTAGAACATATGCCTGCAGATTTGCTCTGATGTAGGTTGCACCTCGAGCTTTTATTGGGAAATCTCAAGTCTGAAATTATTTAGAATGGGCGTGAGTAAATAGAACAATAATGAAAAGTTGATACTCTTTAAATATGCATCCTTAAATCACTCAGAACACCAAGGGGCCTATCATCTACTGTTTGGGTCTTGCTTTTGGATGCAGCTTGAGAACTAAATGCACAATTGTTTCTCTTTCCAAATCCATCAAAGAAAGCAAATAGCAAAGAGAATATTGAAATGACCAGTGCATTGCATTCCGGGAGGTACAATGCATATGGACATAAGTCATGCATTTTTTATAGCCAGAGTCAGGAAGAACCATATCAGTACATCCTGGAAGCAGTTATTTTTCATGAATCCCACTGGCTCCTAGGTGGGGGGAGACATAAGAAACATGGGTTCTATCCGTGGATCAGGAAGACCTCCTGGAGGAGTGCATGGCAACCTACTCCAATATTCTTGCCTGAAGAATCCCATGGACAGAGAAGCCTGGTGGGCTACAGTCCATGGGGTCACAGAGTTGAACACAACTGAAGTGACTTAGCATGCATGCACCAAGCAGAAACAACAAAGTTCCTGGTTTTGCCTGATCTTGCCTCAGTCGGGAGAGTTATTTCTCAAGAATACTAGTAATCATTGGGATTTGGGCTAGCAATTATTTGTGTCAACCTGCCCACCAATTGAGGAGCTCAAGAAATGGCTTCTAGAAAGGCAAATGATAGTGATTGGCAGTCGTACATGCCGGCGAGTATATGAGAAGAATAATGTGGCACTATGAAAAAATGTTAGAGCAAAAGGAAAAAAAAAACCAGGCTTCTCTCTTATCTTCAGGTAGAAAAAAAATAGTAATTTATTGTGGCTCTGCTGGGTCTTTGTTGCTGCTCTAGGGTGCACAGGCTTAAGTAGTTGCAGCACATGGGCTCAATAATGGTGGCTCCCTGGCTCTAGAGCACAGGCCCGGAGTTATAGCCCATGAGCTTAGTTGCTCCACTGCATGTGGGATCTTCCTGACCCAGGGATAGCACCCATGTCTCCTGCATTGACAGATGGATTCTTTACCACTGAGCTACCGAGGAAGCCCCTTATTTTCCGTTTTGGAAGATGAGGAAAGTTATGAGATGGATGGTAGTGATGATTGTTCAATAATGTGAATCTGCTAATGCCACTGAACAATGGTGAAAACGGCAATACTTCAAAATGGTGAAAATGATCAAGTTTATGTCATGTATATTTTACCATAATTTTCAAAAGTTCTTTGGACTATTTTTCCATATTCAAATCCCCATTTATTATAAACTATCAATTATTTAATTTAACATTTACCTAACCTATCTATAAACAATATAAAATAGACTCAGAGACCGATTGAAAGAGTTTTTCTTAAAGCAAACTCTTGGTCTATATAATACTTTAATGTGTAAAAAAAAAAATCAAAAAACCGTAGGAAATATTTTTACCTCTGGGGAAAAAATGGATAGCATCTCATCTGGGGTGATATGCACCAGACAAGCAAAACTAAAGCCTGAACATAAAAGAGTTAAGTATAAAAAGTAGGATTTTTAAAGTTTAAAAATGTAGATAAAGAGGTTCAGATATAGAAATATCTTATAGGAGTTTGGGGAAATAGCACATAGCCAAGAGAGCATCGGTCAGGCTCTCCTGGCCCACACTGTCACACCCTCTTACCTCATGTCCTGTAAACAATGACTTCGCATGGTTATGTAGCAGCCAAGATCATTTATAGCTGAGAAAAGAAAAGATGCAAAAGGAAATGGAGAAAAGAAAAGATATACCCATTTGAATTCAGAGTTCCAAAGAATAGCAAGGAGAGATAAGAAAGATTTCCTCAGTAATCAATGCAAAGAAATATAGGAAAACAATAGAATGGGAAAGACTAGAGAGCTCTTCAAGAAAATTAGAGATAATAAGGGAACATTTCATGCCAAGATGGGCACAATGAAGGATAGAAATGGTATGGACCTAACAGAAGCAGAAGCTATTAAGAAGAGGTGGCAAGAATACACAGAGGAACTATACAAAAAAGATTTCATGACCCAGATAACTAGGATGGTGTGATTACTCACCTAGAGCCAGACATCCTGGAATGCAAAGTCAAATGGGCCTTAGGAATCATCGTTATGAACAAAGGTAGTGGAGGTGATAAAATTCCAGTTGAGCTATTTCAAATCCTAAAAGATGGTGCTGTGAAAGTGCTGCACTCAATATGCCAGCAGCAGTGGCCACAGGACTGGAAAAGGTCAGTTTTCATTTCAATCACAAAGAAAGGCAATGCCAAAGAATGTTCAAACTACTGCACAATTGCACCCATCTCACATGCTAGCAAAGTAAGGCTCAAAATTCTCCAAGCCATCCTTAACAGTACATGAACCATGAACTTCCAGATGCTCAAGCTGGATTTAGAAATGACAGAGGAACCAAAGATCAAATTGCCAACATCCACTGGATCACTGAAAAATCAAGAGAGTTCCAGAAAACCATCTATTTCTGCTTTATTAACCATGCCAAAGCCTTTGACTGTGTGGATAACAACAAACTGGAAAATTCTTAAGAGATGGAAATACCAGACTACCTGACCTGCCTCCTGAGAAATCTGTATGCAGGTCAAGAAGCAACAGTTAGAAGTGGACATGGAACAACAGACTGGTTCCAAGTCAGGAAAGAAGTATGTTAAGGTTGTATATTGTCACCCTCCTTATTAAACTTATAGGCAGTGTACATCATGAGAAATGCTGAGCTGGATGAAGCACGAGCTGGAATCAATATTGCCAGGAGAAATATCAATAACCTCAGATATGAAGATGACACCACCCTTATGGCAGAAAGCAAAGAAGAACTAAAGAGTCTTTTGATGAAAGTGAAAGAGAAGACTGAAAAAATTGACCTAAAACTCAACATTCAGAAAACTAAGATCATGGCATCTGGTCCCATCACTTCATGACAGGTGGAGAAACAACAGAAACAGTGACAGACTTTATTTTTGGGGGGCTCCAAAATCACTGCAGATAGTGACTTCAGCCATGAAATTAAAAGACGCTTGTTCCTTGGAAGGAACGCTATGACCAACCTCGACAGCATAATAAAAAGCAGAGACATTACTTTGCCAACAAAGATCTGTCTAGTCAAAGCTGTGGTTTTTCCAATAGTCATGTATGGATGTGAGAGTTGGACCATAAAGAAGGTTGAGTGCTGAAGAATTGATGCTTTTGAACTGTGGTGTTGGAGAAGACTCTTGAGAGTCCCTTGGACTGCAAGGAGATCCAACCAGTCCATCCTAAAGGAGATCAGTCCTGGGTGTTCATTGGAAGCGCTGATGTTGAAGCTTAAACTCCAATACTTTGGCCACCAGCTGGGAAGAACTGACTCACTGGAAAAGATCCTGATGCTGGGAAACATTGAAGGCAGGAGGAGAAGGGGAGGACAGAGGATGAGATGGTTGGATGGTATGAAGACTCAGTTGACATGAATTTGAGTAACCTCTGGGAGTTGGTGATGGACATGGAAGCCTGGTATGCTTCAGTCCATGGGATTGCAAAGAGTCTGACATGACTGGTCAACTAAACCGAACTGAATTGAGATCACTTATAGCACTGAACAGGTGTGTCACGTTGTTCCCGCTTGGCCACGGCCACTTTTGTTCTGTTAAGATATATAACCCCCTCCTGAGAAACCTCCATTGCCTCTCCACCTGCCATTAGAGAATAAACATGTCTGCAGTTCTTCCAGCTTCCCCGCTCATGCCTTACCTACCCTGGGTTCAGTGAACAGTGTGAAGAGCGAGACAGTTGGTGTAGCCAGAAGGATGCCAAGCAGGCAGGGAGACCACAGGCTCCAAAGGAAGGAGGAAGCCAGCGGCCACCACACAGTATCTGGTACCCAGTGGCCATGGTCCTCTCTGCGTGGCTCCCAGTTGAAGACTGGGAGGCAGTGGGGTCACTAGATAGCATTGAAAAGGCACAGGCAGTGAGTTCCAATTTGTCCAAGGCAGCATGGATTGCCAATGGCACCATGGGGTGGATCTTCTTGATTGCCTTGAAGGTGAATATGGATAGTGCCTTCTTGTTGCTATCAGTTTAGTTCAGTTCAGTCACTCAGTCATGTCTGACTCTTTGTAACCCCATGTACCACAGCACGCCAGGCCTCCCTGTCCACCACCAACTCCTGGAGTCCACCCAAACCCATGGCCACCTAGTCGATGATGCCATCCAGCCATCTCATCCTCTGTCATCCCCTTCTCCTCCTGCCCCCAATCCTTCCCAGCACCAGGGTCTTTTCAAATGAGTCAGCTCTTCGCATGAGGTGACCAAAGTATTGGAGTTTCAGCTTCAACATCAGTCCTTCCAATGAACACCCAGGACTGATCTTTAGGATGGACTGCTTGGATCTTCTTGCTGTCCATGAGACTCTCAAGAGTCTTCTCCAACACCACAGTTCAAAAGCATCAATTCTTTGGTGCTCAGCTTTCTTTATAGTCCAACTCTCACATCCATACATGACTACTGGAAAAACCATAGCCTTGACTAGGCGGACCTTTGTTGGCAAAGTAATGTCTCTGCTTTTTAGGTTGCATAACTTTCCTTCCAAGGAGTAAGCGTCTTTTAATTTCATGGCTGCAGTCACCATCTGCAATGATTTTGGAACCCCCAAAAATAAAATCAGCCACTGTTTCCACTGTTTCCCCATCTATCTGCCATGAAGTGATGGGACCAGATGCCATGATCTTAGTTTTCTGAATGTTGAACTTTAAGCCAATTTTTTCACTCTCCTCTTTCACTTTCTTCAAGAGACTCTAGTTCTTCTTTGCTTTCTGCCATAAGGGTGGTATCATCTGCATATCTGAGGTTATTGATATTTCTCCCAGCAATCTTGATGCTAGCTTGTGCTTCATCCAGCCCAGCATTTCTCATGATGTACTCTGTATATAAGTTAAATAAGTGGGGTGACAATATACAGCCTTGATATACTCCTTTTCCTATTTGGAACCAGTCTGTTGTTCCATGTCCAGTTCTAATTGTTGCTTCCTGACCTGCATACAGATTTCTCAAGAGGCAGGTCAGATTGTCTGGTATGCCCATCTCTTTCAGAATTTTCCACAATTTATTGTGATCCACACACTCAAAGTTTTTGGCATAGTCAATAAAGCAGAAATAGATGTTTTTCTGGAACTCTCTTGCTTTTTCCACGGTCTATGCACGTGTGTAAGCGACGAAAATGAGAAGAGCTCGTGTATACACATGCTGGAGCAAGAGATGCATGGCTTTGATGAACCCAGTGCTGTGGTCTATGAGGTAATGAGGGACAATGATGAACATTATTACCAGGAGGAACTGGTCAGTTTCAAAATCATAGCAAAATATCTAAATAACTTTACTTACTGTTCTTACTAAGTTATCAATAGTGAAACCAGAATTCTTTGTACTGTTTTGGCCTTCACAAATTTATATGGGAAATTTCTGGAAAGTTCATAAAGAGATAATTAGGCTGCAGCAAACCCAAAGACACTCCTATTTAACCTAGAAGAAGAGTTGCTCGAAATAGTAAAAGTATAATTATTATTGTATCAAAGGGCATTAATTGATTTCATTTCTCCAAAAGAAAGAAAAACAGCAACTAGATCTTGCAGGATAATTTCTATTACAGTGAAGGCATTTTGGATATTCTGAGACACCAATTTTGCAGTAGGTTTTGAAAGATGATTTAAACGTCTTTTCAGGTGATATTTAAAAACAGAAGAGATTTTCTTCTATCTCAGGTGCTTCCCATTTAGGTTAGAAGCTCTACTAAAAATCTTCTCAATTGGTTGCAATTCCAAATCCAGAGTTTATGCAATATAGGTGTAAAAAAGCATATTTTAAATAAATCTTACTGCTTGATGAAACCAGCTTTCATGCTCTATGCTGAAATAGTCCTGTAATGTTATGGAGTCCACTTACACGTGGGACTTAATTTATTACAAGATCAAGCAAATGGAGCAAGTTATTCTCTACACCAAAAGAGCTCTTAGGGCAATGAATATCAAGTATTCTCTCAGGGTTCTTAGGTATGCTCATATAAAGTAGATTAAATTAAATAACAGTGTGACAATGCCTGACCCAGGGCCTGATCATGGGGGACATCTCAGCAAATAAAACTCGATATATTAGCAGAAAATATAGTTGAGAATTTGGAAATATATAATATATATATATATATATTTATATACTCTTACATTCAAATATTCAAAGTTGGGCTTACATAACACTGTGTGCGAGTCCTCAGTCGTTTAGTCATGTCCCATTCTTTGTGACCCTAGGGACTGTAGCCCTCCAGGCTCCTCTGTTCCTAGGATTTCCCAGCAAGAATACTGAGTGGGTTGCCATTTCTTCAGCCAAGGGATCTTCCCGGCCCAGGAATCAAACTCCCATCTCCTGTGTCTCCTGCATTGGCACGCAGATTGTTTACCACTGTGCCACCTGGGAAGCCCCCACATTAGTACTACAAATAAAAATATTTAGAGCTTTAACACAGATAATGCTAATTATGTGCCGGATACTTATTTACTCCTTCAGTATTGCTGTAAAGGAGGTGCCATTATTATCCAGTACAAAGATGTAGAAACTAAGGCACAGAAAGATTATAAGCAGTGTGGAATGTGAATAGAGGAGGGGGATGATCCTGTAAGAAAAGTTTGTATTTTATTCTAGGAAGGACTTTGTGTGTTTCTTAGGTGAGGAATGACCAACCACAGGTGTTCGTAGAGCCTTGTGTATAGTTCTTATTTCAGTGGTAAAAAGTGGCAGAGGAGAGAACTGCAGTCTTGAAACGTTAAAGTGGTTTAGATATTAGGTGGGAGACAGATGAGTAGGAATGAGGAGGAAAGATTCACAGGATTGGATCGATAATTGCATGTCCTGGAGAAGCAAAGGGAAGTTGAGGCTAAGTTTATCTTCATTAATATAATTTTTTTAAGTATAAATTTTCATGAATAGTATCCACACATACTTGATCATAATTTCTGAAGTGAATTGCTTATGCACATCATTAACTTTTGTAATTTTAATGTTTGTTCAGATTTTAAGATCTTGTTAAAAATAAGCTGTCTCTCCCAGACTATTGTGAATTCCTCTAAAGTTGAGGACTTCTTGGCAAATTTTTGAGCTTAATCAAAAGTTCAAACAACAAAAACACTAGCCATAGCATGTGTGATGCCTCATAACTGTCAAGAAATTTGAAGAAATTGGAGAATCAAGACTTCCAATTATGCACTCAAGGAAACAGCACCACACAAATAAGTAGTGTGAGCAAAGCAATAAAACTCTCAACTTCTTTCATTCATTCTAGTTATTCTTGGCACTCTCGTCCATTCTTCTCTCTCCCCCCATACTAATCTTCCTACCATTCAATTCAGTTTTTCATCCTTCCTTCAGTTCCTGCTCTCCTTCATCCTGGAGACACCTCAATTTTCTTCTTCTAATTGCATACCTTTTTTGCCTTTCTCTCCCTGTGTCTAGAGTGTCTCCTCTGCTTGATCTGCCAAACACCTTCCCTTACAGCCTTCAAAGATCTCTTTCATTTTCCTTCCTCCTTGTAGCCTTTCACAACAACTAACTTGTGTGTGATATTGAATCTCTCTTTTATTCTACTGTGCCACTCACTCCACAAAAACCACAACTGCTGAACTCAAAACATAATGTAATACTTATTTAGAGTAGGTTTGCTTTTGCTCTAATATCACCCAGGTTGGATAATTCCATTTTGACCACATTAATATCATGTGGTCTGAAATGCAGGCATGTAGACAACAGGAATCGATTCTATTTAATTTGCTTAGAAAAGCATATGCGCAGAACAATGGGACTAAATGCACTATTAATAAATGCTGCAGTGGATGGACTTGGAGGCGATAGTGCTTAGTGAAATGTCAAAGGCAAATACAGTAAGCTATCACTTATCCATGGAATATGAAAAATGAAACAAACTAGTGAATGTAACACAAGAGAAGCAGACTCGCAGGTAGAGAGAACAAACTAGTGGTTTTCATTGCGGGGAGAGAGGGGTGAGGCAAGATAGGAATGAGGATTAAAAGAAACAAACTACTACATATATATGTGTGTGTTAGTTACTCAGACATACCTGACTCTTTTCAACTGCATGGGCTGTAGCCTGCTAGGCTCCTCTGTCCATGGAATTCTCTAGGCAAGGATACTGGAGTGGGTTGCTATTTCCTTCTCCAGACATTATATATATTTAAGTACTGCAGTGAATAGCATTTGTAACACTAAGAATCAGATTGATGAAGACTGCTGAATGGCCATGTTCTGACTGTATATTTGTGTTTCATGGTGTAAGGTTTGGACCAATGGCATGATTCTCTTGAAGTCAAGCATTGAGGGAGAAGAAAAAAGAAAAAAAAAAAAGATGAAAATCACAGGTATTTTATGAAACTCCTTGCAGTATGTCAGTCTGATTTCCATCCCGATGGAAATGTGTTAGTTCCCCTACAACCTGGCTTCCGTTCAGTTCAGTCAGCTCAGTCGTGCCTGACGCTTTGCGACCCCATGGTCTCCAGCACACCAGGCTTTCCTGCCCATCACCACCTCCCAGAGCTTGCTCACACTCATGTCCATTGAGTCGGTGATGCCATCCGACCATCTCATCCTCTGTCACCCCTTCTCCTCCTGCCTTCAATCTGCCCCAGCATCAGGATCTTTTCTGACGAGTTAGTTCTTCACATCAGGAGGCCAAAAATACACCCTGGCTGGGACTGCTGCTATTATTTCTTCTCATTCACTCTCCCCTCTGCTTCATTAGCTAATCATAGGGCAGGAGTTGTTCCAGCTGCATGCACTGTTTCTTCTCACTCTGCAAGTAAAACTAACACTCACTGCTTAATCACTTTTCTCTCAACAGGTAAGGATAATAAAACAGTAGGGAAAATGACAAAATTCAGTGCATCATTTTCAGTATTAGGAGTCATGTACTAACTTTTCTCTGACATTCAATCACTTATGGTAGCACAGCGAGAAACCCACGCAGGTGGGACCTCAGCATCCTCAGTCCTGAAATAGGAATCGGCAGGATCTTCCCGTTCAAACTCTGCACTTGCAGCGCCTGCAGAACTGACTGCGAGATGGCAGTAGAGGTCCAACCAAAACTCCTTGGGCCACCTCTTCTGTAGGACTTCCACAGTCCACAGTGCAGTCGAGGCAAATACTCTGAAATGGAGATCTGGAAGGGACACATCAATGGCAACT
Source organism: Antilocapra americana (assembly GCA_007570785.1). NCBI lineage: Eukaryota > Metazoa > Chordata > Mammalia > Artiodactyla > Antilocapridae > Antilocapra > Antilocapra americana. The sequence goes on from ML661344.1 coordinate 19,755,313, forward strand.
ACTTCAGGGTCTTGTTTATAGTTTAAGGAACCAAGGCTCACGAGTAGCTGTGGTTTGCCCAAGTGACTTTGGAAATTGAGTAAAAATGAGAATTGAGTAACTGACTTCTATGATAGATGGCTAGGTTAGGTAGCATCAGTGAACTCCAATAATCATTTCAGGTTTAGATTTTATTTTATCCCTATAGACACTTTTTTTGGCCACATAAAATGTTGACAATCAGTAGCTACTTCATATGTGCAAATTAGAATAGATTAGACATTACCAGTGTTTTTGAATATGAAATTTTCTTCTCTTCCTAAGACTACTGAATACTACCCTTCCCAGCTTTCTTGCAGTTGAGTGAAACAAAAAGTTCCCTGTGTCTCTTTTGACATCAGGCAGTGAACATGTGTGTGGTTTTTCTATCACACGCTCTCTCTTCCCTCATTGTCTAAGGAGGAGGGAGTGTGTCGAAGTGGCTGAGCCACAGGACTGAAGCAACTGGGATTCTTTAGTCACTACGTGGATTATTAGCTACTCTGGAGAGTTGTCTGAAGACGAAAAAAGCTGTGTTAGGGAACTGAGATTTTAGGATGGTCTATTCCTGCAACCCACCCACAGTATTCTTGCTTGGGAAATCCCATGGACAGAGGAGCCTGGCAGGATACAGTCCATGGGGTTGCAAAGAGTCAGATACAGCTGAGTGACTCACACACACATGCACATTTTGTATATAATGTCCTTAGCACAGGGCCTGGCACAAACTAACTGATAGTTGGAGGTAAAAAAAAAAATGTGGTAATAATATAGCTTGCTAAAAATGTGTAAGACTTATGCATACTTATTATCCGTCATCCTTTTATTAGATTGCTGAGCAGTAGAAAGTGTAGCTCTCATTCCTATTTTTCATTTGGGGAAATAGAGACAACAGGCAGGATTGGATGGTAGAGCTGGGAGACCTAAGAGCAGAAACCAAATTTCCCAAGACCAGTTATGTGCAGTTCTCTTTATTTTACACAAACTTCATTCTTAAGTCGTCATGATTTTTTCCAGTATTAGCATTTTAGTTGAGAACTGAAAGAATGAGGCAAGCAACAGAAGACCAGCATGACTATTACGCTAGCATTTCACCTTTTACCTGACTTTTGATAGCCATCATGAGCTGAACTTCCCTAAAAAGAAACAATTCCTTTATTCCTTTAATAACTGAAGAACAGGTGAACCATAGATTTATATCTGATATATAAGGCTGAAGCATTTGGAGAGATTAAAACAATAAATAGTTGTTAAAACAATAGAATCAAGAACTATTGTTTTGAACAAGTAAACAGATGGAAATCTTGGTTATCTGGCAAAATAGGTAATGAGAGGTCTGGCACTGTGTACATTTCTAAATAAAAATTTTCATAAAATATAACTCTTGGTTATAAGATATTCAAAATATAAGCAAAAGGAAAAGAAACTGACACACAATCTCAATAGTAAGAATTAATTTTATCTATCTCAAAATCATTTTTTTTCACTCTCCTTCACTTCCTCCTTCTCTTTTCCTCTCTTCTTCTTCCCCTCAAGCTCTCCCTCCATTCTTGCTTCTTTCCCTTTTTCCCCTCTTTCCCATACAAACTATTTTGTTTCTGAAAGTGAAAGTCGCTCAGCCATGTCTGACCCTTTTCGACCACATGGACTCTAGTCTGCCAGGCTCCTCCATCCAATAGGATTTTACAGGTAAGAATACTGGAATGGTTTGCTGTTTCCTTCTCCAGGGAATCTTCTCAACCCAGGGATCAAACCTGGGTGTCTCTCACTGCAGGCAGACTCTTTACCATCTGAGCCACCAGGGAAGCCCCCGTAACTGGCGTTTTATATTCAACATTATAGTCTCAAATAAAATTTGGAATTAAAGGAAAATTTAATTTCTACAAATTTCTATTGCCTTGGCAATTTTATCTAGTCTTTCTCAGAACATTTCCAATTGGAGGATTCCACTTGACAGTTGTACAACCTACTTGCAGGGCTTATTTTCCCAAAGGCAATGTAGTCTGATATGCTAAGGACTCAGCTGAGATTCAGTGAGAATTGTTAGTTCACTTGACTCCCCATTCCCCATATGCACTGCGCAGTGACACACAGAGGTGCTGGCCCTTGTCACACATCATTAGGCATTGCCCTGGGAATTTACATCCTTCATGATGAAATGTTGAGTTCCCAATCACAGTGTTGCAAGTTGCAGATGTATCCTTTTTGAAACTTCAGAAATTTCAAGAATGCTCCTAGGAATGAAGCTGTACCATTTGGGATGAAGGAGGTGAAGTAGAGATGTGGATGGACTTAGAGACTGTCATACAGAGTGAAGTAAGTCAGAAAGAGAAAAACCTATTGATACATGTATGTGAAATCTAGAAAAATGGTACAGATGAACCTATTTGCAAAGCAGAAACAGAGACACAGAAGTACAGAACAAACGTATGGACACCAGCGGGGAAGAGGGAATTGGATTAACTGGGAGATTGGGACTGACATATATACAGTGTGTGTGTGGCGGGGGGGGGGTGGGGGTTAGTCACTCAGTCGTTCCAACTCTTAGGGACCCCAGGGACTATAGCCCAACAGGCTCCTCTGTCCATGGGATTTTCCAGGCAAGAATACTGGAGTGGGCAGCCATTCCCTTCTCTGGGGGATCTTCTTGACCTAGGGATTGAACCCAGTCACCTGCATTGCTGGAGAAGGAAATGGCGACCCACTCCAGTATTCTTGCTTGGAAAATTCCATAGACAGACGAGCCTGGTGGGTTACAGTCTATAGTTTCGCAAAGAGTTGGACGTGACTGAGCAACTAACACACACTCCTGCATTGCAGGCAGATTCTTTAGCATCTAAGCCACCAGGGAAGCCACATATATACAGTACTGTGTATAAAATGGACAGCTAGTGAGAACCTACTGTATAGCACAGGGAACTCTACTCAATGTTTTGTGATGACTTACATGGAAGGGAAATCCAAAAAAATGGGGGATATATGTATACATCTAGCTGATTCAGTTTGTTGTACAGCAGAGACTAACAAAACATTGTGAGGCAACTCTGTCTCTGTGTGTGTTAGTCACTTAGTCATGTCCAACTGTTTGCAACTCTATGTAACCTGCCAGGCTCTTCTGTCCATGGAATTCTCCAGGCAAGAATATTGGAGTTGATGGCCATTCCCTTCTCCAGAGGATCTTTCTGACCCAAGGGTCTAACCCAGGTCTCCTGCATTGTGGGTAGACTCTTTACTGTCTGAGCCACCAGGTAAGTCCTCCCTAAAAAGTGACTATAATCCAATAAATTTTTTTTAAAAAAAGAATCCTAGTAAAATTGACAGATTTGTTAATAAAAAAAATCACACACTTAGAAAACTTGGTTAGTAAGAGCCATCAGCCCTGCCTAATGGAAATCATTCAGGAAAAATCTTTTTTAAAAAAGGCTTCTAGAATAAATTTGGAATAACACATTGTCTACATTATTTTCATAGCCCATACCATTCAGTTCATGGTCTATGCAGACAAGCAGCATCAAGAGAAAACAATTCTTCCATTGAAAAGGTACAGAGGTGCAATTTATGACACCTTTGCAAACACACTGGGGACTGGGACATCATTTTACTTGCAGCCATTCGTGTGCAGGAAAAGCAAAGGAAAAGTATTAATGTGATACATCATTGCCTTTGGAAATTGGGAGAATAATTAAGTTCCTCCCTGGCTCCCATTAACACAGTGTGCCATTTGCTATAACCATCCAGTCCCTACCCACACCTTGGCATGATTACTTTATGAAAGAAACAATGAGAAACCCTAAAACCTGAGACAAAAATTCTATAAAATGTGACCTTGGAGTGTCATTAGTAGCCCAGCAACATTTTTGGTGGCCCCACTGGGTATCACTTTATAGTTTCAAACTACAAATGTGAATTGCCATTGGATTTTGTATAGTCAATTCAGTATATCAATCACATTGTTCAAAAGAAGCAGTTTCATTAAGCAATTTTGTCATTCAGTCAAAAAGATCAAACTAGTTGTGATATAACCACGATCATGATTATATTTCATAAAGAGGAAATTTGAAGCAGAAGAGACAGTGTGGACTGGACAAAGAGTGAGATCTGAGTAGTATTTGGGCTTAAATACTGATCATTATTTGGACTTAAATCACTGACCATGGTCCTTAAATTATGATCATAGTTCAGGGAGGAGAAGTACCAGTGGATTGTGGAGGGCAGAGCAAAATGTCAAATGAAAAAACAAGAGGGAATAGGGCAGTTGTTAGTTTACTCAGTTCAGCAGATATTTGTGGAATGAGGTGTATCTACATGCCCCACATTCTGCTGAAGAGTCAGGACAGACATGGTTTCCTTTACAGTGGAGACTTCAGGTAACCTTGACAAAGTCATGCTGACCGCAGAGTAGAACGAGATGATGGTAGAAGAATGCAGTGAAGGTCGGCTCCGCTCATATTTCATCCCCTCATCCTTAGTCACACAAGGCATTCCTAAATGGTTCATAAAAGCCTGTTAGTGTTAACTTGGGGTCAGACCTACCTTGCTCAGATTCAGTGATGTGTGTATGTTGACGGAAAGGCTTAGGATGGAATATATAATGTCATGGTATTATATGAACTGGTTACCTTAAGAGCAGATAGGCCCTACTCGGTGTGCAATGGTAAGTGAAGATGAAGGAAAGAAGGGGGTTTTTGGACCTAGGTGCAAGGCTCTGTGCCTGATCTCATTCTGAAGGCAATCTAAATATTAACATGATTACAACAAAACTATTATTTCCATTATGTCGATGAAGAAACTAAACCTTACAGATATTCAGTGGTTTCTCCAAGAACATATAACTAACAAAAAGGGGAGTCAAATTTATAACTCACATACAGTTAATTCCTCTGCTCATTGTCTCACCCGCTATTGCCTTTCTGTTATACTGCTATTGAGAAAATGAGGGTGTTAGATCAGAAGCCATTTTAAGAATAAATATAATGAATATAGCAATAGATTTAGAACCTATTCTCTGTTCTCAGATATAAACTTTTGTTGTGAGAGATCTGGGTTAATAATAATAGGTATGTAGGAGGAAATAAAAAGAAAAATTAAGGAAAGACAACCCTAAGGATAGTAATAATTAAATTTTAACAAGAAAGGTCTATGTAGACAGAAACCAATTACATTTAGCGAAATATACTTGGGCCTTTTGAAATGATTTCAAAGTAATGCTTTGGCTCTGAACACAAACCAAGTGGAGGCTACTGCCTGTGAGTCTCCTTTCTGGCAAAAACCATTTATGGCAGATAGAGTAGTGGCTCAAAATATACTCATGTCCTAATCCCCAAAACCAAAGTTAATTTGTTAACTTCCATGGCAAAGGAGACTTTGCAGACATGATTAAGGTGAAGCTCCTGAGATGGAAGATTATCCTGTATTATCCGAATAGGCTCAATGCCACTGTAAGAGTTTTTTTGAGAAGGTTTCAGAAGGGTCAACATCAGAGAAGGTGATGTGGCAATAGAAGCAGAGTGCTATATAATGTCTTTGAGATGATACGACCACCAGGTGACCCACAAGCTGGACCTGGGCATTAGGTGACTCCTGAACCCCTCCTCTGTTTTCCCACTCGCCTACCTCATGCTGGAAGTTGCTCCAGGAACACAGCCTTGAAATAGTATTAGTAATATGTTGCTGAGAGCCTGTACCTGGTTAAGGCCTCTACATAAACTATTATGATTGGGCATGCATGGACAGAGAGCCACTCATCTTGTGGCTGACAGAGATAAGCCTTGTAAGTTCCCTTGACTGTTAACTCTGCCACCTACCCATCTGGAGTGATCTACCTCTTTGATGTCTCATTGCCCTCTGTGTATGGGGGCCAGTTTTTCAACCAACAGAGAAGGAATGAAGGAGATATGACATTAAGTACACTGAGCTGAGGAACACAAGCCACCTCTAGTAGCTGCATCAGACATGGAAATGGCTTCTCTCCTAAAGACTCTAGAAGGAAGGTAGCACTTGCCAACTCCCTTTAGATTTCTAAGTTTCAGAACTGTAAGATAATAAATTTGTGTTGCTTTCAGTCATTTAGTTTCTGGTGATCGATGACAGCGGCAATAGAAAACCATTATACGAAATCCCTGGCACAAGTAGTAACTTTAGAGCTCAGTGGTTTCTGACGCTGACCACCAGGATTTGGGCCAAACTTCACAGTTAATGTCATGGTCTTCTAGAGGGTTACCCTCACTTCAGCCGGAAGCTTGGGGTTCACAGGTTGCTCTTGCATCTCTGATCAACTGACTACAAATTCAGGAGTTCTCATTAATTTCTGTTTTGATCATTTGCTGAGAATTCTCATGGAACTCAGAAAAGTATTATATTTATGACTGGATTTCTCTGGCGGCTCAACTGGTAAAGAATCTGCCTGCAATGCAGGAAACTTGGGTTTGATCCCTGGGTCAAGAAGATCCCCTGGAGATGGGAATGAAACTCACTCCAATATTCTTGCCTAGAGAACTCCATGGACAGAGGAGCCTGGCAGGGTACAGTCTATGGGGTCACAAAGAGTTGGACACAACTGAGCATTTACAATTTTATTAGAGATACAAAAGGATACAAATTAGAGCTGCTAAAGGGAAGACCTCCCTCTTGAGAAATCTGTATGCAGGTCAGGAAGCAACAGTTAGAATTGGACGTGGAACAACAAACTGGTTCCAAATAGGAAAAGGAGTATGGCAAGGCTGTATATTGTCACCCTGACTATTTAACTTCTATGCAGAGTACATCATGAGAAATGCTGGGCTGGAAGAAGCACAAGCTGGAATCAACATTACCAGGAGAACTATCAATAACCTCAGATATGAAGATGACACACCTTTATGGCAGAAAGTGAAGAACGAAAGAGCCTCTTGATGAAAGTGAAAAAGGAGACTGAAAAAGGTGACCTAAAACTCAACATTCAGAAAACTAAGATCATGGCATCCAGTCCCATCACTTCATGGAAAATAGATGGGAAAACAGTGGAAACTGTGGCAGACTTTATTTTGGGGGGGCTCCAAAATCACTACAGATGGTGACTGCAGCCATGAAATTAAAAGACACTCCTTGGAAGGAAAGTTATGACCAACCTAGACAGCAAATTAAAAAGCAGAGACATTACTTTGCAAACAAATGTTCATCTAGTCAAGGCTATGGTTTTTCCAGTAGTCATGTATGGATGTGAGAGTTGGACTATACAGAAAGTTGAGTGCCGAAGAATTGATGGTTTTGAACTGTGGTGTTGGAGAAGACTCTTGAGAATCCCTTGGACTTCAAGGAGATCCACCCAGTCCATCCTACAGGAGATCAGTCTTGAGTGTTCATTGGAAGGACTATGCTGAAACTGAAACTCCAGTACTTTGGCCACGTGATGTGAAGAGCTGACTCATTGGAAAAGACCTTGATGCTTGGAAAGATTGAAGGCAGGAGGAGAATGGGGTGACAGAGGATGAGGTCGTTGGATGGCATCACCGACTCAATGGCCATGGGTTTTTGTGGACTCCGGGAGTTGGTGATGGACAGGGAGGCCTGGTGTGCTGCAATTCATGAGGTCGCAAAGAGTTGGACATGACTGAGTGACTGAACTGGCTGAACTGAAAGGGATACATGTCCAAGGTGAAGTCTGAGAGGGTCCAAAATGTGAAGAGTCTACTGTTTTCTCCCCCTGGAGCGAGGGTGCATTACCTCCAGCACATCAATGTGGGACGATAGCAAAGTGTCACCAATCAGGGAGACTCACCCACACTTCAGTGCCCAGGGTTTCCTGGAGCCTCCTTACATAGGCACAATTGATTACATCACTGGCTGTGTGGTTAAACTCAACCCTCAGCAGCCTTCAGACTTTGGACTAATATCATATGGTTCAAAGCCTCAATCCTCTAATCACATGGTTGGTCTTTCTGGTGTGGCCAGCCCCCATCCCGAGTCATCTTGTTAGCAGGAACTATCTAGGCGCTTGCCAGTCCACCATGAGCCATCTCATTAGCATAAGCTCAGGTGTGGTCAAGCTTACCAGGAGTAACTCAGAAAATTCTAAGAATTCTGTTCCCATCAGGAACCAGGGACATGAGCCAGCCATTCTTTATTAGAAAGGAACTTTATTAGAAAGGAACTTTGCCTCAAATTACTCCTGAAATACCAAGCCTGTGTCAACATGGATATGAGATAAGTGCTGTGCCCATGGGATCTAGCACAATATTTCAGATGAGTGATGCTGTGTCTATCTCAGGAATATCGAAGTTTGATTTAGGGACTTCCCTGGTGGTCCAGTGACCAAGACTCTGCCCTCCCAGTCAGGAGGCCCAAGTTCAACTTCTGGTCAGAGAACTAGATCCCACATATTGCAACTAAGTGTTCACACACCACAATTAAAAGATCCTGTATGCTGTCAAATAAATAATTTTTTAAAAGGCAAACAAATGGTAAACTTGATTTATGGCAGCAAGGTTAATTTTGGAGTTGGAGTCTTGGCTGGACTTGGCAAGACTGATCTTCCAGTCTTGGCTCAGCCTGGCTAAAACCTCAGAAGGAAAGAGATGAACAGTTAAATCTTGGGGAGCTATGACATGAGCAGATAGGCCCACCCTTACCTGCTCTCTGTCTTACATGTCAGTCCATAGAGATGAATCAGTGACTCAGTGTGCTTTTGCTTCTATCTATCCCTCCAGTAATTGTACAAAATAACCACTAGATGAAAACAAATTTCCCAGAAATCTTGGGAAGGTGACTGTTAGCAGGTTGAATGTTGGCCTCTTAAAAGTTATATCTGTATTCTAACTCTTGGAATCTGTGAATGTGATCTTATTTTGAAAAGGGGTCTTTGCAGGTGTAGTTAATTTAAAGGATCTTGAGACTATCCTAGTATATCTTTGTTAATTGCTCAGTTGTGTCCGACTCTTTGCAACCCCACGGACTACAGCCCACCAGGCTCCTCTGTCCATGGTATTCTCCAGGCAAGAACACTGGAGTGGGTTGCTGTTCACTTCTTCAGGGGGTCTTCTTGATCTGGGGATTGAACCCTGGTCTCCTGCCCTTCAGGCAGACTCTTTGCCAACTGAGCCACCAGGAAGCCCCTAGATTATCTGGGTGGGCCTTATATCCAATGGAAAGTGTCCTTGTAAGAGAGGCACAGAGGAGAGATGAACAGAGAGATGAAGGCTGTGTGAAGACTGGGGCAAAGATTGGAGTGCTGCAACTACCGGTCAAGGAATGCCTGGAGCCACCTAGGCTGGAGGGCTTCCCAGGTGGCTCAGATGGTAAAGATTATGCCTGAAATGTAGGAGACATGAGTTTGATCCCTGAGTGGAGAAGATCACCTGTAGAAGGGAATGGCTACCCACTCTGGGATTCTTGTCTGGAGAATCCCATGGACAGAGGAGCCTGGCAGGCTACAGTCCATGGGATCGCAAAGAGCTGGACATGACTGAAGTGACTACTTTTCACTGAAGCTGGAAGAAGCTAGGAAGTCTTATCCTCTGGAGGCTTTGAAGGGAGCAGAGCCTTGCTGGCACCTTGATTTGAAGCTTCTGCCCTCTATAAATGTGGGAAAATAAATTTTTGTTATTTTAAGCCACTAAGATTGTGCTACTTTGTGATGGCAGCCCTAGGAACTAATGCAGGGACCATATCAATGAAGATGAGTGATCTTTTACATATCCCCTTATACTATCAAATGTTTTAATGAATTTGCTTTCACAGATTTCTGGTGTAGTTGTCTCTTTAGCCATAGATACTAACTCTTCAGCTTATTGTCTTAATGACAGCACAAAGAATACAATGTGCTATCAAAAATAAAAAGCCAGGACAATAAGACAAAAGAGTAAGTCTATTGTTTACTTAGTACTACACAAAATGTTACCTTTGTAATACTTAGAGCTTTAAAAACATTTTTAGTGGCTTTGAATTTACTCCTCACATAAGTGTTTTTCAAGTGTGGAATAAGGATCAGGGGTTATTTAAATATTGGTAATGTATTTACTTTTCAACCTTGGAACCAAAAGTAATATTAAACCTTGTTAAAGATGAAAGTTTAATATTCACAATTAATACCAACCATAAATATATGAACCAAAAATAAGTACAATTTTGACAATTATTTAATAAACACATAATAAAAGATAAATCTGAATAATTAACATTGCCAAGAATATATGGGTTATTTTGGTAACCCAAATTATTAAAATTTGTTATCTACTTAAGCTATACTTCTTTCCTGACTCTTTCTAATATTATATGTCAATTATTTTTCCATTTTAACACAAGCAGTAATTTCCTTCCATCTTCCAAATCTCTGTTAAATATTATAGATAAGAGTTTACCAGCTTTTTTCTAGGGCAACCGCAGAATGTCTTCATTCTCTGAGTTATATTAAAATTTTCAGATCATTTCATGCTATACAACTGATAAGAAAACATCAAATTTATATGCAGAAGAAAAGTCTATTAAGTTAGGGGATAATCTTCAATTTCATGTAATGTGGAATTGTATGTGAAACAGTTCCAAATTTAAAATTTTGCATTTGGAAAAGCTTGGTGCAGCTTTCTGTATGATGGATGTACCTCAGAATAGAGGTTCAAATGTCAGATTTAGGAGTCCAGACCTTTTGGTAATTTTGCCATTGATAATCAAGGTTGCTTTAGGCAAAGCATCAAACCTTTCTGCATTGTTAAACAACAGTGATAGTACCATCTTCCTAGCTTCCAAGAATTTTTTTAAGACACTAGGAGTGCAATGAGTGTGACAACATTATTGAATATTAGGGACTGACAGCTAATCTGCCTGTGTAACAAGACTGCAGTCGTGCTTGCCCTTCAGAACACTCTCCACTTAGACTTATTTCACTCTCAATGTGATGATCTTTATTTAATGTCAATTGTAGTTCACTTAGAAGCAAACAAAACGTACCTAGTTGGGTTTTCATTTAAGCTCTTTGACATCAGTGAGTGATTAAAATTTCAGTAGAACGAATTAGGCCTTGGATGAAGAGATATTTTGCGAAAACCATGGTATTCTTCAGTACTTTTAATATTCACCCTCAAATGAGAGTTTGTGGATTTTTCAGAGAAAGTTTTGGCCCTCAGAAAAGTCTGGGCTTCCTCACTATTCTAGCCATCCTCGGAAACATGAACCAGAGGAGATGAGCTCTACCGTCACTCCAGCTGCCTTTCACAAGCATAGTTTTAGCGAGGGAGGATGGACTCGGGGGTGTGGGTTATGTGATGTGTGTCCTCTTATGGGGTGTCATCTACCTCCTCTTCCACCTTCTGAATTGTCAGTCTGTCAAGCTCAGCTGTGGTTCCTTGTTCCTTGAACAGCTTTTGCTTGCGGAATTCGGTTCCCATGCCTCTTCTTCCCTTCTCTGTCACTCACATCCTGGGTCCCTGTCACCATTCAGCTGCCTTGTGGAATTAGGATTCCGCGTGTATGGTAGATCACTCATCAGCTTGATTATAACCATTCCTTTTCATTTTGCCTCTCTCCTTACTCTTGAGCCCAGAGGTTGTATCCTTTGCTTTCATTTCCAGAAAGTGATTCTCGAGGGATGAACTCAAAACTGAATGTGGGAATGCATGAATGGATTGCTTCTACTTTTATAGTAACAATGTATCAGGGTAAATCTTCGATTTAGCTTTTATTTAAATACATTCAGCGAATAGCTAAATGAAAATATTTTAGTGGCTTCTAATATTTTAATTGAACTGTAACTATGGAGGTAATTCTTCTAAAAATCAATGTAGTACAATGCCCCAAAACAATGACTTTGCTTTTCTGATATCTTAAAGTAGAGCTTCAGAAATAGTGCAAATTCTTAACTTCTTCAGTCAAGAAAGAAGATGATTTTCAGCCCTGATAACACAAACAAACAACAACAGCCTATGTTCCCAAAGGAGATAAGCTTTTATCCCAGACATGGAGAAAATTGGATGGATGCTGAGCATCTCAGCTATCCTCAGGCACATATAGAGTAGGATAATCCTTTTAAACCCAATGGCAGTTTTCTCTCTGGCTTGATGGCCAACTGGGGCTCCTGTCTGCCTCCCTTCCCCTGTACCTCTGACTGACTCATGCTTCCTGTCACTTTTCTGAGACCTGGAAGGTCTCTTTTCTTCCCTTCTCTGTCACTCACATCCCGGGTCCCTGTCACCATTCAGCTGCCTTCCCCTGTCACTCACTGTTCTCTGTCCTTTTTGACCCCTACATTCACATGCTGGTGTGTAAACTCGTCGTTTTCGTACTTAGGACTGTACCTACCAAGAGGGACACAAAGTTTCTCCTCCTAAGCAGTTTCTCTGGATGAATCTATGGGTGCAATCAGATGAAGCCAAGTTTCTAAGTGAGCTTATTATTGTTTAGTTGCTAAGTCATGTCCAACTCTTTTGTGACCCCAGGGTCTATAGCCCACCAGGCTCCTCTGTCCATGGGATTTTTCTAGGTGAGAATTCTGGAGTGGGTTCTTCTCCAGGGGATCTTCCTGACCCAGGGATCGAAACCAGGTCTCCTGCATTGTAGGCAGATTCTTTACTATCTGAGCCACCAGGGAAGCCCTCTAAGTGAGCTGCCTATTTTCAAATAACAAAGCCCAATCCATGGGAGGCAAGAACGTCCTAAACAATTATAAATTTCTTAGACAGCAGGCATAATTTCCTACATTTCTATTGTGCTTACTGAAATGTGTCTAAGTCCTACTTAAGCCATTTGGAACATACCATTCCCATCTCTTAATAGCTTTTAAAGTCATTTTTTCACATTAGAATGTACGATATTCTATAGGAAAAAAGACAGTCTTGCCAATATAATTTCAAGGTGACTACATCTTTTATGTAGCATATGTCTAATGCCTTGGGTATAATAACTACCACTGTGTAACATCCCCTAAATTTCCATGGGCAATTAATTGATAACTGCTCTACGGATGTTATATAAACCCTTTATTAAAACACATTATTCAATAAAGAGAGATTTAAGTTCAAATCAAGTGAAGGACAGCATTTGGCCTCTTTTCTTCCACGTGGAGCCAAACTGGGGCCGCCAGGTGGGGACCATTACCCTCTCCAAGGATGGGGTGACCAATCCTGGGGAAAAGAGAGAAGCAAGCAGTCATCCGTTCTTTTATGTAACAACTTCAAATTAAACTGTGAAAAGCATTACTGTCCATGAGAACTATTCTCTGGCTACAGTTAGCTTCTGTGGTTGGCACTGGAAGTTTCTATAATGAAAGACAAATTAGCACACTGCACATACAAACAGGGGAATTGAAGGAACTGAAAAGAAACTACCACAGGAAAATAAAAATTAAATGGGAGATAAAAAATGATGTCCTCGAAAGCTGGAAATACTCCTCATGCAACAAAAGCCTCCTTTGTATTGTTTTGCTAAAGCAGACCGTAATTTTGATGTTTCATAAAAATTTAAGTGGAGATTTTCTTGTCGGGGTAGACATAAATCTCCTGGAGAAAGATTTTATATGTAATTCCAATTTTGTGGTGCTAAGAAAACAAAGAACAGGTGAAGATTTTACTGCAGGTAATTTTGTAAATTATTAAAGAAAAAAACCTCCACAGCCACGCCATAAACACACTCTCTATCAAAAGCTAAAATAGCAAATCAACAATACCTATTTTAGGTATTGTAAGATACAATACTCAAACCCTAAACTAGAAATAAAGATGCCTATAAATATTTACTGCGAGATGACTCTGTGATAATAAATAGCTCTTTCAACCAATGCAGAGAATATCAAAATACTGAAATGTACCTGTGACTGAATGTGTAAAATAAGTGCCATCAAATATATGCAGCCAGCACCAACGTGAATGTTAAAGCTTTGCTGAAAACTGCATCAATGGGATTTTAAATTATTTAAGGGGTATAAAATAACTTATTACAAAACTTTTTAAGAAGGTACAGAATTAGGTGTATAATGGGTTCATTCATAAAGTTTAAGAGGCAAGTTAAAATTTTTTATTTTTTATTTTTTTCAAATGTGGCATGAGTGCAGCTCAAGAAAGTTCTTTCCCATGTGTGGGAAACAATGTTTGCACTTGGCAGCTTGCTAACATCCACTTTTCCAAAAAAAGCAAAAGAAAATCTGGCACAAAGAACTATTGCTTGAAAGAAATGGAAAGGTTCTGTGACACTGTTTGATCAACATCTTTATCTTTTGACACAAAATTCCATTGTCGTAGATTGTTTATTTCCCTTGAATTTTAAAGAGCCATAAGAGGAATTTATATTTCAAGCTCATTTTATTGCTAGAAATAGTTGACTTTTGAGAGTGTGTCTCCTACTTGGGTCAAGAATCTACTGGCAACTTACTGTCAAATGAATCTGCTGCTCTAATGTTATAAACCTAGGTACATCTTAAAGGGTTATAGCAGAATTCTGGAGAAATTGAATATACAGAGAGAGAAGGAAAGAGAAGCAGGCCAAGGAAGAGTGATGGAGAGAAAACAAAAGCAGAGGGAGGGATAAAAGGAGAGTAGGCAGAGAGGGGCAAGAGAGAAAGTGAGATGGAGACCAGGAGAGAGAGGGAGTGGAAAAAAATCTTCCTTGTAAGCTTCTGAGAGACTGATTTTTACTCTAAAGGTAAATTGAACAATCCTTGCCAAGTTAGCATGAATTGAATGTGATTGGTGGCCTGATTCCCATTTCTGGTTATTATATGATTAAGAATATATATTTGGACAATTTGTTATGTCAGTCTGTTCACCACTCTTCATCTTTGGATTCATCTACACAGAAGATTTGAAAAGAAAATGAAAAGTGAAAAAGAACCTCAGTGGTTTACCTAAAAACCCAAAGGCTGCAGCTCACTGATGTGAAATCTATCTAATGCCTAACTCAGTCAGGCAGGCCTGGGGAATGTCATCAGAGGTTGGGAGTCATGGTATTTGAAGAGAATATTGCAGCAGCTTCTGGTAAGGATCCTACAGAGCCAAATTTGAAACAATCTGTCAGTGGTTTCTCCAATCTGGGGTACCATTCAGAGCATCCTAATCAGGATACATCACCTCATTATTTCGTCCTATCACCACTGCATAGATTAAGCTGAAAGACCAAGAGGGAGTCCCATAGTCTGTGTGTGTGTGCTAAATCACCCAGTGGTATCTGGCTCTTTGTGACCCCATGGACTGTAGCCTGTCAAGTTCCTCTGTACATGGGGATTCTCCAGGCAAGAATACTAGAGTGGGTTGCTATGTCCTTATCCAGGGGATCTTCCCAACCCAGGGATCCAACCTGGGTCTCCTGCATTGCAATGGATTCTTTATTGTCAGAGCCACCAGGGAAGCCTCACAGACTTTCTGGAAAGTCTCTTATGGATCTGTAAGGCACACTGAAGTGTAGCTAGTGTCATGCTAGGATGGAGTTACTCTTTGCCCACTTTAAAGGGCCTAGAAATAGGAATGCAACACTATACAACCTTCATGGGTCTTCCCTATTTCCAGTGATGTGTTCATACATCTCAAGTGACTGCCTCAAAGCCAATCCAGCCCTTGCTAAAATCTCAGCATACACTGGTGCTTAAAGTGTGTGTGCAAACTGTTCACAGGGTCAGTAGATCCAATTTCAGTATAAGAAGGTTGATCTGCTCAAACTTCCCATGTAGGCAATGCTTTTTAAATTCATCCTCTGACCAATTTTACAGGATGATTTATTTGCTTTTTCTTATACAGATTTCTCTGCTTTATAAATCTACTTCTTTGTATGGGAATCTACAAAAAAAAAAAAAAAAACAGAAAAAAACTTTTGACCATTAGCCTAATCCAACCTGTGAACTTTCTCCCAACTCTACATCCACTTCTTTGAATATTATATTATAGAAGTTTCTTCTGAATTAAAAATTTTCAGGCTAGTCTGCCTTTGCAAATGCTGCTCTATCTACAAAGCCTTCTCTTAACCTGTCTGGCCACATCTATTTATATTTGAAGATTTGGTTTCAGTTGCACCTTCTCTAACATCTCCTAGTGTAAACACTTCTATTTCCTATAGTGCTTCCTAGGATCCATCTCTTGACTCCCTAAAGGCACTGACAATTATTTTAGAAATATAGATATTTGCATTCTCAGTATATAACCAGGAACATAGTAGATATTCAACAAAATAAATGAGTTAATAAAGTAGTGAAAGGAGCTTAGACTTTATCTCAATCATATCTCTACGTGAAAATCTAACTTTATCACTTGTTATCCATGTGACTCGGCCTCTTAGGTGGCTCATTGGTAATTCACCTGCAATGCAGGAGACCTAGGAGACAGTGGTTCAATCCCTGGGTCAGGAAGATCCCCTGTAGAAGAGTGCAGCAACCCACTCTAGTATTCTTGCCTGGAGAATTCATAAACAAAGGAGCCTGGAGGGCTAGAGTCCATAGGTTGACAAAGAGTTGAACATGACCGAAGCGACTGAGCTCACACACACAGCCATGTGACTTTGGGCAAATGACTGAATGTTTCTTAGTTTCATAACAGTCATTTGTAAAGTGGGGCTAATAATAATAGCTGCTTCCTCAGATTCTTATAAAGATTAAATAAGAGAAACATATCAAGAGTCTAGCACATAAAAGCACTAAATATAGTCCTCCTTCTCCCTTGAATGCATGAATTAAAGATTGAAATAACCAAGGTCAGTAGAAAGAAGAATCTATAAACCTGTCCTTTCAGTCTTTTCAAGAGATCTTTCCTGCTATTTATCTTCTAACTCACCATAGGAGTCCGCTCTCATGATTATGGGCAATGTTTGCATAACTGAATAAACTTTTGGATTTAGTAAATTATCCTTAATACTTCAAATACTTCTGGTTGGCTTTTCCATTTCTTAAAATAGTTAGCTAAAAAGTAATATATTTAACTATCTTCAGTCTTTTGTTTCAAAGAAGACATTTAGCCTGTATTTTTTTTAATCTTTTTAGTATTTTGTATTGGAGTATATATAGCTGATTAGCAATATCATGATAGTTTCAGGTGGGCAGCAGAGGGAGGGACTCAACCATACATATACATGTATGTTTTTAATTTTACAATTGTCATAATCAATCTTATTTTCACCACCACTATTGATTCTGTCATATGTGGCTTCTGGAAATGTTCATTATTTGACTAATAATTTGACTAAATAATTTGTATTTAGAAAGTAATAATAATAATCAGTAACACTTGAGATGAAGCTAGAGAGGAAGTGTTTTAAAAGAAATAATAAAATGAATCAGTTTTAAAAATGTTTCATTCTACAATGGAAGTATCCAAACTATTTGAGAGATTTAATGGCTTACCTTATAGCTGCTAAGAAGGAAGAGATAATCTATTCATATGTGGCCCTGAATACAGAATAGTAAAGCCACAAAGCTTTGTAATAATTCACTCATCTTTAGTTTGCATTCTGAAAGTCAGAGATGGAACTTTATACTGTTCATCTATAATGGGAAATATTGGAAAACGAGAGTCTGAATAATAATAATAATTAATAATAAATTCTTGCAATTACAAAGCATCTTTCATCCCAGCTAGTATTTCTCCCAAAAGCACTGTTTAATGCTCCTCTCATGCAAATGACTTACAGCACACTGACATAGGGAATCAAAGGCAAAATAGCACTTAACTTTGAAAGACTGAGCCACAACAGCAAGACCAAACACACAGCTCATTCCTGTGAACTCTGCTATTTTGTTCTTAAAAAAATTTTGCTTGTTAAAAAGCAAATAAAGCCAGCCAAAGTTTTTAGCCTCTTCCCACAGTCAGTGCTCTGCAACTTGGACTAGCCCTTTTTATGGCCATGAGAAGTCAAATTAATTCACGTTTATGCACAGTCATGGCCCTTCTCTTTGCTGGCCCATTGGGACATGTATTAATCATTTTTCAATAGCCTATTAGATGTAGTCGCATCCTGTGGCAAACAGGTCTCTATTAATTTAGCTTTATGCAGCATATCCGATAATACTTTTCTCCATCTGCTTAAGTTAAGAACAAGCTTGGAAATAATGGTCAAAACAGTGCTTTGCAAGCTTTCATTAGGTCCTATGCTTTTGGTTGGTGTAGGGGGATGGAGGCAAAACCCTAAATTATGTGTGTTAACAATACAGCATATAATAGGATCATTATTACAAGTAAATGCCAGTACATTATTCAAATCAGAGTGGCTGGTCAACCATCTATGTAATAGATACAAAGTATGAATAAATATACATACATTACATTCCTGTTTGGACCTCAATAAACCTGTTTTTAATAAATAGCAAACTTGCTGCAACTTGATGGCTCCTTTTTTCTGAAACCTGATTCTTGGACTGCATAATGTTCAATGTTTACACATGGGATATGGTATATATTAAATCTGGACATGGTAGTAACAATTTGGTTCTAAAAAGAATGGGCATTTATTGAACATCAATATGCCTGGCACATCATCTCAGATAATTGCCACAATGAGACACTGAGATTATTTTCAGACTTTGAGATAAAAAACTTGAGCCCCAGAGCAGCAAATGATCTAACTGACTGATGAGTTCGAGATTACTTAGTTAATAAATTAGGATTAGCTGAAATTATTTTACACTGCAGTTAAGGAATTTCCTATTTATTTAAAATAAAATTTAAACTTTTAAAGCTGATTGAAATTTAAGAATTTTGTTATGTAGTAACTAATCTGCAGTCTCCAAAATGGTAAGAATTGTGTCCCTCTTATTTATCATTGTATCCACATGCTTACATAGTGTCTGGCACAAATTAGGTGAATAAATATAAGTAGAATAAATGAATGAATTAAAACCATCTTTCATGGTCATGCCTGTCACCTTATAAAATGACCACACATGTGGACGTTTCCTAGGTTGAGCTATGCCTTTATTTTATTCTCTAGGGAGAAATAAAGCTCATTTATTATGTTAGAAATATCAGAAGACATCAATCTTCATAAATTATAAGAAACATTGTTACTCTTTGTGAGAATGCTCAACATGTTTCTGATGGATTGTGCACTTGTACAATTTTGATTTCATGAATTCAGTAGATATTGCTTTGTTGCTGTGCTGAATGGTAGATATATAAAGATGAATAAAATTGTTGCTCTAGCCTCAGTAAATGGCATGATATAATGGAAAACAATTGGTGCTGGGGTCAGGAAAAAATAATAACACTAGAAACCTGAAACCTTGGGCGCATTATTTAGTTTATTTCAGACTTGGTTTTCTTATTTATTTCTTAAATGTTTGCTTCTTGTCTATGTATGTTTTAGGAATGCCTCATGTAAACTGCCTATCTCTGGATTTTAATTCATGTATTTTAGTTTTATTTGGGAGTTTAGGCAATGTATATGATATTAATATATTTAAATTTTTTTATTTTCTTTATTTTTTGCTACTTGTCCTTTTTTTCTGTTACCATTCTTTTTTTTTTAATTAAGACTACTTTTTTAAGAGAAGTTTTAGGTTCACAGCAAAATTCAGGGAAAGACAGAGATTTTCCATACAACTCCAATTCCCACACAGGCATAGTCTTTTCCTTTATTAATATTCCCTAATAGAGTGGTTTATTTATTACAGCTGATGAAATTTCACTGACATTATAATCACACAAAGTCCATGGTTTGCATTATTGTTCACTCTTACTGTTGTAGATTCTATGAGTTTGGACAAATACATAATGCCACGTGTCTGTCTATTAATTTTTTCCTACTCCTTTTTTGCCTTATTTTGTATTGTGTGAGTTTCCAGCCTGCTCTGCTCACTCCCTCCTGCAATCTTTCTTCTCTCTCCCTTCTTTGGAAATTTTAAGGTTTATGTCTTTTCCTTTAGTGGTTTCATACCTACTGTAAAGTGCATACTTAACCAAATCTAAAGTTGTTCAATGTTTTGCTCATTGTTCAAAAAATAGAAGGACTTCAGAGGGCATTATTTGTTTTGAAATATTTCCAACCTAGTGTGTTCTTTGATGCCCCCACCTTAAGCAAATTAGTTATTATGGTTGTTCTACATAGCTTTGCATTAACCTGGAAAGCAGAGCCTCAGACAAAGTTTACAAGTAAGTAGTTTATCTGGGAATATGTTAACTGAAGGATGTCTATGTCCATGCATATTCTCTCAGTCATGTCCGACTCTTTGTGACCCCATAAAGTCCATGGATTCTCCAGGCCAGAATACTGGATCTTTCCCATTTCCCCTTTCCCATCTCCAGGGGATCTACCCAATCCAGGGATCGAACCCAGGACTCCCATATTACAGGTGAATTCTTACCAGCTGAGTCTCAAAGGAAGCCCAAGAACACTGGAGTGGGTAGCCTATCCCTTCTCCAGCAGATCTTCCTGACCCAGGAAGAGAATTGGGTCTCCTGCATTGCAGGCAGATTCTTTACCAACTGAGCTATCGGGAAGCCCCAACTGAAGGACAGTGGAGTGAAATAGAGGAGGGAGGGCCAATACAAAGATGAGTTATTGAGTTAACCATGATTAGAGGTGATCGAGTGTGCAATCTTTTAGGACCATGAGATGAGCCTTCCTAAATGAATCTCAGACTGTTCACCTTGGGGATAGGGGGCATTATTCATTGGCTCCCCGTTTCTATTGGTCAAAAGTTCTGGTTATTCTTTCAGACATTAATTACTTGCTAGTCTTAGGTTGGGCAGGTGTGAGACTTTCTAGGGTAGGTAGAGAAAGATACAGGGCTGCCAGGCTGTAGCTGTGTGAAGTTGATTGAAGTCTGTATGCAGACTTGGCTGGTGCAGCTATGGCTGGATCAAAGGCATGGCCAAGGAGAATTTGAAGAGGCACTGCAGTCCATGGCTTTGCAAAGAGTTGGACACGACTGGGTGACTGAACAACAGAAGAAATGTGCAATTCAACATTTTTCTTCTGGCTTCTTGGATCCTTACCTTCTGCTAGAAAAAAATATTCTTTGTAGTTTCCGTTTTGTAGTGAAGATGTTTTTTTATGGTAAAAATATAATTTTTTTAATTAAGAATGTTTATTTCTTCCATATTTCCCAGGTTTTGAGAAAATTCCTTCCAGGATTTAAGTAAATAAAAGTCTATGCTGAAAGTTATTTTCTTTCAAAACGTTGAAGGTATTGTTTCACTGTCTCTGCCTTCTGTTGGTGGTATGGAGAAGTCAGCCATCATTTTAATTACCTTGTTCTTTTGTAGAGGAGATGTTGTTTTTCTCTGGTTCTTTTTTTTTTTTTTTAATTTTGTGCCCTACAATTTCTTTCTGTTTTACCTAGGTATGCTGTCCTTATAACTTACTGTTGGGGATTTTTTGGGATTCCAATATATGATCATTAGAGTTATTTCATTAATCCTGGAAATTTCTCAGCCATTATTCCTTTGAATATTGCCTCTTTCCTATTTTCTCTATAAATTCCAACTGGAACTTTGGTTAGGTTGTCTCCTTCTTACTTCTGTCAACCTGTGTCCATTTTAGATTTCTTTGTTTTTCTAGAGTACATTCTCTATGTTTCTTATCTTCTAGTTCACTAATTCTGTCTACAGTGGTGTCTATTTTTTTAAAGCATTCAATCATTTCTTTAACTTAAATCATTTTTTTTTTCAGTTAGATGAGTTCTGTTTTGATTCTTTTTCAAATATATTTAGGCATTCTTTTAAATTTCTCATTCACTGGTCAATTTTCATGCTTTGCTTTAAAATGTAAACACATCAATGTTACTTATTTTATATTCTTTACATTACTGTCAATTTCCAAAGTCCTTAGAGGCTTATATCTTCTTTATGTTGTTTCTCCTAATTCTTATTCATAGTTCTTTCTCTTCAGATTTGTTTGTAGTTGTTTGTTTTCTCTTTCCTTTTTTTTTTCCCTGTGAGTGTCTATTTTCCTTAATCCTGATATATTCAGTGCTCTTCTATGAGAACCAGGTAAATTTTAATTCTTTTAAAGAAGATTTATATTTCCTTCTGGCAGTTATCTGTTTCTGTTGGCACTACCAACTCTGAATCACTTTATATTGCATGAAGTACCCACTTCTTTATTTTATGATCATTTAAGCAACACAAATTTGGATCACTAATCTTTATGTGGCCCAGTTGCATTTACAATCTGTTAGACATTTTTTTTTTAAATTTCCTCCACCATGAATGAAAATTAGGCAAGAAATTCTCCATGCTAATCACTAGAGTATGGAATATTTTATTTCAAGTTTACTCTTACATTGAGAATAGATCCCTTTGAGATTTGATTCAATACAGACATCTTCTATTAGATTCTACATATTGAATCTCTCAATTGATTTTATCATATGTTTGCTGTTCACACTGTATCTGTCAAAGATGAAACCCAAGATTTCCAAAGCTTGGAAGAAACTCTTGGTGAAAAATCTAAATTTGGAATCCACTTCATTTCAGGATCTTGTTACTTTGTTTTTAGTCCTATGGATTTCTTAATATAATCAGACAGGCTTTTAATACATTTAAAAATTATTTTATATTTTATCTAGCATCTTAATAGCTTCAATCATGAAAATTTAAGAAACAAAAATATAGCTTTTTTATTTTATTTTTATTTTTAAAAAATTTTTTATTCTTTTTTTCTTTACATTATTGCGTTGGTTTTGCCATACATTGACATGAATCCACCATGGGTATACATGTGTTCCCCTTCCAGAACTCCCCTGCCATTTCCCTCCCTATTCCATCCCTCTGGGTCATCCCGGTGCACCAGCCCTGAGCACCCTGTATCATGCATCAAACCTGGGCTGGCAATTCATTTCACATATGATAATTTACATGTTTCAATGCCCTTTAATATTGCAATGTTGCCTACCATTTTCCCCTCTAAACATGTCTTCAAATCCTTTAAATCATTTAAACTTAATTTAAGCATCCTCATTTTCTTATTTCTGGCACCCTTTGTCCTTCAGGTTGTTTTTCCTCTTTTCCTTCCATTTCTATGTTTTTAACTGTCCCCTCTCTTCTTTGGTAAAATAAAAATTGAAAAGAATCTAGTATCAACGATTTACACTTGATGAAAGATTGATTTATTATATTTTAATGTAGTTTTAGTCTTTCAGTCACTTATTTTTTACATATCATTTTCTGGTTTTCTATTATATAGAAAGAATATTTTCTCCCCCATTGTTTGCTAACATTTGAAATTCTTTTAATAGAGGACCAATCACTTAGGGGCATAAATTCTACTGAATTTCATTTTCCTTCAAATCTGTGCTGATGGTAAATATAATTTAATATTTTATCTGTGTTAATAGCTCTCTTCTGTTGAAAACTTGGTATTTATTAGGCACTATGCCAAGTGCTTTATCTACATAATCTCAAAAAACACTTGGTAAGGTAAATACTATTGTCTTTAATTTATTGATGAGAAAGACTGAGGCTCCAATGGGTGAATTGATTTAGTCAAATTTATATAGTTACTGGGAGTCTACTATGTTTGTTTGGTCACAAAACCTGTTTTCTCCTTCCCATGGTCTTTCTCTTTAGTGGTTGGACTTAAAAACTGCTTCATGACCTTTCTTCTTGGATGACTAATAACTTTATGGGAAAAAATGAGAAGGCTTAGTTATAGCTGTGTTTCTGGGTGACTTATTTTCAGATTCTGGATGGAAACTGGATGTCTTAAGATGGATATATTGGGCCCTATATGTACTGACTTCTTACATATATTTCTTCCAATATCTAGAAGCCTATCCAATAACTGTTCTGTTTTCAGACTCTCCAAACCCAAATTTTACCCTTCCTTTTTTTCCATAAGAGTCTCTGAATTATAATTTTATTCTTTGAAATAGCTAATATTATTTCAGTTAATACTGATGATATAATCAGACCATAATTGTCTCCTTTACTGATGTATGGAATATTTCCCTAATGCCTCATATATATTGAACTCTGGTAATAAAGTTTCTGACAGTAAAATGTGTTATTTGAACATAGCTTCCTCAATAATAGGTGTATCAACTCTATTTCCCTAACAAAATCCCTTTGGATGAAAGCCAAGATGGACAAGCCTTGTACTGAAATCTACTATATTCACTCCAGAGGGCTTCCAGATCACTGCTTTGTAAACTCAGTCAATGACTCAGACTCTTTTTCCCCTCAGGCAAACGAGGACAATGACTTGACTCTCCTTTGATGAGGAGAGTATTAAGTGAGTAGATGGAAAAGCCAATTAAGTGCTTGACTTCCTAAGATAAACTATTCTAAGTCAAGCTACCATGATTACTGAGAAGTTTATTGTATTTTGCAAAGAACATATTTAAATAAGGAGTAGAAATTATGTTTAGCATGCAGTTTATATAAATGAGGTATTAAACTATGTGTATATGAACAACCGTATAATATAAAATACTATATGGTTGCAGCTTCTGTATTTTAAAATAACCTCTTCTAAGCTGCTTACCTAATTAGCTATAATTAGCTGTTTTCTGTGTACTAGGGAATAGTTGCACATGAGATAGACCGGGATTGTTGAGTGACAAGAGAGTAGTCTCTGGGTGGCCACCCATGTGCCCCTTTGTGTTCTCAGCAATCACACACAGGCATATTCATGCAACTGTCAGGTCAAGCAGTGATGAGCTGAAATAGCAAATTTGTCTCGGCAGTGTTGTGGTTGTCCAAGATGTGTACTATTCATTAATCTGAAAAGAATTAATGGTATATCTATTCTGTGTTGGGAGCTGGAGATCCGAAATGATTAAGATGCTGTTGCTTTGGGAGAAATACGTGTGGTGAGCTCTTCAATAAACTATGGACAAAGACTCAAGGGAAAAGTCTATTCATGAGTATTAGGGAAAGTGAATACAGATAACTGTGAGTAAAAATGACTATAAAACTAAAATAAAATAAAGTTCACTGCTGGTAAGATGCTGTGCAGTTGGATGCTGCACCCAGCACTCAACTAGTATTTGTTTCTTTAGCTTCAATTCAGAGATGACAAAGCAAGAAAAACAACTACAACAAAAACCCGTGAAAATTCAAACCTACTATGTGTGTAGATGAGCTTCCCAATAGCTCAAACAGTAAAGAATCCACCTACTATGCTGGAGACACAGGAGATGAGGGCTCGATCTCTGAGTCAGGAAGATCCCCTGGAGGTGGTAATGGCAACCCATTCCAGTATTTTGCCTCAATAATCCCTTGGACAGAGGAGTCTGGAGGATTACAGTCCATAGGGTTGTAAAGAGTCAGACACGACAGAGAATGTGTGTAAAGGAAGGGGACACATTCAGTTTTCTGTCCCCATTCCTTTCCCCTCCAGGCTTCATTGTCTCAAATGGGAGTTTAATCTGAATAAAGTTGAAACTTTCACTCTGAACAGACTGTCACCAAACTATAAAGCAAAACAGCGCAGGCATTTGATTCTTTATTGGCATGTTGTGTTTTCACAAGGCAGCTCCTCTCATTAAGGTGACATCCACCCACATCAAAGGAAAACAGAAAGCCCTTGAATGTTCACACACCTTCATGAAAGGCGTCTCCTCCTTTCCAATCCCTTTCTCAGGTTTGTTGAGCTACGGCACTTTGAAGCCTTGCCTCACTCACCAGACTTCCCATTTGGTAGATCACAGGAGCTTTTCTCCATTCAAGTGTCTAGCAGGAAATGCAGGAAGCTGGACTTTATGGGAAGTCTGCTAAAAATATCTTCTTTAGTGTGGGGATATTTCAAAGAAGAATTGAAGCTGCTAATTTTAGCCCATTTCCAAGAGAACATGTGTGCATGGTCCAGGCTGATGGCCTCACATGTCTCTCTACAAAACAGAAGGCAGTGGGGCTGTCCGTGGGCTGTCAGGGTTTTGCTCCTCCCCCCAAACCCCATCCTGTGGCTGCCATGGGTTCTGCTCGCCCTTAGATGAAATTGACAGAGTGTCTTGTATTTCTGGCTGGAGTAGACCTGGACCAGGAAAGGATATTCCAGGATGTAAATTTTGTTGTTGTTTAGTCGCTGTCGTGTCTGACTCTGCAACTCCATGGACTGTAGCCCGTCAGGCTCCTCCATCCTTGGGATTTCCCAGTCAAGAATACTGGTGTAATAAAGATCCATTTATTGGATATATTTCAGAGGGATCCTTGAGACAGTTCATTGGTTGTCTCCAGAGTCCCAGTGCCTTCTTTCAACAAGAGCGCGGAGTTTGGATGAACTTTAAAGCTTCCTGAGTTTTGATGTGGTGCTGAAACAAACTCTGAATCTTCAAGCTGCTGACTGCAGAGGAAACACAAGAGTTTTACAGATTATCAGCAGATGTACAGAACATACAACATCCAGAAACTTTTCCCCATGCAGTAGAAATACTGGGGATTCCACAGCTTCCATGATAGCACAGGACAGACTAAATATATTACACAGAGCATTCAGGAGCTGATGTCTGACTCCTGCCATGCCTCAGCTTTCTTCGGTTTCTGTCCTCACTTGCAGGTTTTCACTGTAGGTGAACTCAAACCATCAGCCATAGGGAAACGTTTAGTCTCAAGGCATTTCTGCCTTTGAACTTCGTTGGCTAGAATTCGCCTTTGTTTTTTTGTTTTTACTGGTGTATTAGTTTCCGTAGGCTGCTTTAACAAAGTGCTGCAGATTGGGTGGCTTAAAACAACAGAACTAGATTGTCTCACAGTCTTGAGGCTAGAAGTCTGGGATCAAGGTTTGGACAGGGCTCTGCTCCCGCTGAAACCTGTGGGGGAAGTCTTTGCCTCTTCCTAGGTTATGGTGGTTTGTTGTCAATCTTTGGTGTTCCTCGGTTTATAGATGCATCACTTCATTTGGTGTTTTCTCTGTGCATCTTTATATCATCTCCCCTCTGTGCCTGACTGTCTCTGTGCCACAAATTTCCC
Source organism: Antilocapra americana (assembly GCA_007570785.1). Classification (NCBI taxonomy): domain Eukaryota; kingdom Metazoa; phylum Chordata; class Mammalia; order Artiodactyla; family Antilocapridae; genus Antilocapra; species Antilocapra americana. Next base: position 19,782,117 of record ML661344.1, read on the forward strand.
CTTTTGATAAGGACTCCAGTCGCAATGCATGAGTCCACTCTAATGACCTCATTTTAGCTTGAGTATCTGTGAAGACTGTACTACCAAATAAGATCAAATTCTGAAATGTTGTGAGCTGGGATTTCAACACGTCTTTGTTTAGGAGGACAAAATTCAACTCAATGCCTGGCTAGTATCTTCTCTGAGAACTCAATTTGGAGCAGTCTTTGTGATCCCCAAGCTGAGCTGAAATATCCTTCTTGTGTACTTGGAATTTCCCCCTATGATGGGCTTAATATACTGTGTCACCTGCTTAATTGTTTCTGGTAAGCTTACAGTAAGTGGTAAGCTGCCAAGGACTGTGTTTTGTATCCCTGTTAGTTAGCGCAGTGTCTGGCATGCAGAGAGCAGTCAATGAACTCACACCAGCAAGATATGAAGTGGGAAAAAATTTCATACCTTTGGTTTTGCAAAATGTTTAGTATTTGCAGTAAAGTTTTATATTAATTAAGAAAACAGCCTCTCAATTATCTAAATAGACTATTTGTCCTAAAAATGACCAAATGGCTACCAAATGGCTTCTTTGGTCATGAGACTTTGCAATGAATCAGAATCAAATGTGAGAACTGAGAAGGGCTGGAGAGAATTAAGAATTGAGAGAATTGAACATGTTCACAGTCCCTTTTACAGAAGGTGAATCTGGTAGGAGTCTGGGACAAGTGTCTCCAATAATGGGGTGTGTGGGAATGAATGCTGTTGAGGTGATTAGAGCATGGGGCAACTAATCCAAACAGTTGGCTTCTATTCCTGACTCAGCCCAGATTCACCGTGACCTCCGGCAAATCATTTACCTTCTGACGCTCTTTTAAGTGAGCTTTAAAGTAAGGATGGAAATTATGAGCATGTTAACATGTGGAATGTGATGGGGATTAATTTTTAGGATAGAGTTTTAAGAGATTTTCCTGAAATCTCTTACTTATTTTAAATGTTGTGAGGGTTATGAATTGGCAAACTGGTCTTAAATAAGACCAAAAAAAAAAAAAAAAGGTAAACTTATTTGAATAAGTAGATTCAACTTCAGTAAGTTTAGAAGCAAATGTCTTTTTTCCTTTGGTAAATAAAGCCAGCTATTTAGAAGACAAACTGCTTTATGGGAAAAAATGATTCATCTTAACCTTGTTTTTTTTTTTTTTTCCCTGGTACATCTCATTTCTTTCTGTATAGAGTTAACTGGAAAGCTGATCCTAGGAGAGAGGCTGGATGGGAACCAAAGTGGCAGGAGTGAAGAGTTAAGGGAAGTAGAGTTGACTGCACCAGTCCCTGGAGGATTTTGTTGGAGAAAATAGAACTAGAGGCTACATTCTATCATCTGCATGAATTTCAGAGGGAAGCAGTGGAAGAAACTCCAGAATTTCTGTTTGTGCATTTTAGTGATGGTAGTATCATTGGACAGGCTACTGGTGGCAAGGATGCTCCAAGTGGTGCTCGCAGAGAAGTTTGCATCAAAATTAAAGTTAGATATTTTAGAGGATGGTGAGCAGTTTGACAGATATTATAGAAATTTCTACAGCCTCCAGTTTCCCTCTTAGATACCCTACAAGCTGCCAATGTGTACTGAGACCAATAAAAGGAATACAAGCAACAGTCACACACATAGACACATCCCAACTGAGAATGATGTCCACTATTTTTTTTAAACATTAATGCTAAAGGAAATAAAGAATACATCAGATTTCTGCAGAAAGGTATTTCAATTGATCCATATAACCAAACTGACCAGCTACCATTTTCTCTACAGTGTAAGGGTTGTGTATGTGCACACGCTCAGTCACTCAGTCATGTCCGACTCTTTGTGACCCCAAGGACTATAGCCTTCCAGGCTCCTCTGTCCATGGAATTTTCCAGGCAAGATACTGGAGCGGGTTGCCATTTCCTCCCCCAGTGGATCTTCCTGACCCAGGGATCAAACCCACATCTCCTGTGGCTCTTGCACTGACAGACCGGATTCTTTACCACTGAGCCACCTGGTAAGCCCCCGAGTGGTGTGGGGCTATTCAAAAGGGCAGGGCAAGAAAATATGAGACGTTGTCTCTGCTGACAAATTGTTTATAGTTTGGTTATTCAGACTAGATATAATAGCAGGAAGCAATTGTATGATAATACACAAATGTAAATTCTAGGGACTTCCCTACTGGTTCAGTGGTTAAGAATCTACCTTGCAACACAAGGTAGTTGGGTTTGATCCCTGGTCTGAGAACTAAGATGCCACACATCTAGAGGCAACTAAGCCCATGAGCTGTAAGGAAAGGTCTGCATGAGGCAAGCTAAGACCTGATATGACAAAAAATTTTTAAACTAAATATTTAAAAAAGAAAATAGAGTTTAAAAAATGTGAATTCAGTTATAAATTATGAGAAGGTAAGCAGAGACCTTCTACAGGTAGAATACTATGAGTAGAAATAGTCAAGAAAATTCTGAAAAATAAGGTACTTCAGCTGAACCTGGAGTAAGATTTGAGTTGGCTAAGGAGATGGGGTAGTCCAGGGAGAGCAAGTCCAGGTGTCTGTGTGTTTACTGTCTTCAGACATTGTTAATCAACCACTGAAGAGCAGACTTTGGTGTTCTTAGAGAACTAAACTACATACTGCTTTTTAAATTAATGATAAACACTTGGTTTATTTTCCTATTACACTACAGTTAGTATAAAAGTTAAGCCTTGTTTATCTCTGAACCTCCTGAGTTAGGCACCTAAAAGGGGCTCGTTGGGTGATGACAGAGGTGCACTGCTGAATCTCCCTTCAATACAGATCTTTGCTTTCATTTGTGAGGAAGCAGTTAACTGGTAGACTCCAGTTGCAGTGATTTAGGGATCTGCCATCACTGCACCACTTTAGCGAGAGCCAGACTCTTCTGGGGAATTCCAATCAACTGAACGTGTTGAAGGTAGATGGTATGGGGGACCAAGGCTTGACCATTTCTGCTGTTTGCAGGATACCTCTTAAGGGCAATATTTACTCTGGAGCTCCTCATTAGGTTGGCTGAGTATCAGATACACATTTGCAGTCTGAGACTCTCCTGTCCAATCCTACATCCTCCTCCTATGTCTTTCATAGACCATACCTTCCACTTAACCTCTTTCAATCCTAATGAAGTTTCAGTGTCTGCTTCCAGAAGGATTTGCATGGACTCAGCAAAACTTTATGGGATTGAATCAAGTGGGTGACACATTTTCTTCTGGATCAACCATTTCACATTATTAACTTCTAAGCTGAGCCTTCATTTTATTATCTACAAACATGCTGAGCACCAACAAATTTAAATATGAGCAACTTGCTCAAGACTGTTTTCCTAAGTGACCAGCTGAGTTCTGAATCCAAAAAAATGAGTCTTCATACAAAGTATGAATCTGAAAACTAGTTACATGTACTAGTATTCACATTACTTTGTCCTAGAGAATTCTTTGGAACATGAATCCGTCAGGTGTACTTCAGGGATTGAACATGTCAAATATATTAAAACAGTTTTTTTTTTTTTTTGTAGTTTGGAAGATTCTTTTATATGTATTGTGCATTTGCAAAAACAGGACAAGTAATCATGTTTTCTAAATTTCCTAGGCTGGGGAATTGTTTTACAGTACTCCTTCAGGAATGCTATCCTCCCCAATTAAATCAACAGTGGTATATCACTACCAGCAATAGCTAACATCTGTCCAATGCTTCTATCTTCTATTCACTGTAATGCACTATTAATGACCCCATTTTTCAGATGAGAAATCTGAGGTGGCGTTAAGTAACTTGCCCTAAGCTGCACAGATGGGCAGCAAGACCATGCCCTGCCCTATGATTTGTACTTCCTGCCTCACATGTTTTTAATGTGTTTAAACCAGTGAGGCTGCCTCTTTCAGAGAGCAAGGGATATATGACTGAAATTCACGAGGAACACAGAAAATTATATGTGAATACATTACAGCTGCCTTGCTCCTCCACAAGGACCATGAGTATTGTGCAATTCAGTAAGACATATGTACAAAGACCTGAAAAGGAGGCTGGCTTGGATAAAGCTTAGTGGGAGGGAGGAGAGGCTGAGCATTAATGCTTTTATCTGGCGGTCTGGGGTCTTCCTCTGAGATTCACCACACCAAGGGCTGATTCTCAGTTCTCTCTGATGCCCCTTCTCCTTCTTGTTTTGCACTCTTTTCCATTTTTTTCATGTCCAGTACTCTGTTCCTTGCACTCCAACACATACTATCAGATATTAGCCAACAGATACAGTAAGAACCAGGGCTTTGCAATCAGACTCCTGGACTGAGATCTTCCCTGTATCACTTGCCAATTGTTCAAGTGGCTTCATCTGTCTAAGCCTTGGTTTTCATTTGAGTAACATGGTGCTGTAAAAAATGTCTACATCATAAGATTATTGTAATGATTCATGAATATAATATATGTAAAGTACTTAGTATGGAGTGGGCACATAATAAAGGTGTTGGCTGTTAAGTCTTATCTCTCTAGTTGTTTCTGAAATTAAGTAGGACCTCTTAAACAGAATATCCTCCTAATGTAAGGGGGAAAATATCTCATTTCAGGCACTATGTAGGTAGCAGGAAAAGGAAGAAAAGGCATGATGGTTTTTAAACTGTCTCCAAATAACCCCCTTAAGTGCATGATTACTGCATATAATTCTCAACTGTAAAAGAGACCCCAGCTTTGGTTTATTTTGTTTGACATGTGGCACCACAGGCTCAGGTAATTTGCATATGCTCAGTGGGTTTGCTGGCCATTGGTCTGTAGTTTTTTTTAAGACTTTCTCCTGTCACCTCAGTACCTTGCTGGTAATTTGAGTCTTTGAAGAGGTGGACAGTTAGGGTTTTAGTTGGCTCTGATGTCTGTTCTGTGTCTTTATGTGTCTCTTTCCCAGAGACTGAGCATTTGTGTCTATGGGCATAAGATCGATTACTGCATTGTGCAGCGGAAATGAAAAGGAAACATTCTTTCTTTCCTCTCTGGCTCTACCTGGCATTGGCTGCAGCAAACGGCCTTGTCTGAGTGGTCACATGTCCCAAACACGTGGACACCGCAACTATAATTGCACACTTATCTCTGAGACAAAAAAATAAATGAAGTTGCTATTTAATTTATTCAGATGGCCCTCGAAATACAGCATTTCATGTATGGATTTGATTTCCAAGAACTAGAAGTAATGATGAATGCTTTGTTAGGAAAATTACTTCAGCACAAAATGAATCCTCTATTTTTTTTTTTCCAGCTGCAGTAACTAATAGCTTAAGATATAAGATAAAAATAACGTATTTTGTAATTAATATTTTAATTTACTAAGAAGGGAGCTAAATGGTGAATAGACTTCTCTTCCCCTTGATAATAATGAACCCAGGCAATTTCGAATGAAGGAGAGCAGCCAGGAGTTTAATACCTTTGATTAAGAACATGTTTCCACAGTGGCTATTATGTTCCTATTTAAAAGAGCAAAACAAAACTCAGGCTTATTTTATTTTGCAACTGCAGGGGGTCTTATAGCATCAAAAGAGGATGAGAAAATGTTTAAGGATAATTAAAAGCAATTTGCCTCATCAGGCCTTTTTCTTCCTTCTTTTCTCTCTTCTCCTTTTCCCCATAATACTGGCTAATTGCTGCTTCAGTGACCTGAGGATTTTTTTCTTTTTCCCTTCAAGTAACTTGCCTATTTGGCTGTTGCCCACGTTTATAATTGGCTGCATAAATCAATGAATCTCCATTAGATTATTAAAAAAACAGAACATGAGTTGCTCCTTGTCTTATCATGCTGGCTAGTTAGATATCAGGAAAGGTAAAGGCAAGAAGTGAATTACATTTGTTAAATCATTTCACCTCTGAAAGAATGTTCTGATGTCCAGGCAATTGAATGGAAAACCAGAGTAGCTTGATTGGGGTCCTGCTGCTCAGGGTGAGATTGGAACTCAAGCTTTGTTTCTACTTTATTACCTCTCTAAGTTAAGCCTTCCCTGTTTCTGTATTCATTTTAAAACTTTCCATTTAGAATTTTCATTCATTCCTTCGATGTGAATGCCCCTGGCAAGCATTTAAGCCTGTAACACTTCGGTTGCAAGAAGTGAACTCAGTGACTCTTAAAGCTTTTTGGAAAATCATTCACACCAGCTTTCCCCAGGGACTGAGGAAAACTCAGTCACCTCCGGGAAAATTGTAACTAAAGTTTGAAAATAATTGTACCAGGGTAGGAACTGAGCTCCTAAATGCAGAGGGTTTTAATACATTATGTTTTCAACTCTGAAAATTGATAGTGTCATCACAGTTCCAGATAAAGTGACTTCTTGGGGAAAAAAAATTGATCCATAAACATTTGACCACAAAGTTTGCACAGGTTTTCTTTAAACTCAGGTGAATTGAACACTGTAGACTGAAGTATCATATGGTGAGTGAGTGCAGGAAAAATGATGCTGAATTAAGTGAAAAATTAAAGTGTGTGTTATGAATGGGAAACCCACTACAGGAATGAGTCTAGAATTGGGTGGTTGTACTACTGGTTTGGGAATCTGCCTGCAGGGAGGGAGATCCTGGTTTGATTCCTGGGTTGGGAAGATCCTCTGGAGGAGGGCATGGCAACTCATTTCCAGTATTCTTGCCTGGAGAATCACCGTAGACAGAGAAGCCTGGAGGGCTAGAGTTCATGGGGTTGCAAAGAGTCAGACACAACTGAGTGGCTGAGCACAGGACAACACTGCTGGTTTGGGGGCTTCCTTGTTGTCTGACCATAAAGAATCCACCTGCAATGCAGGAGATACGGAAGACCTGGGTTCCATCACTGGGTTGGGAGATCCCCTGGAGCAGTGCATGGCAACCCACTCCAGTATTCTTGCCTGTAAAATCTCATGGACAGAGAAGCCTGGCGGGCTACAATCCATAGGGTTGCAAAGAATTGGACATGACTGGAGTGACTGAGCATGCTCACACATACTGTATTGCTGGTTTGGAGAAGGACCAGTACAGAATAGAAGGGGGAAAATAACAATGATTTCATATTTATTCTTTGATTAGACAGAAGACTGGGGGGGGGGAAGTGTAGGAGGGGAATCTCAATCTGATTAAATATGTGAGACTCTGAGTAGTAAGAATGGTTTAATTCCTCTTCCAAATTTGCTTTCTGCCATTAACTTCTTGCCACCTCTGAACATACAACCATGTCCACACTCCTGACCAATTTATGTACAAAGTTTAGGTTTCTAAGATTTTCTATTTTTGTTTTTATAGCTTTGATTTTCAACTATATTTCACACACAGACATAGTTAAGTATTTGCATATTTTCTCCAAGTAATAATTTCAAAAATTTTAAAACAGAACATTAGAGAGAAAGAAAGGCTTTGGAGAATAGCACAGAAAAGAGGATTGGAGAATGCCCTGGGGGTTAGCCTACCCTCCTTAGATTCTAAGGGTGATGAGGTAGGGCATAACTTTTAGCTTGAACATCCTCAAAGAGAGAGAAAGCAGAGTGAAGCAGATTTTAGGTCTGTTTCTCTGCCACCCTTTTTTCAATGCCCAGAGAAATGGTTTCAATCCCTAGAATCATGTAAAACATTTTTATATCCTAGAAATTCCTCTTAGTTCCTAACTGGTTGTATCAAGTTAACCCAACCTTATTTTAAAGAAATATTCAAGAAACTGGAATTAGTTAGAATTAGAGATGAACTTGTAGATTGAGGAATTAGGATACTCTTTGAATGCTAAACTGCAAGTGAAATAGAAAATGATAAAGCTTGAGTTAATTTTCAAGTCAAGTCACGTGCATTCTCTGGCATAGCATTGGATAAAAGTATCTTTAAACAGAGTAGTGAATCCTTTCCTGCAGACTATTTTCTTGTTCTTCTTTCCAGCACCATCACTATGATTCTCCTTACTTACTAGGCTCTAACCACACTGGCCATCTTTCTGTTCTTCCACCTTGCCAGGCTCTTTCACACCCAACCCTGGCACATACCATGTCTTCAGCTAAAGATATTTTTCCTAGATACTTCCAATTCCCTTTTGCGGTAAGCTTCTGCTCATCTGTCAGATGATTAATTAAAACGTTCCTTGTGTTGTTCTCATACCACGTTATACTTTTCTTTATAGGACATATAAACATAATTGAAAATCGTTTGTGTAATTTCTGCTTTAAAGTCAGTCTCTCCTTATAGATTATAAGAGTCATGAGGATAGAGGCTGTAATTATCCTGTTTACAATTAAACAGTAATTTTAGGCGATAGCCACTCCTTAATGAATGTATGAATGGTATTAGACTTCAAAGAGAGGATTAATACTGAGCAGTTCAAAGCAACTGATACAGAAGTTGCATCTCAGTTTTGCGAATGAACTAGCCTAGGAATTGAAATGCCAAAAATAAAGGAGCAAGCATCAAACACATACTGAGTGGTGAGGAGTTTTAGGAAGATAGAAACAAACAATGTTGATTTCTGATACTTAAGCAGAGCAAAAACCAAGGTTTCCCTGGGATGATTACCTGACAGTTAATGGAAGGGGTCTGGTAGGCTAAACCGGTTTATTGCTATCTAACTGAAAGACCCTGGTGTCAAACATGCTCTTCAGGATAACCCAAGTCTCTCTTGAGTAATTTCTTAACTTTCTGAAAAGATTGGGAGCTAGGGATTGAGTGCTATTTGTCCACACACATAGAATGCACTATTTCTTATCCTTCTGGATTTCTCTGATACCTTCCACATTCCGCAACATTATTCAAGAAACTTTCTTTGCATTGTGTACCCTTTCCTTGTAGCCCTATAGTGCCATCTACATCTATTATTGCATATATTTACCTATTTATTTCCTATCCTAGGCTACAGGCTTTTTAATGGTAGTGACTTCTTCATTTCTGTATATTTCCCTGAATGGCTAAGTGCTTAGAATTAGACACAAAAGTAATATTTTGCAAACTTGATGAAATTAAGCTCATTTTATTTAAACATTTCCCTTTACCGAGTTGATACATAGGTTGGGAAATGATTAAATATATATTCATGTAAGGGAGCCTAGCAGAGTAGGTCATGTAGCCAGACAATAAAGTTTTTAGTCATAGATACTTAGACAGATTGATATGAAAATTACCTCATTTCTGCAATGTGACTTTGCACCATCTCTCATCAAGAAATAGAGTCTCTTTACCCAGTAACTGAGACTTGGCTAGTCTGAGAATTTGCTTTGGCCAATAGAATGTGACAAAAATGATGTTGTACCTTTATTTTCTCTCTGCTGTCTTGAAACTCTTGCATGCATTATGAACAAGTCTAGACAGCTATTCCTGCTGAGGTCATCCTAGACCAACTGGTTCTCAGCTGACCGCAGATGCATTGATTGAGCCCAGCTAAGACCAGAACTGCTCACCTTGCTGAAGTGCAGAATTTTGAGCTAAATAAATGATTGCTGTTTCAAATCATTACATTTTGTGGTTGTTATGCAGCAGAAGTTAATTATTATAGCCTATACTAATTTTAATAGGTTAAATTTAAAGAGCTGATACTATATATTTTTAAGAAGATGGGTAAAGAATTCTGACACATGCATAGAGGATAACTTGGAAAGGAGAAACCTAGAGACGATGAATCAGTAGTGGAAAACTTGAGATATTATATACCTTGAGTGGGAGTTGGAAAATTACATAGGAAAATATCTTCTTTAGGGAATAAGCAGCAAGGAGTAAATAGCCAGACTCCATGAAGCATCTCATAAAGAGTGCAAGCTTCTTCAACATTAAAGATAATTTCAGAGGACATAAATTGAGATGACATGATAACTTGATTCATGATTCAGGGTAAGCAAGGTATGCCATGCTTAACTTGATATGGGAAAGATTGAAGGCAGGAGGAGAAGGGGACGACAGAGGTTGAGATGGTTGGATGTCATCACTGATTCAATGGATATGAGTTTGAGCAAGCTCCAGGAGACAGTAAAGGACAAGGAAGCCTGGCGTGCTGCAGTCTATGGAGTTGCAGAGTCAGACATGACTGAAAGACTGAATAAATTATGCCATACACAACCCTGGGAGAAGCCTGCATTAATTAGTGATAATTGCACCCTATTGATATTTGGGAAGAATAAATGTCATAAACAACTATAAGCCATGGAATAAAAATTAGAGGTGATTTTAAGAAAAGAATTAAGGCGAAATACCTATAAGGATGAAGAAGGTAAATACCCTTTTTGAGTGTGGATGTGTGAATTTATAATTCTACCATTACTTGGCTTTAAGAAAGTCAGTAAGCTTTAGGTACTTCAAATAGAAATTGGGTTACTGTAACTCTTTCACCGAGGGAATCAAATATGAAAACTGTCAGGAATGTGCTTGGTGAATTATAGAGCCCTAGAACAATGATTCTTAATACCTAAGGTTAATATTGGAAACTGTAGGTAAATTGGGATGATTAACTCATAGGCAGTCATATAGAGATTTAAAAATATATATATACATATATATCCATGCCTTCTATCATTTATATCACAGCTCCTCCATTGTCCTTCCCCTCACCTCTCTAGAACAACCTTGCTTATGGCAGACAGTGGCAAAGCCTCCTTTTTTCTGAATTAGGAATGTTCACTAACTCTGTGAATCAGGGTAATGCTACAGCTTCATCTATTTGTGGACCATTCTTTCATCTTCTTATGACCTGCTCTGGGCCACTGGATCGCAAAGGTATGTTAGAGAACAGATGAGCCCAACACTATTTTATTATCCAGTCTTTGGAATTAATTTCTTTTTAAAAATTTGGTGCAAAGAAGGCATGCTTTTTAAGCTTCCTGTTTTGTATTTTTTAATTCTCATTAGTTCACTGGCTCCAGAGTCCTGCCCACTGTGTCATGACATCCATGGCTTCAGGGGGAGGGCAGAACCCAGCCAGGAACAAAGGAGATAATGTTCAGTTTTTGAATTCCAAAACATGCTCTTGAAGCTAATTTCAGAGACAATAATTCTGAGAAGCCAAGGCATTCACTTGTAATACCTTAAGTATGTTGAAAGAGAAATCAGAAGCTTTGTTTTAAATATTAACTATTCCCTTAAAATATTAAGAAGTTAGAGGACTGAGGAAGAAAGATTTACTATAAGCCAGTGAACACAGAATATGGAAAGTGTTACACAAAAATAATTTTCCAATGCACAGGATAGAAGAAAACTAGTGGGGAGGAGCCTGGAGACAAAAAGAAGAAGAGGAAAGCAAGATTATTGAGCCTTAAATTGGGGGTGGTTCTTGGGCCTGGGTGGGATTGAGACCCCTCACATAGTTTGAGAAATCATTGACTAGGGGGAACTTGGTTCTCACATCTTGCTTAGAAATTGTGATGGAGATGATTTCCTCAAAAATAAAGGATCCTATGATGCTGATCTTGTTGCCCTCATTTATTGAAGAGGAGACTGAAACTTGAAGTAGTTAAGAAACTGATCCAATATTCGTAACTATCAAGATGACCAGCCAAGATAAGAGTCGAGCTCAAGCCTGTGGCCTCAGCTGCTGTTGTTGCTGTTTAGTTGATAAGTCATGTCTAACTCTTTTTGACCCCATGGACGGTAGCCTAACAGGCTCCTCTGTCCATGGGATTTCCCCAGAAAGTATACTAGAATGGGTTGTCATTTCCTTCTCCAGGAGATCTTCCTGGCCTACGGATGAAACCTTCATCTCCTGTGTGACATGCAGGTTCTTTACCACTGAACCACCTAGGAAGCCATCTTCTCAGCTACTCTACTATCAGTTCAGTTCAGTTCAGTCACTCAGTTGAGTCTGACTCGTTGCGACCCCATGAATCGCAGCACGCCAGGCTTCAGTGTCCATCACCAATTCGCTGAGTCAACCCAAACCCACATCCATCAAATCAATGATGCCATCCAGCCATCTTATCATCTGTTGTCCCCTTCTGCTCCTTCTCTCAATCTTTCCCAACATCAGGGTCTTTTCCAATGAGTCAGCTCTTCATATCAGGTGGCCAAAGTATTGGAGTTTCACCTTCAACATCAGTCGTTCCAATGAATACCCAGGACTGATCTCCTTTAGGATGAACTGGTTGGACCTCCTTGTAGTCCAAAGGACTCTCAAGAGTCTGCTCCAACACCACAGTTCAAAAGCATCAATTCTTCGGTGCTCAGTTTTCTCTATAGTCCAACTCTCACATCCATACATGACCACTGGAAAAACCATAGCCTTGACTAGATGGACCTTTGTTGGCAAAGTAATGTCTCTGCTTTTTAATATACTGTCTAGGTTGGTCATAACTTTCCTTCTAAAGAGTAAGTGTCTTTTAATTTCATGGCTGCAATCACCATCTGCAGTGATTTTGGAGCCCAGAAAAATAAAGTCAGCCACTGTTTACACTGTTTCCCTATCTATCTGCCATGAAGTGATGGAATAAGATGCCATGATCTTAGTTTTCTGAATGTTGAGCTTTAAACCAAATTTTTCACTCTCCTCTTTCATTTTCATCAAGAAGCTCTTTAGTTCTTTACTTTCTGCCATAAGGGTGTTGTCATCTGCATATCTGAGGTTGTTGATATCTCTCCCAGCAATCTTGATTCCAGCTTGTGCTTCCTCCAGCCCAGCGTTTGCCATGATGTATTCTGCATAGAAGTTAAATAAGCAGGGTGACAATACACAGCCTTGACGTACTCCTTTTCCTATTTGGAACCAGTCTGTTGTTCCATGTCCAGTTCTAACTGTTGCTTCCTCACCTGCATACAGGTTTTTCAAGAGATAGGTCAGGTAGTCTGCTATTCTCATCTCTTTCAGAATTTTCCACAGTTTATTGTGATCCACACAGTCAAAGGGTTTGGCGTAGTCAATAAAGCAGAAATAGATGTTTTTCTGGTACTCTCTTGCTTTTTTGATGATCCAGCAGATGTTGGCAATTTAATTTGTGGTTTCTCTGCCTTTTCTAAAACCAGCTTGAACATCTGGAAGTTCATGGTTCATGTATTGCTGAAGCCTGACTTGGAGTATTTTAAGCATTACTTTACTAGCATGTGAAATGAGTGCAATTGTGCGGTAGTTTGAGCATTCTTTGGCATTGCCTTCCTTTGGGATTGGAATGGAAACTGACCTTTCCCAGTCCTGTGGCCACTGCTGAGTTTTCCATATTTGCTGGCATATTGGGTGCAGCACTTTCACAGCATCATCTTACAGAATTTGAAATAGCTCAACTGGAATTCCATCACCTCCACTAGCTTTGTTCATAGTGATGCTTCCTAAGGCCCACTTGACTTTACATTCCAGGATGTCTGGCTCTAGCTGAGTGATCACACCATCGTGATTATCTGGGTCATGAAGATCCTTTTTGTACAGTTCTTCTGTGTATTCTTGCCACCTCTTCTTAATATCTTCTGCTTCTGTTAGGTCCATACCATTTCTGTCCTTTATTGAGCCCATCTTTGCATGAAATATTCCTTTGGCATCTCTAAGTTTCTTGAAGAGATTTTTAGTTTTTCCCATCCTATTGTTTTCCTCTATTTCTTTGCATTGATCACTGAGGAAGGCTTTCTTATCTCTCCTTGCTATTCTTTGGAACTCTGCATTCAAATGGATATATCTTTCCTTTTCACCTTTGCTTTTCACTTCTCTTCTTTTCACAGATATTTGTAAGGCCTCCTCAGACAGCAAAATGCTTTTTTCTGTCTTCTTTTTCTTGGGGATGGTCTTGATTCCTGTCTCCTGTACAATGTCATGAACCTCCATCCATAGTTCATTAGGCATTCTATCTATCAGACCTAATCTTTTAAATCTATTTCTCACTTTCACTGTATAGTCATAAGGGATTTGATTTAGGTCATACCTGAATTGTCTGATAGTTTTCTCCACTTTCTTCAATTTCAGTCTGAATTTGGCAATAAGGAGTTCATGATCTGAGCCACAGTCAGCTCCCGGTCTTGTATTTGCTTACTGTATAGAGTTTCTCCATCTTTGGCTGGAAAGAACATAATCAATCTGATTTCCGTGTTGACTATCTGGTGACGTCCATGTGTAGAGTCTTCTCTTGTGTTGTTGGAAGAGGATGTTTGCTATGACCAGTGTGTTCTCTTGGCTATAACTGTCCCTAAATATATTCAAGAGCATCCTCATATACAAGTGATCAGAAAAATCTGTATTAGTGAGCAGTGATAGGAGGGCATTCCCTTGAACAGTGCATATGCTTTCATACATGTGCATACTTAAAACGCTGGGGGAGGGTTTCAGTAAATGAAGAGATCTCCCCAGCAATGTGAAAATGGTGGTATCTATGTTAAATTTAAATCAATTATAAAACAGTACTACTAGGGACTTGACATAAGCCCTGGTGGGATCACACAGGGGCATGGGGCCCTCTCCTATAGTCCCTTTAGTGACATTCCTCAGGCCTGGAAAGTGGCCCTGGGTTCCTGCCCTGCCATGATTCTGGGAAGAGCCCATCAGGTGGGTCCTTTGGGGGAAGATGAACCCTTGAAGGTGGAACCACAGTGCTGGTACCTTTTGCTAACCCAATCCCTTTCAGAAATTCAGGAGTGGAGACGGACACCTGGTAGGTGGGCATTTGGATTTGTGACTTCTTTTGTCCTTTAGAGAGTGCTTCCAGAGTGGGGTGAATCCCTTGCTCTTTGTATAAATTCAGTGGCAGATTGTCATTCTGAGGGACTAATCTGATCCAGTAACAGAGTAGAAAATTGTTCTCTAGTATTTGGGGTTTGGGCTTCCCAAGTGGCTGGCACTAGTGGTAAAGAACCCACCTGCCAATGCAGGGGACATAAGAGCTGTGGGTTTGATCCCTAGGTCTTGAAGATCCCCCTGGAGGAGGATTGGCAACCCACTCCAGTATTCCTGCATGAAGAATCCCATGGACAGAGGAGCCTGGCAGGCGAAAGTCCATAGTGTAGTAAAAAGTTGGATAGGACTGAAGCGACTTAGCACACATCACAGCACACAGCATTTCGAAGTTACCTCCAAGGGGCTTCAGACTATGCTGTGCCCGTAGACACTGGTATAACTGAGTTGATTTTTATGCAGTTTGTTTGGTCTGTACCTGTGAGACATTGTCTGTTTCATATGGTAAATGTCACCCCTGGCCTTAGGAGAAGAAACAATGTTGCCAAAACAGAACTAGTTCTATGAGGATATATTGAGACATACACAGTCTTTGTTTCACTCCTAATTTTTTTTTTTCATAATTTTTCTAGCTTCACTGTAGGAAGGTAATAAACATCAAAGCTAGCATAGTCAATGATCCTTTTCCAGAGATACGACCAGACAAGCCTCCTTTCACTGGGCTCCTGGGGAAAGTACATTCCCAGGAGGGGAGAGGAACATTAAACCGTGTGTCACTCATTCTGCAGGAATGAAAATGTTGGTTTCTCTGGTCATAATAATTTAGAGATTAAATGTTGGACATGTGACTGCAGGAAGGCTGTGATTTGTTTCCTAAATCATAAAATCTCATTTCCATTTCTCATCCACTATGCATCTCCTTTGGAAAGCCATATAACTTATCCAGCTTGCCATCACGTAGAATCATGTCAGTGAGTTTGTGGGTCTCAATAAATTATGTCAAGTAGAGACTGCCTTCATAAGCTTATCCCCTACCTGACCACAATCCCCAGGAAAAAGACTATGCTTTGTTACGTGTGATTGGAAGCTTCCATATCAGTCTTGGCTATTTTTTATTACTTAGGTCCTTCTAACTTTCTCTTAGCTATTGTAGAAAAAGTTGCCTTTGCTAAACTCACTTGCATCTGGTGCCCTGAAACTTTATCAGAGGGAATACTCTCTAATCATTTTCAATTGTGTGAAAGTTTGGGACCTGACTTCTGATCACCTGTAATACTCAGAACCATGACTGCCTTTTATTTTCCTGCCTGCCTGTCACATCCTACTTGTTGGAACATATTATTCGTGGCTTACAGGTTCCCAAACCTAACCAAGTGATGGATGTATGGTAGATGATTAATCTGTACCTCTATGTAGTTTTGAGTTTATTGCTTTTCAATTGATTTGTGCTGAGGGTTAAACAATTAATTGAATGGCTGCTAAGATTTGAGTCTTAAGTGTAATACTTTTCCTATTATTGTATCTACATTCTCTTCAAGTTGCTGACAGTCAGATGGACCGTTTTTATAGACAAAAGAAAACAAAATCCTCCACATAAACTAACATACAGTCTAGTTAAACATGTCATCATGTTCAGAGAGTGCTCTCTCTCTCTCTGCCTGTCTCTCTCTGTGTCTCTTTAGAATCTCAGATGCTGTGTAATCATACTCTTTAGTTCCTGGTAGGTAAATTAGCCTCTGTCTGGTGTGGAGACTTGCTTATTTGTTTGCTTCAATTTCATCTGCTTTTATCTCTCTTCCACCCATTCCCCGCAGAGTAGAACAGCCAGAATGGAAGGGTTACCAGAGTCTTAGTTAGGAAAGCTTAGTCTTCAGGTTCTGGACCATCAAAAATACCACACAGGATAGTCTGAAAAGCAGAACATACACATAGCAGCTTAATATGTAATTTTTAAGGACTTGTTAGGGACAGAGCAAATTTTCTTGTGCCATTCAGATATTTTATTGAAAAGTATAGGCAACAATAGGCAAAACCACAGGCAACCATTTTGACATGCATCTTTTTGTTTCATATTGTGTTGTTACATATTTTTAATTTATGTCAAGGATAGCA
This sequence comes from Antilocapra americana, assembly GCA_007570785.1. Lineage (NCBI taxonomy): Eukaryota > Metazoa > Chordata > Mammalia > Artiodactyla > Antilocapridae > Antilocapra > Antilocapra americana. The sequence continues at coordinate 19,798,761 of ML661344.1, forward strand.
GATGATTTATATCTCCTTTAGTCTCTTTTGTCTCTTTTGGTTGTGAATCCATCCGTGTCACAATGAGTCAATCTCATCTGTCATTTCTAATTACCACGTGGTACTCCACTGTGTGCCTCCAACATACAATGTGACTCATCTACCTTCTCACTGGTGGACACGTGTTGCCTCCAATATCCTCTCTCCTGATCATAACAGTATACAATGATGAAGTCTTCTAGGTAAATAACTTCACCAATTAACTGATGGGTTTTCTTCTTTAATGTGTCTTTCTTATGTCTATAGCTAAAGCTGAAGTATTTGGTACATTTAAATTTTTGTTTTAATGATTATTTTTTACCCTTTATAAAATCTTTTAATGTTTTACATAATGCTCCATAGTTTAGAGGTGACTTATAGATTAGTCATGTCCTTTGTTCAAAATTGATGAATTCTCGTCTTGTTAAATTTACAATTATCGTAGTTTTCCATTGTGCTCACTTGGGTGACCTGTATGTTTGAGAGAATAATTCAGTTTGTGTTTTTTGTCATGGTAACAGTATCGTTTCTATAATAATTCAAAATGAAATTTGACAAAATTCAATATTACAGTAGTCAGTGAAAATTTTAGAAGATCTTAGAAGTCACCATTAAAAAAATCCTGTGTGTGACAGACATAGAATGACTAAAGATCTGTTTTTCACTTTTTTTTTTGTCTTGAAGAACCCATCTGGTAGTGATAACATGGTGGCTAAACCTGTGATTCAATATTTTCCTACCCTCTCAAATACTAAGCCAACACTAAACTGAAAATAATGAGTGTAGCTCTATTCATTTAAAAAATGGTTATTTTCACAAGGCTGTTTTGGAAAGGAATCATGTTTGTGAGACTGCCTTATCCAAAGCTATCTTCTGAGCTAAGCTTCAGAGGTGAGTTACAGAGTACATGGGGTCATGTACCTTTCAGCAGCTTTGGCAGTGAATTGTATTAGGACCACGTGTCTGACCAAAGCAACCTTGTACACCCTGAGTCATGATCTATGGAGGAATCTGTATGAAATTTGGTCCAAAAGAGGTGCTATATTTGGAAAAATATTAAGTAAACCAATTAGACAACCTTGTCTGGGGGCTCTTGAAACATGTAGAGAAACACTCATAATGGAATAGGAAGAAGCAGCTGATAGAGAAAGTAGTTTAAAGGGGGAATAATAGATCAATTTAATTTCTGTGACATCCTAGAAGAGATTCTGGTTTTCTTTCAACCTATTTGAATATTAAGACAGTTTTCTGTGTGTGATTCTCTTCCTAGAATATAAAGTTTTTAAAAACTTGAAAAGTCTCAAATACAAACATACAAGAAGCCAAAAACTAAGTTGAAAGTGGTAATGAGAGTGAAGTAGATTCTAATTTTAGTAATTTATATTGTATGTATAAGTAAGCAAAGAGGTTATTGAACCAATAAAAATATATTGGAGCTCTGAGTGGCTATAAAGGGAATGACATATTAAGCTATGATTGTGTCCATGTGTTTAAAATGGAAGACATGATTCATAGCTGATTTTTCCAATACAGTAGCTATTGAACTTTGCACTTGGGACGTTATTATATGCTGATAGAAGGTAAAGATACTGCCCAAGGTAGAAAAAAAAAAAACAAAGCTGGAAAGTGGTGGAAGTGTATGTTACAGGCTGGAAGACTCACCAAATATCTCTATACTCCAGTACGTTTCACTACCTACTTTGTGCATGCCTGCTAAGCCGCTTAGCTAAGTCACTTGTGACTGACTCTTTGCAACCCTATGGACTGTAGCCCACTGGCCGGGCTCCTCTGTCCATGGATTCTCCAGGCAAGAATACTGGAGTGGGTTGCCAAGCCCTCCTCCAGCCGATCTTCCCCACCCAGGGATTGAACATGCATCTCTTAACGTCTCCTGCTTTGCAGGCGGATTCTGTACCACTAGCGCCACCTGGGAAACCTACCTGCACTGTAGTTGGGTTATATGATGAGTTCTGGTCTGTGGCCCTTGGAAGGTTGTGACATAGATCATCTCCTGTCTGTGTTCCTCGCAATCAGTTGTGAGTTATCTCTTCTCTATCTTTGCCTGTCTTGGAGTCCCTGGAAGCCTTGTGTTGAGATGGAGCCACAAATAGAACCTGGAAAAATCCATGATCTATTGCTGGGAAGTGAGCTGCCCTGGAAAGTATCTCAACTTGCAGAGGGTTTGTGAGAAGGGATAATAAATTTTATGTGTAGAGTGACTGAGATTCTTGTGGTTGCTTTTTATTGCCAAACTCATCCCGGGTGGGATTCGAATCTAGCCAATCTATTTTACTAGAAGTATTGTACTTTTCTCACCACAGTGTATTGGCATAAACAAAGTGGAAGGCTCTGAGATAAATGAGTCTCAGCTTTGTCATCTCAGAAAATGGGGAAATATCTTACAGGAGTGTTATAAAAGCTAAATGAAGTAACTGTTTTAAATGTAGATTTTATTTTTGTTCATATATGGTAGGGCCAGCAGATCAGGAGAGGACTGCCATTGAAAAGATAGTTTGTTACTTACAGTTCTAAAGAGAATCAGGGGAACCACACCATAAATGCTATAGGGAGAAGCACCAGGTTGGTCAGGCAGCAGAGGGGGAGAGGGAAAAACGTGGGTGAGAGCCTTTACTGTTGTTTCAGTCGCAAAGACAGGGCAGGGCACAGGAAGCAGGCTTTAGATTGTTATTCATCAGGCTCTGGGGTATGGGAACTGTCTTTAGTTGTCCTCGCCTACACCTAGGGTCATTAGGGCCGTGCAGTGGTAGACTGGCAAAGGAGGTGGTCGCGTCAGGGGTTCGCGATTGATTTGCATATGAAAGATGAGTCGTTTGTGAGCTCTAGGAATTTGATAGCCCTAGAAGGAGCTTCAGTTGTCAAAATACTGGGATAGAAAAACATGCTTAATAAAATCACATAAGAAAATACCTAAGTGACTTTCTGACCCAGAGTAGCAGCATGAAGATGAATTCAAAAGCAGGGTGAAGGGGAGCAAGTCAGAGATTTAGGAGAACGGGTAGAAGGCGTTTATAGAAATTCTTTACAAATTTGTTAATCATGTCACTTCTCTCTTAACACCATAAATTTGTGCTCTTCCTGTTTGGGGCACTCAAAGCTCATTTGTTAGCGTGATCCTGTTTTTTAAGTCTTATAAGTGACATTTCTTCTGAGACAAATTCCCTTAGTCCCACCCAGCCCCTCCTTATCCTGTGACCTTTTATCCACAGTAATGCACAAATAAGGCAGCTTGGACCATAGGTGATTCACACAGAGGACTTTAGGGTGGGCAGTTAACAGTCTTCATGCCCAGAAGCTGCGGGGATGGGAGCCGGAGGGCAGAGGGACTGCCATAGCTCTGATTACATACAAAGTTCCTAGAACTTAGGCAATTCTAATAAACATCTTCAATTCTATCTCTGGGATTTGTAAATGTTGCACTGCAAATTGCTAAAAGAAACAAAATTTTTCGATGTAAGAAGCTAGATGTGCTTAGAAAGAGTGGGGCTAGAGAGAGTGAGTTAGAAAGACAGTAGACCTAGATCTACTGTTAACTATATTCAGAGCCCTCTAAAATAATTATGACGACAAACTTTCATTAAACTTACAATATGTCATTTGGATCCACCCACAGATTTGCTTCTCATATTTTTGTAGCTTTTTCCTTCTCAGTTTCTTCAGTATAAATGTAGAGTTTTGAACAGATGAACTATAAAATCCCAGACAGTTTTAATAAAATTCTTATTATATAACTTTTTCTCCTTCTAAATCCCTGCCTTTATCACTGGCTTAGAGAAAAATCTTGGTCTAATCCAAAAATTTTTTTCACCCCAAAAATCTATTCCAAGAAGTAAGAAATATCTAAAAAGAAAAAAGAACAATTGCAATAAACAGGAGTCCTTTTATATCATGAATCTCTTTAAAAAATTTAATTGAAACTTATTCTAACTTTATAGAAAATTTAGAATACAGAAAAAAAGAGAATACAGCTGTCTTACCTAATCTCTTAAGATTTATTTTTATTTCTGCTTTTTATTATATTTTTTACTTTCTACTCAATTTTACTTTCTATACAATTATAGTCATGTAGTTATACAACTTTGCATCGTATTTTTTTCATTTAACATTAAATATCCAAAGCATTCCCCTAAGTATGGAATGCTCTTCATAACTAAATATGAATATTCCTATATTATTTTAAACAAAGTGAATTAGAATTTACTTACTGCTTTTTATTTGAGAGCTTTCTCTTATTATTATTATGTATAAAATTTGTGTGCTTAATGGATACAGCTTTGTCCAAAACTTTTTTTCTAAAGTGATGATGTGTTAGGATAGAATGCCAGAAGTAGAAAATGAAGCAGGTTTCAAGGTCAAGGGAGAGCAGTTAAGATGATCCAAAAAACAGAAGAGACCAAACCTGGAAAGATATCGGTTTATGAATAAGGACCACATTTTTCTCTATGTCAGATTAAGGACGACATTTATTAATGAGCAAACCACATTCTGATTGTTTTAAAAGGCCCAGTATTGGCAGTAAAACATATAAAAATTGATAGAAAATGAAAGAAGGGAGGGAAGAAGAAGAAAGTACTTTACAAAAGATACAAAACCTGGATTATTCTTACACATTTATGGATTTTGTCAATTGATCTTTTATTTTACCCCCTAACTAAATGAGATTTACCTCATTTGCGGGGAACATAATCAAACAATATCTCTTTATACTCTATTTATTGCAAAAGTCTTTGTGTGGTGAACAGGAAGGTGGGTTGTCATTCCTCACCTCAGGCAGAATATTATTATTCTAATATGTGGTTTGGACCTGGGGTGTGAAGTTCTCTTTAACTGGAGATTTAGAGGAGAATGGAATGTTATTTCTCATTTGGGAAACACAATTTTGGAATAAGGATGATGAACTCTTCAAAACAAAGCCTCTTTCACTACTTAAAATTGAATAAACAAAAACAACTAAAGAAAAAGGGCAAGATTGTATCTTGTATTTTTTTCTGTTGTCAAAACTGGATTTTTTTTTTAAAGGACATTCAGAAAACTAAGATCATGGCATCTGGTCCCATCACTTCTTGGGAAATAGATGGAGAAACAGGGGAAACATTGGCAGACTTTATTTTTGGGGGCTCCAAAATCACTGCAGATGGTGATTGCAGCCATGAAATTAAAAGACGCTTACTCCTTAGAAGGAAAGTTATGACCAACCTAGATAGCATATTAAGAAGCAGAGACATTACTTTGCCAACAAAGGTCCATATAGTTAAGGCTATGGTTTTTCAAGTGGTCATGTATGGATGTGAGAGTTGGATGGTGAAGAAAGCTGAGTACCAAAGAATGGATGCTTTTGAACTGTGGTGTTGGAGAAGACTCTTGAGAGTCCCTTGGACTGCAAGGAAATCCATCTAGTCCATCCTAAAGGAGATCATTCCTGAATATTCATTGGAAGGACTGGTGTTGAAGCTGAAATTCCAATACTTTGGCCACCTGATGTCAAGAGCTGACTCATTTGAAAAGACACTGATCCTGGTAAAGATTGAGGGTGAGAGGAGAAGGGGATGACAGAGGATGAGATGATTGGATGGCATCACTGACTCAATAGACATGGGTTTCGGTGAACTCTGGGAGTTGGTGATGGACAGGGAAGTCTGGTGTGCTGTGGTTCATGGTATCACAAAGAGTCGGACACGACTGAGTGACTGAACTGACTGACTCAAAGAACAAAAGTTTTATTTATTTATTTATTTATTTTTTGGTGTGTTTATATTCCATGTTTGAAATAGCTTGTGTTGTTTGGGAAAGACAATATATGATAAATGGTTACTTATTCTATTTATGTTCTAGTAAGCATTTATATCATTTAAAAAGTATTACATCATGAAGAAGTATTAAATCCAAATAATCATTAGCAATGATATGGATATTAGAAAATCAAATACTCTAGTGATATATCTGATATTGAAAAGCTATAGTCTTTATGAATTTGAACTTTAAGACAAATAGTATTACAAATAGGACAAACAGGAGTACATATTTCAGATACTTTCCAAGCATGATTTGATGTGAATAAGCTTTTGCCCTAAATAATTATATCAGAGGCCACAGTCTTATACTACTTGAAGGACTGTGAAATCTGCTGCTGTAATTCAGTTTAACTAAAATATTTCCTGAAATAATTCAGCAGAGACAAAAATTGTCTGATATGCCAAATTTAGATATTCTCTTGGTTCATTATAAAAATTAAATTGCTTTTTATTGGTTAGATTGATTTTGACTATGATATTCAATTTGAAAATGTCAGGGGGAAATTCAGAGAATCAATCTTGTAAAGCATACATCCCATGTAATTCTAATTAGAGAATTGTTTTGTATCTTATTTCTATTTAGTACAAACAAAGAACAATAACAGTTTCTTGCATGAAAGATTTAAGGTAAATAAAGAAATGAGAAATTTCTACATAGGTGAGCTTATTCTTTTTAATTATATTTTAAAGGGAAGAGCCAATTAAAGTGCTTTGAGCTTAGAAAAAACAAAACATTTGGATACCACACTTGTGTGTGTTTTTTAAATGCTTCAAGCTCCCCGTTTATGAACCGAGAACAAACACAATTTAAGTCATTGGGGAAAAATGCTTAAGGAGCTGTTTTAAGTTGCATACAATTTTTAATAAGTCATCATTTTATATATTAAGGAAATGTAGCTTATAGAGACATGTGGGACTAAGGACATAAAATGGGGGATAAGGAAATATGGAGATAGAAAACTCTGTGACCATTGATTGGCATATGTATTACTCCCATCACCCTTGATAGTGAGTTCATAATTTATAATTTAAAAGGTCTTGGCTACATAGCTAAATGGTGAATCACCTGCTAAGCCATGTACACTGTCTCCTTGGTTGGTTTTCTGGTGGAATCCTGATCGTGTTTGTTTTCTCGGAGCAAGATCTTCTTCACCCTTCTTTCTGCTCTTTATTGATTTGTGAATGATTCTAAACTCTCTTAGAATGATTTTGGCAACTCCCACCTAGGAAGGAGAATTCTCAGCTTTTTCTCAGGATAAATGTCTTCCTTTGAGCTCTTTAATGACTTCTCTCTGGTACCCTCCTGGCATCCCTCTTGACATCCGCTTCTGGCCGCTGCTTCCTGTCTCAAGAGGGAAGCTAGGAATTTTGATTTGTAAAAGGGTGCTTTTCACTGAAGATAGGCTTCCTTTGTGTCTTTCCTATACAACATTATCTAATCTCTGGAAATGAAATCTGCATGCTAGATGAGGACAGATGAGTTGAGTGATTTGCTTTTTCTCCTGTCTGGATCATCAGTTTTTTCCTCACTGACTGGCAAATTTGCAGATTTCTAGAGAGCTGGACACTTTGGGGAAGAAGTGACTCCCAAGTAATGACTGGCTAGAAGCCTGTAGTGGGCCAGATATGACAGCATATGTTGGAAATACATAATATAAGAGAAGAACATTCTTCTTTCTATTGAATTGCCATTGCCTCTCCCAATATCCTGGCCCACTTCTGCTTAAAGCTCTGTTTCTGAAATAGTGTCGTTGTTCTCTTTTGGTTCAGAGAGCTATAGTCAAACATCATGAAAAAGTATTGGGAAATAAAAATATCTTTAACTGAGAGGGCTAATTAGCAGGGATCCTAGATTTCAAATCTCTGCCAGGAAGTGGCTTCAGACACTTGGAGCCTGAAGATAGAAAATCCTAACCTCTGGTGTTGCTTCAGCTTCTAGCAAGGAGGGAGGGAGTTCCCATAAAATGAAGCTAAGGTCACTGCAAAGTACAAAGGGTTAAGCTTACATGACCAGAAGTGGCCAGCGTGCCCTGCCAGTCCCATCTCAGAAATGGAGTAATGAATAAGTCCTGTCCAAATCTCTTCTCTCTTTGTGACTTTCTGTGCTTAATTGTAAGTTTTTCTTCCTCTTCTTATTTTCCATTTTCCTTGTGTCAGTGAAGCGCTGACACACTTGTGTCAGTCGAAGTGCTGGGGCTGAGCTTCCCACTGGAAATAAAACAAAACTAAACAACAGTGCCTAGTGCCTATGAGGGCTTGCTCACACCGAGCACTGGAGCTGGTGACATTATGGAGCTTGTTAACTTCAAATCTTCTTCGTTTCACAATTTTTTTGTGTGTGATACATTTTACAGAAACCCACCCCAGGGAGAGAAGGGCCAGTTGCCTCTTTATTACACTGTAGAAGAGCCACATTAGCGTTCCAGTCTATATATTATGGAATTAAGTGGATACCCTTGGGGTTAATTCCTTGTTGTAATTGTAATGAAAAGAAACAATTTCTAATCCACCATTTAAGATCTATAACTATTAAAATCCACTAGTCTTAGTGACTCCTGGGGCCAGTGGAGTGCTTCAGTGTGTATGAAAAAGGGCACTCCTACAGTGTCCAATATCAGTAATTTAAAAACTAACAACCTCCAAGTGGGAAAACTAACAAATGAGCTTTCCATTTAGCCCCTCCCTGCTATTTACCCATGGTGTGTTACATTCATCAACTATGTGAAATTATATGCATATTAAAATTATGGGCCTGGGTTCTAGGCTTTTGTTGGGGGAAGAAGTGCAAAGTGTATAGTGTGATGCTTTTTAGGATGAAACTTGGAGGGAATTATCATCAAGTTGAAAGACTTGGGAAAAAGGACCATAGCTGAGGCAACCACCACCTTTGCTTGCTCCCTTGTCACCTCCAATGCCTTATCTGCTTACCTTAGAATAGTTTCAACACAAACTTTCAATCCCAAATGGATACATGTTTCCTTTGTCATATTTAGTTTACTGTAACTCAGTTTATTGTAAGAGGTAAAAAGTGTGTAGTCTACATATGACATCTAATTTCTTTATTAGAGTTACTATATCTGTTAAGACACTGAATTTACTAGTGTATTGTCATCTGATACAGCATAATACTGGTTGGTATATGCACAGGAGATAATGACAATTAAAATAAAAGAAAGGAGTGCATCAGTTCATAATAGAGTTATTATAGGAAAAAGAATAAAACTTTGTGAGGCCTCTAAGATTTCTGTTAGGAGTTCTTTTTAATGAATGTATTTGTTCAGTTGTGGTTGACAATAGTCATAGCTCTTTTTATTTCTCTCTTTTCACTCATAATATAAACTACCTCAGAAAAGAGGAAAACAGTTGCATGTTTGACAGAAAATGAGCAAACTAAGAAATAATTGTGTTAAAAAAATTCATTCTGTTGCCTCAAGAAATGTGATGAAAGTACTATTTAGGGATTTTTTTTTTTTTTTTGATAATGCATTGCATTGCATGTCACAACTTAATGGGGAAAAGTTTTGGGTGAATAGTCCCTGTTAATTCATGCAGCGTAGCTCCTGATGACTCAACGTATGCATGTGAGAGAGGTGTCTCAGAATGCTCATGAAAACTCATTACTCCTCTGCTGTTCCCATGCCATTTGCAAATCTCGTCACTCCAAATTTGTCTCCTACCTAGTCATTTCAGAATGCCAGCAGAGGGCTGGTAATGGCCCATCGTGTTTAGGTCACTGGCTTGTATCCGAACGAGGCAGGTGGTCTGAGTGAAATTAGCAAGCCTGTCTCAATTCAGTTCCTATCTTTCTTCAAGTCTGCTCAATCAAAACACTTCACCAGTCTCATGACTGAGCTTCCCACTTGTTCCTAACTGGCCACTTTGGGGAGAAGGTTTTGAGATGCTCAAACATGAATATGGTAATATTAGGGAGACTTGCTTTACACTGAAGGCTACCTGAGAGTATCTAACTCGAATACGGTCAATTATTTTTTTATTTTTAACTTTTTATTTTGAAACAATTTTAGACTTACACAAATTTAAAAAAACAAACTCAGCTTCCCCTTTCATTTAAACTTATATAAGTATAGCACAGTGATCAAAACCAAAAAGTTATAAGTGCTATAAAACTATTAAATGAATTGTGTTAAATCACTTCCGAGGCGTTCAACTCTTTGTGACCCTATGAACTGAAGTCCACCAGGCTTGGAGCTTCAGCATCAGCATCAGTCCTTTCAATGAATATTCAGGACTTGTTTCTTTTAGAATTGACTGGTTTGATCTTGCTGTCCAAGGGACTCTCAAGAGTCTTCCCCAGTACTACAGTTTGAAAGCATCAATTTTTTGGTGCTCAAACTTCTTTATGGTGCAAATTTCACATCTGTACATGACTACTGGAAAAACCATAGCTTTGACTGTGTAGATCTTCATTGGCAAAATAATATCTCTGCTTTTTAATACACTGTCTAGCTTTGTCATAGCTCTCCTTCCAAGGAGCAAGTGTTTTTTAATTTCAAGGCTGCAGTCACCATCTGCAGTGAGTTTAAAGCCTCAGAAAATAATATCTGTCACTGTTTCCAATTTTCCCCATCTATTTGCCATGAAGTAATGAGACTAGATGCCATGATCTTCATTTTTTGAATACTGAGTTTTAGGCCAGCTTTTTCACTCTCCTCTTTCGCTTTCATTAAGATGCACTTTAATTCCTCTTTACTTTCTGCCACTAGAATGGTATCATCTGCATATCTGAGGTTGTTTGTATTTCTCCCAGCAATCTTGATTCCAGCATGTGAGTCATACAGCCCTGTATTTCATATGACATACTCTGCATAGAAGTTAAATAAGTAGGGTGTCAATATACAGACTTGACATACTCCTTTCCAAATTTGGAACCAGTCCATTGTTTCATGTCCAGTTCTAACTATTGCTTCTTGGCTTGCATATAGGATTCTTAGGAGACAGGTAAGGTGGTCTGGGTATTCACATGTCTTTATGAGTTTTCCACAGTTTGTTGCGATATACACAGTCAAAGACGTTAGTGTAGTCAATGAAGCCGAAGTGCATATATATATATATTTTTTTTTTCTCTTGCTTTTTCTATGATCCAACAGATTTTGGCAATTTGATCTCTTGTTCCCCTATTTTTTATAAATCCAGCATGTACACATGGTTCTTGATTTACATACTGTTGAAGCCTAGCTTGAAAGATTTTAAGTATTGACTTGCTAGTATGTGAAATGAGCACAGCTATATGGTAGTTTGAACATTCTTTGGCATTGCCTTTTTTAGGGATTGGAATGGAAACTAACCTTTTCCAGTCCTATTGCCACTGCTAACTTTTCCAAATTTGCTAGCTAACTGAGTACAGCACTTTAACAGCATTTAGGATTTTAAATAACTCGACTGTATTTAAATAAACCAAACTTTTTTTTTTTTACAGTATGTACTTTGCAATCTAGTTAGTATTGCTGAAGATCAAATACTTAGTGTTAAGACCCTACAACAAGAGCTGTAATAGTGGAGGAATGCAATGAGGTTATTGCTTGGAGACAAGGAATCTGTAAACTTGGTCAGTGGCAGATGTTGGCATTAATCCTGGACCAGGCAAATAAGAGACATTTAAAGTATGATTTGCATTGTATTTGAGATCACTTTTTTATTTCACTAATTTGCATGATTAAAAAAATTTATTTGTGTATGTCTATCCTATTGTACTGTGACCACCAGGAAACTGGGGATTATAAGCCCTTATGACCTGTATCTTTAATTGCATCTGCAAATTTCCATTAACCTTGTAACATAACACATCCACAAGCTCCAGAGAATAGGGTGTAGGCATCTTGGAGGCCTACCACATTTCCTGAAGGACCAAAGCAGACTAACATTGTTAATAGGAGACTAACAATGTGAGTAATGGAAGTAAGGGCAGGAGACAGTGATCTTTCTTTACTATATCTGAGGGCTTGTTTCATGCTAGGCACTTGTGCTTGGCACTTTTTATATTATAAATAAGCTTGGTTTCATTCTATTTTTCCGATGTAGAAGTTAAGGATCTGAGGGTTTAATAAAGTTAGATAACAGATGACAGACTCAGAATTTCATTCTTAGATTTTCAGATCTAACTTCTTCTCTCCACTTTTAAAAATTTTGTTTTAACACTTATGGCAAAGAGAACAAGTAAAATGGCAACATTCCCTCTAGTCCTATCTATCCCCTTTTCTTCTTTTCTATTGCCTATCATCTATCTCTTTTATCTTATCTGCTTTCTCATTAGACAATAGTCTTTGAAGACTTGGAATGGCAAATCTGGACCAAAATGCAAAATATCCATAAAAAGACCAAATGGACTACAAATTAAGAAAGTAAAAATAAATCAAATACATTTATAAATATCTTAAAATTAAAAAAAATGAGAGCAATAGAAACACTGATTTTCCTTCTCATAGTTGTAAAATTTTCAAGTCATGTTTGCCTCTTTAAATTATATAGATTGCCTTGGAACTGAAATAGATCTGCAACTAAGTTAGTAGAGGAGGCTAATTATGAAACTCATATTATTGCAACTGAGTATTGCTGAGCCAAGTATGGGAAAATTTTTGAGATCATAAATTCAGAGAAAGTTATAAGCACATTAAAAACATGTATCAAGTTGTTATGGAAACTTGTACAAACATTCCCCCTAAAAGTTTCAATCATATGATCATGTAGTTATTACAACTAGAGTTATATTTATTAGGACCTGCAAAGATTTTCTTCCTTTTAGACTAGAGCACTGAGACATTTAAAACTTCCCCCTTACTGCTTCCTGTTTTTGTTGGGCTGTGGAATGATTCTCTGTCTTCATGGCACTCTTGAAATCTTCAGTCAGTCAGTTCAATTGCTCAGTTGTGTCCTACTCTTTGCAACCCCATGGACTGCAGCATGCCAGGCTTCCCTGTCCATAACCAACTCCAGAAGCTTGCTCAAACTCATGTCCATCGAGTCAGTGATGCCATCCAATCAACTCATCCTCTCTCATTCCTTTCTCCTCCTGCCTTCAATCTTTCCCAGCTTCAGGGTCTTTTCAAATGGGTCAGTTCTTTGCATCAGGTGGCCAAGTATTGGAGTTTCAGCTTCATCATCAGTCCTTCCAATGAATATTCAGGACTGATTTCCTTTAGGATGGACTGGTTGGATCTCCTTGAAATCCAAGAATACTCTCAAGAGTATTCTCCAACACCACAGTTCAAAAGCATCAATTCTTTGGTGCTCAGCTTTCTGTATAGTCCAACACTCATCCATATATGACTACTGGAAAAACCATAGCTTTGACTGGAATCCGCCTTCAATGCAGGAGATCCCAGTTCGATTCCTGGGTTGGGAAGATTCGCTGGAGAAGGGATAGGCTACCCACTCCAGTATTCTGGCCTAGAGAATTCCACGGACAGTCCACAGGGTCGCAAAGAGTCAGACATGACTGAGTAACTTTCACTTTCACTTGACTAGATGGACCTTTTTTGGCAAAGTAATGTCTTTACTTTTTAATATGCCGCCTAGGTTGGTCATAGCTTTTCTTCCAAGGAGCAAGCATCTTTTAATTTCATGGCTGCAGTCATCATCTGCAGTGACTTTGGAGCCCAAGAAAGTAAAGTCTGTCACTGTTTCCATTGTTTCCCCGTCTATTTTCCATGAAGTGATGGGTCCAGATGCCATGATCTTCGTTTTTGGAATGTTGAGTTTTAAGCTAGCTTTTTCACTCTCCTCTTTCACTTTTATCAAGAGACTCTTGACATTTTCAGGGGCCAATAATCAGCGAAATCCATTTAGCCACTGAACTGAACAAAGATCCTTCTGAGAGTGACTAACAGATTATGTGTCAGATCATTCCTGTCTCTGATAATTCTGCCAGGTTCACTGTATAGGAGACTTAAGGTATCTAAAGGCTCCCATTCATTCATGGTCCCTTCACTCAGGACATAATATTTTTGACATGTACTTCAGATATGGGAAATTTTCTCCAAATACAAAGTTCTACTGCAGTTTTTATAACTGCTTTTTATTCCCCAGTGGTGTTTTTTTTTTTAATCTTCAGATCTACTTAAATGAAAATTGTGATAAATATACCTTTAAATACAATGTATATTCCAGATTGGTTCTCCCTCCCTTTTTGAGGGTATACATCTGATAGGGAAGCATATTGTTGCTTCTGGAATTTGTAAAGTTGAACGTAATTTAGGATTCCTTGAGCTTGGCCAAGAAATCCAGGAGAATAGGAAGACTTATTTAGGGCTTGTGACTTGTGATCATCTTCAACAGACATCTGTATCATGGGAATAACACATGTTTAACCCGGATACAATAACTCCTTCCAGTCATCCTGAGAGGAGTTACTCTTCTTAATAGTCATCCACTTTTCTCAGAAAGGCTATTAAGTTACTATCTATGGATTTACAGACAATTCAAGAAAATAAGAAAATCAGAAATGAATATTACTGGCTAAATATACATTGAGAAATTTGGGACTTTCTGTTTTTGTTATAATTTCTGTAAGAGTTTACAAAACCTCGGGACTTGTTTCTGAGCACAGCTTGTTTGACCTAAGAATTGGCCACTTCATTCAATGAAACCAAGTGGTTGATGAATATGTTTTCTAAATTGACTGGACAATAATCTAGCTAAACAACATATCCATTGTACATTCAGATACTGTCCAACATATATATATATAAAATTGGGAGAGCCAAATTCTTTTCTATGCAAAGCCCTCTGTGTTAGGTGTCTCCAGAAAAAGAGAACCAATAAAATGGATAGATAGACAAATTTATTTAAGTGCTTAGTTTATTTATTTAATTTATTATAAGAAATTGGCAGTAAAATATGAACACTGAAATCACTGAAGTTCTTCTAATAGATGGAAATTTTGGACTGTTAGCTCAGCTTTCTATATATGAATCTCTATTACCATGCCAGAAAACACAGAAATGCTTTTCAAAAAATTGATGATAAAGGTATCTTAAGGGGACACAGGAGCTCCCAATGGTCAACAGTAGAACAATGTGAGCAACCAAAAAAACCCCTTTTAAAAAAATAAAAACAATAAATAAATAAAATAGGATCCAGAGCTTACCGTTTTCCTGCTTTACCATCATCAGCAGACTGGACCTCACTCACTCTCTAGTTCAGCAAATCTCATCATTGTTGCAAGGAGTCTGTGGCAGATCTAGGCTCCACATTTCTAAATGACATGATTCAACAGAACAAGGAAAGAGGCAGCAGTAAAATAAAAAATGCAAATAAAGTTTTCAAATAAAAAAAGCAACATTATATTAAAATTAAAAAAAAAATATAAATATCCATGAGTCCATATTAATATAAGTGAATGACTGAAAAATAAATAACTAGGGGGGAAGATGCAAATTTTCCATGCAGAAGAATGCAAATAATTTATGTAGATACACTACTGTCAAGAAGATGGAGCATTAACTCCCCACTCCACACAAGTATGGGCTGTTCATAGTGACTTCCTCCCAAAGGTACAGTGTAGAAAGAGGATAAAAAAGTACCTTTACAGTGTGAAAGGTTACAAACAGTACCTCAATCGGGTGGTCAAGCTCAACAGTAATAGTATATATCCTTGATGTCACATGGTGAAGATGGCACTTTACTTCTGTGTCTTCCTCCCCAGAACCCATAATCCCAGTCTAAGCATGAGAAAAACATCTGACAAATCCTTACTGGAGGCATTTCACAAAATGCCTGATCACTACCCCTCAAAACTGTCCAAGTGACAGGGAAAATGAGAAACCGTCACAGCTGCGAGGAGCTGAAAGAGATATCACAACTAAACGCATTGTGGCATCTCAGATGGGCTCCTGGAACAGAAAAAGAACATTAGGCAAAAACTAAGGAAATCGGAAATAAGTACAGACTTTAGGTAATAATGTGTGTCAATACCAGCAATATTTAAATAATGATTTAAATATAAATCATTATTGTCATATTAATATAAGATGTAATAATAGGAGACACTGGGTGTGAGGTATATGAGAACTCTCTGAAATAACTTCATAGTTTTTCTGTAAATCTAAAACTGTTCTAAAATATTTAATCTCTACAACCCTTCAAATTCGTCTGAAGCTTACTTTCTCCATAACTCTGGTTCCATCTTACCTAAGCCAGCTTGCTTTCTATCACAGATTCATGCTCACACACACATGTATATATTGACTATGATTTCAGAGTCATTAGTCCTCATCACCATATTTCTCATTCTCCTGCCCCTCTTGAAGTTTGGCATAATTCTATCACTTGCCCTGGTCCAATAAAATGTGAGAGGAAGTAAAATGCATCACATCCAGGCACAAGATGTAATAGCTATTGCTAAATTCACTACATTCCCTTCCCCCCTCACATGGGTTGTAGAAACAAGGATAGAGAGACAGAGATAGAATTTCTATAACTTGGGTCTCTGAGTGACTGCAATGAACAGAACTCCCTACCACCATGCACTGGGAGAGAAATCAACTTTGATGTATTTAACCACTGAGAACTTGAGTGTGTTTGTCATCACAGCATAGCTTGACCATCCTAGCAGATACACATATGTGCACATTATTTATCACTTGATAACACAGTGACTCTCAAAAAGTCAATTCCTTATAATCTGCAAAAATACTGAGTCACTGTGCTGCACACTTGGACCTAATACAATATTGTAAATCAACTATACATGAAAGTGTGGAAGGAAAGAAGGGAGGAACAAAAGGGAGAATAAGAGACAGAGAAAGAGAGGGAGAGAGAGGAAGGAAGAAGTAGAAAAAAAATCTTTTGGAGAGGATAAATATGTTCATGGCACGAATTTTGGTGGTGGCTTCACTGATATACAATTATCTCCAAACTCATCCAATGGTATACATTGCTGTGCTATCTACTCAGTCTTGTCCGACTCTTCGCGACCCCATGGACTGCAACCTGCCAGGCTCCTCTGTCCATAGGATTCTCCAGGCAAGAATACTGGAGTGGGCTGCCATTTCCTCCTCCAGGGGATCTTCCTGACCCAGGGATCAAACCGGCATCTCTGCATTAGGGGCAGATTCTTTACCACCTGGGAAGCAGCTATTTGCATTGGAAACCTCAATAAAGTGGTTCATAACAAAATGACTTAATTTAATGAAACAAAAAAATTCTTCCAAACACAACGGATGATTTGTATACAAAAGTTTTCATGTTGCAAACTTCTTAGAGAGTTACAACTTTTAGAGGAAAAGAACAGTATCTTGTTCTCCAGTTTATCTCCCATATCTGGTGTACATCACACACTACATGTGGAATTTTGTCACCAAATAGTTTTAGGGTTAGATTTCCTGGTTCCTCTGGTGGCTCAGATGGTAAGGAATCTGCCTGCAATGCAGGAGACCTGGATTCAGTCCCTGGGTCGGGAAAATTCTGTGGGGAAGGGAATGGCAACCCACTTCAGTATTCTTGCCTAGAGAATTCAATGGACAGAGAAGCCTGGCAGGCTACAGTCCATGGGGTCACAAAGATTCAGGCACAATTTAATGACTAACACTTTCACTTTCACTTCAATCAATACATTTGAAAATATTTTATAGAAGTAAAAAGAAGCTTAATTACTTATGGAAAGCATATTTGCCAAAATGTGTTTATTTTAGGGGAGTAAGACAAGAATATTAGGCAGAATTAGAATAGGAACTGGAATGAGTCTTTTACATCATTGGCTTACTGCCAATTTAGAATTTTAAACTTTTTTAGTAATTCTCTTCCATTGTAACTATGGAGATTTATCTTCAATTATGAATAGGGAAATCATTCCTGATGTAATTGGTACTGGTTTGGGGGTAGTTTTAGGGTTAAATTCCCTGCGTCTGGAGATAATTTGAGAGCTTGCTTTCTTTTCAAACTGCTCTTAACATTGGTTCTTTTTTCCTTAATGAGAAAGGACAAGTAGAGTGGCTAATATTTTTTCAAGAGAAAATAAATGTTTCACAAAAAGAAAAAAACTTGAAAACACATTCTGCAATAAAGCATTGGAAAGATTCCTTTTTTTATGACATAATTTTAAGAGGAAAACAATCTTTTATGATCCTTATAAATAGTTTGGTTAGATATTCCTTCCACACTGATGTACATTAAAAAACATAAAAAGCATTGTGGAGAAATAGACTAATGATCCTCTTGAGGAAGTATAAAACTACCATAATGCACTTGATAGTGCGATACTCTGGGGTATCAAGAAAGGATAATTCCTTCATTTCCCCTCTCAGCTCAGTTTATGCAGGAAGCATTAGAATTTTAAAACTTCAAGGCCCTTAACCAGATGCCAGTCATGGCCCTATGTTTCCACCTTCAATGACATTCTCTGGCACCAAATACCAAAGTCAAAATTTGTTTTATTTAAAATATATTTGCCAATTTAGAGGCATCAACATGCTTCTTTTTATTCACTAAGCACACAGGCATCACTGGGCCTGAGAGTTTAACCATTGTCATGGAAACTGCACTGTCATAAATAGAATTTAGGTTCTGCCATATACTTTTTAAAAGGTTATTTTACTTAAAGATTTATGTTTTTATTAAAATAGCCCATCCTAAAAGACAAATCAAAAGAGGATTCAGCATATGATAGATTTCCCAGAAAATTATATTTTTAAAATAGATGTATTTTGTATTATATTTATTACATATATAATGTTCTATAAGGCTATCACTTTGCTTAGCTCAGTAAACTTCATATGTGATAAGTCTTACAGAGTATTTTGGTTGCCTTCCTAACAGTAGATTCATCACCCAATACTTATTTTGAAATAGTGGAAGAAACCTTGAAACTGCTTGCTTATCGTACATACCAGCTCTACCATATCATCATGACTGACAATGGAAGAATATGGAAGACTTACAAGGGGTCACATAAGGAGCTGATACCTTTAAAAGATATGAGCTGTTTGTTACAGCTGTACAGAAGCATACATAATACAAAAAAATTTTAATAGGTCCATAAAGACAAGTAAATTGTGCTTTGGTGGTAGGAGGGTTAGAATATGACTTTTAATGCTCTAAGTTAATCACTAATAAGGATTCTTAAGTATATGTTGATCAACAAGGGTAATAGAAGCAAAATGTTAAAAACATAAGCAGAATTTAAAAGTTTATTTATAAATACAATTTATTTTCCTTAGTACCTTAAACTCTTTAAAATGACCAAATGGAATTTTTTTTCTCCACAAAAATCCATTTAAAATCAAATGCATAATGCTTAAAAATCCCATTGAGCTCATCTCTTCTCTATACGGTCAGGTATACTTTAAATTCTTGGGGTCTTGGTGCTATAGTTCAGTTTATGATTTGCAATAACACACTTCTCCTTATTACTTACAGGAAAATCATTTCCACAATGACTCACTGATGCTTCTCCCTCTAATAATCTTTTTTGCAGCATCTAGGTACAGGTTGCGTAGTGTCCTCTCTTCAGATGCCATCAGAATGACAATGAGTGAGCAACATAAGCAGATCAAGTCACAGTCAGAGGCTGTGTGACTACCTCAGAGACCACAGAGATGCTGAAGGCATCCTCACAAGTGGACACAAGAGGACTTCCAGGTAGCAGAGAAAGTTACAAAGCAAATGTGCTTCATCAAGAATACAGGGGTCCGTGGAGGAGGAATTACAAATGAAGAAATTCACTGGCTGTAGACTTCGGATACCTTGCCTCTGAGGTTTTCATTAAGCAAAGCATAACCTATGTGAGTCTTTGAGATTCCTGTAGAAAGAGGAAGAAAATATCTTTCTATTCACTGTTTAATTTACTGATGTTAAGTGAACCCTGTCAGGTATTTTAATGTTTTAAGAAAAAAAAGAGTACTTTGGATAGTCTACTGAGATGAAATTTATAGTTGGCAAAATGTAATGTTTTTAAACACTTTAAAGTTACCCTTTGAACACTGTGATGGTTAATTTTGTTTACCTGAGTTGGCCACAGAATGCCCAGATATTTGGTCAAACATAAATCTGCTTGTGTGACAGCTTTTGAATGAGATTAGCATTTGAATTAGCAGACTGACTAAAGCAGATAGCCCTCCCCAATGTGGGGGGCTCCACCCAATCAATCGAAGGTATGAATAGGATAGAAACACTGTCGCTCTCCTTGAGTAACAGACTTCTTCCCGCCTACAGATTTTGATCTAGAACGCTGGCTTTTTTCTTACCTTTGAACTCAAAATGAAACATCAGAATTTTCTGGGTCTCAAGTCTCCAGCCTTGTGACTGGAACTACCTCATTGGCTCTCATGAGTCTCCAGCTTGCCAACTGCAGATCTTGGGACTTACCAGTCTCTATAAGGTTCTTACTTTCTAAGAGAGATAGTAGGGTAAAAAAATGCCTGTCAAATAGGTTGATCATTTAAAACTACCACTGATTTGAAGTGCAGTGAACAACAAAAATTCTTTTTCTAGAGAAGACTGCAGGTCCCACATGGGAAAAGATTGACAGTGAAGAAAGAGCTAGGTTGGCCAGGATGACTATTTCTCCCCTTCCAGAGGCCATTTTCTAGAAGTAGTATTTGTCAGAATAACCATCAGAAAATTTCCCATGGGTTAGAATGTTTTCAGGAAAAGGGAAACTGAACTATAGTAAGATGTTGAATACATTGCTTACTTTTTTCTAATATAGCATGGTATTGTTTTGATTTAACTTCTGTGTGTCTTGCAATTTAATATCTATGCATAATAATGGTAATAACTTTTATATTTCCTCTAAAGGGCTGATGCTTTGAAAAAGTCATTCCACCATTTTGTTCATATGATATTAGCAAAGAATGATCGCTTGCCCTCTCTGTTACAGGAAACTAATTGCTAAAGCTGTTTGTATAAATGCAAGACTCTTTATCAAGCGTGCATGTCGGTTGTCATTTGCTTCTGTTGCTGTAGCAGGGACTGCTACTGTCAGCTTGGGTCATAAAGCCTTTGAGTAACAGGTAGATAGTAATCACCACCAATCTGGGCTAGATGTTTTAATTGTCTTTTCAGGCTTAGAGAGCTCTGACTTGCTCTCCATCTGCCAACATATCTCCTTAGGCATGGGAATATCACTGCTATTGGAATATATAATTTCTCATGCAAAAATATTAGAAGTATACCAAATGGGCATGGGATAAAGTGATTTTTATTTTAATGGCGATAAAGGACAGGAAACGGAAACAGTGAAGGAATGGTCAAAACAATGGGGTTTCTTGTTTACAGGCAAAATTGTACAGAACTGCTGGGGAGTGCAATTAGAATTGAATGAGAAGACACAAGAGTTAGGAATCGATTCTTAGGCTTGCAAGTAAACATTTCTGGAGAGATTTATTCATCCATTTGTGCTGCAGAAATTTTAGAGAATGTGGCAGAACATATACTATCAGTTGGTTCCTTCCATAGCTGAATCCCATCTCGTTAGGAGCCTTGGAAATGCAATGGCATTTTAAATTGGTTGCTAAGTTCTGTTCATCGCCAGCACAGGGAACAAAGGTTTGGGCCTAACATGTTCTTGGCGGCAGATGCTGCCATGTGAGAGTTGACGTTTTCCACACCAGATGAAAATCCTCTGTGACCACCTGTACCGTATACCATTACCAGTCCTTCAGCCTTAGACTCCTTTAGCCACTACAAAAGACCTCTTTACTACCATTGGAATTCAAAGGACTTGAAAAGCCTCCAGGAGGCACTGTAGAGAGTCTGCAGTTAGAATTAAATACCTTTTAGTTGAGGAGAACCAGTTTCACACTGGTCTCTGAACTTGGAAATCTTAGCAATTTTCCCCTAGGAGATGTGGTGTTGAAATCAGATTGCTGAAGCTGTGTTACATGAATGAGAGCTTAAAAAAAGATTAAAGAAGTTTAAGGCAAAGTTCAGATATATCTTTACTATCTTCCTCTGCACATTGACACAAAGGATTAAATACAGTTTAACAGAAAAGTGAAAAAATGACTTTAATAGAATATGGTCAGAATTTGGGAACTCAAGATTGTTATCTATATTCCTGAAAGTAGAATATTCTCACATAAAATTGAGAAGTCACTGAAGTTGTCTTCAACTATAATGACATTCAGAAGAATTCTTATTTATTTTGACCTGAGAGAAGGAAAAATACTGACCTCAGAAGCAATATTTTATTTCATTTTTTTCCTGATTTGCAATCACACCTGATTTATTGTTAGCATCTATTGGTGGCTGAGGTTGTTAAAGACCCTGAGCTGGCCTTGTAGTATCTTTTATAATAAACACAAACTTTCTATAAAATAAATATTCCTAACTGATACTAGTACAAGTGAGTTTAAAAAAAAAATCTACTGATGGTAAAACCTTTCATACTTTATATATGTATAATCTAGAATTTAAATGAATTTGCTTTCTTGGTACTTACTCCTTAAAATTAAATTAGCACCAAGATGACACTTTAAAACATTGTACTTTGACGGTACTTGGAAGAGGGAAAAAGGTCTCCCAAGTGCCTAATTTGAAGAGCCCATGAGATTCTAAGAAATATACTTTTTGAGTACTTCAACTTATAGTGTCTTTTCAGTACTCAATTAGCATAATTTGACACAATTATAGGTATAAACATTTTACAGGCACTTGGTTGCAGGAGTGTCAAAAAAGTGTTGATCTCCATCCACTTATATTGGCAATATTCACTTGGTTCTAGCATGACACTTGAATGAGCATTGAAATATGCTCCCTACTATTAATAAAATGCAAAGCATATTTCATCTTGACACCATATCACAAATTTGACACTATGGTTCCTCTCAGTGGAATTTTGAGTCATGGAGACATCCCCTTGCTACATCCCCATCTCAACTAGATGATAATTTGATTCAGACTATTTCAATACATGCCAATATGTATATCTCCCCTGCAAAACAGAGGCATACCCAGAGAGAAAAGGAGGTGTAACTGACAGGTCAATATCATTTCTGTGAAGTGGTACCTTAGTGATTTAAAAAAGTACTTCAATACGACTTACTTTTACCAGTTCTCCTTTTCTCATGCCTTATCAACAGGACTTTCAAGAGTATAAAATTGCATGAAACAAATTGTTTTTAATTGCCTTTAAAGTTTCTATTTTAATAAACTGTTTTTAAAATTTCAATCATGGAAGAGATAATTTAAACAGTTATAATGCCTTCCCAAATCAAATAGCATGGGGATTTATTTAAACAGGCAACTTCATACAAGTGTTAGGTTTGATTTGCTGTTTTCTAAAAAGTCCAACATTTTTAAAATGTGTGTACGTAAAAACAGTGAGTGGTAAATGTAAGAAGTATGGGAGAAAAAATTTCAATTATTAGGAAAAAGGTGATAAAAATGATGAGATGACATTTCTTCAGCTCCATTTTCTCTCATTGTTAATTATTTCAAGTTTTCTAGAGTTGAGATAAAAGTCCATTTGATTTGGCTCTGTTTTACCTGTGATTTATCAGCTCTGGTTAATATATGTGGCTAATAAAAATAAACTGATTCATCTTAGTGCTACTGAAAATAGAAAACAAGCTCCATCTCAGTTAATATTGTTTTGGGCCAATGTAATTTAACTAGTTATTCTTATTTTTTTACTGGTGGCTTCTGATATTGGTACTTATTTTTACAAATTAATTTTTAGAGACTGTTATCTTAAATATCCTCTGTATAATCAAATTTTGCCAGAGCTCAGTGATTTTTTTCTTAATTTTAAATTTATATTACTCAGTTTGAGATTTAGAATGAAAGCTTTATCATAGGGGTTGCTTTTATTTAGTTCCTCTAAAAGTGGGAGGGATAAAATGAAATGAATAATATTTCTTCATATCAATAAATATGTATAATTTTTGAAGTACTTTGACTTATTATCTCAGTTGATATATACAATAACACAAATAGAGCAGTTCTTATAGTCAGTATTAATAAAAATATTTTTCAATAATTAGAAACTGAAAAAATACCCTTGTAAATTTGACCACATCATTGAATTGTATTACACATTTTATATACCTCCTAAGGTCAAAATAATCAGCCCCATTTTGCAGATAAAGAAATAGAGGCTTGTAGTAGTTGGGTAATTTGATCAAAGTCCAGACAGGGTGAGTGTCAGAGTTTCAATTTGAACCCAAGTGCCTCTGATTCCAGAGTTTAAGATTTAACCTTCTACCCCAACCTGTTGTTTTGAGGTCAGTTCAGCCAACTTGCAGGTTTTTTCAAGCCTTTATTTTTTAGAGCAGTTTAATGTTTACAAGTGCAGAGATTTCTCGTATACTCTTCCTCCACACATGCATCATCTCACCCAGGATCAGCATCACTCACCAGATGTTTTTTACCAAGGATGAACCCCCACTGACACATTATCATCACCCAAAGTCCACAGTTGACCTTAGGACTCACTCTTGACTTTGTACTTTCTATGGATTTGGGCAAATGTAAAATAGCCCATATTCATCATTATAACATCATACAGATTATTTTCACTTTCTAAAATCTGCCTATATTCTATATCTTCATCCCTCTCCCATTTCCTCTGGAAACCACTGAATTATTTATTGTCTTCATGGTTTTGCTTTTTCTTGAAGGTACTATCGTTTGAGTCATATGGTATGTATCCTTCTCAGATTGCCTTCTTCTACTTAGTTATATGCATTTCAGTTTCCTGTATATCTTTTTATGGCTTAAGAGCTCATTCCTTTTTAGCACTAAGTAATATTCTACTGTGGTTAGACCACAATTTATCCCTTTATCTACTGGAAGGCATCTTTGTTGCTTCCAAGTTTTGGCAATTATAAACAAAGCTACTATAAATAGACATGTGCATTTTTGGGTGGACATACGTTTTCCCCTCTTTTGGATAAAAACCAAGGAGGATGACTGTTGGATTCTAAGAGTATGTTCAGTTTTGTGAGAGACTGCTAAACTTTCTTCTAAAATTGCTGTAGCAGTTTGCCTTCTCATCAGCAATACATGAGTTCCTATTGCTTCACACCCTCATCAGTATTTGTTGTTGTCAGTATTCTGGATTTTGGCCATTCTAATGGATATGTAACTGTTTCATTTTTTAGATAAGGAAGCTGAGTGTCGGGGGAGGCAAAATGTTTGGGACTCAGTTTCTGAGCCATAAATTAGAAAAACTAGAGTCCGGTCACTGGTGTTAGATGGTGCTGGATTTCCACAGCTACATTGCTCTCTCAATTGTACAACTCTATACATGGATCACTGCATGGGTGAAGCAGTTACTTAACTCAAACGTGTTTGATAATTAATGGCAACGAGAGGTGATTTCTTATCTGTGCTTGATAAATGAGATATTTCAGAGCTGACAGTACTATAGATTTATTCTCTGGCTCATGGGATTTGAGCTTGCCATGATCACTCGGCTGTATGGATCAAATCATACTTTCTAAATGCTACTCTCCCTTGATGTGCTAACCCTTTACCTACACTGATCAATGGGCTTCTGGTTATAAAGACAGGATTGGAAATGGTTGCTTTGATTTCTCTTGATGATTTCAAAAGCATTAAAGGATTCCACCCCTTTTGTGGGACCCTGGGCTAAGGGTGAGGGATGGTGCACATTATGATAGCCAGCCAAGGCCAGTCCTGACCTTTCTTTGCTGTTTCTTGAATGAGATTTTGAAGTAGACAGAGACAAAGCAGGAAGGACAGACTGTAGAACAATATAGCTTTTCACAATGATGACACACTTCAGGAAGATCACAGGGGAGCTGACCCTGAGGGATGAATAGCAACAATGATCTTTTAAGAATGAGAGATGACAAATGCAGAGAATGAAGGAGAGGAGGACAGCAAAATGGGAAGAGATGCCACCATGACCAGCTAATTGAGGTCCTTTATATTTAACTAAGATGGACATTTTCCTGTCTGTGTTTTTTTCTTTTTGTCTTTTCTGAAAAAAAAAAAAAAAAAAAGAGGGTGCACAACAGTATAAAACTGGCTCTAGGGTATTAGTTGCCTCATAATGAGCCCATTATCAAATGGATTAGGATGATTTTTGCCACTAAAAAGTTGGTATGTGCTTAGTTGCTCAGTTGTGCCCAACTCTTTGCGACTCCATGGACTCTGTCCATGGGATTTCCTAGGCAAGACTACTGGAGTGGGTTGCCGTTTACTTCTTCAGGGATCTTCCCAATCCAGGGATCCAAACAAGGTCTCCCACAGTGCAGGATTCTTTACCGTCTGAGCCAGCAGGGAAACCCAAAAGTTGATATATCAATGACTAAAATAGATGATGGATAGGAATTATTTCCCTGGAGAAGGAAATGGCAACACACTCCTGGCAAGCTACAGTGCACGGGGATGGCAAAGAGTTGGACACTACTGATCGACTGAGCAGCAGCAGCAGGAATTATTTAGTGTGCTAGTGGTTCTTAGCTGTTGATTTGATTTGCTTAATTAGAATTCCTGTTAAAATTCTGTTTTAAAAAATGGCATTTTTCCCAATGAAAATGAACATTTGCCCATACCCTATTTTTAAGAACATATCATCTTAGATTTATGGGCTCTCTGAAGATTATCTCTGAACTATCTCCTGCTGAAGAATCCTTGGTTTAGGCAGAAACACCAGACTTCATAAGGAGACTGGAGAAAGTATGAGAAGATAAGTGAGTTTCAGATAGGTAGAAAATTTAACATGAGAACTAGAGAATGTCCTAGGTAATATTGGTGAAATAGAATGGATGACTGAGCTAAGAGACTTTTTCTTCCAGCTCTCAGCTCCCCCCTTTTGCCACTCCCTAATGAGTCAGTCACTTTGGTATATATTTGTGTCTTCACCACCTACTCTTTCCTCTTCTTTCCTTATTCACCTCTGAAGATCGAAACTCTGCTAGGAGCTAGCACTCAGACTGGAAATGCCTTGAGAGCCTAATAGCTACTTACGTCAGTTGTGGCAATAAAATGATTACAGCAACCCAAGTTCCTGGGGAATGTGTACTCAGAGTTAACTGAGCAGCCCATCTTTTAGGCCAGTGTATCTCAAACTTTAACGTGCTGTGTCTCCCTGGGGATCTTGGTGAAATGAAGAGTCTTGTTCCTTAGGTCTGGGTTGAGTTGGGGTCTACATTTCTAACAAGCTCCCAGATGATTCTGCTGCTGCAACTTCATGGGCCACACAATGAACAGTGATGCTATGCTTTTCTTAAGAAGCTGGTAGAATTATCCTCAGCATTGTGGAGGGGGGGGGATTTTTTTTTTTTTTTTGAGCCTGTGTCAAATATAAGTTTACTCTCTCAGAAAATGCAATATGAGCTCATAAAAGAAGATTTTTAGTTAGGAAAGAGAGACATGAAATGTTTGAAAAATCTAAATTTTTTGATCTAATTAAATGGAAACTGGTGTATGTGTAACTACATCTCCTGTGGCACAGCCTGGGAAATAATAATACAGACACCTGCCCACTCTCCCCATGAATGTCAGTTAGAAGTAACCAGAGAAAGCTTCCTCTACTTGCATAATAATACATCATATGCTGATAGGTGGTTGCATAAGGAGGCCTAATATATTTTATAATGGAATGAAACCAATTTCATCATATTCACTTTAAGGGCTAAAATACAAAAATGCAGTAATTATAAAATTGTTGCATTTGATTGCCTTGAATGAACATTTGTTTTCATATTTTAACATAGCTGAAATTAGGATGTGTATTATTCTCAGTGGAGATTTACGACTAGTATTGGCCAGGTAGCAGTTGTAGGGAAAGTGTCATTGTGTGTGCAGGTGTGAGCTTAATTTTTATTCTCGCTGGCAAGGCTGGACAGTGGTAAATTTTTGACATATCAGTCAAAAACCATCAGGACTATTTGAGAAGGGAATAAGAGAGCAGAGTGTGTGTCAGCAGCTAGAAAGAAAAGAATAGGGACGATTTGCAGAAGGGCTGCATCACCAGTGCTCTTGATAGCATAGGGGTTGATACTGTACAGTGAAAGTGAAAATGTTAGCCGCTCAGTCCTATCCCACTCTTTGCGATCCCATGGACTGTCACCTGCCAGGCTCCTCTGTCCAAGGGATTCATCAGAGAAGAATGCTACAGTGGTTTGCCATTTCCTTCTCCAGAGGATCTTGCTGACCCGGGGACTGAACTTGGGTCTCCTGCATTACAGGCAGATTCTTTACCAGCTGAGCCACCAGAGAAGCTGACTCTGAAATGATATGTAGTTCAGGAAAGTTGAATTATACATGTGCAACAGTTTTTAAGCTACTATTAAAATATATTTTGCTTATATTTTCCTTTTATCATGTGAACAAGAATAAGGCATGATAAAAATGAACCTGCAAGTTAAGTATACAATTTATTTGTAAAATAAAATACTATTTTAAGTATAAAATAGCAAGTAAGCGTTGTGTCTCAGTTTGATTGCCAGAATTTTGTTTAGTTTCCTACTGGTACATCTTACAACTGATGGCAAACTGATTTGATGAATTACTGCAACTTAAAAATTACATGTTAGAATAATAAAGTTATTCCACAACCTCAGATATGCAACTGATAACCACCTTAAAGGCAGAGATCGCAGAGGAACTAAAGAGTCTCCTTGATAAAAGTGAAAGAGGAGAGTGAAAAAGCTGGCTTAAAACTTAATATTAAAAAAAAGAAAATCATTTCATCTGGTCCCATCACTTCATAGCAAATAGGTGGGGAAAAAGTGGAAACAATGACAGACTTCATTTTCTTGAGCTCTAAAATCATTGTAGACAGTGACTGTGGCCATAAAATTAAAAGATGCTTTGACACAAATTACATCTCCAACCAAAATTTCAAAATGCAATTTTTACATCTATTCTTCTGTTCATAATTAAAAGAATTTGTGTCCCTTCCTTGATTGATTGCTAAGTGTAGTGTACCAAAAAATTCAAGAAGGAAAGCCATTTAAAGTCTGTTTAATTCTATTTGAATGTCTCTTTGCAGAAGAGAAAACAAAGTGGCTTATTTTTCTTTGGTGCTGTGATAGTTCCATTTATTTAGAAATTTTATTATTTATAAATTTTACACCAGCCAGACTGCTCTTCCTTTGGAAACGCATTACCCTGCTTCTACTATTCCAAACATTAGAAGTCATTGCCTATTTAAATAAAAAAGGAATACAAAAGCAAAAGGCAGAAAATATTTAAAGAAGGTAACTCATGACTCTCTGAGTTACTTCTCTTGGAAATATAAACTCTGGAGGATTGGAGATGATGTTTCATGTTGTCCCCACCTCTTACCTTGTCACTTTCAAATGCCTTTTTTTTTTTTTCTGTCACCTGAGGTTCACAGGAAATATCCCTGCATATGTTTATTGTAGCAGTTAATAGCTTGAGCTCTAGAATCACATTTCTTGTGTGTCAATACTAGGTCCACTAATGATGTGACTGTGGGCAAATTAACTGATGTCTCAAAACTTCAATCTCTCCCTTTACAAAAATAGAATTAACCAGAATACATCTCCTTCTGATTAAAGCTCATATTTAGGTAGCTAATGTAACACACTTAACTCAGCATCTGGTTCCATATTAGACCCTGATGTTTGTTATTTGTTATAGTTATCTTTTACATATGAATCAATGAACAGATTCAAATATGTAGTCAAGGCAGAATTTTCAGTGAATCATACAGTACAGTGTGTTGTGGATTTCAGAAGTGAGAAATTGAGGCAAATGAATTGGGTTACATTTGCAGTAAATCTAATGTGATGTCCTTTGAGGCAAAAAGGGGAAAAAATGAAATGAAGAATTGATGGCAAGGGCTTGTTATGATCAGATGAAAGTATCAAAGGGAAGAGTCATTTCTGAGTGATTGACTCAAGGATGATGTGGGGAAGTAAGGAAGGGAATTGGGTATAGGAAGAAGGAGGCATCCAAATAGAAATGCCCAGTCAAGAGAAGAGGAAATCAGGTCAAAGCCTGTGAAGGGCTGAGCTGAAATCCTTGAAAGATCTGGTCTTTTGTATGAATAAACAGAGTAAATAATCTGTGAAAACCCAGTGGCTTTTGAAAAGCACATAGCCTTATGGAACCTCAGTTTCCCCTTCTATGAACTTGATGTTGAATGATCATTATGGGCTACCTCCCAAGTGGAAATGGATGTACAAAGTGTGAATTTAAGGATGAATGTTGAAGTGAGAGTTAAAGTATAAAAGTATGTTTCATATTATTATTTACCTCATTTCTTTTTTAAAATTAGAATTAATTAATTCATTTATATTTGTTGCACTGGGTATTCACTGCTGTGCACGGGCTTTCTCTAGTTCCAGCGAGTGGGGATTACTCTTCATTGTGGTGTGCGGGCTTCTCCTTTCCACGGCTTCTCTTGTTCCAAAGCATGCGCTCTAGGGCATGGGCTTCAGTAGCTGCAGCCCCCAGGCTCTAGGGCACAGGCTCAATAGATGTGGTGCATGAATTTAGTTGCTCCGTGGCATGTGGAATCTTCCCAGACCAGGGATCTAACCTGTGTGCCCTACACTGGCAGGTGGATTCCTATCCACTGAGCCACCAAGGAAGCCACCTCTTTGTTTTTTTTTTTTTTTTTTAATTTAAAATTTGTGTTCTAGATGTCTGAAATGTATAATATATTATTGGTAAAACCAGACAGCATGTTCAAAAGGCAAAAATCTTATCTGTTTTACTCTACGGTGCTCCCAGATTTGATGCAGGGCATATAGGTATAACTGAAGAAATGGACAAACAATAAACCTACAGTCCAACAGCCTAAGGGTTTTACATGACATATATAATAATACAGAAAATAAGATTAACTTCAAAGGAAAACTATACAAGGGGATTTTTTTATCTGTACCAGAAATATAAACCAAAGGTGTAAAAATACATGAAACCTTTACAATTTATATGTATGTGTAACTCAATTACATGCAAGATGATTCAGCATGTAAATTTAGATTGCAAGCACAGACTCCAATTGTGCTCACCTATTTGTCCATTATGTACACAATTTACTGATTTGCACGCTCAACTAGACAGACTTAAATATTATCTGGATGTCACTTAAATATCCATGATTTGTGAATTTAGAGCTGTTCAAAATAAAAGCTTTTACTTCTCTAGTAGACATATCATTTTTATCCTGTAACAAAGTGCCCACAGCTTATAGCTTATTTCTTTTCAAGTTTCTTCTGCCTTTAATTCTATTTTTATTTTATTTTGCTGATAATGGGTGTGCTAATTCATATTAAATCATTATATCCATATTTATTTTACAACATTTGAACTCAACCACACTTTAACTATATGTTTTACTTTTTAATATTTTAGTTTATAGCATTGCATCTCTCTGCAGTGGGAAATTTAAAGCTTTAAGGAATAGTTTCATGTTAAAGATTGGATTTGAAAATTTATACCCCTTCTCCAGTTTTCATTATTAACTATTTATTGGTATCTGAAATCTGTTTTGGTTCTGAGGCCACACAAGGCATTGTTGGCAAAAAACATTGATTGAAGAGGTATGTGCTGGAATGAACTTAAAATTAGTTGTATGATAAATAGAAAAACTCTTGAAATAGGTCTAAATTAAAGTGTTTTCTGTAGAGGTATATATAAGAAGAGCTATCCTCTGTTTGTTTTTTTTTCCTTTATCTTTTTTCTGTGCCAGCCTGAAGTATTTCTTTGGAGTTATTTATACTTATCCCAAGTAGATACTGGCAGCATGGTGGTCAAGAGTCAGTCCTGGATTTTGGAGTTGGGGTCAAAGTTAACGGTTTTTTCCAGTAGCTATGTGCCGATGTGAGAGTTGGACCTTAAAGCAGGCTGAATGCTGAAAAACTGATGCCTTTGAATTGTGGTCCTAGAGAAGACCCTTGAGAGTCCCTTGGATTTCAAAAAGATCAAACCACTCAGTCCTATGGCAAGTCAACCCTGAATATCCTTTGGAAGGACTGATGCTGAAGCTCCAATACTTTAGCCATTTGATGCGAAGAGTCGACTCATTGGGAAAGACCTTCATTTGGGAAAGATGGAAGGTGAAAGAAGAAGGAGGTGGCAGAGGATAATGGACGTGAATCGGAACAAACTCTGTTAACTGGAGGACACAGGAGTCTGGCGTGCTGCAATCCATGGACTTGCAAAGAGTTAGACATGGCTTAGTGTCTGAACAAGCTAGAGTGCGTCGGACACACTTTATTATCCATGTTGGAGTAAAAGTTTTAAGAACTGTTTTTTTTTTTTTTTTTGAAACAACAATCCTCTAATGGGTGTCTAACATTTATGATAAAATATATATGAAGCACTTGGACACAGCAAACCATTTTTAGAGTCATTATTTCTTCTTATATGTCTGCACTTCTTCAGAATTTTTATGGCTCAAATGGTAACTTTTTATTCAAAAGCAAACCTATTATGAGTCCCTTTTTCATGGCTTTTATTGGGAAAGCCTTAAAAACTTTCAAAAACTCTTAGAAATGAATGTTTTGAAAATACTCATGTGCATGTACTTGCAGAAGAACAAGTCCTGGTCCATTCTTACAAGACAATTTATCAGGGGTTTTCCACGAAATTTATATTTTAAATCTTACAATAATCAGCAAGAAGGGTATTATTATCATTCCCATTTTATTGATGAGAAAATTAAGACTTAGGGAAGTAAAATATCTTTCCCAGGGTCAGAGAGCTAAAGATTGTACATTCTGGGATACAGACATTATACAAAATCTGGACTTTTTTTTTTTTTTTGCATTGCATGAAGTTGCTTTTTTAAGTGCGTTAAAAAAAAACACAACTATTTAATTAAAAAATGACAACTATGCACACCCAGTTTATGATAACTCTAGGTAAAACATATTGATCCAAAATACTATGAAATAGGAATCAAATGAGGCACATGTGAAAACAATTCATCAATATTGAGAATGTAAACATTTTCTTGAAAAGGGAAAAACCCACCTTTTCAAAAATTGAACTATTTCCTTTAAATCATGCTGAATTTTTCTTCTTTAGTTTTCTATTTTCACTTGCTGAAATATTATTAAGTTGAATATCACTCAAATAAATAAATAAGCCCATTTGTTTCCATTAACTTGCCAACATGTGAAAAGGCTAAGAAACCGATTTACTTTCAGGATTCAACTTAGAGGTAATTCTTCCAGATCTAGTGCAGCTTTTGATTCTTCTAGTCTCTCTCTAACTATCAAGTCAATAATATCTGTTTTTTTTTTCCCTGCCCTGGAAATTCCTTCATACTCAGCTTCAGTGACATATACTAGATATATTCCTACTATTTGTTTTACAAAAAATATTGTGGATGAAAAGGAAAACAGAAGATATAATGACAAGAAATTGTCCATTTTCACTAGACTGCTCTACCTGACTTTTAGAAAAATGGAAACAATATAGAAGAGTCAATAGCAAAATATTTCAAGGTAAGTTTGCTTATCCAAAAAGCAATAGTAAAAACAATATACATATGTACGTATTTAACAGAGAAATATATGAAGACAGAAGGGGAGGGAGAGAGATAGAGGAGAGAACACATAAAATGAAGACCTATGTACCAGAAGCTAGACTTTATTTGTAGATGTGCCTCTACCTTTATTACTGATTTATATGTGGGGCATCATAGTGAAAAACTCCACATGTGCTTGCAAATGGACTGCTTCAGCAATATAATCTCATATATCTATTTCATCTGATGTGTGAGTCAAAAAAAGTCTTATTCATTGGAGTAATTTTCTGCTGCCTTACCACAGATGTTATAAGACTCAGTCAAAAGATGACATGTTTTAAAATTTGAAAACATCAACCCTGCCAATTTACTCATTACTATTAACAGGATTGAATCATACCAGAATTCAACTCAGCAGCCATTTATTTATTGTTGCTATAAAAAACACGTGGCACTGCAGAAAATGTAAGACTTCTGAACACAAAAATAACAATAACTCACTGGGAACCTATTCTGTGCCAGGACTTTACCAGCATTGTCCTTCTTAAATATAACAACTCTGCAGTGAAGAGTCATTTCACAGGCAAAGGAAAGGGACGCTTAGAGAATTTAAGCCACACTTTTACAATTATATATTGAGAAAGCTCCCGAATGAGGACTTGAGGTTTTTTCTGACTGGCTTAAGAGACTTCACTTCTGCTGCACCTAAGATAAAATTATATATATGTAAAATTGGATATATAAAAATCATATGTTTTTTAAAAAGTATCCATTCTTTATCTGAACATAAACATGGCTAGACTTATCTCAATCAATTTCTGTCTCTTTGTGTCTATATTTTTACCAATCTCTATCTCTTTATCTAGGAATTAATGATATTTTACGTATGCAATAACTTAAAAAGTCAGTGTATGATATGAACAAGTAAAGTACACTCTGAACTGAGTGGAATGTGAAAAATAGTCAAGAAGGAAAATGACAGAGATTACTGTCTGCAGTTACCAGGAAAGAAAAAAAAAAACAACGTTACTTTGGACTTAATTTTATTGGAAAAGTGGAGCCTTCTGAGAACAGGACAGAGAAAGAAAGGAACAGAATGTGTATTTATTGAGCACTTACTATGTTCTAAGCATTGGGAGAGGAAATTTTTATTACTGCAGGTAATTTCCTTATTATCCTTACTTTACAGATAAAGATAATACACCAAAGAGCAAAAGTAACTAACCTACAACCCAGAGTAGGGCTTGAAGTATGGGGGATCAAACATACTGTGCTTTCCACATCACCATGAGATCAATAAAATGATGCAACTTTATGAAAGTTGATCTTCCAAAGTAAGATAAACTGGAGGATGAAAAAGGCTGGGACTAATGGGAATTTTTGAGAGTTAATAAGCCCAGAGCTGGAAAAATAAAGGAGCCTGAACTAAGGATGAGACATTTTGATTAGAGAAAAATATAACATGATTTTGTTTTCTCTTGAGCATTTATGGTTCCTAAGTTTCTCAAATCCTTACAGTTTTCTAGAAGTTCAAATGTCACCTCCTGTCTTTCGTTCATTTGATAAGAGTGCATTCATTTAATCTTTGAAAGTATTTACAAGTGCTTATAGGCTCTCAGATAATTTAAGAGTTCAGAAATAAACAGATGGGGTATACAAAATTTACTGGTTGTGAGATGGGCCAAACTGATAGATTAGAAGTCAATGCGATTAGGTTGGAGATTTCTCAACATGCTGAATTATGTTTTGGTTGGAGAGACAGAGGTCCTAATATTTTAAAGTGAGTTTACATATATTGATTCGATGGAATTATACTGAGGGGTCTTGAGAGTGCTTCAAAAATGAGATTGCTGAGAAGTTTCAGGGATTTTGCTGTTAAGGAATTCTGGAGACTAGGAATTTGCAAACTAGAGATAAGCAAATATCACTCTAAGTTGTGAAACAGCAAAGAAATATTTTGCAAACTGGAAAATGGCTAGCTTCATTGATCTCTGAGAAGACTGGAATGAACTAGAGAAGGGTGGTTTTACACTTCTTTAAAAGGAAGTGATGGTCATTAGGACCCAGCATGGACTCACTAACATCAAAGCATGTGAGAATAATGCATTTTATTTTGGGAAGGCATTGATTTTCTGGTACAACAGCCCAATGTGGTGACACATCTCTAGGCATTACATCCATCTAGTTGTGTGATTATTTTACATGTGCCCTGTCTCCACATACGCAGTATCTTAGACCTGCTTCTCACTCTTACTTGATGACCTATTTCTTTTTTTTCACTGAGAAAATAGAAGCTGTTACAGGGAACTTCCATGTGCTTCTTCCACCAAAGCTCTCCTTCTCCCTACATCTGGGCTCAAAGAGTCTTCTTCTCCTCCTAGGGGTGAGACTGTCCTGCTCAACAGCAAGCCCAGCTCCTCCCCAAGTGCACTGCATTCCATTTCCTTTTGCTTATTCAAGGCAGCACACCAGGAGTTGTTCTTTCTTTCTCTGATGATATAAACTTCTTTCCTATAGGATCATACCTGTCAACACACTGATGAGTTACAGTATTTCTCACCTTAGAAAACAAATGAAACCAGAAATCAACCAAATAAAACCTTCTTTGGTCTGTGAATCTACTTCCAATGATTACTTCATTTATTCCCTTTAGACCAAAATTCCTTGAACGAGTCACTTGTACTTTGTCTCTAATTTGCCTCTTCATGTTTTCTCGCTAACCCACTGCTTTGAGGTTTTGGTAGCCACATTCCACTGGAACTGCTCTTGTAGTATCGATACTTGTATTATCAATACTGTTGCCCAGAAGTTTTGATCTAATTAATCTAGAATAAGAGCTGGGACTTGTGTTGTTGTTGTTGTTTTTTTAACAAGCTGTCCAAATGATTATAAAGTGTTACCAAGACCAAGAACTAGCCCAGATCTTCCAAATAAGGATAAAAACCTTACCCCGCTTACTCCATCGTAATGCTGGCTCCCTAGAGGGCCTGCCTTGGATACTTAGTCAGCTTCTCTTTTTGGCAGTTCCCTAGATAAAATAGAGTGATTATTTTGAATTATTTTTGGTAAGAGTTACTTCAGAGATCCTTTAAATAGAAAGCTTGCAATGCATTTCAAAAATAAGATTATGATTTACCAAAAACTTAATTCATGAATTTTCTGAAACAAAGCTATTGCATTAGACTAGGTCCATATTTATTTCTCAGTCTTTTGTAGATGCTTGTATACATTCATGCACTAATAATCAAAAGAATATGGTACATAAGCAAGTCATTATAATAACTTTATTTTGTCTTGTGGCGAAGCATCTTCTCTCAAGCAATTTAAAGTGTTTTACATCTTTGTAGGACAATACTTGACATGTATTTTTGAATTGAAGTATTTGCCTAGACTACTAAAAATTCACAGATGCCCTTAAGCTGAGGGTTGTTTTGCTTGTGAGCACAAAAACCTTTGAGGAGTTAAGTGTTATGTATTGAAAATGTAATAGTGGGCGAATTTTCTATCTATCAATCTCTGGATCTGCCATCTACTTCTACAGTGCTTATCACCCTATCATCTAGCTGCTACATATTTTCTCAAGATATACAGTTTGTAAATACTTTTCTCCATATTTATGGCACATAATGATTTTTGATATTTATTTGTTCCTGTTTCTCTTTTGAGAAAGATCAAGATAACATCAGTGCACAGTAATAGAAGGAATGAGCGAAATAGTTGACTTTTCAACATTCCATAAAAAACTTTGAAGATCAAATCAGCAGTTGAATAATCTGAGAAATCTTGCAGGCAATCACAGGAGTGAAAAGAGCCTGGAACTGTTGCTAGACTGGATTTCCAGTTCCAGGTTGGCCACTAATTAGCCATGTGACTGTGGATCAATCTCTCCCTGTTCCAGGCTTCAATTTCTTCAACTCTAAAAGGAGTTTAACATTTAGGTTACTCCCAAATGCTCATGATTATCTAAAGCTTTTTATAGCTGTACCCAGTAAAATAGTAGTCTATTCTTTAATAAAGATTTTATTGTTTAATAAATGAATGGGACTAATGCTATATTAGCTGTGAATAAAGCCTGTTTTAGTGACTGCTAAAATAAATTAATTTGATAATTTTTCTTTTTGAAAAGTGTCAGCAACATTAGATTCGTCTTTGAGCACAAATACAAGAGTCAAAAGAATAATAAATGCAATTTCAATTTCATTCATCTCCTTTCAGTGACTAGAGACAAACTTGGAACACTTCCAAAACACCGAAATAAACAGAGAAGAAATTTTGGAAGACTGAATCAGAGCCAGAATAAACTAGGATTTTTGTGTAGGACAGATATTGTAAAGGGATACAAAAATGGTTCAGGGAGATACATTTTAATCTGTCACAAGGCCAAATTGTTTTAATTAAATTTTTAAAATAGGGAATTAATTTGTATCAATATTAATGTGTGTGAGAGATTACTAGGTATATACAGAAAAGGCATTTGACTAATAACACTTTTTTTTTTTTACTGACAGTATCAATACGTGTTGTCACTTAAGTGGGAAAAAAATCGAATAACTCCATTAACATAGTAAAATAGAGTTCATACTTTAAAAAATTATAGTTGTTTTGGCTTTGTTCCTGAGAAAAAGTGAAGTAGAAGCAAGTCCACTTTTTAACTTAACTTTAGAAAATATCATATAAATGGTATCAAAGACATTCAAAACAATTAAAATGCAAAAATGATCTATAGGGCCAAAATGTTATTAATCTAGATTTTGATGTCTGATATTTAATTGGCCCAACTAGCAAAAGCAAAAATATATTGGTGAGATTAGCCATACCTTGGCAGAGTTCTGAAAGAGCCATCCTCTACTCCTTCAGTGAGAAGTGATCCTAATTATTCAGCATGCCTTGTAACTTGTTTCTGGTCAGATTTGTTTAGAGTCATTTCATGTTCATAACAACACATTTTCTACTCTGTAAATTCTGATCAACTGATACAAAGAATTGTGCCATTGTTTTTGTTCAATCGCTAAATTGTGACTCTTTGTGACCCCATGGACTGCAGCATGCCAAGCTTCCCTGTCCTTCACTTTCTTCCAGAGTTTGCGCAAGTCCCTGTCTATTGAGTCTGTGATGCTATCTAATCATCTCATCCTCTGCCACCCACTTCTCCTTTGGCCTTCAATCTTTCCCAGCATCAATGTCTTTTCCAATGAGTCGGCTCTTCACATCAGATAACCAAAGTATTGGAGTTTCAGCTTTAGCATCAGATCTCCCAATGAATAATCAGAGTTGATTTCTTTAGAATTGAAAGGTTTGATCTCCTTGCAATCCAAGGGACTTTCAAGAGTCTTCTCCATCACCACAATTTGAAAGCATAAATTCTTTGGTGCTCAGCCTTCTTTATGGTCCAACTCTCACATCCGTACATGACTATGGAAAAACCATAGACTATATGGACCACTGTCAGCAATCATGTCTCTGCTTTCTATACGCTGCCCAGGCTTGTCATAGCTTTCCTTCCAAAGAACAAGTGTCTTTTAATTTCATGGCTGCAGTCACTTTCTGCAGATTTTTTGGAGTCCAAGAAAACAAACTTTGTCACTGCTCCCACTTTTTCCTCTTCTATTTGCCATGAAGTGATGGGACCAGGTGCCATGATTTTACTCTTTTTGAATGTGCAGTTTCAAGCCAGATTTTTCACTCACCTTTTCCACCTATATCAAGAGGCTCTTTAGTTCCACATCACTTTCTGCCGTTAGAGTGGCATCATCTGTGTACCTGAGGTTATTGGTATTTCTCCTGGCAGTCTTGATTCCAGCTTGTGAGTCATCCAGCCTTGCATTTTATGTGATGCACTTTGCACATACAGCCTTGACATATTCTTTTCCCAATTTTGAACCAGACCATTGTTCCATGTCCAGTTCTAACTTTTGCTTCTTGACCTGCATACAGATTTCTCAGGAGAGAGGTCTGGTATTCCCATCTCTTTAAGAATTTTTAACAGTTTGTTGTGATTTACACAGTCAATGGCTTTAGAATTGTCAATGAAGCAGAAATAGATGTTTTTCTGAAATTCCCTTGCTTTCTTCATGATTCAACAGATGTTGTCAATTTGATCTCTGGGCCTCTACATTTACCAAACCCAGCTTGTACATCTGAAAGTTTTTGTTTCATGAAGTTTACCTTGAAGGGTTTTGAGCATAGCCTTACTAACATGTAAAATGAACATAATAGTAGCAAAGTCACTTCAGTCATGTCCAACCCTTTTTGACCCCATGGGCTGTAGCCTGCCAGGGTCCTCTCTCCATGGGATTTTCCAGGCAAGAATAATGTAGTGGTTTGCCATGCCCTCCTCTGGGGGATTTTCCTGACCCAGGGATCAAACCCATGTCTCTTATATCTCCTGCACTGGCTGATGGGTTCTTTACCACTAGGGTCACCCGGGAAGCCCTTGAAAGAATAGAGTTGTTACCAATTGTAGAGAATTATAGATGGGGAGAATATTACACTTGAATGACAGCTCATTCAAGTTAGGTAAGCCTGTAACCTAATTTAATAAAAATTAAAAATGCTTTTCTCTTGATTTTTAAGAAAATGATAGAAAATCTTTAGTAAACAAGATCCTAAGCAACAACATAAAGCATCTTTTGTTTCAATGTCTTAGCATGTTATCATATTCTGGTGGAAGTCTAGTACCATTGAATAGCACAAAATGATTTTAATTCTGTAGTTATTAAAAAGTAACAGAGTTATTTTCAAATATGTCTACTATTAACCTAACTAGAGAGACATTAATGAGATAAACTGAAGTGGATGAAAATTATTTTACGGCATTAAAATTTTCATTTTTAAGCTATTTATGTTTTAAGGTCTTAGCTAGATTTTATAGTTATTTATAACAATTTTGATAACATTGTTCACCAAAGAGTAACCTTTAGTGGAATGTAACCTATTTTATAGAAGCAAATGTAAACCTCATTCATTTATTCAAAAAATATTTTAAAATAATTATTTATTTTTTAATCAAAGGATAATTGCTTTACAAAATTTTGTTTTCTGTCAAACATCAACAAGATTCAGCCATAGGTATACATATGTCTCCTTCCTCTTGAACTTCCCTCTCATTTCCTATTCAATAAATATTTGCTGAATGTCTACTATGGTGAGATGTTTTGTTAGATGATGAGTATTTTCCTACTCTTTCTAGTCTTACCTTCAGTAAGTATGAGACTTGTATTTTAAACTTAATTACTTTCCATTAAGTGTGATTTTGGTTTTAGATTAGCATAAAAATTGAATACGTTAGGTGACTTTTTTCAAGATATATTTTCATTTGTTTTAAACATGTTTTGAACAATATATTGAATCATCAGTTTTGCTTGGACTTCTCTAGAATTCTTTTAGACTCACATGTTCCACTGACTTCGTAGGCAACACTGCTCATATGGAAATAGAAATGAAGGGCTCTGCTAAGGTCACCTGGAAGCTTGCTTAGTCCCTAATTCCTTCTTCCATAAGAACATCAGGATTCAGTATCCTGTCCTTTTAAGTGAATCCATTAGCAACTGACAGGACTTCCCAGGTGGCATACTGGTAAAGAATCCATCTGCCAG
This sequence comes from Antilocapra americana, assembly GCA_007570785.1. Lineage (NCBI taxonomy): Eukaryota > Metazoa > Chordata > Mammalia > Artiodactyla > Antilocapridae > Antilocapra > Antilocapra americana. Next base: position 19,839,569 of record ML661344.1, read on the forward strand.
TGCAGGAGATACCTGTATGATTTCTGGATCAGAAAGATCTCTTGGAGTAGAAAATGAAAACCCACTCTAGTATTCTTGCCTAGAAAAATTCCATAGACAGAGCAGCCTGGCCTGCTACAGTCCATGGAGTTGCAGAGTCAGATAAGACTGAGCAATTGATCATTAGCAAGTGAAAAAGAACTAAAAGGGAGTAAAAATAAATACTTAGAGCAAAACAATAATATATATACATGAATTTATTGTTTCCTGTATGTAATACCTATAAATTGGCACTGCTTATGTTTTCTAATTGTGCAGCTAGAAATCAGGGACTAAAAGAAGCACAGCATTATCAAGCTGAACAGGACTGTGTCAAATTTAAGCCAATATTTGGTCTCTTTCCATGGTAAGATTGTACAGTTAAAAGTGCTTAACATCATGACAGCATTAAGACTTGTAGTAATGCTGACCTGGATTTGAATCCTAGCTTTACCACTCTTACTTAATTTGTGTAAACTACAGAAAATATTGGTAAAATGGATGTACATACAATTATTGATAGTATATTAAGCACAAGTGTTTATTGTAGTGCTTAATCTGTGGTTTTAAAATTTATTGATTAAATTATGTCTGCTGATATGTATTTGTGTCATTATCACATCTTTTAAGGAGCATTTTGTATATCAGGGTCTCTGCCATGGGCTCTGAAAAAGGAAATGGCAACTGACTCCAGTATTCTTACCTGGAAAATCCCATGGACAGAGGAGCCTGGCAGGCTACAGTCCACGGAGTCGCAAAGAGTTGGACATGACTGAGAAACTTCACTTTCTTCTTTCTTTCTACCGTGTGTTAATGGTATTAGATGAAGCACTGTTTTGTGTGGTAGGGAGAAGAGATAGATTGGTGGTTATGATTGTAAGTGTATACATGAATCATACTGGGTTTTGTCTGGTGGCTCAGTGGTAAAGAATCTGCCTGCCAATGCAGGATATGTGGGTTTCTTCCCTGGGTCAGGAAGATCCCATGGAGAAGGGAATGGTTACCCACACCAGTATTCTTGCCTGGAGAATTCCATGGACAGAGGAGCCTGGTGCGCTACAGACCATGAGACTTCAGAAGAATCAGACATGGCTTCCAGAGTAAACAGCAACAGTGACGAGGAAAGCATTTTCAGTTTTTTTTTTTTTTAAATGCTTTTCTTGTTAAAGCCATTCAAATCTTTGTGTAAACACTATGATATGTACAAGACAAGATGGCAAAGAAATTAAAAGCAGAGCTCTGAAATTAGAATGCCTGGATTTCTGTTCTGGCTTTATCACTAACTATATGGCTTCAGGCTATTTATTTTCTCTGTCTCCCCTTCCTCAACTGAAAAAAGGAGATAATAATATTTTTGTTCCTTAGGATTGTTGTAAGACCTAAATATTGAAATGTACATAAAGTTCTATGAGCAGCTTCTGGCTTGCTGTGGGCACTCAGTAAATCTTGACTATTATTAACATTATACATCATGTACTATTTAAACATAGTTAAAGATTATTTTATTTTACTTTTGTGTGTGTGTGTGTGTTTGTTAGGGCTTATAACTATGAAGTGCTATATTAGGCAAAATAATATCAGCATTCTGTATTCCAGACATTTGTCTTTACCAGTATTAATAGTATATCCTATAACTTTCGACATTCAATAATTTTACATTTAGTCTTAGGGATAATAGTGTCAGGTATAAAAGGCACAAATAGAAGCACTATAGGAGTTGAGTTGCTTAGAAAGTTGGAATGCAAATAATCTTTCCTCAAAGCCTTGAAAATGCACAATGAGAAAGAATGAGGGTATCTTATTTTATTTCCTGGTGGGAAGTTTTCCACATCAAATACACTAAATAACTCTGGATATGAATAGCCTCTGCTGACACTCCCTACCTCATCATACAGGGCTTCTAGAGAAAGAAATTGATAGGTATGGATTTATTTTTAAAGGATTCAATACATTATAAGTCTAAACTACAAGTAGAAGTGTATCCTGAGACTCATAGAGATACTTTGGAATACATTTAGTTTTAAAATACTGGTATTAAGACACACTTAAAGCTGTTCACAAATTATTGTGAAATGAAATTTCTCTTATATCCAACAAATGTTTTAAATCACACATACTCAGTTTATTCCAGGATTATAAAATTAATTTGTTCATTTATAATGAAATGAAAAATCATTTATTAGGTACTTATGATGTAGTAGGGGCTTCCCTGTCGGCTCAGTGGTAAACAATCTGCCTCCAAATGCAGGAGACAAAAGTTTGATCCCTGAGTCAGGAAGATCCCCTGGAGAGGGAAATGGCAACCCACTCTAGTATTCTTGCATGGGAAATCCCCTGAAAAGAGGAGCCTGATGGGCTACAGTCCATGGGATTGCAGAAGAATCAGACACAACTTACCAACTAAACAACAGCAACAACATGATATATCAGGCACTATACTAGGAACTGTTCCTTTCCAAGGCAAACCATTCAATATCATAGGAATCCAAGCCTATGCCCCAACCAGTAATGCTGGAGAAGCTGAAGTTGAGTGGTTCGATGAAGACCTACAAGACATTTTAGAACTAATGCCCCAAAAAGATGTCCTTTTCATTATAGGGGATTGGAATACAAAAGTAGGAAGTGAGAAAACACCAGGAGTAACAGGCAAATTTTGCCTCAGAGTACAGAAGGAAGCCAGGCAAAGGCTAATAGAGTTCTCCCAAGAGAATGCAGTGGTCATAGCAAACATCCTTTTCCAACAACACAAGAGAAGATTCTATACATGGACATCACCAGATGGTCAACACTGAAATCAGATTGATTATATTTTTTGCAGCCAAAGATGGAGAAGCTCTATATGTCAGCAAAAACAAGACCAGAAGCTGACTGTGGCTCAGATCATGATCTCCTTATTGCCAAATTCAGACTGAAATTGAAGAAAGTAGGGAAAACCACTAGACCATTCAGGTATGAGCTAAATCAAATCCTTTATGATTATACAGTGGAAGTGAGAAATAGATTTAAGGGACTAGATCTGATAGACAGAGTGTCTGATGAGCTATGGACGAAGGTTCATGACATTGTATAGGAGACAGGGATTAAGACCATCCCCATGGAAAAGAAATGCGTAAAAGAAAATGGCTGTCTGAGGATGCCTTACAAATAGCTGTGAAAAGAAGAGAAGTGAAAAGCAAAGGAGAAAAGGAAAGATATACCTATTTGAATGTAGAGTTCCAAAGAATAGCAAGGAGAGATAAGAAAGCCTTCCTCAGTGATCAATACAAAGAAATATGGGAAAACAACAGAATGGGAAAGATTAGAGATGTCTTCAAGAAAATTAGAGATGCCAAGGAAACATTTCATGCAAAGATGGGCTCAATAAAGGACAGAAATGGTGTGAACCTAACAGAAGCAGAAGATATTAAGAAGAGGTGTCAAGAATACACAGAAGAACTACACAAAAAAGATCTTCACGACCTAGATAATCATGATGGTATGATCACTCAGCTAGAGCCAGACATCCTGGAATGTGAAGTCAAGTGGGCCTTAGAAAGCATCATTATGAACAAAGCTAGTGGAGGTGATGGAATTCCAGTTGCGCTATTTCAAATCCTGAAAGATGATGCTGTGCAAATGCTGCACTCAATATGTCAGCAAATTTGGAAAACTCAGCAGTGGCCACAGGACTGGGAAAGGTCAGTTTTCATTCCAATCCCAAAGAAAGGCAATGCCAAAGAATGCTCGAACTACTGCACAATTGCACTCATCTGACACGCTGGTAAAATAATGCTCAAAATTCTTCAAGGTAAGCTTCAGCAATACGTGAACTGTGAACTTGCAGATGTTCAAGATGATTTTAGAAAAGGCAGAGGAACCAGAGATCAAATTTTGCCAACCAATCAAATTGCCAACATCTGCTGGATCATGGAAAAAGCAAGAGAATTCCAGAAAAACATCTATTTCTGCTTTATTGACTCTGCCAAAGACTTGGACTGTGTGGATCACAATAAACTGTGGAAAATTCTGAAAGAGATGGGAGTACCAGACCACCTGACCTGCCTCTTGAGAAACCTGTATGCAAGTCAGGAAGCAACAGTCAGAACTGGACATGGAACAACAGACTGGTTCCAAATAGGAAATGTAGTATGTCAAGGCTGTATATTGTCACCCTGCTTATTTAACTTCTATGCAGACTACATCATGAGAAAAGCTTGGCTGGAGGAAGCACAAGCTGGAATCAAGATTGCTGGGAGAAATATAAATAACCTCAGATATGCAGATGACATCACCCTTCTGGCAGAAAATGAAGAGGAAGTAAAAAGCCTCTTGATGAAAGAGGAGAATGAAAAAATTGGCTTAAAACTCAACATTCAGAAAACTAAAATCATGGCATCTGGTCCTATCACTTCATGGTAGATGGAGAAAAAATGGAAACAGTGTCAGACTTTAATTTTTTTGGCTCCAAAATCACTGCAGATGGTGATTGCAGCTATGAAATTAAAAGACGCTTACTCCTTGGAAGGGAAGTTATGACCAAACTGGACAGCATATTAAAAAGCAGAGATATTACTTTGCCAACAAAGGTCCATCTAGTCAAGGCTGTAGTTTTTCGAGTAGTCAAGTATGGATGTGAGAATTGGATTGTGAAGAAAGCTGACCACCGAAAACCTGATGCTTTTGAACTGTGGTGTTGGAGAAGACTCTTGAGAGCGTTTTGGACTGCAGGAAGATCCAACAGTCCATCCTAAAGGAGATCAGTCCTGTGTTTTCATTGGAAGGACTAATGTTGAAGCTGAATCTCCAATACTTTGGCCACCTTATGCGAAGAGTTGACTCACTGGAAAAGACTCTGATCTTGGGAAGGATTGGGTTCAAGAGGAGAAAGGGATGACAAAGGATGAGATGGCTGTATGGCATCACCGACTCGATGGACATGAATTTGGGTAAACTCTAAGAGTTGGTGATGGACAGGGAGGCCTGGCATACTGCGATTCATGGAGCTTCAAAGAGTCGGACATGACTGAGTGACTGAAATGAACTATACTGATACTAGAAACTGAGATATTAAAAAAAAAATCACATTTTCCTGATTTCAAAGCATTTACCATCTAATAGGGGGAAAAGGGAAATATAATAACTTTTTAACAGTAGGTAATATTTTAGATTTCTGTAGAGAAATTTAGAGCACAGAAAAGAGGTTCCTAATTAAGACCAGAATGTGCCATGCCATGCTCAGTCACTTCAGTCATGTACAGCTTTTTGTGACACTCTGGACTGTAGCCTGCCAGTCTCCTCTGTCCATGGGATTCTCCAGACAAGAAAGAATACTGGAGTTGGTTGCTGTGCTTCCTCAAGACCAGGATAGGTGGCACCAAAAATGGCAGAGTTGAACTTTTCAATGCTGGCCTGTGTGTAAGCAAGCAGACGCTTATGCTGGGTCGTGTGGTGTATAGGTGAGTGGTGGGAGAAGACCAAAATGTGTCCCCGGCAAAGGGGACATCTTGTGTGAGGGGACAAAGATGTGAAACCACACGGTCCATTTGGGAACTTGTGCTGCACATAGGTGGAGCAGAGGAATGGATGAATTTACAGGTAGTCTAATGCCCTCTTCAAGGCAGGTGGAAACTGGATGCTGGTTGAGACTGGAGAAGGGGGTGGTGTCAGGGGAGTCTGGCTCAGAAGTCAGGGCTATAATATTCCTTACCCCTAGACCATAGTGTGCAATAGAGTGCAAGGGTTGATTTAAGAGACCATACTTTGGAGAGAATGAGAAACTGAAAGCCAGCCCACCTGATGTCAAAGGAGGCAACCAGGTGCTGTTCACAGTGAAGGCAGGAGCTAAAGGAAAGCAGGGACTCCGGATGAGAGCAGACTCTCAAAGCTGCAACCCCCCGCATGATGTGAAGCTTAGAGGAATTTCCTGAGCAGCCAGAACACAGCTGCTGCAGATTTGTATAGGCACTTGCAGCCTTCTGAGTTGGTGGGGAGGGAGCTGTAACGGGCACTGATCTGGCTCAGGCAGAGGGCCTTGAACTGAACGGAGGAGTTTGAACTGCATCCGGAAAGATTTGGGGAGTCATTGTGGGGCTGTAAACAGGGCAATGGCATGATCAGATTTGTGTTTTAGAAAGATCTTGTTGGCTGCTGTGTATGAAGGGGTTGGATGTTTGTGAGCCTGAAGGCATGGAGATCAGCCAAGAGGGTTTCTGTAGATGAGAGATAATGGGAGCTGGTCTAAGGTGTGGCAGTGGAAACAGGCCAGGGGGAAGATATTGTGGGAGACCTAGAAGGTGGAAAGGAGACTGATTAAAAGGAAGGGAAGACGAGGTAGAGCAGAGTCTTGGAATCACTTAATATTTCCGAACTGGGTTCCTGAGCTACTTTTGGGTCCCTCTTAGTCTCACTCTTAGTCTCTGCGGGCAGGGAGCCCCAGAAGAGTTAGAAAACTGATTTCAAGGGTAGAGGTGTTAAGGTTGAGGGTCTTGCTGAAAAGCTAGATGGGAACAATCTAACAGGGGTGGTGCCTTGAGGTCTGAAAAAAAAAAAAAAGATCTGGTTTAGGGGTAATGATTAGATGAACTAGATTTAGATGATAATTGAAATGGATGGATTTGAATGAAGGGTGTAAAGTGAAGAAAGGAGAGAACCCTGGTAGACAATAACATTGAGGAGATATTGGAGGAAAAGGATTTATGAAATTGAGAAATAATGCCCAGAAAGGGAGAAGGGAAATGAAGAAACAGTGGAGATAGGGAAGCTATGGGAGGAAAAAAAGGTCAAGACCAGGAAAAGTTGCAGGAGAGTCCAAGTGATGAATCATTCTACCATGAATGAAAAGCACTGCTCTACATGTGGAGCATGTAGACCAACTACATGGAGAGCAACTGCTTTACCTTTGCTGGACGCGTCACATGTAATAGGTCATTGAAGCCTCCTAACAAACCTGTGGGCTAGATGCTATTATTATCCTCGTGTTACAAGATGAGGCTACTGAGGCAGAGGGAGGTTATGACCTCTGCCCCACCTTATAAAACAAAACAAATATTCGAATCACACAGTTTGACTCCCGAGTTCAGACACAGAACAAGCAGCTCTGTCAGTGCTGAAGAGTGAAAAATCCCCAACCAAAGCAAAACTGCAGTAAGCTGGGGAAGGATGGGGAAAATTAGGAAGCAGAAACAATGAGTGAGTAGCTCCCTCAGGAAATTTTCAAAAAGTAAATTGGAGAGGATCTAGGTAGGGGGGTTGGGGCTAAAAGGAGATTTATTTTTCTATAATATTTATCTATTCTGCTGCACTGAGTCATTGATTACATGTGGGATCTTCAATCTTTGTTACAGCAGGAGAGTTCTTCAGTTATAGCATGTAGGATTTACTTCCCCAAGCAGGGACTGAACCCCGACCACCTTCATGGGGAACATGGAGTATTAGCCACTGGACCACCAGGGAAGTTCCAGAGATTTTTTTTTTAATTGGAAACATTTGAGGTTGTTTATGCATGGAGTTAATAGTGAAGGTAATGGTATGGATAAATGTGAAAAATGAAACGACTTCCTCACAAGCATCAGAATCGGTTAAGATCAAGAATTTAGGTATAGAAATTAATGCATGCATGCATGCTCAGGTACTTGAGTTGTGTCTGACTGTGTGATGCTATGGATTGCAGCTTCCCAGGCTCCTATGTTCATGGGATTCTCAAGGCAAGAATACTGGAGTGGGTTGTCATATCCTCCTCTACGGGATCTTCCCAACCCAGGGATCAAACCTGCATCTCTTAATGTCTGCTTACATTGACAGGTGGGTTCTTTACCACTAGTGTCAATAGTGAACAATCTTTGTCAAACATATGCCATGTACTTGAGCCCAAGAGGCTGTGAGATATGTATAGCATATGGTAATTGCCCTCAAATTGTTCAAAGTTGAGTTGGAGGCAAACAATCCTAACATTATAATGAGTGCTGTTATGAAAAAGGTTGTTCATGGACTGAGTTCAGGAAGATGGGATCGAAAAGTTAGGGAGTGAAACCTCATCTCCTTCCACCATGGGTTTATGCTCCAGTCATGCTGGCCAAGTCCCTTCTCATCTTCAAGTCTCCATTAGAATGTCGCTTCTGCAGAAAGTCCTTCTCTCACCACCCATCTAACATTATGCTTCCCCACATTTTATCCTTTCTTACATCACCCCATTTACTTCCATTCCAGCCACTTTCACAATTTATAGTTATCATGTTTATTCATTTGTTTACTGTGTTTCTTATTCTAGATGTAAACCCCCTGACAGTAGGGACCATCTTGTTCACAATTGTCTTTCCAGTGCATAAACAGCAACTGCACATAGGAGATAGTCCAAATGCTTCTGAATAAATGAATGAATAGAAGGAAAAAATAGTGTTTGAGAGTAGCCATTAACTGCGTAGATGATGTGGAGAAGATTGTTTTTGGTAAGGAGGAAAGCATGTGCAGAGTCATAGGAGCTCGAGCCAGGATGGGATATTTAAGTAGTAATCTGTAACATGGTATCCTTGTAGCATCACATGAAATGGCTAAGAGGGAGTGGTGGTAAGGGTGGAGGGGATAAAGGTGGAGCTTAGGAACAATGGTACATTTTAGCCATGTAAGGAAAGGCCTTGTATGGTAACTCAAAGATTCTGGTGACATAGTCCATTGAAAAACTGAGTACTGTGGAAATTAGATCTTAATCAATTCTGTATGAGTTTAGCTATTAACATTTATGCCTAAAATCTGAATAATTAGAAAATCTTATGTTTATTAAAGTTCTGTCTTGATGTAATTATGATCAAACAATACAAACTATTGACCTATATCCTTCTTTAGAAATTAGATTTCTGTGAAAAATTAAGGATTTCTGTTTATGTGCATCACATGTTTTCTTGTGATCACTGCCTGATAATTTAGTAGCCAGAGAATAAAAGGCTTTGTCATTGTATAAAGACATCAATATTCATTAAAACGGTTGGGCTGATCTTTGTAGGTATGGTAATGCAAATCTGCAAGCTTGTTCAACCAAAGATCAAACAACCTAATTAAATGTTAGTTATTAATAATAATAACCTAATTTTATTTTTTGGTGAGAAATAGCAAATGGCAGAGATTCAGAAAAAAAAAAGGAGAGTGAACAACATTCACTGAGGAAATTGATCTTTGTTTTTTACTAATTACTAGATTAGGGAAATGACATTTACTGAGAAAAATGACAGATCACTTAATAACATTGTCAAAGGGCTTTTGACTCTCCAGAGAATTGAAAAAATGAACAAAATGGTCAAAACTGATCTTGGCAGCCAGGACTGTAATACCTGCTAACATTTTTTTGCTAATTGATATGCTACATGAATTCTAAGCAACTGATTAAAAGCAAGAAAGGAAGTGTAATGAGGAAAATACTGTATTTAGCATCATTATTTGCTGCTTAGTTGCCTGATGTTATTTCCATGAGATGATAATATAGTTTTGATGGGAGCTTAGGTAGGGTAGATATTAATCACTAGGTGTATGCAATGAAACAATTCAATTTACCCCTTAAGTTCAGTCACTTGCCTTAGAATAATATGTCACTTTATGAAAATATAATTTTGTGACTTACATAATTACTAACTAATATTAAATAGGAGCATAAGAAGCATCTTTTCAACTTTCTATTGTAACCAATATATTTATGTTAACTGTTTTTTGACGTATGTGAAAGTCACTCAGTTTTGTCTGACTCTTTGCAACCCCATGGACTGTAGTCCACCAGGTTCCTCTGTCCATGGAATTCTCCAGGTGAGAATACTGGATTGGGTAGCCATTCCCTTCTCCAGGGGATCCTCCCAACCTAGGGATCAAATCCAGGTTTACCCCACTGCAGGTAGATTCTTTACCACCTGAACCATCAGGGAAGCCTTTTTTGAGGTATATGTCCAATTTATTTCTTTACATTTGCTTGGAAACATATAACTGTTTAAAATAGGTACAATTATCTCAGATCATCTACTAACCTGTAGGTATCTACTTGTTTCGAGTTGAAGGCAGTAGATATGTTAACAGTTGTGGTGTCTTTCTTTTATTCAGCATAGTTGATAAAACTAGACAATCACTGCCTGCATACATATATCTTTTTATGTCAAAGTGAAGTTTCAGGAAACACTTCAGTTATTGCTCCTGAAACTATACTTGAAAACAAACCCTAATGGATAAAGATGATATATTGTCTGGCTTTAAGAATGATCATGCCTCTGTTCTGGGCTTCCTGGGTGGTTCAGTGGTAAAGAATTTGCCTGCCAGTTCAGGGAAGGCCAAAGATGCCGTTTTGATCCCTGTGTTGGAAAGATTCCCTGGAGTAGGAAATACTGGCAGCCTGCTCCAGTATTCTGGCCTGGAAAATTCCACTGACAGAGGAGCCTGGTGGGCTACAGCCCAAGGCAGCTCAAGTCAGACACCTCTGAGAGACTGAGTGTAGGCAGAGAGCACATGCCTCCGTATTTCAAGGGGTGGCAAATCATGGCCCAGTAACTACACCTTGTCTGCTGTGATTCTGTATACAAAGTTTTGAAGGATTAAGGACACACTCCTTCATTGTCATAGCAGTTGTAGTTATTTGCGTGCTTCAAAGGTAGACTTGAGTAGTTGGTACAGAGATTATGTGGACTGCAAAGCCTTAAAGTAGTTCCTATTAGACCCTTCCCCCAAAAGTTTGCTGACCCTTGCTTTAGTCTAAGGTTTCTCTAAATATTTCCATATGACAGTTGTTAAAGGGTATTTTAGAGGGTAGGATTAGTCAAAGGTCAAATAGTTAGGGAAACACTTAGTTAAACAAATTTAATTTTTCCCTTACTGCAGGATTTCTCAGTGCAATTAATGTACTAATGCAAGTTTTGATCCTTTTAGAAGGAAATGTTGTGTTAGTATTTCCCAAAATTACTTGACTATTATATCTTTTCCTTGTGGACTCTGTATGGGATTAATGATCTGTAAAACACATTTTGACAAATACTCAAAAACATGTTTTCATTGTGTTTTTCTATTTCTAAATTCTTAGTGTTTGAGAGCACTGTCAATTTCCTCTTTTCTTCATAGTTCAGATATTATAAGAATGATTTAGCTTAATGTAATGTGAACCTGGATCCTAATATTTTAACATGACCCCAGTATGGATTATTTCTATGTCTGACCTCATTTTTAAAGGAATATTTTTTTCTTTCTCTTGAATAATTTTAAACTTAACTTGAACACAGTGTATATTGAACTGTTATATAGTTGCATGATTTTCCCCCACATTACTGAGCTTGGGATATATTTGAAAGCCATTGGTATAAATTAGCTGCTCTAGGAAAATTAAATGTGTATCTAGCATCTTTTTCACAGTGGACAGTCAAGTTAACAATTATTTTTCTTTATGTAGAAGTAATCACTTACAAAATAGGAAATATGAAGATCCTGTGTGCTGCAACTAAAATCTGGGGCAGCCAAATAAATAAATATTAAAAAAGAAAAGGAAATGGACATGGAAAATATGTTCAGTAAAATAATATGATTTCTTTTCTTCTATTAGTGTAAGAGTTAGTTCAATGAAAAGAGTTGATTAAAGATTATGTTTATATATTTCAATTAATCTGATAAAAATTTAGACTCATATTTATTTCATGTTTCTTTAGTCATGAGATATACAGTTTCTCAGAGCAAAAGATATAATATAAATTGAAATTTATACATTGGGTCCTTTCAGGCAGACAAAATGGAATGATTATGAAGTTGTAAAGAAGAGTAGTGGATCTAATGCAAGACCATTCTGAGACTTAATCAATTAAATTAGGCTGAGATATTAAAATACAAAATCATTGCATACGTTTTCCATATACTAAGTCAAGTTCAGTTTCTGTCTTTGAGCTACTCTTCTAAAATTTTAATATGCTATTTACTTAGCTCTCCCATATTATTAGAACTTTTGATTATTGAAATTAAGCTATTAAAAAACTATATAATTTTTGAATTAATCTAGAAATTGTAATTAATTTAATTAACTGTAAAACTATCAGTTTATTTGCATGAGTTACTTATTAATGTTTGTTGTACAAAATGGACTATAATTCCACTAGGCAGAGACTTTGTTTATATTATCTACTTGGGACCCAGAAGGTTCTCACTAATATTTGTTGAATGAATGAACTTTGATGACCTCTTGTAACCCCTTTAATTGACCCAAATAAGGTAGAATTTTAAATTTACCTTATATAGGTTAATGTATCTCTATATTTTGATTTTGTGATCATTCTAAAACAGAGGTTGGTAAAATAGGGCCTGAAGACAAAATATGGCCCTTTACCAGTTTTGTCAGGCCTATTGATTTTATACTTCTAAGTCCTTGAAAAAAAATCAGAAGATGAGTAGTAAATCAGGATATGTGAAAATTGTAGGAAATTAAGATTTCATGGTCTGTAAGTCGTTTTATTGTAACACAGAAAGTTTTCATTCATTTCCTTATCATCTATAGCTGATCTTGCACTAAATGGCAGGTTTATATAGTTGCAACAAAGACTGTATGGCCCACAAATCCTAAGATATTGAGTAGTTGTTCCTTTAAAAAAAATTGCTGGCATTTACTCTAAACAATACAAATAAAAAGAGAGAGACCTTAAATAGTTCAACTTGCTTTCAATTTTGAAAGAATCCAACTAAATGATCACATGCATGTTTTAGTCCTCCATTTAACTATAAATTATATTTAGATAATTTAGTATAGAATCATCAAGATTGCAAAGGTATAAGCCATGTAATTTTTTAAACTGTTTTCTTTAAGAAAGTGAATCAGTATTGATAGAATATACACATTGCTCAATGTCAAATTAAATAATTCTTCTTTCAGAGTATTGTATTCCACTGACATTCATATAGTTATCCAAAATGACTCATATATGTATGCAGCTATGAATTATTTGATGGTAAAGCATTTAAAGCATGAATTCTAAATTCAGACATTTTGGAAATATAATTACTCTACTACTGAAAATTCTTTTCTTTTTTCTTTATGTATCTCTTTTCCCTTCTTTACTGTAGTTCTCAAGTTTTAGACCAGCAGCTGCCACAATTTGAAAAAAAATTCTGGATAATAATGATGATAATACTAATAATAACCCTTTATATTTTGATAGTGTATTATATTTTCCTTTTTCAAAAAACTTTCACATACATCATGGAAATTCACTGAAATTAGTCTAAAACCTTCCAGTTTAAAGCATGGTATCGTTCACTCCTGAAATTGGTATGAGGGCAAGTATAATAAAGGTGAAGAAATTTTTAATCCTACTTTTTCCCCCTAGTCCATTACTTCCTGTACTAATATCAAGAACTGTTGATATGAATAGATAAGTAGAAGATGAAATGCTGTTTTTTGATTTTAGTAGCTAAAAATGAAATAGATAATTGGAATTAAGGTTTTAAAAACTTATTCTATAGAGGAATTCATCAAACTACATGTCATTATACTCCTATTTTTGAGTGGAATAAGTAGACATATATTAGCTATGATTAAATTTGTCATGGAATTGTTTGGTAGATCCAGCCACATTCAATTTCTCACTTGCTGAGTACTTTTCATAACCATTCCCACATTTTTTTTTTCTCAGTAGGCAATGTGTTAATTGGCTAAAATATTGTAATAAAAATTATCCAACATAGTGATTTAAAATATCAGGTCAGTTCAGTTGCTCAGTCTTGTCCAACTCTTTGCAATTGCATGGACTGCAGCATGCCAGGCCTCTCTGTCCATCACCAACTCATGGAGTTTAATCAAACTTATGTCCATTGAGTCAGTGATGCCATCCAAGCATCTCATCCTCTGTCATCCCCTTCTCCTCCTGCCTTCAGTCTTTCCCAATATCAGGGTCTCTTCAAATGAGTCAGTTCTTTACATGAGGTGGCCATAGTATTGGAGTTTCAGCTTCAACATCAGTCCTTCCAATGAATATTCAGACGAGATCGGGCGCGTTCAGGGTGGTATGGCCGTAGACCCAATGAATATTCAGAACTGATCTCCTTTAGGATGGACTGGTTGGATGTCCTTGCAGTCCAAGGGACTCTCAAGAGTCTTCTCCAACACCACAGTTTGAAAGCATCAATTCTTCAATGCTCAGCTTTCTTCACAGTCCAATTCTTACATCTGTCCATGACTACTGGAAAAACCATAGCCTTGACTAGACGGACCTTTGTTGGCAAAGTAATGTCTCTACTTCTAAATACGCTATCTAGGTTGATCATAACTTTCCTTCCAAGGAATAATATGCTGACTAGGTTGGGCATAACTTTCCTTCTAAACAGCAAATGTCTTTTAATTTCATGGCTGCAATCGCCATCTGCATGGATTTTGGAGCCAAAAAAAATAAAGTCTGACGCTGTTTCCACTGTTTCCCCATCTATTTCCCATGAAGTGATGGGACCAGATGCCATGATCTTAGTTTTCTGAATGTTGAGCTTTAAGCAAACTTTTTCATTTTCCTTGTTCACTTTCATCAAGAGGCTTTTTAGATCCTCTTCACTTTCTGCCATAAGGGTGGTGTCATCTGCATATCTGAGGTTATTGATATTTCTCCCGGCAATATTGATTCTAGCTTGTGATTCCTCCATCCCAGTGTTTCTCATGATGTACTCTGCATAGAAGTTAAATAAGCAGGGTGACAATATAAAGCCTTGATGTACTCCTTTACCAATTTGGAATCAGTCTGTTGTTCCATGTCCAGTTCTAACTGTTGCTTTCTGACTTGCATACAGGTTTCTCAAGAGGCAGGTCAGGTGGTCTGGTACTCCCATCTCTTTCAGAATTTTCCACAGTTTATTGTGATCCACACAGTCAAACTCTTTGGCAGAGTCAATAAAGCAGAAATAGATGTTTTTCTGGAACTCTCTTGCTTTTTCCATGATCCAGCAGATGTTGGCAATTTGATTGGTTGGCAAAATTTGATCTCTGGTTCCTCTGCCTTTTCTAAAATCATCTTGAACATCTGCAAGTTCACAGTTCACGTATTGCTGAAGCTTACCTTGAAGAATTTTGAGCATTATTTTACCAGCGTGTCAGATGAGTGCAATTGTGCAGTAGTTCGAGCATTCTTTGGCATTGCCTTTCTTTGGGATTGGAATGAAAACGGACCTTTTCCAGTCCTGCAACCACTGCTGTGTTGTTGAAATTTGCTGGCATATTGAGTGCAACGCTTTCACAGCATCATCTTTGAGGATCTGAAGTAGCTCCTCTGGAATTCCATCACCTCCACTAGCTTTGTTCATAGTGATGTTTTCTAAGGCCCACTTGACTTCACATTCCAGGATGTCTGGCTCTAGCTGAGTGATCACACCATCATGATTATCTGGGTTGTGAAGATCTTTTTTGTGTAGTTCTTCTGTGTATTCTTGACACCTCTTCTTAATATCTTCTGCTTCTGTTAGGTCCATACCATTTCTGTAGTTTATCGAACCCATCTTTGCATGAAATGTTCCCTTGATATCTCTAATTTTCTTGAAGACATCTCTAGTCTTTCCCATTCTGTTTTTTCCTCTATTTCTTTGCATTGATCACTGAGGAAGGCTTTTTTCTCTCTCCATGTTTTTCTTTGGAACTCACATTCAGATGGGAATATGTTTCCTTTTCTCCTTGCTTTTCACTTCTCTTCTTTTCACAGCTATTTGTAAGCCCTCCTCAGACAGTCATTTTGCTTTTTTGCATTTCTTTTCCATGGGAATGGACTTAATCCTTGTCCCCTGTACAATGTCACGAACCTCCGTCCATAGTTCATCAGGCATTCTGTCTATCAGATCTAGTCCCTTAAATCTATTTCTCACTTCCACTGTATAATCATAAGGGATTTAATTTAGGTCATACATGAATGGTCTAGTGGTTTTCCCTACTTTCTTCAATTTTAGTCTGAATTTGGAAATACTGAGTTTATGATCTGAGCCACAGTCAGTTCCTAGCCTTGTTTTTGATGACTGTATAGAGCTTCTCCATCTTTGGCTGCAAAGAATATAATCAATCTGATTTCGATGTTGACCATCTTGTGATGTCCATGTGTTCTTCTCTTGTGTTGTTGGAAGAGGTTGTTTGCTATGACCAGTGCATTCTCTTGGCTAAAGTCTATCAGTCTTTGCCCTGCTTCATCCTGTACTCCAAGGCCAAATTTGCCTGTTACTCCAAATGTTTTCTGACTTCCTACTTTTGCATTCCAGTCTTCTATAATGAAAAGGACATCTTTTTTGGGTGTTAGTTCTAAAAGGTCTTGTAGGTCTTTATAGAGCTGTTCAACTTCAACTTCTTTAGTGTTACTGGGTGGGGCATAGGCTTGGATTACCATGATATTGAATGGTTTGCCTTGGAAACGAACAGAGACCATTCTGTCAGTTTTGAGATTGCATCCAAGTACTGCATTTTGGACTCTTTTGTTGACCATGATGGCTACTCCATTTCTTCTAAGGGATTGCTGCCCACAGTAGTAGATATAATGGTCATCTGAGTTAAATCCACCCATTCCAGTCCATCTTAGTTTGCTGATTCCTAGAATGTCAATGTTCACTCTTGCCATCTCCTGTTTGACCACTTCCAATTTGCCTTGATTCATGGACCTAACATTCTAGGTTCTTATGCAATATTGCTCTTTACAGCATCAGACCTTGCTTCTATCACCAGTCACAACCACAACTGGGTGTTGTTTTTGCTTTGGCTCCATCCCTTCATTCTTTCTGGAGTTATTTCTCCATGGATTTCCAGTAGCATATTGGGCTCCTACAGACCTGGGGAGTTCATTTTTCAGTGTCCTATCTTTTTGCCTTTTCATATTGTTCGTGGGGTTCTCAAGGCAAGAATACTAAAGTGGTTTGCCATTCCCTTCTCCCTTGTACCACATTTTGTCAGACCTCTCCACCATGACCCATCCGTCTTGGGTGGTCCCACACAGCATGGGCTAGTTTCATAGAGTTAGACAAGGCTATAATATATGTGATTGACTGACTCATTTTCTGTGATTATGATTTCAGTGTGTCTGCCCTCCCATGCCTTCTCACAATACCTACCGTCTTGTTTGGGTTCTCTTACCTTGGACGAGGGGTATCTCCTCAAGGCTGCCCCTCCTGACCTAGAATGTGGAGTAGCTTCTCTCAGTCCTCCTGCACCCATGCTCCTTGGATATGGGGATGCTCCTCTCAGCTATTATCAAAAAAGAGAGAGCAGATATTGATAGATAACTAATAATTTTTGTTGCAGTATTGTTGCTATCCATTTCACCTATTTATATTTATTAATCAACAGAATTTGAGTAATATCAAGTTATATATGTCAAATATATATTATAATTAATAATACATAATATATGGTGGTGTTGGTTTAGTTGCTAAATCGTACCTGACTCTTGCGATCCCACAGACTGTAGCCTGCCAGGCTCACCTGTGCATGGGATTATCCAAGTAAGAATACTGGAGTGGGTTGCCATTTTCTTCTCCAATATAATATATATCAAAATATAATTATATATCAGGGGCTTCCCCAGTGGCTCAGTGATAAAGAATCTGCCTGCAATGCAGGAGACACAGGAGATGTGGGTTCCTCCTCCTGGGTCATGAAGGACCCCTGAAGGAGAAAATGTAAACCCACTGGAGTATTCTTGCCAGAAAAATCCCATAGAGAGAGGAGCCTCCTGGGCTACAGTCCATGGGGTGACAAATAGTTGTACATAACTGAGTGAGCACAAAATTACATATCAAAATATATATTGATTAATCATTACAAATGGACATAGATATAGATGTTTCTTCCTTTTACAAGACAAAAGCTGTTTAGATATAACTTTGCTTAGGTTGATTTGTTTTTCTGATACCAATATTTCCACAATATTGCACATAAACCACTGAAAATCCCTAAACACTCTTTCTATAAACTATTAAGTGACCATTTCTTGACTTTAAGCTATTACTTATGAAACTGATTTGAATAGACAGCATGCAGACTACCAAAGATCCATGATTTTAGGCTAGCTTTCTATGAATTTATAGATATGCAAGATGAAAGCTGTAGGTTTCAGGTATTTTAGTGAAAAAAATTTAGAAATTCTCAAAGTAAAAAAAAAATTTAAAAAATAGTTATTAAGGAGCTCTTATTTACAATATATTGCAAAATTAAATGTAAAAATTCAACACAGTTAGTTTTATATTGTAAACAACCTAGTTTAAAAGTTTTCTGATAGAGGATTGAAGGTTCTGTAGAAAAGTAGTGATGTAATTCTATTGCATTTATTTTCTGCTGTTATTTAAAAACTGACTTGCAATATTTAGAAAATATAAGATATTGTATGTGTAATTAATACACATTTTAAGTAGCATTTTAGTCATTTTTAAGGGTAAACTCAGTTAGTAGAACTCATTAATTTCTAAATTTGACATGATTTGCACTGGCTATGCCTTTTTCTTGGATGAGTAGTTCCTCCAGTACATACCCTAATATAAGACTGTCTCTTGAATTTTTAAACTGACTTGTTAAAAGAAAAGGCCTGAGTGAGAAAAATACAATTACAAAGCCATCCTTTCCACTTAGTACTAAGCTAACAATGTAAGCCTAATATTTAATGTTATTAACAATTCCCAAAGTCAAAGGTTTGTGATTAAAAGAAGGATATAATAGGCCTGCCATATTTAAGCATCATTTAATTTTTTAAGAAAAGAATGCAAATCAAAGACTGGAATTAAAGCCCAAGAGAAAATTTTATTTAAGCATATTTGAATTTCTATTCAGTTCCAGTTAACCCTCAGGTTTTTTTCTTCTCTTCTGATAAACTTTTGCCCTCTAGCCTGCTGTGAGAAGAACAATGAAACAGCCACCAGTGTTCCCTAAACTCTGTAAGTGACTCTCCCTGAGTTATTATCCTTCAGCTTCTATACAGAGCATGAAAAATCTCCTTTCTACCTCTCCCACCAGGAATCCGGTGCAACACATTGCTCTCGATGTCTTGTAGAGCGGAAATCAAGAAACATAGGGCCCATCTGTGTACATCTTGCTTGCTGAATGAAAAACATTATCACCATTATAAATTAACGAGAATCTTTTATCTGGCCAAGGCTCTTTTCCCATACAATGTGAGTAATGGGGCAAAGATCTGAGACTTACATGAAATGACTGCCCCTAGTCTGGCCCCTTCCAGTGTGAAAGAAGAATGGGAATTTGGAAAATTTTCAGGGACTTACTTAGGCCATGAGTCTGCTTCCTGGGCTGGTGAAACCTTTGTGCTTTACATTTTCAGCTTTTCATCAAAAGGAGAAGAAAGGCAAAAAAAGAAGAAAAGATCCAAAGCAGCAATTTAAATTTCAGGATTGAAGATTTGATACTGAGGTTTTTTTTTTTTTCTCTCTCTTTCCCTTCCTTTTTTGTCAAGAAGCCAAATTCTCATTTTCATGTGTAGTTTCTCTGCTTCTTTGTCAACTCATTAGCTGGTGAATCCAGAGTAGATTTTCATCTAGGATCCAGGCTTCAAATCTCAGGGACACCACTGATTCTACACAGTGATAAAACCATTATCCAAACTCTGCATACTGCCTTCTAATTAGCTGGCACTCTCCTTAGGAAATCCAGGGCTTTGCTAGATACCACTGGTCTTAGAGTCCTAGTACAGTATTGATTAGCACATGGAATGAGTCATTATTTGATCAAAATTAAAATGTTATGAATCCAAAACAAAAAGTGAAGGAGGGATATGTATTTAACCTGCTTACTTGTTAAGGTGCAGGCTTTACAGATGACATACTAGAAATCTTCCATGAAAAATACTTTTCTACTTCATCTTATGTCTTCTATCAACTGGTTTCCATCTTTAATTAGCCAAATTCCCATCCTGACCTTCCTTTTTTTATTCTGTTTACCTACTCTGGATATATCATTTTCTCCCTGTTGCAATCAACCATTGCAACCACCTCGTAATTAACATGTAGTAGGTCTCTTCAATAAAAACACGTATTTACTAAATTATACACAGGCATTTTGCCCTATAAACTTCCAAGGTGATGAAGAGTCTCTAGTATCTGTCACATATATGACAGTAAAGTTAATTAAAATTGTTACATTATCTATGATGTAGTTCTATCAATCATGAACATTTACTTAGCTCATGTTATACATTTCTGAGGATAAGCCCATATTGTTTTGCTATTTGCAAAGAGAGGCACCAATATATAGTCTGCTATTTCTCTCCCCACTTCCTCCATTTCTTATTTTCCAGCTCCATCTTTCTCTACTTTCAGTTGAGATAGAAGTGAAAAGATTAAGAAAAGTTCTTTTACTAAATCTATTACTTTGCAGGCATTTTTACTTTCAACAGCAGGTCATTGATTTATATAAAAGCAACTGTAACTGTATCTATAACACTTTTGCACCATGATTTTGGTTCAGAAACTATAGCTTTCACAAAAGTAAATTATTAAATGGAAGAATTTGAAACAGTGTTGCTCGATTAGTGAATGTGGTACACATTGACTTAGTTTTCGATACCAGTGCTTTTACTAGATAAAAATGTGTAGACATCAATGAACATCCCTATCCACTCCTTTGCAGAACCATAAGCAAATATAGTATAATTGTCATTTGGCATGATAGCTATGTGATCTATTACTCTCTGGTTGCACAAATTTGGTTTCAGCATAATTCTCTGTGCTATTTTCTTTAACTTCAAAGTGTGAGGGACCCAAATTTAAATGACAAGTACCCGAAGAATTGAGGCTTTTGAACTGTGTTGTTGGAGAAGACTCTTGAGAGCCCCTTGGACTGCAAGGAGATCCAACCAGTCCCACCTAAAGGAGATCCGTCCTGGATGTTCATTGGAAGGACTGATGTTGAAGCTGAAACTCCAGTACTTGGCCACCTGATGTGAAGAGCTGACTCATTTGAAAAGACCCTGATGCTGGGAAAGATTGAGGGCAGGAGGAGAAGGGGGCGACAGAGGATGAGATGGTTGGATGGTATCACCAACTCAATGCACATGGTTGTGGGTGAACTCTGGAGTTGGTCATGGACAGGAAGACCTGTAGTGCTGCGGTTCATGGGGTCGCAAAGAGTTGGACATGACTGAGTGACTGAACTGAACTGAACTGAACCCAAGGACAGAATACCTAAAAGGCTTTAAAAAGGAAGATGATTTCCATGCAGCAAACTCTAAGTATGAAACTACAATCAACATCCAGCTAGATACTCCTGTTGCCCATGTTATTCCCATCAAAGCCAAACTCTTCAGTCAATGACAGACTTTTGGTTGCAAATATTAACCTACCCTGGACTTCCCAGGTGGCTCTAGTGGTAAAGAATCTGCCTGCCAATGTAAGGGACATGAGATGTGGGTTTGATACCTGAGTGGGGAAAATTCCCTGGAGTAGGAAATTACAACCTACTCCAGTGTTCTTGCCTGGAAAATTCCATGGACAGAGAAGCCAGGCAGGCTATGCTCCATGGGGTCACAAGAGTTGGACACGACTGAACACACACACACACATACAAACACATTAATCTGCCCTGCAAAGCTTGAAATGAATTTTTTGTGAAACTCAAAGCATGTACCTTTTCTGCTTGAAAACTTGTAGTGATTTGTTTCGTTTTTTCACTGCTAGTATAAAACTCAGTTTTAAACACATTTTTAAAGATAAAACATACATTTTAGCAAAAATAAATATTGCTAACCCTTGAAAGACATAAAATCCCTACTTAAAACATTTAGGCTGTTGTTAAAATTATGGTATTTTAATTAAATAAAAAGTGGCAGAAGAAGCAGTAATGTGATAACAACATACTGAAAGAAGTATAGTTGGTAAATTTTTCTTTGTGCGAAGCAATGAAAAAAATTCTAACTTTGCTTATCTTCTAGAATTACTTCTGACTTACTTCTAATTAAGACATAAGCTAAATATATGAAACAATTCAGAAAAGAATGTGAAATTATGTTGCAAAATTAAATGTCTCTCTTTTAGGCTAATAAGCTTACCATACAATTAGATTAAAAATGAATACCACATATATGATATCTATTTCTAGACTTATTTCCAAGCAAGATTCCCAAGATAAACCTTATAAACATAATTAAAATACGCATTGCCCAGAGTACACAAGAGAAAATTAAAATCTATTTGTTGCTAAAGATTTTAAAGTCTCATGTATCTCTGGAAAGGGAATTCTGTAGCTGTGAATTATTTATCACTTGAGAGAAAAGAAATATGTATTGATAACACTTACTTGATATTAGAAACTTTCCAGAAAGAATTTTATTAAATATAATGGAGAGTAAGGAGAGTCTTTGAAAATTACATATGCTTCCTAACTCAACTAAGCAGCCAATAAAACTTATACAAACATGGGATAAGTGAGGTTTGGTTTACTTTAATTACCATTATTCACACTTGGATAGGAGATTAATGGGTGATATTGGTATTATTGGGAAATACTGGAGGGATGATGAAAAATACCTGAAAAGTCCAGATTAATAAACTTGATTTTTCTATAAAAATAAGCCAGAAATATATGTGTGAAATTTATTTGCTCTGGAAGCTTAGGCTAAATATTAAGTATTTTTAAAGTCTCATAAAATGCATTTTAATGTCTCCTTAACAGATTTTTTTTTTTCTGAAAACACACACACACATAGCACTTAAATACTTTAGTGAAAAAAAAGTTCATAGAGTTAGAAAAATTTTTTATGTTTGTCTAGCAGATAGTTTGTCTGCGTGGTGTTTTCTTCTCATCAGCAAGTGAGCAGTGTAGCTGAGTTTTGAAGAATCCAGCTAAACCCCACTAATAATTAGATAAGAATAAAAATGATGCCTTGCTCATATGCATATTTATTCAGCATCTACTGAGTATTAAATGGCAAACACATTGTCCCTTCCTGCCCAGAATACAAACTCTGATTGAAACATGGGCAAAACCAATATTTCATGAAATCATTGAATGAAAAATCGGTCTTACAACACAAGTTATATTTCAGCACCTTCTTTTAGTAATGAGATACCTTCCAAATCAGATATTTTTATTTTTATTGATGTAACTTATACAACATCCTTCTAAAGAATTATATTATTTATTTTTGTTATGATTCTTAGGCCATAGATCTAAACACAAAATAAGAAATTGTGCTCCTATGTGGCATTCTGCAAAGCACTAGAATTGGAGATAGATGCTCTGAATTAGTGATCCACAATGGCCACTTACTCCTATGTGCAGTTAGGCAAACAACTTAACTTCTAGTTCTGAGGTTCCTGGTCCTTCAAATGAAGGTGTGCAATTTACCTCACAGGGTTGTTGTAAAGAGTCATTGGAAATACATACGTTAGAGCATTTTGCAAACTGTAAGGCACTATTAGAATGTGAAATATTTTAAGTATCTTTCTTGTGAACATGTGAAAGATTCCCAACATTTATGGGGAAATGTGTTGACTTTTCTGAGATAAGGATGTGTTGAGAAGGGAGTTACGAGGCTTTGCCAGTTCTGTAACTGGAAACTTGGGTTGTGAGCCAAGACTTCTGACTAAGGGAGTGACAAATGTGAAAGCAGCATCTGGCAAGAAAAAGACAAAATATAGTGATGAAATTCTATTTTATTGTTGATAGAATATCATTTTCTTGGGAATTAGATTCTTTTTTCTCTCTACTATTTATATGCTATATTCTCATAGAACAGGTATTTACAAAAATAGGCTAAATTATGAGAATCTCGTCCTGGACCATGACAACTTACAAGGAATGTGGAAAAGGTTGGAGAGAATTCTAAGGAGAGTCATAAATACAATGAAAAGTTCTGGGCATTGTACCTGTGGGGAAAAGTTTCTGGAATTATTCATACTGCTAAGGACAAGGCTAAATATAGAAAGGTGGGAATGTGTAAAATACTAAGGATAAAAGAACACCTGTTTTATATGTCTAAGAAAAATTCAAAAGGAACTAAGGTTAAACTATAGGATAACAAATTTAAATTAGTAACGAAGAATTTCCTGACTGTGAGGGTTGTTGAGCATTCAAGGATTTGCTGGAATCTCCTTTGCACATCTTTGAAAAAGTGTTTTCATTAAAATAGAATGGTGTAGGTGTTGACCTTCCTGATTGTAGGACAATGGATCAGAGTACTTTAAACAGGGCTTCCCTGATGGCTTCCCACTCCATTATTCTTGCCTGGGAAATCCCATGGACAGAGGAGCCTGGCAGGCTACAACCCATGGGGTTGCAACGAGTCAGACATGTCAGTGACTAACCAACCAAAGGCTCACCTCCTCTCTGTTTTTTTTCTGCCTGCTGCAAATGGCATGACAAGATACCAGGGGATGGCCGTCACAAGTTGGAAGTAGAAGGCCACCTGCTAGCCAGGAGCATCTAGTTTGACTTGTTCTGTGAGGAAAAACAAACAAACAAACAAAAGCCAAACTTCTGTTTTATTTGAATCATTCCATAATTTTTATATTTGCTTCTTCTGCAGGTTTGGATGGGACAGTGACCAGCCAGAACCATCTTAATGAGTTTATTTTTTCTCAGATCTTGGTCAAATGCATTTCTTTTCCTTGCTTCAATTTCTCTTCCATAAAATAGTGAGAACAATAAACTAATTTTCCTTTTTTCTTTCTTTTTTCCTGTTTTGAGAATGCTAAATGACATTGCATCTTAAATTGTACTTTTATTATTTAACCTAAAGCATGAAAATATTTTTCCAGCAGTTGAATGATTACATTAGAATGTATTTGTTGCAATATGGAGATATATAACATATCTTGCTCTATCTTAAAGGAAAACAAAAGAAAAAGCTTTAAAATATAGGAAGAAGGCCAACAAATTACTACAAAGGATTATTTGCAAATGAATTCTTCTAACAAACTCTGTTAAAAATATGATATCTTTCTTTACTGACAAGATTTGCTTCAGTGTCCTCTTTAATGGTTATTCATGAGAAGCTCTAAGTTCTATCTGTCTGTGAGAATTTTACATTTCATTCTTTTCTACCAAGGACCAGTACAACTAATACTTTTACAGAGAAAAACCAATTTATATGATATTTAACTATGTTTTTATGAAATTGAAATACAAGCCAAATGACATTTAATGAACTTTTTAATTTTTCTTCCTGTCTATGAAAATTGGAGGTCACAAATATGTAGATGGAGCTGTATGCTAATTAGTGGAATAGATTACTCAGAATGTGTCTTCCATATCCTACTTTTGAGGATTTTGCAAATTGGTAATAGAAATTCAATAAATGCAGGTCTACATCTTGTTCTAGAGAAAAACATGGAGACCTGTCTCAAAATTAAGTAAGTTTCAGTCTCTCAGTAGTGCCCAACTCTTTGCGACCCCATGGACTGCAGCCCACCAGGCGCCTCTGTCCATGAGACTTTCCAGGCAAGGATACTGGAGTGGGTTGCCATTTCTTTCTCTAGGGCATCTTCCCAACCCAGGGATCGAAACCCGGTCTCCTGCACTGCAGGCAGATTCTTTACCGACTGAGCTACAAGGGAAGCCAGCCTTAAAATTAAAGGACATTATAAATCATCTGTTTTTGTCTTCTGGTTCTCAACCCTAGTTTTATTTGAAACCAAATAATTCATTTATTTGGATGTAAGATTGTGCATTATTTTTAGCTTATGCTTTGAAGCTAGAAAACCCAAGTTTAAATTCCAGCTCTGCTGTTTACTGACTATTGGCCCTCAGGCAGAATTTTACTTCCCCTTTCTGTTCTCATGTCCTTCATTTTTTGAAAAGAGACTCATCATAATAACTCTATTATGTAGTTTCATGTAAAATAATAACCAGAGCCTGGTACACAGTAAACAATTAAGAAGTCATAACTATTGTTCAATAAAAATTTATTGATCATCTGCTATACCCCAAGCTGTAATATATTTAACCTCATTTTTTGTCAGACAATGCACCTGCCACTTTAAAAGCTGTCTCATAGAGGACTTTCCTGGTGGTCCAGTGATTAAGAATCTGCCTTCCAATGCAGGGATGTGGATTCAATCCCTGGTTGGGGGATTAAGACTCCACATGTTGCAGGGCAACTAAGCCTATACCCTGAAACTGGAGAGCTCTGTGCCACAGCTACAGAGCCCACAGCTGGAGGGAAAACTGCACACCACAGGGAAAAATTCTACATGCCATAGTGAAGATCCTGAGTGCCACAACTAAGATCTGATGCAGCCAAAAATAAATAAACATATTTAAACAAAGCTATATCATAAAGGGAACTCCTCTACACTATTGGTGGGAATGTAAATTGGTATAGCTGTTATGAAGAACAGTATAGAGGTTTTGCAAAGAACTAAAAATAGAACTACCATATGACCCTGGAGTAGGAAATGGCAACCCAGTCCAGTGTTTTCCTTTTTTAAATTAATTAATTAATTTTAATCAGAGGCTAATTACTTTTCAATACTGTAGTGGTTTTGCCATACATTGACATGAATCCGCCATGGGTGTACATGTGTTCCCCATCCTAACCCCCCTCCCACCTCCCTCTCCATCCCATCCCTCTGGGTCATCCTGGTGCACCAGCCTTGAGCACCCTGTCTCATGCATCGAACCTGGACTGTTGATATGTTTCACATAAGATAATTTACATGTTTCAATGCTATTCTCTTAAATCATCCCACCCTCACCTTCTCCCACAGAGTCCAAAAGACTGTTCTATACATCTGTATCTCTTTTGCTGTCTAGCATATAGGGTTATTGTTACCATCTTTCTAAATTCTATATATATGCATTAGTATTTTGTATTGGTGTTTTCCTTTCTGGCTTACTTCACTCTGTATAATAGGCTCCAGTTTCAAATGTTTTCTTTTTTTTTTTAATGGCTGAGCAATATTCCATTGTGTATATGTGCCACAGCTTTTTTATCCATTCGTCTGCTAATGAACATCTAGGTTGCTTCCATGTCCTGGTTATTATAAATAGTGCTGCGATGAACATTAGGGTATATGTGTCTCTTTCAATTCTGGTTTCCTAGGTATGTATGCCCAGCAGTGGGATTGCTGGTCATATGGCAGTTCTATTTACAGCTTTTTAAGAAATCTCCACACTGTTCTCCATAGTGGCTGTACTACTTTGCATTCCCACCAACAGTGTAAGAGGGTTCCCTTTTCTCCACATCCTCTCCAGCATTTATTGTTTGTAGACTTTTGGATTGCAGCCATTCTAACTGGGGTGAGATGGTACCTCATTGTGGTTTTGATTTGCACTTCTCTGATAATAAGTGATGTTGAGCATCTTTTCATGTGTTTGTTAGCCATTTTAATGTCTTATTTGGAGAAATGTCTGTTTAGTTCTTTGGCCCATTTTTTGATTGGGTCATTTATTTTTCTGGAATTGAGCTGCAGGAGTTGCTTGTATATTTTTGAGATTAATTGTTTGTCAGTTGCTTCATTTGCTATTATTTTATCCCATTCTGAAGGCTGTCTTTTCACCTTGCTTATAGTTTCCTTCGTTGTGCAGAAGCTTTTAAGTTTAATTAGGTCCCATTTGTTTATGTTTGCTTTTATTTCCATTACTCTGGGTGGTGGGTCATAGAGGATCCTGCTGTGATTTATGTCAAACAGTGTTTTGCCTTTTTTTCCCTCTAGGAGTTTTATAGCTTCTGATCTTACATTTAGATCTTTAACTCATTTATTTTTGTGTATGGTGCTAGAAAGTGTTCTAGTTTCATTCTTTTACAAGTGTTTGACCAGTTTTCCCAGCACCACTTGTTAAAGAGATTGTCTTTTCACCAGGGTATATTCTTGCTTCCTTTGTCAAAGACAAGGGGCGTGGATTTATCTTTGGGCTTTCTATTTTCTTCCATTGATCTATATGTCTGTCTTTGTGCAAGTATCATACTATCTTGATGGCTGTAGGTTTGTAGTAGAGCCTGAAGTCAGGCGAGTTGATTCCTCCAGTTCCATTATTCTTTCTCAAGATTGCTTTGGCTATGTGAGGTTTTTTGTTTTTTCAGACACATTGTGAAATTATTTGTTCTAGTTCTGTGGAAAATACTGTTGGTAGCTTGATAGGGATTGCATTGAATCTATAGATTGCTTTGGGTAGTATACTCATTTTCACAATATTGATTCTTCTGATCCATCAATGGTATATTTCTCCATTTATTTGTGTCATTTTTTATTTCTTTCATCAGTGTTTTATAGTTTTCTATATATAGGTCTTTTGTTTCTTTAGGTAGATATATTCCCAAGTATTTTATTCTTTTCGTTGCAATGGTGAATGAAATTGTTTCCTTAATTTCTCTTTTGTTTTCTCATTGTTAGTGTATAGGAATGCAAGGGATTTCTGTGTGCTAATTTTATATCCTTCAACTTTACTTTATTCATTGATTAGCTCTAGTAGTTTTCTGGTGGCGTCTTTAGGGTTTCTATGTAGATGATCATGCCATCTACAAATATTGAGAGTTTTACTCCTTCTTTTCCAATCTGGATTCCTTTTATTTCTTTTTCTGGTCTGATTGCTGTGACCAAAACTTCCAAAATTATGTTGAACAGTAGTGGTGAGAGTGGGCACCCTTGTCTTGTTTCTGACTTTAGGGGAAACGCTTTCCTTTTTTCACCGTCAAGGATAATGTTTGCTGTGGGTTTGTCATATATAGCTTTTATTATGTTGAGGTATGTTCTTTCTATTCCTGCTTTCTGGAGGGTTTTTTATCATAAATGGATATTGAATTTTGTCAAAGCCTTTCTCTGCATCTACTGAGATAATCATATGGTTTTTGTCTTTCAGTTTGTTAATGTGATGTATTACATTGATTGATTTGTGAATATTGAAGAATCCTTGCATCCCTGGGATAAAGCCCACTTGGTTATGATGTATGATCTTTTTAACATGTTGTTGGATTCTGTTTGCTAGAATTTTGTTAAGGATTTTTGCATCTGTGTTCATCAGTGATGTAGGCCTGTAGTTTTCTTTTTGTGTGGCATCTTTCTCTGGTTTTGGTATTAGGGTGATGGTGGCCTCACAGAATGAGTTTGGAAGTTTACCTTCCTCTGCAATTTTCTGGAAGAGGTTGAGTAGGATAGGTATTAGCTCTTCTCTAAATTTTTGGTAGAATTCAGCTGTGAAGCTGTCTGGTCCTGGGCTTTTGTTTGCTGGAAGATATTGGATTACAGTTTCAATTTCCATGTTTGTGATGGGTGTGTTAAGATTTTCTATTTCTTCCTGGTTCAGTTTTGGAAAGTTATATACTTTTCTAAGAATTTGTCCATTTCTTCCAAGTTGTCCATTTTATTGGCATATAGTTGCTGATAGTAGTCTCTTGTGATTCTTTGCATTTCTGTGTTGTCAGTGTGATTTCTCCATTTTCATTTCTAATTTTGTTGATTTCATTCTTCTCCTTTTGTGTCTTGATGAGTCTGGCTAATGGTTTGTCAATTTTATTTATCTTCTCAAAGAACCAGCTTTTGGCTTTGTTGATTTTTGTTATGGTCTCTTTTTTTTTTTCTTTTGCATTTA
Organism: Antilocapra americana; assembly: GCA_007570785.1. Lineage (NCBI taxonomy): Eukaryota > Metazoa > Chordata > Mammalia > Artiodactyla > Antilocapridae > Antilocapra > Antilocapra americana. The sequence goes on from ML661344.1 coordinate 19,869,036, forward strand.
TTTCTGCAGTAATTTTTAAGATTTCTTTCTGTCTACTTACCCTGGGGTTCTTCATTTCTTCCTTTTCTAGTTGCTTTAGGTGTAGAGGTAGGTTATTTATTTGACTTTTTTCTTGTTTCTTGAGGTAAGCCTCTATTGCTATGAACCTTCCCTTTAGCACTCCTTTTACACTGTCCTATGGGTTTTGGGTTGTTGTGTTTTCATTTTCATTTGTTTCTATGCATATTTGATATCTCTTTTGATTTCTTCTGTGATTTGTTGGTTACTCAGAAGGGTGTTGTTCAGCCACCATATGGTGGAATTTTTAATAGTTTTTCTCCTGTAATTGACATTTAATCTTACTGCATTGTGGTCAGAAAAGATGCTTGGAATGATTTCAATTTTTTTGAATTTACCAAGGCTTGATTTATGGCCCAAGATGTGATCAATCCTGGAGAAGTTTCCATGTGAGAAAAAGGTGAAATTCATTGTTTTGGGGTGAAATGTCCTATAGATATCAGTTAGGTCTAATTGGTCCATTGTATCATTTAAAGTTTGTGTTTCCTTGTTAATTTACTATTTAGTTGATCTATCCATAGTTTTCAGTGTGGTATTAAAGTCTCCCACTATTATTGTGTTATTATTGATTTCCCCTTTCATACGTGTTAGCATTTGCCTTGAATATTGTGGTGTTCTTATGTTGGGTGCATATATGTTTATAATTGTTATATCTTCTTGGATTGATCCTTTGATCATGACATAGTGTCCTTCTTTGTCTCTTTTCACAGCCTTTATTTTAAAGTCTATGTTATCTGATATGAGTATTGCTACTCCTGCTTTCTTTTGGTCTCTATTTGCATGGAATATCTTTTTCTAGCCAGCCCTTCACTTTCAGTCTGTATGTGTCCCTTGTTTTGAGGTTGGTCTCTTGTAGACAATACATATGGGGTCTTGTTTTTGTATCCATTCAGCCAGTCTTTGTCTTTTGGTTGGGGCATTCAACCCATTTACATTTAGGTAATTATTGATAAGAATGATCCCATTGCCATTTACTTTGTTGTTTTTGGTTCGAGTTTATACACCCTTTCTGTGTTTCCTGTCTAGAGAAGTTCCTTTAGCATTTGTTGGAGAGCTGGTTTGGTGGTGCTGAATTCTCTCAGCTTTTGCTTTTCTGTAAAGCTTTTGATTTTTCCTTCATATTTGAATGAGATCCTTGCTGGATACAGTAATCTGGGCTATAGGTTATTTTCTTTCATCACTTTAAGTATGTCCTGCCATTCCCTTCTGGCCTGAAGAGTTTCTATTGAAAGATCAGCTGATATCCTATGAGAATCCCCTTGTGTGTTATTTGTTATTCTTCCCTTGCTCCTTTTTATATTTGTTCTTTGCGTTTGATCTTTGTTAACTTGATTAATATGTGTCTTGGGTGTTTCACCTTGGGCTTACCCTGTTTGGGACTCTCTGGGTTTCTTGGACTTGGATGACTATGTCCTTCCCCATTTTAGGTAAATTTTCAACTATTATCTCCTCAAGTATTTTCTCATGACCTTTTTTTTTTTTTTTGTCTTCTTCTTCTAGGACTCCTATGATTCCAATGTTGGGGCATTTAACATTGTCCCAGAAGTCTTTGAGGTTGGCCTCATTTCTTTTACTTCTCTTTTCTTTTTCCCTCTCAGTTTCATTTATTTCTACCAGTCTATCTTCTACCTCACTAATCCTATCTTCTGCCTCCATTATTCTACTGTTGGTTCCCTCCAGAGTGTTTTTTATCTCATTTATTGCACTATTCATTATATATTGACTCCTTTTTATTTCTTCCAGGTTCTTGTTAAACATTTCTTACATCTTCTCAATCCTTGTCTTCAGGCTATTTATTTGTAATTCCATTTTGTTTTCAAGATTTTGGATCATTTTTGCTAACATTATTCTGAATTCTTTTTCAAGTAGACTCCCTATCTCTTCCTTTTTTGTTTGGTTTGGTGGGCATTTATTATGTTCCTTTACCTGCTGGTTATTTCCCTGCCTTTTCATCTTGTTTAGATTGCTGTGTTTGAGGGTGGCCTTTCCCTGTTCTGGCAGTTTGCGGTTCCTCTTTGTTGCGGAGGTTCCTCACTTTTCATGGGGTTGGATGGGTGGCTTGTCAAGGTTTTTTAGTTAGGGAAGCTTGTACCAGTGTTCAGGTGGGTGGAGCTGGAGTTCTTCTCTCTGGAGTATAATGAAGTGTTCAGGAGTGAGTTTTGAGGTGTCTGTGGGTTTGGTGTGACTTTGGGCAGCCTGTATATTGAAGCTCAGGGTTATGTTCCTGTGTTGCTGGAGAATTTGCCAGATATGTCTTGCTCTGGAACTTGTTGGCTCTTGGTTGGTGCTTGGTTTCAGTGTAGGTATGGAGGCTTTTGGATGATCTCTTATTAATTAACGTTCCCTGGACTCAGGAGTTCTCTTGTGTTCTCAGGTTTTGAACTTAAGCCTCCTGCCTCTGGTTTTTAGTCTTATTCTTACAGTAGCCTCAGGACTTCTCCATCTATATAGCACTGATGATAAAACATCTAGGTTAATGATGAAAAGCTTCTCCACAGTGAGGGACACCCAGAGGAGTTCACAGAGTTACATGGAGATGAGAAGGAGGAGGAGGGAGATAGAGGTGACCAGGAGGTGAAGAGGAGGAATCAAAAGGGACGAGAGCAAGCTAGCCAGCAATCAATTCCCTATGTGCTCTCCACAGTCTGGACACCTCAGAGAGGTTCACAAAGTTACAAAGAAGCAAAGAGGGAGGAAGGCGACAGAGGTGACCAGGAGGAAAAAAGGGGGAATCAAAAGGAGTCCGACAGATCCAGCCAATAATCAGTTCCCTAAATGTTCTTCACAGCCCAGAACACACAAAGAGATCCACAGAGCTGGGTAGAGAAGAGAAGTGGGAGGAAGGAGATAGAGGTGACCTGGTGGAGAAAAAGGAATGTCAAAAGGGGGAGAGAGCAATCAAGCTAGTAATCACACTCCCAAGTAAAATGGATACTGAAAATTGGGTTATTATAGATACAAAATTGATAACAAATACCAAAAAGCAAAGATTAAAAATCTAGAGTAGAGGTTAGCCTCTCAAAAAGAATATTAAAAAAAAGTCACAAAAATTATAAAATATATATATGAAGTTTGCTTTAAAAATAGGGCCTTTTTTTTTCAAGGTAATAATAGGTTATAAAGATGAAAATTCAAGGAGTATTAGAGGACTTAAAAATTTTTTTAAAAATAACGAAAATTTAAAAAATGATAAAAATGAATCTAGGAATTTCTCTGGAGCTGTTTTGGGCAGTGTGGGGTCAGTTCAGTTTCACATAGTTCCTTGATCCTGCTTATACTTTTCTAGATCTATATGCCCCTTCCAGTGTAGTCAGTGCTAACTACAGGGTTTTAATCTGTTGCACCTGTCACTTTCAAAGTGGTTTCCTTTGTTTACTTTAGCTTCTGTTTGCTGGTCTCTTCAGTGTCTAATTTCCACCCTGACACAAGAGGGTGAAGGTGGTCACTTATTTGAGCTCACTTGTTCAGTTGTGCTGTGGGGAGGGAGGAGCACTGCAAATGAGTATCATTGGCGTGTGTGGGGAGTGCTCACGGTGTCTCAGCTGCACTGGGTTCACCCCCGCTCACTGAGCATGTGCTTTCCCAGTCCACACTCCTCAGGCTCTAGGTTGCTCTGCCAGGGAACTGTCTGAGGCAGGCCCTGGGTTGCCTGTACTTCCCAGGGCTAAGCTACTCAGGTTCAGGTCCCTGGGTACTCCACGAAGGTTCAGACTCAGTTGGGCCTGAGTTTTGTGCCCTTCCCAGGTCTGAGCAACTCAGGTGGACCAGGTGCTTGGCAAGCGCAGTCTCCCCAGGTGGGGAGTGCATCTTATCACTTCCCCGGTCCCAGTTGCTCAGTTTCTTCGGTAGCAGCGGGCACGCCTGTTTCAGGTGTGCCATGTATCTCTTCTGGTGAGCTGATCTCTGGCTGCAACCCTCCCATTGGATGTCAACCATCCAGAATCCCAGGAAGTCTTGGTTAGCAACTGGAAGCCTGCTTGCAGCTTGGTAGAGGAGGCCTCTCTGGAGCAGAGATTGCCCCTTTCTGGCTCTGGCAGCCCCTCGCCTGCCTCCCTGTCTCCAGTGGGGAATGGGCCAGTCGGCAGCCTGCTAGCTCTGGTATTTGCTCCGTCCTTTGTTCTGTGAGCGGGCCTGGCAGTGCCTTAGGTTAGGGCTTTTCACAGGTTAGTTCTCTCTCTCTCTCTGTCTCTCCTTTTGTTTTTTTCTCTCTGTTGTCCCACAGTTTGAGTTGCTATCTCACCTTAGCTCCCTCAGATTGTCCTCAGGGCATTTAGGCCTGGTCCTTACCCTAAGCAATGCAGCCCGCACCTCCCTGTTCAGCCCCTGCTTGATGGTGGCGGATGTGAGCGCTGGGAGTTGCCATCAGGCACATCATCTGCGGGTTTTATTTATTTATTTGTCCTCCCGGTTATGTTGCCCTCTGAGATTCCAAAACTCCCCACAGACCCACTGGTGAGAGGGTCTCCTGGTGTTTGGAAATTTCTCCTCTTTTAAGACACCCTTCCCAGGATGGATCTCTGTCCCTACCTCTTTTGTCTCTCTTTTCATCTTTTATATTTTGTCCTACCTCCTTTTGAAGACAACGAGCTGCCTTTCTGGGTGCCTGAAGTCCTCTGTCAGCATTCAGAAGTTGTTTTGTGGAATTTGCTCAGTGTTCAAATGTTCTTTTGATAAATTTGTGGGGGAGAAAGTTGTCTCTCCATTCTATTCCTCTGCCATCTTAGGACTGCCTCCCTACTCCAGTGTTTTTGCCTGGAAAATTCCATGGACAGAGGAGCCTGGTAGGCTACCATCTAAGGGGTTGCAAAAAGTCAGATATGACTGAACACACCACATACCATATGACCCAGCTGTTCCACTCCTAGGTATATATCTGAAAAAAATAAAAACACTAATTTGAATAGATACATACATTTCTATTTTACAGCAGCATTATTTACAATTGCCAAGATATGGAAATAACCTAAATGTCCATCAACAAATGAATGGATAAAGAAGATGTACATATATATGGGCTCCCCTGGTAGCTCAGTGGTAGAGAATCTACTGCAATGTAAGAGAAACAAGATTGATTCTGGTGGCAACCCATTTCAGTATTCTTGCCTGGGAAATCCCATGGACAGAGGACCCTGGCAGGCTATAGTCCATGGGGTTGCAGAAGAGTCAGACACAATTTAGTGGCACAACAACAAATGTACACACACAAACACACAATGGAATACTACCTAGTCATAAAAAGGATGTAATGGAATTTTGCCATTTGCAGCAACATGAATGGACTCGGAGGGCATTATGTTAAGTGAAATAGGTCAGATAGAAGAAAACAAATTGTATATAATATCATTTATATGTGGAATCTAAACATATAGGAAACTAATGAATGAAGAAAAAAGTGAAGCAGACTCACAGATGTGGAGAACAATCTGCACTTTTGAAGATTTATGTGAGATAACCACACAGATAGTAGTTACCAGTGGGGAGAGGGAAGGGGGAGGTATTATGACAGTAGGGGAAAAAAGGATTATTATGGAATTTTATGAAACCATGTATGTGATACATTTGAAAGTTATAAAGCACTATAGAATTTAAACTCTTTCATTCAATTAAAAAAAGCTGCTTCGTTAAATTCTAACAACCGCTCTGTGAGGTAAATTTATTATGTTAATTGAACAGACGAGGTAAGTAAGGCTCTGAGAGGCTAAGGAACTTACCCAAAGTCACACAATTAACAAATAGCAAAGTCAGAATTTAAAATCAGGTATGCTAAACTCGAAAGCATTGTATGCTGGATAACAGGATAGGTGTTAAGATAAAATTGTATAGTCCAGAATAAATCAGCTTAATCATGGAAGAGGTATTAGAAAGTATGAATCTTGCTAACTGTTAAAATAAAAATATCAACAATATGCTCTGTGGAGAAACCTGGATTTTCTATTGCAAAGTGGTGTATTTTTCTGATTTTGCTTGATTAGAGATGTAAGATAATTCGGGGGGCTTAATGATTGACTGGGTCTACTTTGTATTCCTCAATGCCTTTCCATAGGCTTGCCCTTGGTTATCTGGTTATCTCATGACCATGTGTCTTGGGTCCAAAAGTACAATGTAGGCATGTTTGGGTGGACATGAGCAATGGCACTGCTGCTGTTGGAAAAGCCATGCAACACAGATGAGCAGGTCAAGAGTGGAATACTCAGGGGCACATAAGCTTGTCCATCATCATCCAGAACTGACATACCTTTGGCTGGGCCATACACTGGGACTAAAATAGATTCTAGATCGAAGTTGACAGTTGTAGTTCTCATTTAAATACCCCTGGTTATGTACAATCTAAAACTTCCAGACATTTAATTTGATTTCTCTGCCTGCAGTTAAGATAAATTTAGTCATTTATTCAGATAAATTATTTAGAGCAATGAGAAGTATTTGTGATGATAGTTAATCATAGAATTACAGTCAGAAGGGACCTCAGGAGTCATCTAATCCAGCCTCTCCATAGTACCAGTGAAGGCACCAAGACCTAGGGTGAGTCCATGCGTTAATCTGGTCACACAGTCTGCTGTAGGCAGGCCTGGCTTTAAAAACCAGAGTCTCTGATCACCTTGCTCACACGCTGTATAGAATTAGGCAACAAGTCCAATGATTAATTCTTCATTATTTTGGATATTCAAGCCTTCCTCTACATTTCCACCGTCTCTGCTCTTGCTTAAACTGCAACAGAAAAGCCAGCTGGATGTGGGTTAGAGAGAAAAGGCTAAAATGAACAAGACTCTTTTGGTTAATCAGCAATATCAGTCCTATCTTTGTCTTCAGCTGGCCTTAGTAAAGCAAATCTGTCTCCTGCAGCAGCCAAATCTTACTCTTGTGAAATTGAGCTGAGGCTTGGTTCTAACCCCAGTCGAGCCCTGTGCTTGATACATTACCACTGGAAACTTTAATGAAAGAAACTGCTTTTAAGGGGAGAGAAGGCTGATGGTGAGCAGAAGCTGGAACCAAGTTTCAGAATTTGAAGTCAGCAGGAACCTTAGAGATCACCTCACCCACATGCCTCATTTTACAGAGGAGAGAATCCAGTCCCAGGTGAGTTGAGGGACTTTTGAAGCCATACAGAAAAGGGGCTAAAATTTGGTTACAGTCTAAGCGATTTCTTCATTATATAAAATCCCTGGTAGCTCAGATGAGAAAACATTTGCCTGCAATCCGAGACACCCAGGTTTGATCCCTGGGTCAGGAAGATCCTCTGCAGAAGGAAATGGCTACTCACTCTAGTATTCTTTCCTGGAGAATTCCATGTACAGAAGAGCCTGGTGGGCTACAGTCGATGGGGTTGTAAAGAATCAGACGCAAATGAGCAACTACACTTTCTTTCATATTTTGTGCCTGAGCATGGTGCTAATAGGGGCTTCCCCGATGCCTCAGCAGTAAAGAATCTGCCTGCAATGCAGAAGATGCAGGAGACATGGGTTCAATTCCTGGGTCAGGAAGATCCCCTTGTGGAGGAAATGGCAATCCACCCCAGTATTCTTGCCTAGAAAATCTCATGCTCAGAGGAGCCTGGTGGGCTACAGTTCAAGGGATCGCCAACAGCTGGACTTGGCTGAGTGACTGAACACACACACATGGCACTAATACATCTATTATATGTCATGTAGCATAATATATATTATTATCATATAGCAATTACACTGTTAAGCCTGGCCGTAGTTGACAACCGAGTACACTGAGGCTTAGAGATTTTCGGTAACTTTCTGAACATCAAATAATTGGTAGACAAAAAAGCCATGATTCCAATATGGACCTTATCAAGAACTATGAAGTGTCTGAGACTTTAACTTCCTGGTGAGCTAACAAGCTAACTTGCCATGGTTTCTTGGATACTGTTAGAAGACTTGAGACTCTTGGGTCAGAGACAAAGGACTTTATTACACATATTGATAACAGTAGTCCTCAGCAGTTTCCTGAGTCTCAGTTCCTACAACAGGGTGACTAGAAGGCCATCACTGACACACACAGTGAGCTGCACTATAGAGGAGGAATCTTGAGCTGAGGAAGCAATTTTTTGTAATAGGCAGTAAGTATGGCTGCCTTGTCCTGTAGAAGGAAACACTATATCAGTTTCCCAAGTCTATTTGCTATTTAATTATGTTTAGAAAGATAGTTAAGAATAAAGTCAGTCAGTGCACTGCTCAAGACATGATTTTCCCAATCTACGGATCAAATCCAGGTCTCCCACATTGTGGGTGAATTCTTGAACAGCTGAGCCACAAGGGGAGCCCAAGAATACTGGAGTGGGTAGCCTATCCCTTCTCCAGGGGATCTTCTCAATGCAGGAATCAAACTGGGGGTCTCCTACACTGCAGGCATATTCTTGACCAACTGAGCTCTCAGGGAAAGCTCAAAAGACATGCAGAAACATCAGCACACATGGAGAACTGTCTCCCAGCATACTTTAACTGTAAAACTCATGTCATCAGCCACTATACCACAATGACAGTGGCAATGCAGTCAACAGGAAACCATGAAGTTGAAATGGTTTGTTGTTGAAATGCAGCGTTTAAATAAGATAAATTTCTGCCATTGAAATACTATCAGCAGTCAAGTCATTGATTGGGAATCACCCTGAGGGAGGTGTGTATAGAGGCACAGATGGATAACTGGGACTGATTTTCTAAAACTTTTCCTGAGTTTTGGACATTTTTCTCCCTTAGCAGCTTACTAAGGAAGGAAGAGAGAGAGAGGGAGAGAGAAGACAGAAGTGACTTTAAGCTCACTTTGAAGAGACAGTATCTCCAGGTTTCACCTGTGTGCAGTTGTCATTATGCATCATTCTCTACAGGCTGTTGCTGAGGCCCATGGGTCTGTTCATAATATCAAAAGCAGTGGTGGCTTCCAAGACGGAAAGGGCAGTTTGGTCTCCTGAGTTTAAATAAATTCTGCTTACTCACTGGTGTCCTTGGATAAGTTTCACCCCTGTCTCTGGGAGTTTCATCAGCTCCAAGGTGAGGTGACCCTTGTCAAACCCATAGTGCAGTACCTGGCCAATAATAAGCAATCAGCTAACATTTGTTCTTCGTATGAAGTACAAACCTGCATGACCAAAGGTAATACTGAAAGATGCTTTTAATACCTGGAAACCCCATAAGAAATATCACTTTCAGCTACAGCTGAAATACAAGGAGGAATTTTACATTGACAGGGTGAATTTTTATTATTTAAAAATGTAGAAATAATATTTGTGATGATAATGTTAATGCCGCTGCCTTAAATCCCAAAATGAGACTCAACTGCCTTCATTTATGCATTCCCCCCAAAAGGAACTCTTTTGTTAAGCCTCACTTAGTCCATCTTAAGCACCTTTCAGTCAAAGAACAGCTTCTCATTAAGGAAAAAATGATTATTAACATCCTCATTTTGCTTCCTCTCGTGAATTATTTGCATTCAGAAATGTGCATGGCATTAGTTTCAGGGTAAATGCAAATATGACAGCGGGATTTCTCACCAAGCTCTTTTTTATTATTAGCTCTTTTCATGTATTCCATTTATTATTCCCTCATCATTTTTCACATTGTATTAAAATGTTAGATTTCTTAAAATAATAATATTTCTTTCATTTGGTAATTGTCTCGGCCTTGTCTACAACAGTCTCTATCACAGAGCGCCCATCTATAATTTGGAATGGCTTATAATGACTGTTCATCTTTGTTGAGGGGAGGCTGAGGAATTAGCTATCATGGTAACTGAGCCCCTCTCTCCCACCGAGAATGTGATTACTCCAGGTGAGGTTCATGGGCTTGCGAAAGAGGGCAGTGGTGTGAGAAAGGCTTCTGCTGAGAGTGCTGGCAGTATATTTACAGTCTGGGGCTTAAAGATAAATTAAGATTTTTTTTTCCACTCAGCTATGAGCTGTGCCTGTCTCCAGTGCTTTTTAAATACAATAGCTCACACTATAGTCTTCATAGATATGGTGAAGTCCTTTTGTTTGCAGCATCCAATGTCCTCCCCATGAGGAGTGGATGAACTGAGAGACTAAGCATTTTCAATCAAAGTGTAGTGGGCACGACTTGACTGGAGTGGAATCAAGGAATAATGGGTGTACCTTCTACCAGGATCTGCCTTGATAAACTGATTACAATTATTTTGTTTTTCCCTGGTCATAAAAAAAAGGTAATATATCTGACTAATAAAATGAAACTAATAAAATCATTTGATCATTTTGATTCACTGCACTTCACTCTTCCAAGCTCCCTGTTGACTCACAAATTGTTCCTGTCATATCATTTTATATTTGTTTCTTTTGGATTTGACTTAATGTCTCCTTTTCTCTCCTCTTGTTACTGTCCATCATGTCACTTCTTCCTTCCAGGGAGCAGAGAAATGATCAATGATCAAGGCTCAAAATGAGTTCTCTGGTAGATCATACACATGTGTCTGTTAGTAAAATGGCAGAATATGAAACATGTAGATGCTTTGATAAGGTTTTATTTTTTTCCATAGGATCTGCTTCTTGCCATGTTCCAAACTACAGGATGTAGTCATTAGCCTTTGTACTTTTGTTGTGTGATACGTAAATGTTTACTCTGTAGACTGTGAGATGGGAAAGGGCCATCTTCACTGTGACCTGGGAGATGGGACCAGGAGCAAGCGTCCGACTCAGAGTTTGCTGGTACAAACCTGCAGTTAGATTAGTTCTTCCACATATTTTATAATGCCTACCTTGTACCAATTTAATTAAAATTCCTCTAGTGAATAGTAGGGTAGCATATACCAGCTGCATTTGGCAGGTGAGAAAAGGGGAATGAAGTATTTCTCACGACTGCTAAGTGGCTACTGGGCATCATACAGGATTCAGCTTAAAGTAGGTAATATTAATTTTGAGTGGTTACAATGCGTCCAGCACTTTGTTAAGTGCCCTACAGACATTTTTTCATTACATTTCACAGCAGTGCTGTGAGAAGGCAGTTCCTATATTATCTGCATTTGTAGAAAAGCAAGTTGAAAATCAAAAGTGTTAATCAGAACTTCCCAACTTTTCCATGTTCTAGAACACCTAGAATACAGTATCTCTGTGGCACACCGAGGAAAGTGAATGAGGATACTTGCTGTCAGAGGCAGTCACCCAAAGGTTCCAGGCAGGCCAGGATCTGGGCAAACCTGTAACCTATTCACAGCACAGCAATGTGCATATAATGGGATTTGCATGCTGTCATTATCTGTGGGATTTTTGTTACTATTATTTTTTCCTTAGGGCTATTTATATTCTTTCTTTCTGGAATCATCAGTTCATGTATTTGGCTGTTTTTCTCCCTAAAGAGAAGTTCATCTTTTCTTTATTGATTCATAAAACCAGTCTGGGTATGGAGATGGCAAGACGACTGACTCTCCATTCATATTTCCTGGGTTCGTGTTCAGGCGCTGTTCATGCACTGTTGGTGTTTGCATTCTATCATTTCTTACCTGTAATTTAACCACCTTCCCCTGGTAGTTCAGTTGGTAAAGAATCAGCAATGCAGGAGATGCTGGTTTGATTCCTGGGTCAGGAAGATGTGCTGGAGAAGGGATAGGCTTCCCATTCCAGTATTCTTGGGCTTCCTTTGTGGCTAAGCTGGTAAAGAATCCGCCTGCAATGCAAAAGACATGGGTTGGATCCCTGGGTTGGGAAGATCCCCTGGAGAAGAGAATGGCTACCCACTGCAGGATTCTGGCCTGGAGAATTCCATGTACTGTATAGTCCATGGGGTCACAAAGAGTCAGACACGATTGAGCGACTTTCACTTTCACTTTTCCCCATGAATGACAATTATAATAGGACCACATTTTGGGGTTGTTATGAAATAGTACCTATAAATCAGTAAGAATTGTATGCATTACATAGGAAGTATTCATAAATGTTACTGTTATATTATGAATGTTAACATTTTGTTACGTATTTTCAAATATTTTTTCTAATTTATCTTCAGTTGACTTTACTGACAATGTTTTTGATCTATATAACTTTTGGTGATGAATGACTTTAAACATATACATAAAGGGGTGAGATGGCGGAAGGGAGGGAGGCTCAAGAGGGAGGGGATATATGTATAATTATGGCTGATTTGCATTGTTGTATGGCAGAAACCAATACAGCATATAAAAATTAACAAAAAAATAGTGAAAAAGAAGAAAAACCATGTCCATAAAAATTAAAAATAATTATAAAACATGCTTATTTAAAACAGGTATGCTGTTAATAGCAGGGATAAAATATAGGTGAGCAAAAACACTCACAACTATTTTGATGACCTTTCATTTTATTCTTTTATCTCTACATCCCAATGGTTTACTACAAGGCAAGAAAACAAATAATCCATGTTACATTTTCTAGCTGATTTCGTCAAGCTTCCCCCCATCCATGTTCATCTTTCACAGTCTGAAATGGAGAAAGTATTTTTATCTCAGAGGAACTGCAGGGCTTGGAAATGTTTGACTTTAATACCTTCACCTGTAAAGTACCACTTTCGCTAGAGGTGTTCAGAGTCATCACTCAAAACCTTGGCCAACTGTATTAGGAACTCCAGAGCACAGGGCTTATAGCAACTATTTAACTGCCACCCAGGCAACCTCCCAAGGGGATGGGGCCACTAGATTGAGAAACAGTGATGCTGAGGAAGGATGTTTCCTACAACCATGTTTTATGTGTATATGTGAATGACAGGCTAACACAATTTCTCATTCACAGAGAATTGGTAAGAAAAATACATTTCAAATGGAATCAGTAAGAATCATCATTTGATCAGAAGATAAATTGCCATCATTTTTTAAGCCTAAAGTAGTCTTCCTCTAATTTATATATTATTTTATTGGAAAGATAACCACTCAAAAACACTCTTGACAGAGTTATCCTATTATTTAATAAATTGTTCTGCACATGACAATTTTCCTATTTGGATTATCCTGTGTTTGACCAACCACAACTTTTCCAAAGGACAAGTTGAGAGGTCAAGATTCCCCTTTTCATGCCCCAAAGAAGGAACTCAACAATGAAAATCATAGATACCACAGATCTGTGAAAATAGTAATTGTGTTGTGACATAAATATTAGTAAAATACTTTATTCTTTAGGGATTCCTGGGAACTGAAAATGTTTTATATCACTCCAATGTCCAACAAGGTATGGGTGATTTATATTAGTAACAATTATACAAACCAATAAAGAAAACTATAGATGCCAAGATTTTACGTGCCAGTAGAGAAATATACCACATTGGGACAATTTTTTAAGTATGCTCAAAATAACTAAATGCATTCTGTCAACAAAAGCAATCAATGTTTGGAAGCCCAGTAGGTTGTCTGTATGGTCTCAATTCTCTAGGTAATTTTGACATTCACTGATCACACACTAGACCAAAGATTCTAAGCCACATGGATCTGCCAAACAGGATCTGGCAAGGATCTCCTTATTTTGTTATGGCCTGGCTAGGGACCAGGGTGAAAAGCTATATATATGGATGAACATGTGAATAAATCTACCATCCGTATGAAAGAAGGAACAGTTATCAGCATAATTTTGGTCCCTAGGCAATGCCTCTCTTAAGCTTGTCCTGATAATGTGGCTGATATTGAGAAGAATATTTGGCTGCTGGTGCACTAAAATATAGACATTCATATATTAAGAACTTAAAAGGATATTATAATTATTGAAATAACTCAATAAACATCCATCTGGATTGGTATTAGTGCTTGCTGGTTTGTGAACATCTAAGTTAAATATAAACACATTCTTCAACCTCTGAAGGCTTAATATGAGTGGCATATGCATAAACAGATTGAAAGATACAGAGACAAATGCCAACACCAACCAAAAGAAAAAAATAAATAATTGAACCAAATATTTACATGATGTACAATTGCTTGCACAATGCTTGGAAAGTGAAATTTGAATTTTGAAATGTGCCTGTCATAATATCTGCTAAAACTAATCTCAGTAATTGTAGTTACTCACAGAGAACCTTCTAAGACAATAGCATTAAAATCCCCTCTCCCTAAAATAAATATTTACATTTCAAGGGGCTACTATGGCATCTGGACTACAGTGGATGCTCAGTAAAACTTTTGTAGAAGGAATGGTAAGTTTAAAAAAAAAAGTGAGTTTCAGGTATGTGTGGTGAGAAGATCTGGAACCTAGGAAAAGTAGTCAAGTAATGATTGAATATCCTGAGAAATATATTTGCTAAACATAACAAAAAATATGTATGTAAGCAGAACTTTAGAGAGATGAGAGATGTAATGGGAAAAATGGAATTTAATTTTAATTGATTCTTCAATTTTGATAACATACTTTTCAGCTTGATCGTATACAAGTTTGTCTTTGTCAAATATGATAAGGGTGGTGTGATAATTTAATTCAGTAAGTCATGTCTGGCTTTTGAGACCACATAGCCTGTAGCCTGCTAGGTTCCTCTTTCCATAGGATTATCTAGGCAAGAATACTGGAGTGGGTTGCCATTTCCTTCTCCAAGGATTTTCCCAACTCAGGAATCAAACCCTGGTCTCCTGTTTCGCAGGGAGATTCTTTACGAACTGAGCTATCAGGGAAGCCCAAATATAGCAATGATTATTGACTAACTGTCTCAAGTGAAAAATAATGACATAATTGCTTGTTTACTTTTAAAGTTAAATTTTTCCCAACTATCGTTCTCACTGGTTTGGAGAGGAGGAACCCTTTTGCTCAGGATGATATAGGAATGACCTAGGACCTTTCGCTCATACTGTCTGATGTCATGCCTATAGAAAAACCCATTGGAAGGAGCCATAGCAAGTGAGAACCATTAATTTTCTCTTGTCAGATTTTACCTTTGTCCTGATGTGTAAGAGCTTTGTTCTACAACAGTGAGATTGTATACTGTCTGGTGAGGGAGTGTGAATTCCAGTAAGATGGTGCTCAAAAGAAAGTGTGGCTAATCGTAATGCCAGGGTTGTCCTGAGTGTGATGTTGAGATATTCAAACCAGTCCCACAGTGACAGTGAAAGGTCTACACTGCTGGGGCCAGGCTCCTTTCAAAGCCCTGGAAGGTGCATGGTCAGAAAAGAAATGGAGGAAACCACCTTAACCACTTGGAAGAAAAGAGGGAAATCAAAAACAGCCAATGATGAAGCTATCTGATTACATACACAAAAAAACAACAAAGCTCTGCTCCTCAAAGGGGTCGTTTTGAAAATCATGTGTTTTATGATCTGAATTTTCACTTTCGACTTCCTGTTAGGTAAGATTTTTGGTATTCTGAGAGAAACTGCAGTTTAATCAAGGACAACGTGCATGTGACTGGCTCTAAACAAGAGAGCGTGGCCTTTGGCTCCTCCGTACACAGGATTTTCCAGGCAAGAGTACTGGAGTGGGTTGCCATTGCCTTCTCCAGAGGACCTTCCCGACCCAGGGATCGAACCGTGGTCTCCTGCATTGTAGGCAAAAGCTTTACTGTCTGAGCCACCAGGGAAGCCTTTGGAATTGGACCTGAGTTTAAATCTGAGCTTACTTCCTCACCAGCTAGGTGACTTTGCGCAAGGTACTTAACCTTCTGGTTTCTCACTTTCCTTTTCTGTAAAATGAAGATAATGAGATCAATGGAACAGGAAGATTGTGAGGACTCATTGTTATACAATCACCTAGCACCAGTACCTGTGAAATGTCAGGTTCCCTTCCAATGAAGAAACTGGGGAATAAGAAGAGTCTATTTTTGAGAGAGAGAACCAACTACTTAAAGTTCTCTATGCTTTTTTTTTTTTTTAAATAATTCCAGCACTATTGTGAAGTTCAACAAGCTAAATCTGAAAATGCAGCTAAAGGATGTTGTACATAACATTGTACATTTATCTAAAAGGATGTTACTTGTAGTATTGTTAATAATGGAGAAAATTAGAAATGATCTACATGTTCAATAAGCGTGTGTGCTTAGTCGAGTCCAACCCTTTGTGACCCCATGGACCATAGGTCGCCAGGCTCCCCTGTCTGTGGAATTCTCCAGGCAAGAATACTGGAATGTGTTGCCATTTCCTACTTGAGGAGATCATTCTGATCGGAGATTGAACCCACATTTCCTGTGTCTTCTGCATTGGCAGGCAGATTCTTTAGCACTGTGTCACCTGGGAAGCCAATGTTCAACTTGGTGATACTTAAGCAGATTATGGCAAGTTCATGAGATATAATACTAAGCAGCCCTTAAAAATATCTCATAGCCAGATACTTAAAGTTCTGGAAATTATTTACAGTGTTTTATTGAAGAAAAGAAGCACCTCAATTTCTTTGTTAGAGGATTTCAGTGTTAAAATTGAAAATAATATAAGCATTACAAAAACAGAAAGAAATATACCTACATATTAAAGCTGTTATGTCTTGGAGGTGATGGGTGTGATTTTATCTATAATTTTTTAAAATCATTTTTAGTGTTTTTTGATTTTTCAACAATAGTAAAAATTTTATAATAATAAATATATTTAAAAATAGTCTTTGGTTTATACTTTAAATAATAGTACAATTAATTAGTGATACAGTCTCTAAAATGTAAGTCAAAAGATAATAGTAAAACAATCATTAAAGGGATTATATATATTATGCAGAAGCATTTCTAAAGAAAAAACAGCTGAATTTGTCATTGATAATGCATTTTATAAGGATGTCTGACTTAACTGGTTTTTATAAGTATTTTTATATTATATCATTCAATAACTACAAGTATTTTCATTTATAGTATAATTTCTTTAAATGGATAAAAAGTTTAGGTAGAATGCTTGGTTTTTCAAGTAGTCATTTGTATGAAAGGATTTTTGTTTTTTCACTGAGAAAGCTAAAAAAATGATATTGCTTTTATATGGAAAATTAAATACATGTGAAATCTAATACAGAGGCTAAATGATTAATACATGTTATTGTATTTGAATTCAGTAGAAAAATCATAGTGGTTTTAAAAATGCACCAATTTATCTACTCATTCATTTATTCTTTCATTAATAATACTTTTATACTATTCAAATGAAGCTGAAGTTTAAAATAAAAGCCTATAACAGAACATTTATAATATAGTTCTTAATTTAATAAAATAATCTAAGGACAACAATATTCTTATATTATTCAGCTTCATTTTTAGACTAAGTCATAAAACTAAAATAAAAAAAATTATTAGCTATACATTTGCTTGAAACTGATTCCAAATCCATCCCATGAATTGGCTCAAAATCTTATAATAGTGGCCTATGATGTAAGGAAAACATTTTATTAATCTTACTAGGATAGTTAATAATTTAGAGAATTAATTGAATGAGATTTATGATACTAAAATGATAAGATCTCTCTTTAATATGAATTTATGAGTTTGCTAACATATAGCATTATTGTTGGTATCACTGGGTCAGTATCGTAGATGCTTTGCCCAAAAAATTATTCTTCATAAACTGCTGAATTGACTATTTTTAGTTACTTTTTTCTAAGAAATCTCATGACTTATTTCTGCAAAATCACTTTGATTAACCATGAAGTGGGTCTTACTTGTCCACTTGGAAGACTAAGAGGATGAACATTTTGAAACTCAGTGCATTGGCAAAGGCTTTATAGGTAAAGCCTAAAAATATCCAATCAGATTATCATTTGATAGTGGATACAAAAACGGTACTCATGGCTCATGTAACTCTGCAGTTGATTTCAATTTTTATAGATGTGTTCTGCTGTTATCAGATATTTAGTGGAATATTAAGTGTATTTTAAAATTATCAAAATTTATATATACATATATAAAATAAGTTATAGTTCAGTTCAGTCACTCAGTCGTGTCCGACTTTGCAACCCCATGGATTGCAGCACACCAGTCCTCCCTGTCCATCACCAACTCCCGCAGTTTACTTAAACTCATGTCCATTGAGTTTGGTGATGCCATCCAACAACCTCATCCTATGTTGTCCCCTTCTCCTCCTGCCTTCAATCTTTCCCAGCATCAGGGTCTTTTCAAATGAGTCAATTCTTCACATCAGGTGGCCAAAGTATTGAAGTTTCAGCTTCAGCATCAGTCCTTCCAATGAATATGCAGGACTGATCTCCTTTAGGATGGACTGGTTGGATCTTCTTGAAATCCAAGGGACACTCAAGAGTCTTTTCCAATACCACATTTCAAAAGCATCAGTTCTTCAGTGCTCAGCTTTCTTTATAATCCAATTCTCACATCTGTCCATGACTATTGGAAAAACCATAGCTTTGACAAGATGGACCTTGGTTGGCAAAGTAATGTCTCTGCTTTTTAATATGCTGTCTATGTTGGTCATACCTTTTCTTCCAAGGAGCAAGTGTCTTTTAATTTCATGGCTGCAATCACCATCTGCAGTGATTTTGAAACCCCCAAAATAAAGTCTGTCACTGTTTGCAATGTTTCCCTATCTAGTTTCCAAGAAGTGTTGGGGCCAGATACCATGATCTTAATTTTCTGAATGTTGAGTTTTAAACTAGCTTTTTCACTCTCCTCTTTCACTTTCATCAAGAGGCTCTTTAGCTCTTCTTTTCTTCAAGTTATACCATGTATTAAAATTTAAAGTTTACTTCTTTTGAGTTTTAAATGCATAATATCCATGTTTGAGGGAAATTGAGAAATACAGTTTAAAGAAGAAAAGAAAATATTAAAGGGAAGACTGTAATCATATAGAAGTAATCGCTATTAATATTTTGGCATATTTCCTCAATAGATAAATCTTTCTCTCTCTACACACAAACAAAGGAAAAAATGCACTCTGCCTCATTTACAGACATGCATACATGTACATACATATTCACCAAACTGATATAAAATTTTTAAGTAACTTGGATTTTTGTATAGCAGTTCAACGAATATTTAGGATGAAAGACTGGATGAAAGGATATGAGTTACAGGCCCTATATAACAGCTCCCCTCAACTTAACAATTTCTGAGCCAAGATCAAGCTTGTTATTATGGTTAATGGTAGAAAAGGTGGTCTGAAGTTACACTGAGGTCTGAGTATTTGATTGGCAAATAGTCAATCTACTTTTTAACATTAAAACCAATCTGGTTAGACATGGCCATGGATGCTCTAGAAAGAAGAAAAAAACCTCAAACTGAATCTATTCAGTAGGAAGAAGGAAATTGATTTGACATAAAGGCTTTACTCTAGTTTTTTTACCATCCTCTTTTATGTGGCATTGAAGAGCTATGGATTCAGATGCTGAAGTTATGATTCAATCTATCCAGATAAAAATTTTGATTTATTTGAATCATATGTATCTATTGCCCAATAGTTATGGGTATCAGTCACTTCACACGCACCTCATCTGTTATCATTAGCAGTAATCGGTTGACCAATCTTGGCAAACTACCCAGACTTTAATCCATAAGTGGAAACAAGGAAAAAAATCAATTCTTTTTGGTTTATATGTGTGAAATTAAAACACTTCTAGTTCAAAAACTTTGCCTGGGTTAAAAGAACTAAGTTTGCCTTGCTATCATTTTTTAAATGGAAACCATTGGTTACAACTTTCCAGTTAATGTGTTGATCAGTAGAAAATTTCACTTAGTGGTATTCAATATTAATTTTAGTAGCTAGCTCAGTGGCTTGTCTTACTAAGGGGCTATTTAATGGTTTTTTCTTTTAAAAAATGGGAGCAATTATTTGTGCTTATGAGAGCGATGGGAGCAACCAAACACTAAAAATAGAAATTATGAAATTAGCCACAAGCAAATTACAGAGCAGGGACAAATCCATGAACATTTCCTCTGACTGGCCTGCTGCTGACCTTCTTGAAGTGGACAGGCTATTAACCTGAATGGATAGCGTGGTGGAGAACCCCCTTCTCTTACCTAGTTCCATGTCTCTTTAGCTCACAGTGCCAACTGAGGGCTTAGTTTGATGCCACACTTTGGTTCCAGAGACAAACCTATTAGAACCATAGCTGAGAGCAGAAAATGCACTATGTCAGGGCCACCTGTTAAATTTGAGCCATAACCTTTGGACTGGGTGACAATTTTGTGGCTTTTAATTCTACTTACATGTCTTTGAACTTGAAGCTGTTTCTGTGCTGTTACTCTCAATTGATCTATTTAATGTGAGAAAATATTTTGAATAGGAGCGGTGCTATTTGTTACTACTACCAAAAAACCACATATATCTACCCTGCCTACAAAATAGCCAACAAAAGATAATCTGATTCATCTTTGGTGAAGAGAAAGAGAAAAAAAAGTAATACATCAGGGGACAAGGCCCTAAGTAGAATCACATTTAGTGATCAGATTCTCTGTTTTGTTGACTGCTGTTGCCAAGGCATCTGTAATTATTATCCTTTTTGTATCAGGATGAACACATGGAATCAAACAGAGCATGCACTTAGCTAATGAAATATAAGAATCATTTGGGTGTAGGTGGAAAGGAAGTGATAGAATTCATAGGAACAGATGTTCTAAGAGTTATTAGAACTTTTCAAAATGAAATTTCATATCCTGTGTCTAATTATTACATTGTTCTTCTTGAGTCCTGACGGCTCATATCTGTTAAAATTCTTGAGAAGAGTGAAGAGAAATGGCATGTAGAGACTTAAATAACTTGTACCACACCACTGACAACTGTTAGCCCAAGAAACATTGACCCATTCTTGAGCTGATCATCTGCAATGGCACAGCACTCCCCACAAAAATGCCAGAAAAGAGCACTTGAGGCTGCATGTTTTCCATTTTTCAAGTACATTTTTATGAGAATTCCTTCTCTGGTTCCTTCCTTGCTACATTATTGCTCTCAAAATAAGTGCTCTTTGATTTGTTTGACTTTGTGTTTGCAATTCCCTAAAACAGATTCCATTTTATTCTCCAGTGCCAAGGAATCTGGGCATGCATTTTCTTTCCATGCAAAATTAGACTTTCTGCACCCACAGATTGGGAGCTAAATGCTTCATATTTATTATCTTTAAGGTGCTGTGTTAATGAAAGAATTTTAATCATTGACATTGCTCCGTGAATTATGTATTACAAAAACCCCTGCTGGTGAGTTAGACAAAATTAACCTACTGTAAGGGGCATTAAAAAAAAAATCACAGCTAATTAGTAAGCCAACAGGAACAAAGAAAATGTAAAACAAAGATGTTGAGAACAAGACATATAGGTAGGAAGTGCTGCCTCTCTTTCAGAAGTGGTTCTTTCATTTGGGCATCATTTGTAACACCACCCACCATTGCTGAAATCTTCCTCCAGTCTGATATATTCCATTAGACTTGAGCATTTTTATGTTTTGTAATTAGTTTTGTAAGCTGGTATCTTCACTCTTTCAAACTGTGGAAATCCAAAGGCTCATAATAGAAAATGGAAGTTATTTTTAAATGCTTTTAAATTATTTCCCAGGTGATCTATATTAGAAATGTAAGGCAATTCACAGGGATTATAATGGGAAATGATTTCCATCACTTTTTTTCCCCTTGAATCACTCTGTATGCTCCTCATATATCTCTTATCCATCCCTGTATTTTAAAGTAGCAAAGCTTTGTCCAGGTTTCTTTCCTGATGCAATTCTACATGGGGCAGACAAAGGCAGAAATGGGTTTAAATCACAGGCTGCTTGGCTTCTCAGCTCCTCCTCATGCTGATATGTAAGACCATGCATCACTCTGCTGGTGCAGGAACCGAGAGGAGACAATTGACCCTGAGAGGCTGCTGGAGAGGTGCTCATGCTGGGCCCCATTTGTTTATAATTGCTCTTTCTAAGTTATAGGTGGAGATAAAGCAACCAAAATGGGACAAGCAGAGGCAAGAAAAAACAGAAATGCCTATTTCAATTTTTCCCTGCTCAACAGAGGCCCCAAGGATTAAAAATGATAAGATGATTCTTTGACCTTTCATTTTCTTCTGGATTATTTCTTTTATTTTCTTCATTTTAGAAATCTCTCCTTGTCTAATATTATCTATAATAATCTTCTTCCTGATGAGAATCTTTTCTGTTATTCTTTGGAGAAAGGGTCATTAATCTTTCCTCTTTCATCCTATTTGCTTATGGTTGAGGTGACCTCCAACTCCTGGATGATTTAAAACAAAAGCAGACTGTATAATTTTGTAAAAATCTTGCACTTTTCAGGCAGAAGGAAATGCTCAAAGAATGCACAGCAAAGAGGAATTCTTAATTTTGAAGTGACATAAAGCATAGAAAGATGCAAGATACCAGCTGTAGGGTGGGAGACCTTTATGTGGGAATTTTGGCTCCTGCTATGTTCAATTTTGAGTTGCAGGCCTTCTTTCATATGATTCTTCACTGCTTTTTATGGACTTAGGGAACTTAAAGGATTGTTCTACCTTTCAATTCATATAAGTTTTCTTTTATTGTAAGCTCAGTGAAAATAGGTTGGGATACTGTAGTAAATTTGATCCTTCTTGAATCTAAAAGCCCTCTTCTTACAGCTTTCTACTTGTGTCTTCACTTTCAGAAAAAGAAGCCTCAGAAACTTACATTTCCCTTCACAGCCTCTTCACCACTGTCTGTCATGAATTCACCATAGGTTTTCCTGTTTATGTCACCTGAGTGATCCCCCTGTGTCCAAGTCTCCCCTTTCTACCACCCTCTAATCCCTACAGGACTCATTCATATCCCATGTCCTTCTTCCAAGCTCCTAGCATCCTTCTAATGTGATTCTGTTCAATTATGAACAAAATATTCTGTGTTCCTCACTTTATTTCTAAATTCTCCCTTCATGATTTCATTTGAATGGAAATTTGGTTTTGTTCCTCCCTCTGAATAGGAGCTCTTTAAGGCCCCTCACAGCCCTCTCCCCACTGACCAGGAAGTGGAATAAGAGGTCTTGATTATCCTTGACGCTCCCAAATCAGTTTCTTTCCTTCTACTCTGAAAACCCTAGGTTAAGCTCCACCTGTTAGCTACTCCTCGATTGTTGCTGACATCTCCTGTCCTCTGGATGGTTCCCCCTCTTAACAGGATGATTTTCACTCCTAGTTCATTGCCATTCTCTTCAGTATTGCCTCTGACTTTATAACTTCATTCATGATAATGAATAATAATTAAATGATAATGAATGGTAATTAAATATGCATGGGATTGATTCTTCAACACCTGACTCCTCGGTTCCTCACATACTTCTTTTCCAAGAATCTTTTCCTTCCCCTATATTGCCTTTCCCTTCTGAGGTCATACTTTTAGAGGTTAGATCTGACTTTTCTCTATGACAGCACCTCCTTATATTCCTTAGATGCTACTTCCTATTTTTCCAGGTGATTCTCTCTCTCTCTGCCCCTTCCCCAATGATCTTCTGGCACCACAGTGACCTCTAATCTATTGGGATGATTACCTTGTACTCTGCTTACCAACCCAGTATCCTCTCTGGCTTGTTTACATGGCCTGAATTCCTCTAGTCAATTAACTATTACACTCAGGTCTTGTTGAACCCCTCAACTCCCTACCCTACTCTTTGTTGTATTCACTTGAACAAACTCACAACTTTGGTTTTATACAATATTTGCTGTTTTATACATGCACCCATATAGCTGAGTAAGATTAGAGCAAATACTTCATACAGGATTGTTTTAATTCAAGTTCACAACCAAGATCATCAAGTGAGCTTTTACTACTGCTGGTAGATAATACCACAGTATCCTAATGGTATGATATTAGTACATTTCTAGTGCAATTACTCCCCTACTCTCCTGGGCAATTAACACCTTCTCCTCTTCTGTTTAATCTCATGTATAACATATTAAGCCATATTAAATTCTTGGTCAGTTCATAGACATGCTAGACTCTTTCAGGCTTTTCTAACAGCTCTACCATTTTATATCTGTGTTACCATGGGCAAGTTGATTGACTTCTCTGTACCTGAGGCTTCTCATCTATAAGGTAAGTATATTACACCTATATCATTGGACTGTTGTGAGGATTAATTGAAATAATACCCATATAGTCTCTGGTTTACTACCTGACACATAGTTGGGGCTTTAAAAATGTTGGATAGTATTATTACTACATTTACTTTTTTAGGTCAAGAAGTCTCTTTTCCTGCTTCTACAAGCTCCTATTCATCTTTAAAGACCAGGACATACTTTTCCTTTCCTAAACATCTTCTTCTATGCTTCCATTGCATCTAGGGCTGGTATTTTGCAGTAGTTAGTACACTGTGTTATATATTTTTTTATATGTCTGGTTCCTCAGATAAAATGTCTCTTCCTTGATAACAAAACATATGTTTTATTTAAATTTGAATCTGGATGTTCTAGACTACTGACTGGCAAAAATATATGTTAGCTCTATGTTAGCTAATTAATATTTCATTATAATACTTCTATGTCTAGACATATTGCTGAAGTTGTTCTCAAATAATTCTTTTTATAAAGAATTATTTGAAAACTAAAACCATAGTCGAATTTGAATTTTGCACATATATATATATATGTATATATAAATTATATCTAATTTGTCATATACTTGAATGAGTGTTATCAGTTATAGACCTAGGACCCTGCTCCCTAATACAAGGCCATGTCCAACTAAAACAGTCTTAGGCTATATATGCTGAAATACCTTTCTGAGTTCAGCTATTCCCATGGTTTATTCTGCAACAGATCTGACACAGAGGACTTGATTCAGTACCCTATATAAACTCAACTTCAGACTCCAATGGCAGAGGCATCTATCAAAAAAAGCCTTTCTTCCTTCAGAGTCATCCAGGATCATAATAAGATGCTAGTATGATCATGGTTTGTTTTGAGGTTGCTTGGGAAAGGAATATATTGCTGAGTTTTTTTTGTTGTTGTTGTTGTTGTTTGTTTGTTTGATACATTTGTCCTGTAACTTTTATCCTTACCTTTTTAAGAAGATTAAGTAATAAAAGTCATATAAATTGACATTACTGTATTCATTTCACTGATGAATCATGAATGAAGAGGGGTAGGTTTTTTGCCCTCATGTAAAAGTAAGCCATTGTCAGGATCTGGGGATAGTTATTCCCGAGCCTTAACTCACCTTGCCTTGGTGTTTTTAATTTTCATGTCTTGGGGCTTAACTCACCTAAGAAAAAACTACTATTTCAAGTTTATGTTTGAACATATCGCCTTTTTAAGGGCAGGTGGGAGAACAATGAATAAACTGTCTGGAGATGTTGTCACCCCTTATAAACAGTTTTGCTGAGGGCATTTCAAGGTGTGAAGGACTGTCAGCTGAAAGAAGATCTATTGGTTCTCTGTCTTTGCAGCATCTGGGAAAGAACTGAGCAGCCAGTTGAAACCTCATACCATGCAGAATTGTATTCGAGTTTTCATAGTGAGCTCACTCCCCTTTCCCTTTTAAATAGATAACCCCTACAGAGCCTCATACCATCCCCATCCACATCCAGTCTGATAGATCATCTGAAATCCTCTGAGGGCACTTCCTGAGGAAAAACACAAAGAAATATTGTATGAGCAAAAATGCCATAGGGAACCATGCAAATATCTGCATGCATGTCAGAACTTGAAGAGCCAGGGAGAACTGCTGCCAAGACTTAAGTCTACAAATAGATTTTAAGAAACTGACTTGTCCCTACAGTCGATCAGTTAATCTGTTGTGTAATAGTCAAAGCAGGCAAAGAACAAGCAGCTTTCTAACAAGGAGTCCTTTGTTACTTATAAACTGCTGTCTTCCACCTTGAGACTGCAGTTTCTGTGCAAGGAAACACATACAGGATGACAGAAAGACCAATACTGCTAATACTGAACAACAGAAATCCAGGCCAGGACTACAGAGCACAGACTCCAGGCCTCTCATCTTTACACTAATAATGAAAACAATATTACTAGCAACCATTACTGTTTGCCAACTTATTTCTAAGTACCAGTTCCTGTGCTAAACAATTAAATGAACATAGTTATTTCATTTAATCCATTCAAGAACCCTACAATTATTTCCACTTTATACACGTAGAAACTGAAACTCACAGAAATTGTCACTTGCTAAAGTCATGTAGAAGAAAGAGTGTGATATTGGCCCAAGTTTATGTGGCATCTTTCTCTCTTCCTATTTCCCAAATCTACAGTTGAGATTTTTCCTACTTTTCAAGTATGGAGATTACAAACCTGTTTCCAAAGCTATGGAGTAAATGTGCTCCATGACCAGGAAACGGACTTAGACATCCCAAAGCAGCAGGTTTACTCATGAGACTGTACTCATGAGATAAATGTGAAAAGTCAGCAAACATTTGAACTGAAAAAATATGCATTGGATGTGACCACAAGCCCAGTGATATGCTAAACTCTGGATGAGAGTAAATGCTATGGGGGTGGAAAAGTTTGTATCTACTTTATTCCTATTCTTAGTCCTTTGCCAAAGAGCAAATAATTCAGCTTTCCTTCTAGCCCAACCACCTGAGTATGTTTTCCACCCTCAAAGGCCTAAGTGTTTATTTGAGGGATGGCTTGGGGACTACATAATCCAGTTTGTGTGGGGAGCACTGGCTTATAACTACCTTCTGTAATTTTGTTAATAGCACCCACCAGTGTAACAGTGCCCTGGTTCAGACAATAATTATACAATCCTCTGAAGTTTAGATGCTTTCCTTTAGTACAGGAAAATAAAAAGCTAGTAGTCATGTATGGATATGAGATTTGGATCATAAAGAAGGCTGAGTGCCAAAGAATTGATGCTTTCAGATTGTGGTTCTAGAGAAGACTCTTGAGAGTCTTCTCAACTTTGAAATTCATTGGAAGGATGGTTGCTGACACTTAAGCTACAATACTTCAGCCACCTGATGTGAAGAACTGACTCACTGGAAAAGGCCCTGGGGAAGATTGAAGGCAAAAGGAGAAGTGGGTGGCAGAGAATGAGATGGTTAGATAGCATCACTGACTCATGGACATGAGTTTGAGCAAACTCCAGGAGATAGTGAAAGACAGGTAAGCCTGGTGTGCTACAGTGCATGGGGTCACAAAGAGTCGGGCAAGACTTAGCGACTGAACAATGACATAAAGGAGATGAGAAACTTACATTGGCCAATCAGTGCTTACTAAGGTAATACGTTTTCTGCATATGTTGGTCCATCCTCGGGTAACTGTGTGGGAAGGAGCCTGAGAAGAATGGGAAAGAAACTGTAGGTATTTGATGACACATGGGGTCCCTGGACACTCTTCATAGCTGGGTCCTCTTCCAGTCCTTCGGTATGTTACCCTTGGGGCTTGTTCCTGGGCTGGCATGTGTGAGAACCAAAGGGAATTTCATAAGTTTTAGTTTTCAACAACTTGAGGGGAGAGTTATTGCCCAACCAAGGTGGGATATTTTGATAAAATGAAATTCGAAGTACAGTTTCTGATGAGTCATGCAGGTCTCAAAAAATTGACACCGAGTCCATTTTTGAATTTGAAACTTAGGCGGCATCTGTGCTCTTAGAAACAAGAGAGCAAGTGGACATTGTACCCCTTCCGCAGAGCAGCTGACACTGCAGCTGGGAGTGTGGATCCTGCCTTGGCCTCCAGTTCTGGGCAGCAGCGTCAGATGGAAACAGTTGTGGGGTTTTCAAGGCACCTTCCTCCAGCCCTTTCCTGCTTGGCTCTCTGCCCCTAGCTCATAAAACCCTGAGAATACATGAAAGAATGAACAACTTATTTCTCAATTCACAATGAAGACCGAGTTTTTACATTTAAAAGCAACTGAATAAATTAAAACCTTATTTTGTTTCTGAAATTCAGAAACAGGTGCTGCTCAAATGCCACCTTCATTGGAGTCTTAGGTGAAATGTCAAGATTCTGTTTGTAGGCTGGGTGAGTGTTTTGAACTGTGACTAAGTCACTTCTGTGACAGTTTTAATGTTTTTGTACAAGTTGGCAAAATTATATAAATAAAATGTCTTCAGATTTTCATCTTTGCTCAGCTGTGTTGCAAAGGGGTAATTGGACCCCACTGTAAGCACAATGGAAAAACACAGCTTATGTGACAAATTAGTGGTATTTGGTGCTAATATTACTAATTCACCATTTGGAAGGGTTGCTCACTGGGGAAAAATAACATGTTCTATAAGTCACAGGAGAAACTAGGGAGATAGTTAATGGGTGTTGGCTCCATTGCACACACGGCGCACAATACTCTTCAAACGGCTGCTGACTTCCTGCCAATAGATGTGGAAGTAATTGTCAACAAGATTTATTGTTACTTTCACATTTACACAGTGAGAGGAAAGATTGGAAGAGTTCTGTGAAGTTCAGTCCTTGCTTCTACTGAACCATAGCAACACTCCCTGACTATGGCTAATGTGTGCCACAGACAGAATTTTGCATCATTGGAGGACTTGCAGTCATTCTTGTCAGGAGCCAATCTCTTCCCCTGTCCTTGCATCCCTCTGTCAGTTCTCTTAAGATCAATGAGCTGAGCGTCAGTTTGGTTTCTGTCACTGCAAAACAGTTGTTTTGCACGTAGTGAAGCAGTGTCCTTTAACAACAGAATTAGGAATCGGATTTAGAGTGTGACCCACTAACCCCAGACTGTGGAACCCACAAAAAACCCTAACTTGAGAAAGAGAAGGGAGATTTTAATTTTGAAAGGGAAAGCCTTTGCCAATTCAGATGTGAGTGAAGAAATGTACTTGGTTAAGAAAAGGGGGATGAGTAGCCAGGAGAATTTAGAATAACACATTCTTTCCGTATCAACTCTATTGTAGGGAGACCTGGTTTCTGTGCACGCGGGAAGGCATTTCTCTCTCTTTCTTCAAGTGGCAGCTAACTTTACAGGAGTGAAATTAGGATTATGAGATTGCAATTTCCTGTGATTTGGACAGATTTTTCTCAGAGTGAGGAGCAAACATATGTGTCAAGAAATATGTCAGCAGAGTGTAGGCATCTCAAGCTACAGAGGCAATTAACCCACCCCCACACACCACTAACACACACAGAAGATTATCTCTTCCTTGAATTTCAGGATGGCATTTCCAGGCACAAGAAGCACCTGTTGGTAAAATTTCTCTCGTAATGAAGGCCATCTGGATAGGAGACAAAAGTAGGGCGTGAGGACTCTGGTAAGTGCAGAGAGGGCCTTGGGTAGTGATTGAGGCAGCAACTGCTGTGAGAACCGTTAACAACTGTGGGGGAACAAATACACTGGACAAGGAGTCATTTATCTAAGCAGTATTTACACAGGCAGCAGGCATTCGAAAAGGAATGGATTTGGATTATGAAACATTTTTTCTTCTTTCCTTTTGCAAAAAATAGGCATGATGCAGGAAATCTGAAACCTCCTGGCATTCCCCTTGTCATTTGAACATTTACCATGGTGCTTGTTTTCATACCATTGAGTGCTTATCCCTTGATTGCTTTTTGGAGAAGGTGGAGAATAGATATAAAGGGACCTACCATTTTAAATGCCACCTTTCAGAATGTAGATAAAAGTGGAGCAGAAGCAGTATTGATGAATAATGCTAGTAATATCAGATGTCAGAGTAGAACATAGAACTTGCTGTACCGAATCAATGAAGTGGCTTATTCAGCTTTGTATTTTGTATCTTAGAGTGGCACAAAGAAGTTATTTCCTGGAGACCATGGTGGTTTTACATAACGTGAATCTTGAAGTGACATCAAAGTAAAACTGTCTGAGGATTAATCTTCCAGGAAGTCATGAACACTTTTGTTGGTGTTTTTTTTCTCCCAGAGTCCCATGCCTTTAAAAGAAGATATTCATTACATTTATTTAACACACATTTATTAAAGCATCTACTCTGTATCAAGTGCATCGCTCCAGGCCCTGAGGAGATCAGATAAAAATCCCTGTCTTCTAGGGCTTATATTCCAAAAGAAAGATCATTGTAATAAAAGTATCAACAGAAATGAAGATCAGTGAGCTCTGGGGAAAATAAAGCAGGGAAGGTAGCCACTGAGGTGTGGGGAGAGAGAGACTATAGTTTTAAACTGAGTGATCAGACAAGGACTCATTGAAACCTGACATTTGAGTAAAGCTCTAAAGAAGGTAAGGAGTAAGCCATGGGGCCTCTAGCAGAAGAGTGTTCCTGACTGGGAGGAGAGGAGATGCATAGGCCGTAGTTAGGCAGCAGGCCTGGGGGCCCTATTCAAGCATCTGGTTGGCCACTGTAAGGATTTTTGACATTTGCTCTGAGATGGGAAGTCATCAGAAAATTTTAATAAAAGAAATGATGGTTTAAACATTTCACTTACCATTGATAAAACTGTATTGAGGCAAGATTGGAAGCAGAATGGTTTAGGAGGCCTTGGACATAACCCAGGCAAGAAATGATGGTGGTTTAGACTAGGCTGGGAAGAGTGGAGGTTGTGAAAAGTGATTGAATTCTGAGAACATTTGAAAGGAAATAGGCCAAATAAGAGTTGCTGATATGTAGGATATAGAGTATAAATACAATGGATTGTCCTTAATTTATTCCTTTACACCTTCTAGGAGCAAACTCATATGCTTTACCATTATTTTGGAAAGCCCAAGTTCACCTTATCCATAATTTTATTGATTCTTATATCCTTTGATCGTATTTCCCACTGAGGTCCTCACTTTTCTAGAAGGAAAACTTTGAACATTGTTCTTATACAGTAATCTTCTGTCCTCAGTCATTCTGTCAGCCCTCCACTTGACCTCCTCCACGTTCATTATGGCAGTGTTCAGGTGAGTGCAGTGTTCAAGGTGAGCTATATTATGTATTGTAATGCAAATCCATATTACATCCTCCTAGAGTAAAAAAAACACACATTACTATTTCACTTCCTAGTCCATGTACCCTCTCTCTACCAAGCATAAGCAATGTATCTAAACATAATACTAATCACTCAGCCACCATACAGTATATGCTTTATATACTTAATGGATTGGATAGACGTTTCAGTCAATCAGAATTCCTTAAGTAATTCTAATAGCAGTAATTTAAAATGTTATTTAAAAAGCCCTATTCATGTAAGAAATGGTTTGAGTGTATTATATTTATTTTCTCATTTCTCACTTTCAATAGCCATTCTTTGAAGTAGGCACTAATGAGGATACTGGGTTTGAGAGAGATTAGATGTCTTGCCGAAGGTCATTGCTAGTGAGTTTCAGCTCTGGGATCTGCAATTAATTCTATCTACATATATATATGTGTGTGTGTGTGTGTGTATACCTGCTGTACTCACTATGCCAGCAAATTTGGAAAACTCAGCAACTCAGCAGTGGCCACAGGACTGCAGTTTTCATTCTAATCCCAAAGAAAGGCAATGCCAGAGAATGCTCAAACTACCACACAATTTCACTCATCTCACACGCTAGTAAAGTAATGCTCAAAATTCTCCAAGCCAGGCTTCAGCAATACATGAACCGTGAACTTCCAGATGTTCAAGCTGGTTTTAGAAAAGGCAGAGGAACCAGAGATCAAATTGCCAACATCTGATGGATCATTGAAAAAGTGAGAAAGTTCCAGAAAAACATCTATTTCTGCTTATTGACTATGCCAAAGCCTTTGACTCTGTAGATTACAATACACTATGGAAAGTTCTCAAGGAGATGGGGATAGCAGATCACCTCAGATATGCAGATGGCACCACCCTTATGGCAGAACCTGAGGAGGAACTAAAGAGCCTCTTGATGAAAGTGAAAGAGGAGAGTGAAAAAGTTGGCTATAAAGTTCAACATTCAGAAAACTAAGATCATGGCATCTGGTCCCATCACTTCATGGCAAATAGATGAGAAAACAATGGAAACAGTGGCTAACTTTATTTTTCTGGGCTCCAAAATCACTGTAGATGGTGATTGCAGCCATGAAATTAAAAAACACTTACTCCTTGGAAGGAAAGTTATGACCAACCTAGACAGCATATTGAAAAGCAGAGACATTACTTTGTCAACAAAGGTCCATCTAGTCAAAGCTATGGTTTTTCCAGTGGTCATGTATGGATGTGAGAGTTGGACTATAAAGAAAGCTGAGCACCGAACAATTTTGAATGCTTTTGGACTGTGGTGTTGGAGAAGACTCTTTAGAGTCCTTTGGACTGCAAGATGATCCAACCAATCCATCCTAAAGGGGATCATTCCTGCATGCTCATCGGAAGGACTGATGTTGAAACTGCAACTCCATTTCTTTGGCCGCCTAATACGAAGAACTGACTCATTTGAAAAGACCTTGATGCTGGGAAAGATTGAGGGCAGGAGAAGGGGATGACAGAGGATGAGCTGGTTGCATGGCATCACCCAACTCAATGGACATGGGTTTAGGTGAACTCCAGGAGTTGGTGATGAACAGAGAGGCCAGGCATGCTGCGGTTCATGGGGTCGCAAAGAGTCAGACATGACTGAGCGACTGAACTGAACTGAACTGAACTGATACACAGATATGATACTACTACTCTCTATCTATATATCTTCCCTCATGTGTGGCACCTTTGGTTTGACAATTAATTTTATGTGTCAACTTAGAGGGTGTTGTTTGATTAACATTTGAATCAGTGGACTTGGGGTAAAGCAGATTGCCCTTCATAATGTGAATGGCAATCATCTAGTCAATCAGAGGCCTGAATAGGAGAAAGGGACTGGCCTGGTTGAGCAACAGGGAATTCTCCAGCAGACTGCCTTTGGAATTACTTGGAACATCTGCTCTCCTAGGTCTATGCCTGCTGGCCTTTGGACTTTTGAATGTATCATTGAAAAGCTTTCCTGGGTTTCCCGCCGAAGGGCCCACAGTGTAGACTTTGAATGTGTCAGCATCTATAGTCACATGAGTCTATACATAAAGAGCTAAAGAATCAGCTTATGTAATTATGGAGACTGATACATACATATATTCTACTGGTTTTATTTCTCTGGAAAATCCTGACTAATACACTTGGAGCTATTTTCTAATTTTGATTGGCTGAGAGTTATCTTCTGAAGTGCAGTCATCACCAGAAGTTGAGTTTTGGCTCATTGAAGTATAAAAATTGCATCAGGGGCATGCTGAGATGTAGGATTTCTGCTCATATAAAAGCAATATCTGCCTTGTCTCTCTCATCTTTGTCCCTTTGCTAACCTGGTTGTAAATAATCAAGCTCTCCAACTAAGTGTGACAGTATTTCATTTTTTTCCTAATGGTGACTGCTCTGCACCTTAGAATTATATTAATTAATAGCAACTGTTTCCTTTTGTTCTCCTTTTTTTGTTGAATGACTTATTAGGGATTTCCAAAAAGGAAACATTAAGTTGATGGAACACTTTTCAAGATCTTTTTTTTTTTTTTTGAAGAATAATAAAAGTGTGGCTTTTTCAGAATTCTGAAAGTGTTATATAATGTTCCAACTACCTAACTCAAGCCATGGTTTCTAATTACTACTGTATATAAAACTGAAAATTTTCCTTTTAGAAAGCTATTAGATAAAAAGCAAACAATACAAAACAGAACCCTACTCCTTCAGGAGATTCTTTCTAGTGACAGGCTTATAGTTAAAGTTTCCAGGATATTGTCACATTCTATCTATCATTTTAAAAAAGTTGCAAGGCTACATTTTCAAGGCAGATGACTTTCAAATGTGGACAACCCTAAATATTCTCAACAGAGATCAGTGAGTATTGGAATAAGAGAAATTAGTCAAGAAAGTAGGAGAAAATGCTAAGGTTCTGTACTGTTTTAAAAAATATTCTGTTATAATTATCATTTTTATTTACACAACTGTACAAGGAGAAAGAAGGCATTTTTCTTAAATCCAGGTTAACTTGTTTAAAAACATTAGTTAAGTTGTTTAAATAGTATCATGTCTATAAATAAATTAAATATCATCTATCAAGTGGATAATGAATAAATGTAATTTATTATAACAAACAAACAAAACATACATCATAGCCTTGAGATTAACAACATGTAGCATTGCAGCTTAAGAAGTCAAAGTGTCACGAGAGTGATATTATCAACATACTGGTTAGAATTTAATTTCATAATGATAAGATACAGATTAAGTAAAAAAAGGATGGAAAAGGGCTTTGAACCTAACCTAGTTATGAATTTCATCCTTACTGTTTTGATAAATCAGACTGGCATGTATTTCTCTAGCCTTTTTTTCTATCTTTATGACGGGATATCAAAGGTCAGCTCAGTGCTCTGTATTCTCAAAATATTTTGGTAGATAATTCCTTATTCTCTCAAAGTTACTATTATTGAAACTAATTATCAATTAGGTACAACTCACTTCACTGAAAAATATGTGGATCATTTGCCTTTTAATTATTGTAAGATTTCTGGCCTTGGATATCACACAGAGTAACATGAGCAAGAGCTTGTAAACAAACCATTTGAGTTTGATATTTTGCCCCATAACTTTTCCATCACTTCCTACTTGTTTAACCCTTGTTCATTTGACCTGTCTGAACCTTTCTCCCCCTTTACATCTAAGGGCTGCTGGAAGAATTAAATAAGATAATTTATGTTGAGATGTCTGTGTTGTGCTGTGCTGTGCTTGGTTGCTCAGTCCTGTCTAACTCTTTGCAACCCCATGGACTGAACCACATCATGATTCCCTGTTCTTCACTATCTCTGGGTGTTTGCTCAAACTCATGTCCATTGAATTGGCGATGCCATCTAACCATCTCATCCTCTGTCACGCCCTTCTCCTGCTGCTTTCAATTTTTCCCAGCATCAGGGTCTTTTTCAGTGAGTCAGCTCTTTATACCAGATGGCCAAAGTATTGGAGCTTAAGCTTCAGTCCATCCAATGAATATTAGAAGGATTAACTGCTTTGATCTCCTTGAAGTCCAAGGGACTCTCAATAGTCTTCTCCAGCACCACAATTTGAAAGCATCAATTCTTCAGTGCTCAGCCTTGTTTACTGTCCAACTCTCACATCTGTACATGACTACTGGAAAACCATAGCTTTGACTATGTGGACCTTTGTCAGCAAAGTGATGTCTCTGTTTTTTAATATGCTGTCTAAGATTGTCATAACTTTTCCTCCAAGGGGAAAATATCTCTTAATTTCATGGCTACAGTCACCATCTGAAGTGATTTTTGAGCCCAAGAAAATAAAGTATGGTAATGGCTCCATTGTTTCCTCATCTGTTTGCTATGAAGTGCTGGGACTACATGCCATGATCTTAGTGTTTTTTTTAATTTATTTTTTAATTGAAGAATAATTGATTTACAGAATTTTGTTGTTTTCTGTCAGACCTCACCATGAATCAGCCATGGATATACATAGTCATGGATATACATATATCCCTCCCTTTTGACCCTCCCTCCCATTTTCCTCCCCATCCCACCCCTCTAGGTTGATACAGAGTCTCTGTTTGAGTTTCCTGAGGTATATAGCAAATATCCATTGGCTATCTATTTTACATACGGTAATGTAAGCTTCCATGTTACTCTTTCCATACATCTCACTCTCTCCTCCCCTCTGCCCATGTCCACAAGTCTATTCTGTTTCTCCACTGCTGTCCTGTAAATAAATTCTTCAGTACCATTCTTCTAGATTCTGTATATGTGCTTTAGAATATGATATTTATCTTTCTCTTTCTGACTCACTTTACTCTGTATAATAGGTTCTAGGTTCATCCACCTCATTAGAACTGACTCAAATGTATCCCTTTTTATGGCTGAGTAATATTCCATTGTGTATATGTCCCACAATTTCTTTATCCATTCATCTGTCAATAGGCATGTAGGTTGCTTCCAGTTTCTAGATATTGTAAATAGTGCTTCAGTGAACAATGGGTTACATGTGTCTTTTTTCAGTTTGGCTTCCTCACGGTATATGCCTAGGAGTGGGATTGATGGGTCATATGGTGGCTTTATTCCCAGTTTAATAAGGAATCTCCATACCATCTTCCATAGTGACTGTATCAATTTACATTCCCACCAACAGTGCAAGGGAGTTCCCTTTCTCCAGCATTTATTGTTTGCAGACGTTTTGATGGTGGCCATTCTGACTGATGTGAGGTGATATCTCATTGTGGTTTTGATTTGCATTTTCCTAACAATGAGCAATGTTGAGCATCTTTTCATGTGTTTGTTAGCCATTTGTACTTCATCTTTGAAGAAATGTCTGTTTAGGTCTTTTCCCCACTTCTTGATTTGGTTGTTTATTTTTCTGGCATTGAGTTGTATGAGCTGCTTGTATATTTTGGAAAGTAATCCTTTGTCAGTTGTTTAATTTGCTAATATTTTCTCCCATTCTGAGGACTGTCTTTTCACCTTGCTTATAGTTTCCTTTGCTGTGCAAAGCTTTTAGGTTTATCAGGTCCCACTTTTTTATTTTTGCTTTTATTTCCATTACTACTAGGGGGTGGGTCACAGAGGATCTTGCTTTGATTTATGTCATCAAGTGTTCTGCCTCCAAGAGTTTTATAATTTCTGGTCTTACATGTATGTCTTTAATCCATTTGGAGTTTATCTTTGTGTATGGTGTTAGGAAGTGTTCTAATTTCATTTTGTTGTTGTTGTTGTTTTACATTTAACTGTTCAGTTTTCCCAGTACAATTTACTGAAGAAGCTATCTTTTCTTCATTGCATATTCTTGCCTCCTTTGTCAAAAATAAGGTACCCATAGGTGCATGGGTTTGTTTCTGGGTTTTCTATCTTGTTCCATTGGTCTATATTTTTGTTTTTGTGCTAGTATCATACTGTGTTTATGACTGTAGCTTTGTACTAAAAGCTGAAGTCGGGAAGGTTGATTCCTCCAGATCCATTCTTCTTTCTCAAGACTGCTTTGGCTTTTTGTGTTTCCATATGAATTGTGAAATTTTTTGTTCTAGCTCTGTGAAAAATGCCATTGGTAATTTGATAAGGATTGCATTGAATCTGTAGCTTGTGTTTGCTAGTATTGTCATTTTCACAATATGATTCTTCCTACCCAGGAACATGGAATATCGCTCCATCTGTTTATGTTGTCTTTGATTTCTTTCAAAGAAAGAAATCTTATAATCACTATCTTATAATTTTCTGTGAACAGTTCTTTTGTCTTCTTGGATAAGTTTATTCCTAGATATTTAATTCTTTTCATCGCAATGGTGAATGAGATTGATTTCTTAATTTCTCTTTCTAATTTTTCATAGTTAGTATATAGAAATGTAAGTGATTTCTATGTATTGATTTTGTATCCTGCAACTTTGCTAAATTCACTGATTAGCTCTACTAATTTTCTGATACTATATTCAGGGTTTTCTGTGTACAGTATTGTGTCATCTGCAAACAGTGAGACCTTTACTTCATCTTTTCCAATCTGGACTCCTTTTATTTATTTTTCTTTTCTGATTGCTGAAGCTAGGACTTCCAGAACTATGTTGAATAATAGTGGTGCAAGTGGACACCCTTGTCTTGTTCCTGATCTTAGGGGGAATGCTTTCAGTTTTCACCACTGAGAATAATGTTTGCTGTAAGCTTATCATATATGACCTTTACTATGTTGAGGTAGGTTCCTTATATGCCCATTGTTTGAAAAGTTTTAATCATAAATGGGTGCTGATTTTTGTCAAAGGCTTTTTCTGCATCTATTGAGATTATCATATGGTTTTTATCTTTCAAGTTGTTAATATGATGTATACATTGATTTGTGTATATTGAAGAATCCTTGCATTCCAGGAATAACCCCAACTTGATCATGGTGTATGAGCTTTTTGATGTGTTGCTGAATTCTTTTCGCTAAAATTCTGTTAAAGATTTTTGCATCTTTGGCCTGTAGTTTCCCTTTTTTGCATTGTCTTTTTCTGGTTTTGTTATCA
Organism: Antilocapra americana; assembly: GCA_007570785.1. Taxonomy (NCBI): domain Eukaryota; kingdom Metazoa; phylum Chordata; class Mammalia; order Artiodactyla; family Antilocapridae; genus Antilocapra; species Antilocapra americana. The sequence goes on from ML661344.1 coordinate 19,906,713, forward strand.
GGATGAAGGTGACCTTGTAGAATGAGTTTGAAAGTTTTCCTTTCTCTTCAATTTTTTGAAAGAGTTTTAGAAGGATAGGCCTTAGATATTCTCTAAATTTTTTAATAGAATTCTCCTGTGAAGCCTTCTGGTCCTGGGGCTTGTTTTTTGGGAGATTTTTGATCACAGCTTCAATTTCAGTGCTTGTCATTGGGTTGTTCATAATTTCTATTTCTTCCTGGTTCAGCTTTAGAAGATTGAACTTTTCTACGAATCTGTCCATTTCTTCCAGGTTATCCATTTTATTGCTGTATAGTTGATCATAATAGTTTCTTATAATCCTTTTTATTTCTGCATTGTCTATTGTAACTTCTCCTTTTTAATTTCTAATTTTGTTGATTCTTCTCTCTTTTTTGCTTGATGAGTCTGGCTAAAGGTTTGTCAATTTTGTTTATCTTTTCAAAGAACCAGCTTTTAGTTTTATTAATATTTATTATTGTTTTTTCATTTCTTTTTCATTTATTTCTGCTCAGATCTTTATGATTTCTTTCCTTCTACTAATTTTGGGATTTTTGTTGTTTTTTTTTTTCCCAGTTGTTTTAGGTGTTAAGTTAGGTTGTTTATTCAATGTTTTTCTGGTTTCTTGAGGTGAAGATTGTATTGCTATAAACTTGCTTCTTAGAACTGCTTTTGCTTCATCCCATAGGTTTTGACTTGTCATGTATTTATTGTCATTTTTTTAGAAGTTTTTTGATTTCCCTTTTTATTTTTTCACTAATTTGTTGGTTATTTAGAAACATGTTGTTTACTCTCCATGTGTTTGTCTTTCTTACAGCTTTTTTTTTCTTGTTATTGATATCTAGTCTTGTAGCACTGTGATCAGAGCAGATGCTTGATATGATTTCAATTTTCTTAAATTTATGGAGGTTTGATTTGTGATCCAAAATGTGATCTATCCTGGAGAATGTCCTATGTGCACTTGAGAAGAAGGTGTATTCTTTTGCATTTGGATGGAATGTCCTGAAGATATCAGTGAGAGCCGTCTCATCTAATATATCATTTAAGACTTGTGTTTTCTTATTAATTTTATGTTTTGATGACCTGTCCACTGGTGTGTGTGGGGTGTTAAAATTTCCTATTATTTTTGTGTTACTGTCAATTTCTCCTTTTATGTCTGTTAGTGTTTGTCTTATGTATTGAGGTGCTTCTATGTTGGGTGTATAGATATTTATAATTGTTATGTCTTCCTCTTGGATCAATCCCTTGATCATTATGTAGTGCCCTTCTTTATCTCTTGTAATCTTCTTTATTTAAGGTCTATTTTGTAGGATATGAGTTTCTTTTGCTTCCAATTTGCATGGAATATATTTTTCCATCCTCTCACTTTCAGTCTATATATATCTTGAGATCTGAAGTGAGATTCTTGTAGACAACATATATATACATTCAGCCAGTCTGTCTTTTGGTTGGAGCATTTAATCCATTTACATTTAAAGTAATTATTGATATATATGTTCCTATTGTCATTTTCTTAATTGTCTGGAGTTGATTTTGTAGATCCTTTTCCCTCTCTTGTATTTCTTGACTATATAAGTCCCTTTAACATTTGTTGTAAAGCTGGTTTGGTGGTACTGAATTCTGTTAACTTTTGGTTGTCTGAAAAGCTTTTGATTTCTCCATCAATTTTGAATGAGATCTTTGCTGGGTACAGTAATCTTGGTTGTAGATTTTTCCCTTTCAGTACTTTAAATATATCCTGCCATTCCCTTGTGGCCTGCAGAGTTTTTACTGAAAGATCAGCTGTTAAGCGTATGGGGTTTCCACTGTATGTTACTTGTTGCTTTTCCTTTGCTGCTTTTAATACTCTTTCTTTGTAATTAGTCTTTGTCTTTGTTAGTATGCTTAGTATGTGTCTTGGTGTGTTTTTCCTTGGGTTTATCCTGTATGGGACTCTTTGTACCTCTTGGACTTGATTGACTGTTCCCTTTTCCATGTTGGGGAAATTTTAAACTATAATCTCTTCAAAAATTTTCTCATAGCCTTTCTTTTGCTTTTATTTTTCTGGGACCCCTTTAATTCAAATATTCATACATTTCATATTGTCCCAGAGGTCTCTGAGACTACCCTTCATTCTTTTTACTTTATTCTGCTCTTCAGAAGTTATTTCCACCATTTTATCTTCCAGCTCACTGATTCATTCTTCTGCTTCAGATATTATGCTACTGATTCCTTCTAGAGTATTTTTAATTTTAGTAATTTTGTGGTTTGTCTCTGCATGTTTATTCTTTAATTCTTCTAGATCTTTGTTAATTGATTCTTGCATTTTCTCAGTTTTGTTTTCAAGGTTTTTGATCATCTTTACTATCATTATTCTGAATTATTTTCCAAGGAGTTTGCCTATTTCCTCTTAATTTATTTGGATGTCTAGTTTGTTCCTTCTTTTGTGTAGTATTTCTCGGCCTTTTCAATATTTCTTTTTCAACTCATTGTGTTTGAGGTCTCCTTTTCCCAGGCTTCAAAGTGGAATATTTTCTTCCTTTTGGTTTCTGCCCTCCTAAGATTGGCCCAGTGGTTTGCGTAAGCTTTGTGAGATTTGTGCTGAGTTGTTTGTTTGCTTTTCCTCTAATGGGAAAGGCTGAGTGGGGTGGTAATCCTGTCTGCTGATGACTGGGTTTATATTTTCATTTGTTTCTTATTTAGATGAGGTGTCCTGCAGAGGGTGCTACTGGTGGTTGGATAATGCCAGGTCTTGAATTCAAGTGATTCCCTTTGTGTGAGTCCTCGCTATTCAATACTTGATACTCGCTGGGGTTAGTTCTCCGGCAGTCTAGGGTCTTGGAGTCAGTGCTACACTCCAGAGGCCCCAGGCTTGATCTCTGTCAGAAACAAAGATTCCATACGTGGTTTGTTATGGCATTAAGTGAAATTAAAACAAATACTCCAAAATGAGAAACCAAAGATGAACCCCAGACAACTGGCACTTACAAAATCAGGTAAATAGTAATTGAAAGAATAGGATATGCACATATACATATACAACCATGAGCAAAATCAAAACAGTCCAACAAAAATAAAGTACAATAGGTTGATCTGGTGAAAAAAAGGAAATCAAAAATCATATTTACCAGTTAAGAGCAAAACTAACTAAAGCACAAAGTGGAAAACAAAACTAAAGCAAGGTGCCAAGTGGGGAATAAAGCAATGAAAACAAAACTAACAAATATGTTGAGAGGAAAGGAATAAAAGAAAAGAAGAAAGAAGAGATACGCAATGTTAAATAGAAGTAGATGAAGATTTATATACATTAAAAATTGACTGCAAAGGCAAAACTACAGTAGGAAAGGCAAACAACAGAATAAATGTAGAAAACATATAATAGGTTTACAAAATTATAAGTTAAAATTATAAACAAAGAGAAAATTTTAAAAAATGAAAGAAGAAAGAAGGATAATTCCATAGAACTACAAAAGTCCAACATAGATGCAGATGTTTATAACAGCAATAAAAAGTGTGACTGAATATATACATATACAGATACACCCATAAGCAAAATCAAAATAGTCCCAACAAAAATAAAGTATAATAAATTGACCTGGTGAGCAAAGGAAACCAAAAACTATATCTACTAGAACAAAACTAACTAAAGCAAGAACTGGAAAACAAAACTAAAGCAAGGTACCAATTGGGGAATAAAGCAGTGAAAATAAAACTAATAAACATGTTGACAAGAAAGGAAAGAAAGAAAAGAAAGAGAATAAGTATGCAAAGTTAAGAAGTAGATGAAGAAGATTTGTATACAGTAAAAATTAACTGCAAGGGAAAAGAATAGTAGGAAAGGAAAACAAAGGAATAAATGTAGAAAAAATAATAGATTTTTAAAAATTAAAATTATAGAAGAGAGGAAAGGAAAAAAGAATGGAAGAAGAAAGTAAAAAGGGGGGGAGGAAAACTTAACAGAAATGAAAAGCCCACTTTAGAAGTAGGGGTTTATTACAACAATAAAGTGTGACTGAATTTACACATATACATATACACCCATATGCAAAATCATAACAGTCCAACAAAAATGAAGTACAATAAATTTACCTGGCAAATAAAGGAAACCCAAACCTATACCTAAGAAAACAAAACTAACTAAAGCACAAACTAGATAACAAACTAAGGCAAGGTGCCAATGGGGAATAAAGCAATGAAAATAAAACTAACAAATTTGTTAAGAGGAAAGGAAAGAAAGAAAAGAAAGAATAGATATGCAAAGATAAACAGAGGTAGATAAAGAAGATTTATATACATGAAAGATTAACTGCAAGGGAGAAAGAACAGTAGGAAAAGCAAACGAAGGAATAAATGTAGAAAAATAATAATAGGTTTAAAAAATTAAAATTAAAAACAGAGAAAAGAAAAAAAAATAAAGGAAAACTCCTCATAACTACAAAGCCCAACACAGAGGCAGAGGTTTATAACAATATTAAAAAATGTGACTGAAGAAGAAAAGAAAAGCTCAAAAGCTTAATTAGATTTCATAGTGCCAATAAACTCGACAGCAACAACAGAGGGGGGGAAAAGGAAAAAAAAAAGAAAAAATCCAAAAGAATCCACAGAACAAGTCAAAACATAAGAAAAATAAGTGTTTATCTTGAGTCACTGGTGTCAAGGTCCTTTCCCTCTATGGAAGTCACAGTCCACCTCACCTCCCTAGGATGGCCTCCAATACTGTGCTCATCTCTGGACCTGCTGTGGGGGCAGCTCAGATTCTAATCTGGTCCTACTCTGTGTTCTTGCCTCCAATGTCCACAGCTATCAGAACTAGTGCATTTTCTTTTGTGGGAGCTCTCAATGACCTTTTATATATTCCATAGACACAGAGTCTGCCTAGTTGATCATGTGGATTTAATCTGCAGCTTGTGCTGCAGTGGTGGGAAGGTATTGGGTCTTCTTCCTTAGTCAAACTGCCCCTGGGTTTCAATTCTGGTTTTTTTCCACCTCTGCCTGTGGGTCGTCCACTGGAGTTTGCTCCTGAGGCTGCCCTGGAGGACTTGGGTTTGCCCCTGTGAAGACCAGGTGTAGAGGTGGTGTAGCTGCTTGGATTGCAGAGGTTCTGGCAGCACCAGGTACTCGTGGCAGTCGGCAGCTAGGGCAGCAGGAAATATAGTGTTCTAGAAGGGAATGTCAATCAGTATTGGCCAATACGCTCCAGTATTCTTGCCTGGAGAACCTCCCTCTCTGACAGAGAAGCCTGACAGTCTACAAGGATGCAAAGGGTCACTACGAAAGTAACCCTGTGTGCATAGGTACCAGACATTTTTTGACTGTGGCAGATCTGCCCCAGTGAAAGTTGAGCAAGAAGGTAGGGCAGCTGATTGCTTGCCCTGGTAGCTCCAAGTGTGCAGGGACACCGACTGCCACTACTGCAAGAGTTATGGCTCTATTAGAGTAGGGCCTTTTTTCAAACCTCTTGTAGCTGATCAGAAGGCCTCGTTGGCCAGTCTTTCTCCATAGCTCTGCCCATTCAGGTACTTAGAGGGCTCCCTTGCCCAGAGTCCTTCTCTGTTGTTTGGTGTGTCAGGCACATAGAGGAACCCCCCGGCTGGGGTCCTACTCTGTAGATTGTTGGGTCAGGCACTTAAAGGGGCACCCTGGGTCCTACTCTGTAGTTCAGTGCATCAGGCATTTGATGGGCCAGCCTCTTTATTCTTCAGCTGCCAATGCTGGTGTGTGGGGGAGAGAGGCTATAGTGATGGCTCCACCTCCTATACGTGACTCTGCAATATCGCCTTGCTTCCATGGCTGACTGGCTTTCCTCCACAGGCATTTCCCACCACAATCTCCTCCCTCACATACCCTTGATCAGTCTCTCCAGAGTCAACAGCAGCCCTCGCCCTGGGATTGCTCCACAATTCCTAAACACCAGCTCCCAGCCACAGCACCTTCCAGGGGCTCTATGACCCTGTCCGGGGCATGTATGGCTCTGGCAAGGACTGTCTGGATGCCTGGCTTGAAAGGTTTTGAGCATTACTTTGCTAGCATGTGAAATGAGCACATTTGAATGGTAGTTTGAACATTCTTTATCATTGCCTTTTTTTGGCATTAGAATGAAAACTGACCCTTCCAGTTCTGTGGCCATTGCTTGAGTTTTCCAAATTTCCTGGCTATTGACTGCTACTTAAAATCTTTTAGGATTTTAAGTAGCTCAGCTGTAATACCACCACCCCCACTAGCTTTGTTCCTAGTAATACATCCTAAGGCCAACTTGGATTTACATTTCAAGATGTCTGGCTCTAGCTACCTCAGTTCAGCTCAATTTGATCTACCAGTTGTGTCCGACTCTTTGTGACCCCATGAATCACAGCATGCCAGGCCTCCCTGTCCATCAACAACTGCCGGAGTCTACGCAAACCCTTGTCCACTGAGTCGGTGATGCCATCAAACCATCTCATGCTCTGTCATCCCCTTCTTCTGCCCTCAATCTTTCTCAGCATCAGGGTCTTTTCAAATGAGTCAGCTCTTTGCATTAGTTGGCCAAAGTATGGGAGTTTCAGCTTCAACAACAGTCCTTCCAATGAACACCCAGGATTGATCTCCTTTAGGATGGACTGGTTGGATCTCCTTGCAGTCCAAGGGACTCTCAAGAGTCTTCTCCAACACCACCAGTTCAAAAGCATCAATTCTTCAGTGTGCAGCTTTCTTTATAGTCCAACTCTCACATCCGTACATAACCACTGGAAAAACCATAGCCTTGACTAGACGGACCATTATTGACAAAGTAATGTCTCTGCTTTTTAATATGCAGTCTAGGTTGGTCGTAACTTTCTTTCTAAGGAGTAAGCGTCTTTTAGTTTCATGGCTGCAATCACCATCTGCAGTGATAGTGATTTTGGAATAATTTTGGAGCCCCCCCAAATTAAAGTCAGCCACTGTTTCCCCTTCTATTTGCCATGAAGTGTTGGGACCAGATGCTGTGATTTTAGTTTTCTGAATGTTGAGCTTTAAGCCAACTTTTTCACTCTCCTCTTTCACTTTTATCAAGAGGCTCTTTAGTTCTTCTTCACTTTCTGCCATAAGGGTGGTGTCATCTGCATATCTGAGGTTATTGTTATTTTGCCTGGTAATCTTGATTCCAGCTTGTGCTTCATCCAGCCCAGCATTTCTTATTCCCTTTCCAAACCATTTGAAGATTTCACAAAGTTGGAGATAGAGACTGAGGTAAATTCTGAACCTGTTTCTATAAAAATTGCAGTGAAAAAATTTAAAACAATAACAACTGATAACGAATTAAGAATCCCTGCCTCCAAACTCTACGGCAGACCAGAACATGTATGTTGCTAAAGGCAAGGGAAGTCCAAGCGCAATAAGTGGAGAGATCTGGCTGTTCAATTTGGCATCACTAAGTTTCAAGTGGTTCCAAAGGCAACAACGTGCTTTCTTTCATAATAATCTATGTATGTCTCTTTGACTGAACTGATCATGAGTATTAACTAAGGTACTTTCTTGCACAAACTTGTTTCTCTTGGAGGAAGTTAACGCTCTCACAATCATTTCACTATTCTCAGATTTTAAAAAGATTCTAGATGAATGTAAGGGTTAGCAACCCATTTTACTAGATTTAAACATTTTTCTTCTATTGTACCTCAGGCCAACTATCTTCTATTTCACTTAATCTACCATAGCTGAAGTACAGAACAGCAGTTAAGTGCCCAGACCTTGTGGCCAACACTTTGGGTTTCATATCCAGCTTCTGTCACTAGTTGTGTTGACCTGGGAAGTCACTTACCACCTCTTATCCCTAGTTCCCTCATTCTTTAAACAGGAATAATAATGGGATCTTCCTTGTATGGTTGTTGAAAGGATTACATGAATTAATACGTGTGAAGTGCTTTTAACAGCATTTGGCACATGGAAAGCACCTAAATGCAATTTGCTACTATTACTGTCATTGGGGTACTTAGATATCTTCAGGAGACATTTGCTTCCATGCTTGAGACACTTCAAGTTGTGTTCTTAGGTAAGGTATGACTCACACTTTTAGCAGGGAAAAAAAGGTACACTCCTGTCAGTAAGAATGGTTTCTAATTTGATTAAATGAATATCCATACAGCAGCTGTTATTTACCTAGTACTCTGCCTGGTTGCTGTAAATAGAGGAAAAAAAAATGATCCCCATCTCTGTTCTCAAGTAATTTACAGTCTAGTAGGAGAGAAAAAGTATATATACAGGATACAAATAGGGACCAATTGAGTCGTGGCATCATCCTTGGGTTTCCCAGAAGGTTCAGTCGTTAAGAACACACCTGCCAATGAAGGAAATGCAAGAGACTTGGGTTCTATCCTTGAGTCAGGAAGATTTTCTGGAGTAAGAAATGGCAACCCACTCCAGTATTCTTGCCTGGAAAATTCTATGGATAGAAGAGGCTGGTGAGCTACAGTCCACAGGACTGCAGAGAGTTGGACATGACTGAAGCGCATTCACACATCATCCTTATTATCTCATCATCCAACATCTATTTACTGATCACTTACTCTTTTCAGATTCTGTCTATGAAAGCTGCCATAGATAATTCATAATATGTGTTGTTTTACATATTATTACCTCTGTAAGTTCTCACACATCAATCCTGCAATGAGATCTTATCATTATTGTTTAATACTTGAAGAAATTGTAACTAAGAGAAGTCTTATTGTTCTGTGCATATTGCCATGAAAATAAAATGTGATTTCAAAAATTCTGTCTCCCCAGTTTCTCAGTGGTGTTTTAAGTAAAGAATGTTAATTTTGTTTTAAGGATGACTCTTGTTTGTCAAAGTGTGAGTGAGGAGTATTGGGAACTGTCAACCACTTTACATACACTTATTATAAATCTGAAACCTGACTAATCAGGTTCACAATGAATGATATGAACTAATGCCATAGGCTACATATTTTGAAAGCTGAAAATAAAAACATAGAAGGAAAAAATGTTTGGGTAGACTTTGTGAAGGCTTCAGTGATAATTTGGGGTGATTATTTTAATTAGCACCATTGCTTTTTTATGTTCAAAGACCTGCTCTTGAAGATCAGACATACATTTAAATATACCCCAAAGAGGCTGTAAATGTCACTCTGTTATCCCATGTGAGTATATTTTGCTTTTTACAATAGATATATTTTTTAAATAAATTGGAACATGATCTCTTGCCATGTAGTGTGTGCTTAATAAGTACTAGCTAATAAAAAGAATGAATGAATATATTTACATTGAATTTACATTATAATTTCAGACCTGCTTTATTTTCATTTCTGATTGATATTTAATTGGTTGTGGCCTTGCCACTCTAACTTTAATTACATCAGTCCCAGCAGATTTTATAGCAAGTAGAATTAAGGGAATACACACTTATGTGTCTGTGAACTCACCATTCAAATAGCTCCAAAGTACATCCTTTAGAAAAATAAATATCCTCTCAAAAAACAGAACAAAACTTGATTTATCAAGTCTCTAAACTTTTGTGTTTTTATGGATTTTATTTTCTTAAAATATATATTTTTAGTATATTAGAGATGAAATTCAGCAAACTTGCTGTTGAAATGGGGAGAAATGAAAAGGCATACTTGTGAGTGTGTGGGTAGAGGCACCATTTCCTCAGCTGTAAAAAAAGTGTGTTTGGGGAAAGTATGCAAAATTTTAAGATATCTACAGTAATTTTTGTAATGTTATTGAAAATTTGATATGAAATGGAAGTAAAATATAACTAATTGTTCCCTTAGTCTTGTGTTTCTCTATGTGAATTTTGAGACCCACCCCTATAATAGTCACCAGAGATGTCTACTAAAATGCCCTTTCATGGGTTCCATCCCAGAAACAATGAATCAAAATTTCTGGGATCAGGCATTTAATAGGCATGCCAGGATATTTTTACATACATTATGAGGAAGAATCACTTTAATCCTTAAAAGGCTGACTCATTAAAGTTTCTGAAACTGATAGCTAAACTACCTGTTTATGAATATGAAATCATTGTTATTCAAATACATATATATCCAGAACATTATAAATCCTGCTCAGTTAAAAAGGTGACACTTAATAATTAAAATATGGGATATTCAGTAAAGAATGCATAACCTAATTGGAATGGGGACATAATGACTAACTCTTATGTCTGAAATAAAAGATATTGCTTCAATTTCTGCATCTTTACCCTTGCCAAGGTAAAAGTGAGGGGGCAAAAGATGAGAAGTTTAATTTTTGCAAGTGACAAAATGAGTAGTCCCTAATTCCTGTGAAAGCTGCTCTATTTTATGTTTTCACAGCAAAGCATATTTGGTTGCTGCTCAATACCTTCATGGTTATTGTACAACATTTTAAAGAATAAAAATGATTGTAGTGCTACAAATAAAGTCTTGGGTCAGCATCAGCATGCAGAATTCTTTCTTAGAAGACTTGTCTTTAGTGTTTCTTTTTTTCTTCGACTGATACTTAGAATAATTTTTGAGCATTTCCAAAAATTAAGAGAGACAACCATGATACTATATACATATATATTATGGTAAGATTGTAAGTATTGGGTAATGATGTTGTGTTAGGCTTTTTGACTTTGAATTTTATGCCTTTTATGCTTATTTTTTTCAGTGACTCCTTAAAATCAGCTTCAAGTAAGCATTATTACCAGGATTGGCAGATTAAGATGTGGCTACTTAGAGAAATTAAATAACTCTTGATGCAACAGTCATGGCTCGGGAGTAAACTCAGGCATATCTGAGTTCAGAGTGTGAGAAGTGTAAAAAGCATCTTGCCATGTCTAATAAACTATTTGTAATTTGGTAATGGGGTAGGAGCATGAGACTTTAATGAGGTAGAGTTAAAAAAAAAAAAAACTGTCTCCTCTTGTGCTTAGTCCCTTTGTATTTTCATTTCATTAGTCTCATTGGCCAAGCTAGAAAACCTGTCATGTTTGACTTGCATATTTGATATTTAACATGCCCAGTTTGCAGATGTGCAATGCTGCTTTTTGTCATTAGAACTATTTTAAGGAAGAATTGAAGACTAAGACATTGACATCCATCAGGGCAAGATGAGCAAACCATAAATGTTTTTAGTTCCAGGGTATATTCTGGAATCTGTATGTGCTATGAAGGTCCTGAATTGTGGAAAGTTGAGCTTCATCAGAAATGACATAATGATTGTGGCAGTGGGCCAGATATCTATGTTGTTCCTGCCTTGGACAGACTCAGTGTAATATTTCCTTTCACAAAGTTGAGACAAAAAAAAAAAAAAATCCCTTTCTCAGGAGTGAAGTTTGAAACCAAGTATCTGAGTAATAATCCTGACATTTTTCCAGCTGGAATGAGAAACTGACTGAACTCCAAGGGAACCAGAAGCCAATTTAAGAGAGGAAAGTTGAAGGAGAAAAGAAAAGAAAGTCATGATTTCTGAAATGAAAAGGGTGAGGATAGGCAAATTCAGTGTAGTTCTGTGCTCTGATGAAAACCAGGCGAGGGTGTGAACTAGAAGGGTATTTAAAGTATGTAAAATTAAAATGATAGACTTGAATAATTAAGAGAAGAATGAGAGGTGCAATAACATTCAATGAGTGAACAGAAGGAAACACGGAGCATGTTGTTTGGAAAAGGATTAGAAAAAAAAAACAAGTTCAAGAAAAGACACAAATACAGATTTTTTGAATTGCTAAAAAATTAAAATGTGGTACAAGCTTTTATTGGCTTTTGATACAAAGTATTATAGAATTTTAACACTAACAGAAATTCAGTGTTAGTGACTTTCTTACACCAAGCAACTGTTAAACCCATGATGTCATTTTCTAGGATGAATTTCTATTCACCAGAGAATGAATATTCCCGGTACTGATATTCAGCAATGACAAGGTCTATCCATTGGAAGATAATGCAAGATTTTACACTGAAACTGGTATCCCAGGAAAGCAGACATGTTTCTACCAGCTTTTGTGACTGGGCAGTATCTTGAGGTTTAGGACAACACCAAAAATCAGGCATGCCTTGTTATGGAAGCTCCAGTGGACTTATTTATAGCTTAGAGGTATTTTTAAAACAGTAGCGTTGACCTTCTCCTACTACCCAAAGGGCTTGACCTAAAGGAACAGGGCTAATTTAGCAGGAAGTTTCCTTGGAAATTTTGTTGTTTTGAATCCATCTTAGTGTAATTCTTTGGCCAATATTATCTTCACTTGTAAGCAAATTTGCAAACAAATTCATGCATGTGAAATTGATTATTTATGGAGAAAAAAATCTGGTTTCTTATTAAATAAATATCTGTATCTTGTACTATAAGTAGGATTTGTACTTTCTGGAAAATTTTGCTAAAGGTAAAATAAAGTCATCTATATTTGTTTTAATTCTGTATTGACACTATTTAGTCAACAAGATTGATTTGGCGCTGGGAAGGAATTATCATAATAAGCTAGAGAATTTGGCATTTAAAGCAGACCAGAATAACATAGATGTAACATGTTTTGCACAAAGATAACTTAAATGTGCACAAGATCATCTGGATGGTTAAACACATTTCTCTAAGTTCCCAAACACCAGCAAAAGTAAAGGAATTAAACACACACATCAAAACATAAATAAAACGCATGAAAAAATAGAAGAGAAGGCAAGAGCAGACAATGAACTTTTGGGAGATAGAAGACTGAGGACTAAATCCAATATAGGCAAGATGAGAAAGGAATAAAGTAATTGCGGCAGAGAAAAATATTCCGGAAAGGAATTAAATTTATTCTGTAGAATTCCAGAAAAAAGGCACCAGCCCCCTTGGGAGGCAGGAAAGAAGTCTGGCAATGAATGCAAGAGTCTGCATGCAGAACAGTCTGGGTCACATTCTCAAAATGTCCCAGCTTGGTGGCTTTGGTTCTTACTCTCCAGTTGCTCCCAACACAGTAATCCACAACCTTTATTCATGATAGAGGTTCAGCTTTAGAAACTGACCTGGAAAGTATCTGACTTCAGGTACTCCAGTCACAGCTGGGTGAAGGGTCAAGTCTAGTGCTGAAAATAGGATGATTAACTAATATCTGAGAATTGAAATGTGAAGTAGTCAGTTCTCTACCAACTGTTCTGGAATGCAGAGTCAGGATGCCATCCTTCCCCTACTTTCTATTTCCAGGTAGAAGGCAGAGAGCATTTCTCTGAAAAAAAAAAAAAATCAGGATTGCCCTTAAAAAAAATTAAAAGACAAAACAAAAGCTTTAAATCTTGACATCAGTGGGATGGTCCAGAAAAAATTTAGCTTGCTGCTCAATCACTTTATAGTAAAATTCAATGGTTAACAAGTCCCATCCTAACAGAACATCCTAGGAGTGTTTTAAATATCTTACTCTTAAGCATTTAAAAAATAAGCAGGAAAGGACAACAGATAATGGAGGAATGTATCTGACATGAAAGGAAAAACAGAAAAAGCTATCTGTAAAACAGAACTCTTAGGACATGAAACAAAGAAATAAAACTCTGTGTGTGTGTGGGGAACTCTACCCTAATACTCTCTGAGAAATAACCCAAAGCATTGTATCTATACAGTAAAATGGGGTTCTGAAAACAAAAATATCAAACAATAAAAGAAAAGCAAAGAGGCTTTAGATAGATAACAGTTAAAATAAAAAGTCAATAGGTTTTAAAGATAGTGTTGAGGGCATCTCTCTGGAATTGGAACAAAAAACATAGACGGAAAATAGAAGAGGGAAGGAAAAAACTAAGTAAATCAAAAGACAAAAATATAGTGGCTGAAACAGATGAAAATTTAATTCTCTTTTTTTTTTATATCAGTCCAAGCACAAGCTGCATGATTGCTTCATGATTTTGAGAACCCAAGCTCCTTTTATTTCATTGCTCTGCCATCCTTAAAATGTGACTTCCTCTATTAGTTGAAGATTGCTGCTTGAGTTCTTGACAGCACATCTGTGTTACCACCAGCAGAAAGAGGAGAAATAAAGAGAGGCTATCTTTGTTTCTATTCACGGTCCATTCCAGAAGATATACTTAATTTCTACTCCCATTCAGTTGGCCCAAAGATAGTCACCCCAGCTCCAAAGGAAGCTGGAAATTATAGTCTTTAGTTTGGACTGCCATGTGCTTTGTTCAATCTGAGAGATTCTATTAGAAAAGGAAGAAGGGAAGACTGTATATTGGGAAGGAACTAGCAGCGTCTATCACATCCAAAGATGAAAAAGGGACCTAGAAGCTCAAACTGAGAAATAGAAAAGTAAACCATCAGCAACTAGTTACATACAAAAGATTAGGGGAAAATATTATTTGACTCCTTATTGGCAGCACATTGAGTGAGAAAACAATGTAACAATTATTTTCATATGCCAAAGAAAAAAAAATGTTCATCCTATATAAAGGGAAACAAGCTAACAATCAAACATGACGGTTTCTGTCTTTGTGCCAGTACCATACTGTCTTTTTTTATTTTTTACTTTTTATTATTTTTTTTTATTAGTTTTGCCAAACAATGACATGATATCACCATGGGTTTACATATGCTCCCCTCCAGAACCCCTCTCCCTCCTCCCTCCCTCCGGGAAATCTCATTGCACCAGTCCCAAGCATCAATCCTGGGCCGGCTATTGCTTAGACATATGATAATTAACATGTTTCAATGCCATTCTCCCATATCATCACACCCTTTCCCTCATCCACAGAGGCCACGAGTCTATTCTATACATCTGCGTTCCTTTTGCTGTCTCGCATGTTGGGTTCTCGTTACCGTCTTTTTAAATTCCATATATACGCATTAATATACTGTATTGTTGTTTTTGCTTCTGGCTTACTTCACTCTGGATAATGGGCTCCAGTTTCGTCCATCTGAGTAGAACTGATTCAAATGAATTTTTCCTTAATGCTGAGTAATATTCCATTGTGTATATGTACCACAGCTTTCTTATCCATTCATCAGTTGATGGGCATCTAGGTTGCTTCCATGTCCTGGCTATTGTAAATAAAGCAGCGATGAACATTGGGGTACACGTGTCTCTTTCAATTCTGGTTTCCTCGGTGTATACGCCCAACAGTGGGATTGCTGGGTCATATGGCAGGACTATTTGCAGTTTTTTAAGGAACCTCCACACTGTTTTCCATAGTGGCTGTACTAGTTTGCAATCCCACCAACAGTGTAAGAGAGTTCCCTTTTCTCCACATCCTCTCCAGCATTTATTACTTGTGGATTTTTGGATTGCAGCCATTCTGAGTGGTGTAAAGTGATATCTCATTGTGGTTTTGATTTGCATTTCTCTGATAATGAGTGATGTTGAGCATCTTTTCATGTGTTTGTTAGCCATTTTTATGTCTTCTTTGGTGAAACGTCTGTTAAGTTCTTTGGCCCACTTTTTGATTGGGTCGATTATTTTCCTAGAATGGAGCTGCAGGAGTTGCTTGTATATTTGTGAGACTAATTGTTTGTCTGTTGCTTCATTGGCTATTATTTTCTCCCATTCTGAAGGCTGTCTTTTCACCTTGCTTATAGTTTCCTTTGCAGTGCAGAAGCTTTAATTTTAATTAGGTCCCATTTGTTTATTCGTGCTTTTATTTCCAGTATTCTCGGAGGTGGGTCATGTAGGATCCTGCTTTGGTTTAGGTCAGAGAGTGTTTTCCCAATGTTATCCTCTAGGAGTTTTATAGTTTCTGGTCTTATGCTTAGATCTTTGATCCATTTTGAATTTATCTTTGTGTATGGTGTTAGAAAGTGTTCTAGTTTCATTCTTTTACAAGTGGCTATCCAGTTTTCCCAGCACCACTTGTTAAAGAGGTTGTCTTTTCTCCATTGTATATTCTTGCCTCCTTTGTCAAAGATAAGGTGTCCATAGATGCGTGGATTTATCTCTGGGCTTTCTATTCTGTTCCATTGATCTATGTTTCTGTCTTTGTGCCAGTACCATACTGTCTTAATGACTGTGGATTTGTAGTATAGCCTAAAGTCAGGTAGGTTGATTCCGCCAGTTCCATTCTTCTTTCTCAAGATTGCTTTGGCTATACGAGGTTTTTTGTATTTCCATACAAATTGAGAAATTATTTGTTCTAATTCTTTGAAGAAGACCTCTGGTAGCTTGATAGGAATTGCATTGAATCTATAGATTGCTTTAGGTAGTATACTCATTTTCACTATATTGATTCTTCCAATCCATGAGCACGGTACATTTCTCCATCTGTTTGTGTCCTCCTTGATTTCTTTCATCAGTGTTCTATAGTTTTCTATATACAAGTCTTTTGATTCTTTAGGTAGAAATACTCCTAAGTATTTTATTCTTTTTGTTTCGATGGTGAATGGGATTGTTTCCTTAATTTCTCTTTCTGATTTCTCACTGTTAGTGTATAGGAATGCCAGGGATTTCTGTGTGTTGATTTTGTATCCTGAAACTTTGCTATATTCACTGATTAGCTCTAGTAATTTTCTTGTAGAGTCTTTAGGGTTTTCAATATAGAGGATCATGTCATCAGCAAACAGAGAGAGTTTTACTTCTTCTTTTCCAATCTGTATTCCTTTGATTTCTTTATCTGCTCTGATTGCTGTGGCCAAAACTTCCAAAACTATGTTGAATAGTAGTGGTGAGAGTGGGCACCCTTGTCTTGTCCCTGATTTCATGGGGAATGCTTCCAGTTTTTCACCATTGAGGATAATGTTTGCTGTGGGTTTGTCATATATAGCTTTTATTATGTTGAGGTATGTTCCTTCTATTCCTACTTTTTGGAGGGTTTTTATCATAAATGGATGTTGAATTTTGTCAAAGGCTTTCTCTGCATCTATTGAGATAATCATGTGATTTTTATTTTTCAATTTGTTAATGTGGTGTATTACATTGATCGATTTACGAATATTGAAGAATCCTTGCATCCCTGGGATAAAGCCTACTTGATCATGATGTATGATCTTTTTGATGTGTTGTTGGATTCTATTTGCTAGAATTTTGTTGAGGATTTTTGCGTCTAAGTTCATCAGTGATATTGGCCTGTAGTTTTCTTTTTTTGTGGCATCTTTGCCAGGTTTTGGAATTAGGGTGATGGAGGCCTCATAGAATGAGTTTGGAAGTTTACCTTCGTCTGCAATTTTCTGGAAGAGTTTGAGTAGAATAGGTGTTAGCTCTTCTCTAAATTTTTGGTAGAATTCAGCTGTGAAGCCATCTGGTCCTGGGCTTTTGTTTTTTGGAAGATTTCTGATTACGGTTTCAATTTCCATGCTTGTGATGGGTCTATTAATATTATCTATCTCTTCCTGGTTTAGTCTTGGAAAGTTGTACTTTTCTAGGAATTTGTCCATTTCATCCAAATTGTCCAGTTTATTTGCATATAGTTGCTGATAATAGTCTCTTATGATCCTTTGTATTTCTGTGTTTTCTGTTGTGATCTCTCCGTTTTCATTTCTAATTCTGTTGATTTGGTTCTTCTCCCTTTGTTTCTTGATGAGTCTGGCTAACGGTTTGTCAATTTTATTTATCTTCTCAAAGAACCAGCTTTTGGCTTGGTTGATTTTTGCTATGGTCACTTTTGATTCCTTTGCATTAATTTCTGCCCTGATCTTTAAGATTTCTTTCCTTCTACTAGACCTGGGCTTCTGCATCTCTTCCCTTTCTAGTTGCTTTAGGTGTATAGTAAGGTCATTTATTTGATTTTTCTCTTGTTTCCTGAGGTGAGCTTGTATTGCTATGAACTTTCCCCTTAGCATTGCTTTCACAGTGTCCCATAGGTTTTGAGCTGTTGTGTTTTCATTTTCATTCGTTTCCATGCATAACTGAATTTCATTTTTAATTTCTTCTGCGATTTGTTGGTTATTCAGCAGTGTGTTGTTGAGCCTCCATATGTTGGAAGTTTTGAGAGGTTTTCTCCTGTAGTTGATATCTAATCTCACTGCATTGTGGTCAGAAAAGATGCTTGGGATGATTTCAATATTTTTGAATTTATCAAGGTTAGATTTATGGCCCAGGATGTGATCTATCCTGGAGAAGGTCCCGTGTGCACTTGAGAAAAAGGTGAAATTCCTTGTTTTGGGGTGGAATGACCTATAGATATCAATTAGGTCTAGTTGGTCTATTGTTTCATTTAAAGTTTGAATTTCCTTGTTACTTTTCTGTCTAGTTGATCTATCCATTGGTGTGAGTGGTGTATTAAAGTCTCCTGCTATTATTGTGTTGTTGTTGATTTCCCCTTTCATATTTGTTAGCATTTGCCTTACATATTGTGGAGCTCCTATGTTAGGTGCATAAATATTTATAATTGTTATTTCTTCTTCCTCGATTGATCCTTTGATCATTATGTAATGTCCATCTTTATCTCTTTTCACTGCCTTTATTTTAAAGTCTACTTTATCAGATATGAGTATTGCCACTCCTGCTTTCTTTTGGTCTTTATTTGCATGGAATATCTTTTTCCAGCCTTTAACTTTCAGTCTATATGTGTCCCTAGGTTTGAGGTGGGTCTCTTGTAGACAACATATATAGGGGTCTTGTTTCTGTATCCAATCGGCCAATCTTTGTCTTTTGGTTGGGGCATTCAGCCCGTTTACATTTAAGGTAATTATTGATAAGTATGATCCCGCTGCCATTTATTTTATTGTTTTGGGCTCCAGATTATCTATCCCATCGGTGTTTCCTATCTAGGAAAGATCCTTTAGCATTCGTTGGAGGGCTGGTTTGGTATTACTGAATTCTCTCAGTTTCTGCTTGTCTGAGAAAATTTTGAATTCTCCTTCAAATTTGAATGAGATCCTTGCTGGGTAGAGTAGTCGGGGTTGTAGATTGTTTTCTTCCATGACTTTAAGTATGTTTTGCCATTCCCTTCTGGCCTGAAGCGTTTCTGTTGAGAGATCAGCTGTTATCCTTATGGGATTCCCCTTGTGAGTTATCTTTTGCTTCTCCCTTGCTGCTTTTAATATTTGGTCTTTGTATTTGATATTTGCCAATTTGATTAATATGTGTCTTGGGGTGTCCCGCTTGGGGTTCATTCTATTTGGGATTCTCTGTGTTTCTTGGACCTGAGTGGCTATTTGCTTCCCCAATTTAGGGAAGTTTTCTACAATTATCTCTTCAAGAATTTTCTGATGGTCTTTCTTTTTGTCTTCTTCTTCTGGGACTCCTATGATTCGAATATTGGTGCGTTTAATATTGTCCCAGAGGTCTCTAAGGTTGTCTTCATTTCTTTTAATTCTTTTTTCATTTTTCCTTTCTGTTTCATTTATTTCTGTCATTCTGTCTTCTATCTCACTTATTCTGTCTTCTATCTCTGTTATTCTACTGTTGGTTCCCTCCAGAGTGTTTTTGATCTCATTTATTGCATTATTCATTGTATTTTGTCTCTTTTTCATTTCTTCTAAATCTTTGTTAAAGCTTACCTGCATCTTCTCAATCCTTGCCTGCAGGTTATTGAGCTGTAACTCCAACTTATTTTCCAGGTTTTGGATCATTTTCACTATCATTATTCGGAATTCTTTGTCAGGTAGACTTCCTATCTCTTCGTCTTTTGTTTGGTCTAGGGGGTATTTATCCTGTTCCTTTACTTGCTGGGTATTTCTCTGCCTTTTCATCTTGTTTATCTTGCTGTGTTGTCCCTTTACTGTGGGGATTCCTCTCTATGGGAGGGGTAGGATGCGTGGTTTGTCGAAGTTTCCTGGGTGGAAAGGCTTGTGTGGTTTTCTGGTGGGTGAGTCTAGGTTTCCTCACTGTTACTCCTCACGTCGGCACTGGGTCGCCTCTCCAGATGCCCGATGTCCTCTGCCAGCATTCAGTTCCTGTTTTTTGGAGTTTGCTCGGCCTTTAAAAGTTCTTTTGGTATATTTATTGGGGAGAGAGTGTTCTCCCCGTCCTATTCCTCCGCCATCTTAGTTTCTCCTCAAGAAGGGCCTTTTCTTTGGCCTCTCTTTGAATTGAAGCCTGTATACATCTGCTTATGTGAAATCATACAAGCGATTTCACTAGTGCAGCACATGTGTCCTGTGTTCCATTAAATGCCAGGCAAAGCTCAGGCACATCTGCTTGGCTCATGCTTTTATTATGGCTTATTAGACAATTGTGCAATACCAGGTGAATGCTACACACTGCAGCATGACCATATTGTATGTCAGATGTTACTTGCCTAAATTAAATATACACATAAGTGTAATTGTTAAAATTGAGGTGAAATAAATGCTGTTCAAACTAGAAATCCATCTCTAATTAAAAACAGGAAGTTTCACAAGAAAATACAATTTCGTGGTTAATACCCTAAAAATTATCAGGATCAGATGACAAACTCAAGTTATACCAGCCCCAAATATAGTGAGTGCCCTCTACACAAAGTCCTCATTGTGTTTGTGAAATTAAAATTTGTAGTGCTGTGAATTCTGACAAGTTCTGAAGTTCTAAAGTAAAAGATTGACTGTAAAATAAGTCTCCCAGGATCTTTTAGTACAATCTGAACCACCAGTTCAAGTTCTTGAAAAAGTATATTAAAATGTAAATGTCAATAAAACAGTATTTATAGCACTATTTGAAGTTACCGCATTGTAAGTAAGGAAAAAAGCACAAGATATCAGGAAAATACTCATTCAACACTATGCTATTGATTTTGCAACAGTCGTGGCAGATAAGCAAACAATGAACATACATTTATTGCCATTACTTTAAAATACAGTGTGAAAATGACACTAAGAAGCCGCTCATAAAGAATTTTTATTTAAAAAAGTGAATTACGTGAAATCATTACAATTCAACTGTTTCAAGATACGAATGCAGTGCATTACATAAATTTATTGGTAAGATAGGACCCTACAAAAAATGCAAAGGATATGTAATACTGAGTAAAACACTTAAAAGCACATACAACAGGAAAAAGTGTTGTTTTAAATTTTAAATATGCCTCCAAATCAGCTGTCAGAATATTAGTGATGTTTCACTCTCCATGGAAACTTATATTACCAAATGTAAGATAAGTAACCAATGGGAATTTGCTGTATGACTCAGGGAACTCAAACTGGGGCTCTGTAAAAAATGTAGAGGGGTGGCATTGGGAGGGAGGTGGGAGGGAAGTTCAAGAGGAAGGGGACATATGTATACCTACCTATTCATCTTGATGTTTGGTAGAAACCAACACAATTCTGTAAAGCAATCATCCTTCAGTTAAAACATAAATTAATTTAAAAATATTGATGTTTCCATTTGTATCAAGAAAGTAATGGCAAGAAAAACCATATAGGATTTTTATTTGTGTAAGAGAAGTTATCAACATGAACTCAAACAATGGTGTAGGCTGTGCAGACAATGACTTGCTGTTACACATATTAATGGGCACCTTTCCAGTGTTTGGTTTTGTGATAGAAATTGACAAATTTTTAAGGTATATTCTTTATAGTGCAGAACTTTTAGCATTAATTTTGTATAACATGATGGATTCCAAAGATTCTTTCTCAACTGAAGTTATTTGATTCTGTTAAAGCTGAGTGCTGATACAAATCTTTCAAATGAGAAAATAAATCTTTTATTTTTCCTTTCTGATAATAGGACCATTAACAAAGCCTCTTTTAAAACACAGTTGCACTTGCTGATATCGCCTGATGACATTTTTAATAAGCTGAAGGAACTCAATATGAAAATGCTACCCTGTCATGTTAATCTCATTTATAACTACCTACAAAGTTAGCAATAAAATTGAAACAAAATTTGGATTCAATATGAAAAATAAAATAAATTTAATTCTTATAAAACTCTGAGTGAATATGTGATAGAGATGATCCTTGAGATATATGAATTCTTTAACGACATTTTTGAATGTCTAATAATATTACAAGACACATATATCTTCTATATATGCATACATATTATATATCAATAAAAACGCAAACTTATTGAGAAAACCATTCATCAAATACAATTCTGAGATAGTACTAGTTATTCAAATTGCAAATATATGTGTGTGTATATATATATATATATATATACACACACACTACTCCTTTTTGAAGATTCTGAGTTTGACTGAAGACTTACGAGATTATAAACTGAGGGTTTAAAAAACTACACTAGTCATCTGTGTAAATCAGGATATGTTTTTTATCTATGCAACCAAAATAAATGCAGAAATAAATTAAATACTCATGCTGAAATCTGATTACAACCATCAGTTGTAGCTACTGGTTTCAAAGTTTCATGTGCAGTCCAATAACTTTATTTTCTTATCACTTGACTATCTGAGTAAATATTACAAATTCAAACTTATAAAATAGATCCATACTAGAACATACATTTGCATATTTTTATATTTAAGTGTCTGCCAGAGATTTCTCTTTTTTTTTTAATTTCATTTAGCTTTCTTCCTTCTTTCACTTTCATAGCTGTGCTGTCTTTCATTTATATTCATTGAACATCTATGTCAGCCAGTGTTCTAGGTTCTGACAATCGAAGGGCAAACAAACCAGAAAAGATTCCTGACTGCATGGAGTCTACATTCCTTTAGGAAAAAAATAGAAACAAAAAAAATGCTTTTAAATTTTAGAAAACTATGACTTTAGAATTTCATTTAGGTCCATGATATGCTGGATTGGCTCATGCTATCTCTCAAGTTCCATTCATGTACATTTCTTTCAAATTCTGCACTGAGTATTGACCTGTTCATGAAAACTGATCATGAGGGAAATTGCTTATAACATGGATAGTGGCAAAGACTGCAGATCAGGGGTTTTGTTTATTTGCTTTTGTTTTTGTTTTTTTCTGGAGAGTTGCCTGATAAACATTTACCAGTATACCACTGCTCTATTTGAATGCACCATGGAAGGATGGGTAGCGCTTAGGGAGAGGAGATTTCCATCTGCTGAATATGATCATGGATCGATGTTAGCCGCTTGTCTAATTAGCTTAGCAAATCCTTGTATGTGAAATAAATGCCAATTTAGAAAAGTTATAAGAAAAGAAAACGTAGAGAAAAGAAGAGAAAATGTTGCTAGTAGACCCATTCTGAGGCATTCCATTTCCCAAGGAGATGTCCCCTGTCCTAAGTTTTGTAACACCCTTCTATTTGCTAAGAATGTCTAGAGCCATGGATGCTCTACAAGAGATATCCTTCCTCTCGCCTCCATCGATTTACCTTTCCAGAGTCCTTTTCCCCCAAATATCTGCTTCATCACATCTTATCAAATGTCAGTAGCTTGTGATAAGCATTCCCCAGGATTACACTTTAGCATCAAATAAACTTGGACTCTACTTTGGCTCTGTTTCTCATTTAACCTGTGACTACTGGCACCCTGTAAGGTGAGTTGGCCTCAGTTTCCTTATTTGTTACATGGAATTAATAATATCTACTTCATAAGATAATGAGGCATAAATGAAATAATACATGGATTCAGAGAACCTAACAACATTCTAGGCAGCCAGTAAGTGGAAGCTATCATTATTTTGTGAAGTATAATACATAAATATATACACATAAGTGCATATTTCTAACTATTCTGTTACCCCAATGTTTTCTGTTTTTAATTGAGATATAATTGACATATAACATTATATTAGTTTTGAAGTACACCATAATGATTTTGTATCTGTGAATATTTCATTATGATCACCACAGTAAGTCTGATGAATATCCATGACCATACAAATTATAATTTTTTTCCTTGTGCTGAGAACTTCTAAGATTTATCCTCTTAGCAACTTTCAAATATACAATATTATAAGCCATAGTCAGCACTCTCTGCATTACACTCCTAGAACTAATTCATGTTAGAGCTGGAAGATTATACATCTTGACCACTTTCACCCATTTTGCTCACCCCGCATCCCTGCCTCTAACAACCACCAATCTATTCTCTGTGTCTTTGAGTTAGAATTTGTTTGTTTTGGATTTCACATAAAAGTGTGATTGTACAATATTTGTCTTCTTCTATTTGACATTTCATTTAGCATAATGCCATCTAGTTCTGTCCATACTGTCTTAAATGGCAAGATTTCCTTCTTTATTATAGCTGAATAATATTCAAATATATATGTGTGTGTGTGTATATATATATATATATATATATATATATATATTCTTTGTCCATTCATCCATACATGGACACCATGGACACTTAGGTTGCTTTCATGTCTTGGCTGTTATAAATAATACTTCAATGAATATGGGGGTGCATATACATTTTGAGTTAGTGTTTTCATTGCCTTTGGCTAAATATCCAGAAGTGGAATTTGTGGGCCACATCATAGTTCTATTTCTAATTTTTTAAAGGAACCCCCATACTGTTTCCACAGTGGCTGCCCTGATTTTCAGTCTCACCAACAGGCCAGAGGGTTCCCTTTCCTCCACATCCTTGACGAAGCTTGCTATTTCTTATTTTTTGATGAAAGCCATTCTAAGACGTGAGGTAATATATTACAATGAGTTTGATTTGCAGTTCTTCAATGACTAGTAATGCTGAAAATCTTTTCATGTGCCTGTTGGCTGTCTGTATGTCTTTTGGAAAAAAAAAATCTTTTTAGATCCTTTGCCCATTAATTAGTTGGACTTTATGCTATTGAAGTGTGTGAATTTTTAACATATTTTGAATAGTGACCCCTTATCAGATATGTGATTTACAAATATTTTCTCTCCTTTGGTAGGTTGGCAGACTTCCCAACTTTTAAGGAAGGGTTTACACTACCTTTTATACATAGGTTAAAATTTCTAACTATGAAATAATGCTTTATGTACCTTCACAGAGGTTTAGAGCAGCAGCACCATTCCTGTTATTATTGAGATATGTGTATAGGAGAAGCTTGGCTACAATTGCCTAACAAGAAAATGCAAAGAGTTTTACACGACAATTTTTGAAATAGTTTTTCCAGTTTGGGTTTGGAGTTGGGCCAAACTGAGATAATACTTGAAGTGAAGGCTGTCCTGATGTAGGAAAATGCTATAGTTCCTATTTTCTGATATAGTCAGATTTATGTATATGCTTATATTTTGATGCCAGCAACTTAAGAGTGGCATACACACTGGAAGTATGAGATCACTCTTGAAGGACTAATGGGTCAGGAGTAAGTCATCATCATGCACACCAGTATAATATTGATAATACTTTTGTGATATTAAATCAATGTATTTTTCAGCCTCAAATCATGTTTCCTTTTAGTATTCCACTTCCAAGGCACAGAGGTAAAGCTTATTGCCTTAGGACACTAGAGAGAATGGGTTCCTCCTGGAAGACAAAGGTCACTGATGTGCTTTGAATCTCAAAGTCAGCTCTTTTGAACACAAGGTGATATCCAGACAATCTCAAAAGAGGAAAGCATTTTCCAAATGATTTTAGTCCTTATTTACAAGAGCCAGACATGGAGACATGGATTACTAGAGAGTAGAGGGTATTTTTATTTTTTAAGTGTGTCTGGAGTGCATAAAAAAAATGGATATAATAAAGAAATAGAAGGTCTACATCTGTGCTTGTGAATTATGGAAAAGTGAGACTAAGTTAAAACAAAGAATTATGCTTTGTGTTCTTTGTCCTTTTTCTGGAGTGGACATTCCAAGAAAGAATGTCAAAGAAATATCTACATATTATTAAGGAGTCCATGAACAAGACTATGAATGTGTGGTTGTATATATGTGCATGTATGTTTGTGTGTGTATGTTCATGTGTATACTAGAAAAACTTCCTTGGGCATACAAGTAAAGACGGCAAACCTTAAGATAAAAGAGCAACAAACTTTCCTTCCTAAAACTCAGAAAGTGGAAAAAAAAACTCAGAAAGTAAATACTTAAGGTTTTGAGGCCATGTGGTTTCTGTTAACATTATTCAACTGTTTTTGTACTACAAAACCAATGATAGACAATGCAGAACTGAATTGGTTGGCTGTGCTAGTCAATAAAATTTTGTTAATAAAATAAAATAATAGCTTAAAGTTGGCTTTCAGACCAGAGGTCACCAACTCCCACTCCAGGAGACACTGCAGTTGCGAATAGTCCCAATGTGTGGCAGAGCTTCTGTGTTGATATGTAGGAATGTTACCTACACAGCTACAACCCTCCAAAGTGCCAGAGTGTGCCTCAGTCATCAGCAAGCAAAATAGCAGAGATGGCAGCTAGTCAGAACATAAAGATCCAGGGGACACTAGAGAATCTGAGGTCTCCTTCACCTGCAGGACCTTGAGATCATGTAAACTTGAACTGTCCTTGACCAACAAATATATTCACACATTATCAGAATGAAAAAGAGCGGGAGAGGAAGGAAGACACCTCCAAAACTGAGCAGTTTCTGGACAGATGAAATGACTTAAATGGGATCAGAATGAATTTACTTGATTGCCTTATGTTTAGTTCTACACCCTTTGCTGCCCATCAGGGAACAGACAATCATGAGGATTTAGTCATTTTTAAATAAAAATGACTAAAATAATAGAGATATAAGTAATAAAGAGACAAATAATCGATTCTCTTTGCCTCTGTGTAGAGTATCAATTTATTGTCATCTAAGAGTATTTCAGTGTTGAAATGCCCTACTCTCTCTGATAGACACGGTCATGTTGATTCCTACCCTACACCTACTCCCAGACCGTAGTTTGATATCACTGGAGGAAGGGCACAGATGAGGGAACAAGATTAGAAATATCTTTCATTTATTCCCACCAGCCAACAATACTTTAATGAGCTTTAATTTCTACCTTTAATATTAGAAAGTTATTTTTTATATTTCAAATATAAAATTCTAATATTGAACCCAATTTTAAAAACACACTTGACTTTGATTCTGATACTCATTTCTATATATCAGTTATCCCTCCATGATTTTCTGCTTGAAAAAAAAAATAGATACCTGTATATGTATAACTGGCTCACTTTACTGTACACCTGAGACAAATACAGCACTGTTAATTCACTATGAAAAAAAAGAACTCTTCCCTAATCTGCTCACCCACTCTTCCCAAGCCTCAACCAGTTGAGAATCATTGATCTGCCACTACACTGTCTATTAAAGGTGAGTGATGTTGTATAGTGGAAAAATAATTCTTTAGAAAGCATGTTTCTACATTGAATAGATATTAATAATTTTGAAAATAGCTTAATCCCTGTTGTGGGTTGAATTGTGCCTTCCCGTGGAGGCTGAAGTTCTAAGCCCTAGTACCTCTAAATGTGACCTTATTTGGAAATAAGGTCTTTGCAGTTGATCAAGTTAACATGAAATGATTAGGGTGAGTCCTTATCCAACATGTCTGTATGTGTCTGTTAAGTCACTTCAGTCGTGTTCGACTCTTCGTGACCGTATAGACCATAGCCTGACAGGCTCCTCTGTCCATAGGTTTCTCCAGACAAGAATACTGGAGTGGGTTGCCATGCCCTCCTCCAGGGGATCTTCCTGACCCAGGGAACAAACTCTAGTCTCTTACATCTTCTGCATTAGTAGGCAGGTTCTTTACCACTAGCGCCACCTGGGAAGCCCCCTAATCCAATATGATTGGTCTGTATACAAAAGGGTGCAATTTCAACACCAAGGCACATAGGTACAGAGGAAGGACAGTGTGAAGACACAGAAAATACATCATCTACAAGCCAAGGAATATCTGAGAACATCAGGAACTAGGAAAGAGACATGGGATGGATTTTCCTCAGCAGCTCTAGGAAGGAACCAACACTATTGACAACTTGGTTTTGAACTTACTGTCCCACAACTGTAATATATTACATTTCTGTTGTGTAAGCCATCTAATTTGTGATACTTGGTATTATCTGCCCCCCTGAACTGTTAGGATCTCTTTCAATATCTCTCTTTGAAGAATATTGAAAATTCAAGAAATAAAATCTTCCAAATGAGCATGCACAACAAAAATTTCACCCTAATTCACGCTATAACCTCATTAGCCCTTTCCAAACATTTAATTGAACATACTAAATTAATTATACAGATTTACATCAACCTCAGGTTAAAACTTCATGTCTAATAGCACTCTTCTGTAAGTGTATATAAATCATCAATGAAAAGAGGCATTAAATGGCTTTTGCAGAACTGGACCCCTGGTTCTCAATATGGCTTTTAGATGCTGAGACCCATGTGAATATAGGGAGCTTTCAACCCGATACATTTTTTTCTCTATCAAATTCTTAGCATTTCTTTGTGGGAATCAGAAGACAAAGGTTGTGCCTTTGGAGTAAAACAGAAATACAAAGTGGGTAATTCTCCTGTTAATTTTAAGAATATAATTTTAGGCCCTAAGGTGAATACTTTTTGTTGGAATTATCCAGTTTGGCTAGGTAGATAAAGTCAAACAAAATAGTAATGTGACTTTATACACCTGAAACAAATACGACATTATTCATCAACTATACTCCAATATAAAATAAAAATTAAAAAAATAAAGAATGTGACAGATTCACTTGATTTCAAATCTGTGGCCTCTGCCCTTTCAAAGAGTGATTTAAGTTTTGAGAATGAATTGCTTGCATTGTCAGGTATTCCATTAGTGTACACAGATACTTTTGTGCTATTCTTTAGCATATATGCTATGGTATTGTGTGAGTTGTACCGTAGGGAATAAGGCACAATTAAAAACAGCTCTGGCTCATCATTAAATATAAAAATCATAATAATTGGATTAGTGTAGGAAATATACAATGATGCCTGTGTTTCTACTTGAAAACCAAACATATGTTAGGAGCTAAATTTCCAAAAAGAATAGAGTTGACTTTCTCTCATAAAAAAAATATATATATAGGTTTATAATTCAGGCTCCCTTAATCCCAGGCCTCACTAAAGAAAGTGTAGCATCTATATTCCGTATTGGGTGATGTTTTTGCTTGAGTCAAATCCATCTTCTCTTAAAAATCTGAATATGAAGTTTTGAACATGATTCTAGCACTGGTCCATGACAGTTTGGTTCTAAAGGTACAACTGGTCCATTGAAAATGGCACTGCAAGCAGTTACATTAATCCTGGTAGGAGAAATGAGAGCAGCAGATGCAAGAAATACAAGTGATGGAAAAGTCATATAACAAAATACTTTCAGCAGATCTTTTGTTATGTAATGTTACCCATGACATGCCTATCAGCAATATTGTCAGAGGCTGTAATTGAAGAGATATATTAATTATTATCAATCACCTCCAGCACTCTTACAGAATTTGGAGCGATGTCTTCATAAAATAATGACACTGATGTGTATAGGGCAGGAGCCTGTGGAGATGAGATTTTCTTTTGCAGCAGCAGCAGCTAAAGATGCTGTGGATTGGATTTCCATTTAGAGCCATATCTAAATTCCTTGACAGAAAAACAACTGGAGCTGAAATGTCTGATGTTCTTCTCTATTTTTCCCTTCCCCCTTTCAGTTCTGCTCTGGGAAAAGAAAAATTAAGAACATACTGTGGTCAGTAAGCCCAGTGGACCGAGCTGGGAGGACTGATGTGGGTTCTGCTCTTCAGCTGGATTCTCCCTTGCAGCTCTTCTGAGGGGTTTAGCTGCCTCCTTCTTGGCCTTCTGCCCATTCTCCATTCTGCATGTCAGAACAAAGCAAGTTGAGATAAATTAGCGCAGTTCAGAGACGCCTCTTGTTTTTGCCATCTCCTCACTTAGAAGCTGCAGTTTTGTAGAAGTAGGTAGTGGGTGGTACAAGAAAGTAGTAGATTGCCTGGGCTTCACAGGTGGCGTTAGTGGTAAAGAACCTGCCTGCCAGTGCAGGAGACATAAAAGACACAAGTTCAGTCCCTGGGTTGGGAAGATCCCCTGGAGGAGGGCATAGCAATCCATTCCAATATTCTTGCCTGGAGAATTCTATGGACAGAGGAGCCTAGCAAGATACAGTCCATGGAATTTCAAAGTTGGACATGACTGAGTGACTAACACTTGTGCCAAATAGGCTGACCTCCACATAGGATGAGAGAGAATTTATTTTAATTCCAGGTAATATCTCTAATTACCTGGGGGAACAAGTGAATAAAAATGGTCACGTTTTATTCTGAACATATTTTCCCAATTTCAATTTCAATTAAAAACAACAAGTTGAACATAAAAAGGCCTTTTTCCAACTTATGGGAAATCTACTGCTTCCTGCCTGCCTGCTAAGTCGCTTCAGTCGTGTCTGACTCTTTGTGATTCTATGGACTGTAGCCCGCCAGGCTTCTTCAGGCAAGAATACTGGAGTGGGTAACCATTCCCTTTTCCAGGAGTTCTTTCTGACCCAGGGATTGAACCAAGGTCTCCTGCATTGCAAGCAGATTTTTCATTATTTGGCATAAATGGGAGTAAAAAAAATATTGTTCAAACCTGTAACAGCAGTGTGACATGAATGTGGCTATAAATACCTCTCTGAGTTATTTGAAATGATTCCAGTAAGATGGACTAAAAGCTGGAGAAGAGCTGTTAGGGGGGTGATTCCTGGAGCAAAAAATGTGGGAGTGGGGCAGAATGATGGGAAAAGTCTGTAGCTTTTCTTTAGTAGCTATCTTCTCTTTAGGTGGGTGTGAATTTTTCAGGAACCACATTTATGTCATTACCTTGTGGTTGCTCCTGAAATTTTTCAATTGTTGAAAGCTCAGATAAATATATTTGGAGGTAAGTGTTCCTTTCTATTGTATCAAAGGAGATAGGATGGAAGAGAAAAGCAATAACATATGGCTCATAACTAGTTCTTGATGAAGACTTGATCTTGGTTAAATATTATCAGATTTCCTACTAATGGTATTTTTTTTCTTTTGGTTGTCAAAATTACTAGCCTTGGTTATTAATCGAATTATAAGATTATTCTATCACCAACAGTTGATCCTTAACATTTCAGGTTATTTTGAATTATCTATCAAAACTTCATTTAAAAAATTACAGATTCATTAATTTTGAAAGTGTTTTGTTTGTACTGAAATTTATGTGTAAACATTGGAGAGTCACAGGTATCTTAGCAATCATTGTGTGTCTTCAAGTGATCTTTGCATAGAGATACCATTCTTCTCACACATCTGTCTCTTTCCTCCTTCTCTGTCATTTTCCCACACCTACACCCAAAAACATATTACTTGCAAGTGATTGTAGTATGTTGCTAATTTTGGCCTATAGATGTGAAAGTGTTTTCACTTAGATGCAGATGTTTTGATGATAAAGTTCACCATTCATACTGAAGAAAGGAGAGTGCGAGATTTTTCCCGCATGTTTGGGGTTAAGAAATTTCTTGTGCAGATCAGTTCAGTATCATTAAAAATACTAATCCCCCATGATCTTATATGTCTCCCAAAGGAATTTAAAAAAGTAATTCTGTTCTTCAAAACGTCAGAACATTGGATGCTATAACTCTTACTTAAATCTTCACTGTAAAACTTTGAGGAACTAAAAAATCAAGTTGAATAAGCTATTTTTTAAAATTCACTTCCCCACATGAATATCTTTATTTTCTATAATATTCTTTCCTTTTATGGACTAACTTCTGCCAACACACAATTTGCTTTCATTGTGTATGACATGCTGTTTGAAAATTTCTAGCAATCAGAAATAGCTACTTATAAGAATCCCTACACCCTTCACCCTCAATTCATTGAGGGTTTCACAATGTCACTGCTTTATCATCTCAAAATTACATTATGGCAATTCACAAGGGTCAGGAGGGAGTGTAATGTAATGGGTAAGAAAATAGACCTTGAGGTTTAAAAGACTTTGAGGTTTAGAAATGTTGGACATCTTAGGCAAATTATATAATGTCTCTCTTTCTTCCTTTTGTCATCTGTAAAAAATGAAAATAATGATAATAATCACTCCCATTGCCGTGAAGATTAAGTGAGATTTATAAGAATATCACACAGGGCAGAATTCACTAAATACAAGATATTAATAAGATATTCTTTTATCACTAAAAAGGTGCTAGAGATTTTATGCAAAACTATTGTTGGACATATTTTGCTTTCCTAGTGTAATTCATTATTTTATAACTACCATTATAAATTATTCTACAATCAGTCCTCATTTCTGATGTTGTTGCTTTTCAATTGCAATATAGAAACAGCAGTTTATCACTGTGAAATTGTTAGTCACTCAGTTGTGTCCGACTCTTTGTGACCCCATGGATTATAGCCAACCAGGCTCCTCTGTCCATGGAATTTTCCTGGTGTGGAATCCTGGTGTGGGTTGCCATTCCCTTCTCCAGGGATCTTCAAAACCATGGGATCGAACCCAGGTCTCCCGGACTGCAGGCAGATATTACTAAATGACACAGCAATTCTACCCCTCAGCATTGCAAGGGCACAAAGTTGATTAGATTAAAATGAACATGCGGAGTCTCTGAGGAATCCAGATGGACACACTGTGTGTGTGTGTGTGTGTGTGTTTGTTTGTTTTTCAGATTCTAAATTCAAATTTTAAAGTTATCTTTTCATAACCTAAAATAGGTAAGCAGGGACTTCTGAGATTGTCTTGGGTCATGAGTCTGAAATAAGTCATCCTTCAGGCAATGGCATACAGTTCTGGGAGCTGTGGAAGATGTACTGAGCTTAGATTCAAATTCTAACTAGTCATTTACTCTATATAATGGGGAATTTTGAACAAGTCATTCAAGCTCTCTAAGCTTCAGTTACCACATCTATAGAACAGGTAATACACACCTCATAGTATGGTTTTTATAATTAAGTGGAGCATTAATAATATACATAAGTTGATCAGACCCAAATATGACAACAAAAAGAATTTAATGTTAGTTAAAGAATTTAATGTTAGTTAAATCAAAAGAAAAATGATCTATGCCACTGGGTCTATTGGTGAATTTCCTTATCTAAGACTTTATTATGTGCTAGACCTCGGTTCAGTCCCTGGGTCAGGAAGACGCCCTGAAGAAGGGAATGGCAACCCATCCCAGTATTCTTGCCTGGAGAATTCCATGGATAGTACAGTCCATGGGATTGCAAAGAGATGGACACAACTGAGTGACTAACACTTTCACTTTCAATATTTGATTAATGATAATTGAATACCTTGTGGGGCTTAGTTGTGTGCAAATGTTTGATAACTCATCTTTTTTTGGCACTCAAATTTGTGCTATTTGTATGCACTTGGACCTGTTTTGGATAGAGGGTATTTGTATTTGGGTAGCAAATCAGAGAGTTCCTATGTTAGGACTTTCTGATGCTTACTCTGCCTTTTCCAGAGTTCTATAGATCTGTCTTAAAGATATGGAGAAAGAATTTTACCTAGTATAAATTGCTCTGCCATGCTAGATAGATTAAAATACATTTAACAAAGTAACTTAACAAAATTTCATCACATCTATGATGCTCTGATTTTAAAAAGACATCCAGATTTCAGGAAATATGCACTGTAGGCTTCATGAAATATTGTAAATATCAGTCTTCAATGATTTAATCTCATTATGAAGTGAATATGCTTTGTGATTCAAATTCCCTATTCCCTTCTCATCAACAGCCTAATGGGCTGATTGGTAATTATAGGAATGAGAAAGCCTAGGAAACAAGCTTTGAAAAATATTTTTGGATGCCTCTGTTGGCAGAGCCAAAAATATTCACTATCTTAATACTACATTAAGATAATTTTATTTTTTTAAATGGTAATATAATAATTCCTTCTATTTTTAATTTATTTTATTGAATTATAGTTGATTTCCAGTGTTGTTTTAATTTTTGCTGTACAGCAAAGTGACTCAGTAATGCCCATACATTCTTTTTAATATTTTTTCCATTATAGCTTATCCTAAGACATTGAATATAGTTCGCTGTGCTATTCAGTAGGACCTTGCTGTTTAATCCCTTGTATTAAATGTAACTAAATGTAGTTATTTTATTTTGTTAAAGCTTAGAATGTGACTTATAATAATTGATAATACACTTAATAAATTACACTTGATAAAAATAGACACATCATTTATATACAAAAATCTCTGTGATTATAATAAGCTGTTTGCATAACTATTTGGAGTGTTATATTATTACTAATGTCTATTATTTTAATAAAACATAAAACCAATTTAACATATATGGTATTTCTTAGGCAATCTTATAAATGTAATAAGTTCCTAGTTTGATATGAATGAAAAATGCATAGCTGGTATGGAATTTGGGCCTTTGGTTTTATCATCACTTATTGTTTCCAGACCTGCAGTTCTTTCTATGGGAAGTTTCTTTTCAATTTTTGATGGAAATCTGAGCTGTGAATGCTTTGGCCCTCAGATTTCTCTATTCAATTGCATCTAATCTGCTGCCTACATCTGTAAATTTAAGGTAACCAATGAACCTGAAAAATAAGCATCAGTCTGGAAAATAAATGCATAGGGAATTACACATTTTGTGGGTAGAATTCTAACTAATTTATTGAAAATTATTATAAGGGATAATATATAACCACATTATATATAGTGTTCATACATATATCAGGAACATATGCAGTATCTTATCTCAAAAGCTGAACAACTACATTCAGAGAAATGAAATATTAATACCATCTCAATATGAAGGCATCCTGTAAGATTGGTATTAAGGTGTAGCATAAAAGACTTCATCCAGACTTCAAGTCAGAGAGACCTTACTAAAAAGTTCTAGCTCTGCTATGAGTTAGTAACAATCTTAGACAAGTCATGTGATCTTTCTAACTCCATCTTCTTGTGTGTAAAAAACTAAATCCCCTCCTTAGGTATGTATTGAGAAGTTGGTGGAGATAAACTGTGTGTGCTCAGTTGCTCAGTCATGGCCGACTCCTTGTGATCCCATGAACTGTAGCCCAGGAGGCATCTCTGTCCATGGAATTTTCTAGGTAAGAATATAGAGTGAGTTGCCATTTCCTACTCTAGGGGATCTTCCCAACCCAGGAATCGAACCCATAGCTCTTATATCTCCTGTAATGGCAAGCAGATTCTTCACTGCTGCATCACATGTGAAGCCCCTGAAAGAAAGTATGTGAAAGCAGTTAACTGTATGTCACAGAGATACTATGTACTCAAAAATTTACTTTTGTTTTATTCTCTCTCAGAATCAGTATTATGCATTGATTACAGTGTAAAAGCACTTACATACATACAGAAATATATATGCACTTAACATGGTTCTCTGATCAGGGCCATCAAACAGTAATTCTAGGTACATAACAGGGGACTTCAGTGCCCCTCTCCATGTTTCATGTCTTCATTGAAAGGAGTTAAGAGGAGATCCCAAACCCTTACTCATTTCCAACTCTCTATCAAATTTGCCGCTATTACCTTCTCTGAGACCCACAAATTGAAACATATTATGCTTTTTGTTTCTATCTTTGTGTGTCTCACACATAAACTCCCAGATCCCAGGTTATCCTTCATTGCTTGCATCCTAACACCCTGTATCAATTCAGGAAATCCTACCACAGAGCCACTTGAAAATCATGTCATTATTCACCAACTGCTGTATATATTTAGCACCTTCTCTAACAATTGTCTCACTTTATTGCCTTTTCTGGAAACCTGGTTCACCTTCTTTCCTTTTCTGGAAACCTGGCAACCCTCTCCAGTAGGTATTATTATCTTTTCACTCCACTTATACGTCTATGTGGTATGTGTCCTGCTTGCATGCTCAGTCACTCAGTCATGTTTGACTGTTCTCAATGCTATGGACTGTAGACTGCCAAGCTCCTCTGTCCATGGAATTTTCCAGCAAGAATACTGAAGCAAGTTACAATTTCCTACTTCAGGAGTGTATTTGTCTACCCTGTCCTCATTATTGTTTCTACTCAATTTTCTTCGCTTTCTTTATAAATCCTCCAGGTTTGAACATCATGCCATTTATTTATTTATTTATTTTACTACCATCTTTCTTGTTGCAATCAGCTTTCAATCCCTGGGTTACTGCCTTTGATTATTTAAAGACTTTTACTCCATATCTCTTATATGTCTTCTCAATCCAATGCCATCATAACTCTTGGCAATTTTCCTATCCTTCCCATACAACAACCTCTCAGTTCCTTAACCTCTCCCTCTATGATTTTGTCTTCCATCTGATGCACCCATTCATTCACTGCTAAGCTTACATATTAAACAGTTTCATCACCCCAAACCCTTCTATAATCCCGAATTCACAAACCCACAAAATGACCCACCATCTCCTATTTATTTGGCTCAATTTTCCCCGACTCTTGACTCTAGCAATCTTTAAGACTTGCTGAAATCTACATCCATGGATTCTCCAGGTTTTACTGTGTTTTACACATCTTATTTTCAGTTTCTGCCTTAGATTAAATTTCATGTTTATTTATTGAAACCATCTCTTTTCATTCATTTCATCTTTTTCATTTAGTTATGAAAGTGTTGGTCTGGGAGACTTGGGAGTATATGTTGCTTAGATCTTCTTCAAGAAAGAAGTTCAATATGATAAGTATGATTAGTTGATAGCCTTCTGCTTTTAACACATTTGGGTTTCCTATGAGCTCCTTGGAGTGGTCCAGTGACTCCAACCAATGGCTGAGAAAGGCAGAGGTACCAAAGTCTAGCCATTTCCATTCAGTGTAGGGAAGGGCTTCTCCGATGGGTTTCTGTTCCACTGGTAGAGTTTATCAGTTTGTACTAGAGTCTGCAGGCTACCTTTTCCAGTTTTACTTCCTCCCCTTTCATTTCAGAGGTATTATTCTCCAATAAATCCTTTGCACTGTAAATTCCATCTCAACATCTGCCATAGCTGGCAAAATACAACTGTAGTCAAGCTGATCTCTTAAATGATTTTGTATCTACACCTGGACATTGCTGTTGGTCTCACTTTAAATTTATAATCAAGTAGGTAAGTGGGCCCTTTGTACTGCAGATAATCACACTGAATTTTCATAGTCCATTTATTCTTTGACTCCCCTAGATCATTATTTCATATCTTCCATTTTTCTCCCACAACCTATATATTGATAACTCTCATATTTGTGTCTTTAGTTTGGTCTTTTTTCCTAAACTCCAGACTCTCTTATGTAGTAATCGATCCACCATTCCTATTGGAATGTTTAACTGGGACCTCAAATAGGCACAAAATAGAAATAATTTCTCCCACCATCTGCTCTAAGCCTGCTGTTCCTTTAGTATTCCCCAACTCAATTAATGGCTACTTCATTTTTTCCAAGTGATCATGCCAAAAATAGTATGAGTGAGTGAATGAAAGTTGCTCATTCATGTCCACCTCACTGTGACCTGAATTTTCCAGGCCAGAATACTGGAATGGGTAGGCTTTCCTTTCTCCATGGGATCTTCCCAACCCAGGGATCGAGCCCAGGTCTCCTGCATAGTCATTCTCAAGACGTCACTCTTATAATTTACATTCATGCTACTAGCAAGTGCTATAGTTTTAGCTTCAAAATATATCCTGAATATTATTTCTCACCATATCTTCTACTACTTGCATAGTGTGAGCCACCATCACCTCCTTCCTAGATTGCTGCAAATGTCTTCTAACTGGTCTCCCTTCTTCAATCTTGTGCTTCCCCCCTTTACACTGAGCCAAGGTGATGCTCTAGAAATAGATATAAAAAAGTTAGATCATGACACATGTCTGCTCAACTCCCTTCATTGCTTCCACTCAGAACAAAAGCAATGAACACCAATATTCTTATAAATGTGTAGGGGTTTGACATGATAAGGGGATCTGTTACCTATCTGACTACTTTCCCTTTGCTTGCTTTACTGGCACAGAAATTGCTGTTCTTTGAACATCCTTGGTATTTTTCTACTTCATAGCTTTTGCCTCTGCCTGGAATTCTCTTCTCTCACATATTCAAAATGCTCACTCTTGAACTTTCTTCAGATCATTGTTAAAATGTGTAACCTTGCTGTTCATCTGATTTTAAGTTAATTTATTCCTCCATGACATTCCATATTCCCCTTTCCTACTTAATTTTACTTCATTGGACTCATTACCACCTAACATTCTCTTTATTTATTTATATTATTTCTTGCTTTCCTCATTACACTATCAGCTCAGTGGGAACAGAGATTTTTGCCTGTTTTCTTTATTGCTCTATTTCCATTGCACAGTACAGTGATGACATATAGTAGATACTCACAAACATTGGATGACTATTTAAGAATAAATGAATTATATATTCATTATAGATTCCCAATGTTTTTTTCACAGTTCTAGAACTAGAAATGCATATCTAGTTTATGCACTTGATCTTTCCTTTACATATCTGGGCAATTTTGTACTGTCTTTGCATTTACAAGTGAATTCATATTTTATTATGGCCTCTACCAATGTGGGTTTGGAAGTCACAAGTGCGTTAGAATTACAGACATATTGTCTACCTTTTAAACTATAAAACAGCTTTTATTCTTTAGCGTCATGCCTTTTAAAATTCAGTAATGTTTAATTCAACCTTTCAATTTATATGTGTTATGATTATTTAATAGCTTTGTTTGGGTAATTCTATTTTCCAAAACAATGAGCAACAGTCTGGTTGAAATAAAAACTACATTTCTTAATCTAGAGCAAGGGATGTTGCAGACATTCAGATTCTTTAATGTTTGAGTTAATTAAACATTAACATGGAAGCAACCTAGATGCCCATCAACTGACGAATGGATAAGAAAGCTGTGGTACATATACACAATGGAATATTACTCAGCATTAAAAAAAAATTCATTTGAAGCAATTCTACTCAGATGGACCGAACTGGAGCCCATTATCCAGAGTGAAGTAAGCCAGAAGCAAAAACAACAATACAGTATATTAACACATATATATGGAATTTAGAAAGACACTAACAAGAACCCAACATGCGAGACAGCAAAAGGAACGCAGATGTATAGAATAGACTCGTGGACTTTGGGGATGAGGGTAAGGGTGGGAAAAAAAAAATAAAATAAATAAAATGATTTTCTGTAGTAGCAATTCTGATTAAAACACAAGGTCCTAATAATTAGCTTTCAGTATGAAAGTTTAAACAGAAAACAATTTACAAATTTCCACAAAGCACTATTACCATTTATATAATTTTGACTTCTCAACCTTTATCTCCAGTCCAGATCTCTTCTAACTGCCTGACTGAGAATCATTTACTCCTTTACCTATTACATATTTTCATATGATTGCCCCTTAGCATCTCAAACAGACTTCCCCAGTGGCTCAGACAGTAAAGAGTCTGCCCGTAATGCAGGAGACCAGGGTTCAATCCCTGGGTCAGGAGTATCCTCCGAAGAAGGAAATGACAACCCACTCCAGTATTCTTGCCTGGAGAATCCCATGGAAGGAGGAGCCTGGTGGACTACAGTCTATGGTGTTGCAAAGAGTTGGACACTACTGAGTAACTAATACTTCCACTCACTACTTTTCACTTAACATCTCAGATGTATAATCTAGCTTCATATGCCTGTAGCTCCCTTTATTTCTTGTTTCAGAGTGGTATGATCATCTACTCAGTTGCATAAGACAAAAATTGGGTGGCTTTGTGGAGTCATTGATATGTGTTTAGTACTACGCTAGGTTGATTAGGATACACATTCTGTTCTTGAGTAACTCATATCTAGTGGGAGAAATTAACACAAAATAATAATTATAATAATTTATTCTGATCAGTGGTAAGGCTGATGCAGGATAGAAGTCTTTTCAGACTGGATTAGAAATTGATTGGAAACACCTTTTTTCTAAGTATTAAAGAATGAATCTTGAATTTGAAAAGTAGGAGGAATATACCAAGCAGAGAGAGCAATCAAAGTCAAGACTCAGATGAATTACAAAGTTTAAAGTTTAAAATGTTTTTTTTTTTTTGGATTGCAGAAACTGTTTTCTTTCTTTTTTTTTTTTTATTATTGTTTTTGCCATACATTGTCATGATATCACCATGGGTTTACATATGCTTCCCCTCCGGGTCCCCCCTCCCTCCTCCCTCCCCCCCGGGAAATCTCGCTGCACCAGTCCCGAGCATCAATCCTGGGCTGGCGATTGATTAGACACATGACAATTAACATGCTTCAATGCCCTTCTCCCATCTCATCCCACCCTTACCCTCATCCACAAAGTCCACAAGTCTATTCTATACATCTGCGTTCCTTTTGTTGTCTCCCATGTTGGGTTCTCATTACTGTCTTTCTAAATTCCATATATATGTGTTAATATACTGTATTGTTGTTTTTGCTTCTGGCTTACTTCACTCTGGATAATGGGCTCCAGTTTCGTCCATCTGAGTAGAATTGCTTCAAATGAATTTTTTTTTAATGCTGAGTAATATTCCATTGTGTATATGTACCACAGCTTTCTTATCCATTCATCAGTTGATGGGCATCTAGGTTGTTTCCATGTCTTAGCTATTGTAAACAATGCAGCGATGAACATTGGGGTGCACGTGGCTCTTTCAATTCTGGTTTCCTCGGTGTATATGCCCAGCAGTGGGATTGCCGGGTCATATGGCAGGTCTATTTGCAGCTTTTTAAGGAACCTCCACACTGTTTTCCATAGTGGCTGTACTAGTTTGCATTCCCACCAACAGTGTAAGAGGGTTCCCTTTTCTCCACATCCTCTCCAGCATTTATTGCTTTTAGACTTTAAAATGTTTTATGAGCCATTTGTATAACAATAATGCATAAC
Source organism: Antilocapra americana (assembly GCA_007570785.1). Lineage (NCBI taxonomy): Eukaryota > Metazoa > Chordata > Mammalia > Artiodactyla > Antilocapridae > Antilocapra > Antilocapra americana. The sequence goes on from ML661344.1 coordinate 19,947,107, forward strand.
ACAACAAATACAATATTTATGGTGTTAATAGTAAGGGAGGATTATGAAGTTGAGTGGTCATAAAAAACTTTAACTACCATACTAAGAAGTCATGAACAATGTAGAACCATTGAAAATGTTTAATAGACTTGATTTTAGATCTACCTCTAAAAGGTTGTGGGGAAGATGCACCACAAAGCAGAAATGACTAGAAGAAGATTAATAAGAAGGCTACTGCTTCAGTACAGGAAAACAGGAGGGACTGACCTGGCAGTGAAAATAAAAATAAAAAGCAGAAAATACACACAAGAAATAATCAGGAGAAAATTCTGAATAGCAGGTGATAAACATGGTGAGTGATGAGGAGGAAGGCATTATTATTAGAAAGAGGTTTTTTCTTGAGAGATTGAAAAAATATTTATATTAAAATATAAGAGGAGACTGAGTCTCTTTGGCTATAACTATGAGTCCTGACTAACATATGCTGATTTTAAAATGACCATGAGGCAGCCAGCATCATATATATACAGCCAAGTGAATACGTAAATCTGAAACTTAACGTAAGGAGAAATAATTGTCCAAAATGGAACCCTGAGGGAAAATTATAAATAAATACAAATTTGAATTTGATTTGAATAAAATAGCAGTCTATAAAAAAGGAACTATATGGAGAACCAGGAAAGGGACTAGAATGTTTGATTGCTTATAGAGAAGTCGATACAGCTAAATCCCAAGAAGAAGGATGTAGGCTGAAACATTTTTATCAAATCTGAGATTGGAATTTATGGATGACTTGGGCAAGAATAGTTTTAGTTGTGGGGGTAGAAATTGAAGCTAGATTTAAGGGATGAATACATGAAACAAAGTGTAGAAAAATGTGTAAAGACTATTAGAATATGATGTTTGGCTGACAAAGTATATGAAATTGAGTATTGGTTAGCAGGCATTCCAATTTAGGAGAATGCTACAAATGAGTAAATCAATGAATACTGAGGTCAAGCAATTTGTCTAAGAACACCTTATTGTAAGAGTTACACTCCAAGACACAGGTTTTGATTCCAAAACCTATTCTCTTGGATTAAACCAAATAGATGGCACAACATGAATGACACTAAGCATTTTATAATATCATCACCCTAATATCATCTCCTTTTCCTACTATACCACTTCCTTACAGCCATAGTTGAACCTTGTTTTGGAACAATAATTATGGTAACAAAGGAAAGGATGGATTTAAGAGACGAAGCAATGTAGGAAGTGAAAATGAGGCATGAGAGGAAGAGTTGTCAAAGATGATCTCAGGGTTTGTAGCTTGGTTGACCGAATTGATGGTTATGCTGTGAAAAGGAAAGGAAAACCCCAGAAAAGAAGCTGCATTTTGAGAAAAGAAAGAGGAAGAGAATGTGATAGGGAAGACTGTGGGAATAAATTTTTACAGTTCCTTGGCATTTGCCAGATGATATTCCTATCATACACAATAATACCTTTGAGAATTCTGTAACACTTGACTTATTTTTCATTTGTGAAATGAATTACTATATTCAGTGTTGGCATCAACTAAAACATAAACAGAAAAACATAAATTTTACTAGAAAGTAGCTAATTTCAGACCAATTTAGTTGGTTATTGGAATCACTTGTTAGCTAAGATTTTAAGTGATGAACCATCCTGAAGAGAAAAAAAATTACAAATGAAGTGTTTTTGTTGTACATTTATTGAAGGAGATATTTATGCAAAGTAATGAATGACTTGGTTGAAATCTTTGGGGAAAGTTGTGTGCTGCCTAGTTTCATGTGAAAGCCTTGTTTTTTCCTCTAGAGAGAGAAACTTGACATTTTAATCATGATATTTCTTAGAGTCCCAACTATAACATGAAACTCTTTGCCTGGAATCAATCTGAGTGGTGGGGGAAAAGCTTGCAGAAAATAATTAAGCAAGAATGAGGAAACAACTGAAATCATATGATTTGAACCCACTACTCCATCAGTGACAGTTCCTGGTGGCTCAGACGGTAAAAGCGTCTACCCACTCCAGCATTCTTGCCTGGAAAATCCCATGGACGGAGGAGCTTGATAGACTACAGTCCATGGGGTCACAAAGAGTCGGACACGACTGAGTGACTTCACTTTCACAATGTGGGAAACCCGGGTTCGACCCCTGGATCAGGAAGATCCCCTGGAGAAGGAAATGTCAACCCACTCCAGTATTCTTGCCTGGAAAATCACATGGACGGAGGAGCCTGGTAAACTACAGTCCATGGGGTCGCAAAGAGTTGGACACAACTGGGTGATTTCATTTTCACTTTCATTCCATCAATAGAATTGAAAGATAATTTTAGAGTTTATACCCATTTCGTTTGCATCCAGAACCTTGAAAAGTAGTTATCCGTCAAACTTTTACATCTGAAAGGCTGACGGGGGGGGGGGGGGGGGCCAAGGAAGGATATGTGCCTGGGGATGTGAAGTCGCTTCAGTCGTGTCAGACTCTGTGCGACCCTACAGACTGTAGCCCACCAGGCTCCTCTATTCACACGGATTCTCCAGGTAAGAATACTGGAGTGGATTGCCATGCCCTCCTCCAGGGGATCTTCCTGACCCAGGGATCCAACCCAAATCTCTTCAGTGCAGTTCAGTCAGTGGCTCAGTCGTGTCCAACTCTTTGCAACCCCATGAACCGCAGCACGCTAGGCCTCCCTGTCCATCACCAACTCCCAGAGTCCACGCAAACCAGTGTCCATACATCTCCTGCATTGCAGGGGAGGGGGTGGGGAGGGGTGGTTCTTTATCACTAGCGCCACTGAAGGATATACATTGCCATTAAATTAAAATATAAAAATGATTCACTCTGACTTCATGTTGATAGCTCCCCTATCAGGTGCCTCAGTGATCACAAAATACCAAACAGCTGAAAAACACCGTATTGAAATTAAGACTATTTGAAATTTGTATTTTAGGCATTATTACCTTTAATTAGGGAAATGCCATTTGAGTACATGTGTTATTGACCCTTCCAAATTGGTCCCCATTAAGGATCCTCCTTGCCAGTGTTGTCTGAGCCGATAGAATGAGACCGCAATCAGTTCAGAAGCAAAGGAGAGCTCTATTTGATCAAAGAATAGACAGGTTTGTGCACAATAAGCTTTACCACAAGCCGTGCTGTGGGTGGGGCTGCTGTATAGGGTTTTCCTTTGTGGGGCTGCTGCTGCTAAGCCGCTTCAGTCGTGTCCGACTCTGCGCGACTCCATAGACGGGAGCCCCCCAGGCTCCGCCGTCCCTGGGATTCTCCAGGCAAGAACACTGGAGTGGGGTGCCACTTCCTTCTTCAATGCATGAAAGTGAAAAGTGAACGTGAAGTTGCTCAGTCTTGTCTCTTCGTGACCCCATGGGCTGCAGCCCACCAGGCTCCCCCGTCCATGGGAGTTTCCCGGCAAGACTACTGGCGGGTTGCCATAGCCTTCTCCTCTGTGGGGAGGACGGTGGAATTTCTCGAGGTTTGGGTGCAGGTGTGCTGCCCGTTCACACTGCGCAGGCGCAGTGTCTCTACAGACCGCGTTCTGCCGCCATCTTGAATTGCAGTGTGTGCACGGCGCCTTTGCACGTCGCTTCTGAGCCGAGGTGTCAGTCACAGCCCTCCTGCCTTAGGAATGCTTGTCTGAAGCATCACGTGCAAGGCCTCCACGTGGCGTCCTTCCTTATGAGCAAGTGAAATTGGACTAAGCACAAAGGAAAAGAAAAAGGTCAGACTTTACTACTCAGATTCTATTGTTATTTCCTGGGAATTGGTAACGGCTTTTGCTGGTGACACGTGGGTCAAACATCTTATGTATGAGTTTGAATAAGTCCTATCCCAGGGTTTTCCTTCTGATTGCAAAGTGTTTATAGACCCTGATGGTAACATTCGCACTCATGGCCTTTGTTTCTACTACTCCGAAGAAGTAAGCCAGAACAGTTGCAGAAATCATTTGTAAGGCACATTCCTAGATTTAAAAAATCTCAACTATGCATTTGTTCTCCTGACATTCTTCCCTAAAAACTTCTGTGAGAGGTACCCACTAAAGAAAGGGTCAGTATTAATTACAGCAGGTTTAGCTTTTCTTCATGTTGCATGAAATATGAGGATAATAATAGTCTCCTATTTTGGTAGTTTTGCATTAGGTTAATAATCATCAGGAAGGCAGCGTGCCAGGAAGACGATCCAGTATTCTACTTCTGCCTGAGGTATCTGCGTTTTAATCCAAAATATCTGTTTAAATTCAAGTCCCAGAAGATATTCAAATGAGTCCACTCTGTCTTATGAAACACTTCCTTGTGCCAGGGAGTGGATTTTCACCCTGTGGTGCAGTCAGACGTACTCCATCCAGTTCTGTAGCAAGAGTTCCTTAAGGAGAAGCTTCTGTACTTTGCTTCCTCACTGGATATAGCTGTGGCAACGGTCCAGTGAGACTGAGAAAATACTCTCAAATTAGGCATGGAGTGGTGATAATTGCTAACTATTGAATGTCAATGGGGGAGCAAAGAAAAATCCATGTAATGGCAAAGGGATGGTATGTAAAAGTACCAGGAATACTGTCATAGTATTAAAGCCATCAGTCTTTATAAATACAGGGCAAATTCAATTAGGCTAAGTAGATGGTTATTTAACAATAGTCAATAAAATATTTCTTTACCATATAGTAAATAAGGCTTATATTTAGCCACAGCTTAGTATATTCCGATGTTAATAACAGGGCAGTTTGTTTTCATAGTTTGATCTAAACAGCACTTTATGTTGACATTTCTATTGCGTATTTAATGAACTCATATCAAATATGCATGGCAAATAAAAACTATGTTCTGGTAAACCTTTATTCTTTCCCCACTCTCTTGATCTTTTCAAGTGAAGTAACGCTCTTTTCACAATATATTTCTCTTCTCATAAAAATGTATAACACAACACTGCAACTAAATCTTATTTCAATATTTTTGTAAGAGAGAGAAATCTAGATCAGTGTAAGTGCAGACTTGCTGCTGCTTTAAAATGCAGCTTGCAACTCTACCTCAGTTGGCCTCTGAGCAGCCAGTCGACTGAAAAGTAGCCTCTGACAAAAAGGATTAAAGCTTCCTGAAAGTCCTTAATCTGCTGCCCATATGGAAAAGTGCTGTGGCAGTGCATACAATGCTGCCAATCAGAATCAGGCCTGGCTGTGATGGCTGCTCTTGCCTTTGTGTGTATGAGAGCGTATAGAAAATAAAGATTCAGTGTGATTGGGCATCTGGGAGCAAGGTATTGTTAACCTCTCCTAAGAATAATGTAAGGAATATTGCAGACCAGAAATTCAAGTGGTCTGTTATGAGGTTGATACAAAATAGCATTACAAGTGGCTTGGATTTCAGAGATTTGAAAGGGTCATATATTTGGCAGGTCTTTAAATCTCCTTTTTAATCTGCATTAAGAGCACAGGTAAAAAAAAAAAAAGCACAGGTAGAAACTGAACAGTGGAAAGAAATTGATGAATACATGCAACAATGTACTGCCTCCTGATTTTTGGCAAAGTAATCTTTAGACTGTGGTGTCGTCATGAGTATCACTTTCACTGCTGGAGCAAAGGATCACAATTTGCTCCCCGAGATTTTAGAACTGGCGTGTGGTTCAGCTAAACAGAGAGGAAAATAGTGATTTCTTTCTTTCTCTGCAGACAAACCTGAAGACAGAAACTGCTCTGCAGTGTTTGTCTTGCCCAGAGATGGAGTATGCTATTTATGAGAGTTTTCCTGGTAATTAAATTTTGAAAAGGCTATGAATCCCTTTATTTATACTGGGTAACTTTGAGACCAGAAATAACAAATGTTTGATTCTTTAGCCCAATGGACTTTGAAATAAATGCTTATTTTTGTTCATCTCCAGCTTTGGGTGTTTTTTGAAATGCAACTTTAAAGCTAGCCTTCCTTGTAATTCACTATGGGACGTCTTTATACACTGCTGACAGTAATACAACTCATTTTGGGTGATTAACTTAACTCCCAGTATTGCGAGTGTCGTGCTGCATTAGCATATCTTTCAAGGAATAGTTGCAGTGTGAGAAAATTGCCTGTAGGATTATTTGCAACTAGAACCTGTGAAATGTAAAATAAAATTGAAGACTATAAAGTAAAACATCAAAGCTACCTAAAATATTAATAGCCAGCACTCTAAAAAGTAATTTAGAAGATTGCATGAGGTAGTGAAAATTACTAATTTAAAAACAGAGTTAAAAAAAAAAAACAAACAACAGGCAGGAGTTTAGAACAAACAACAGACAATAGAAATTCATTTTGTTCATACTATAAAAGGAGTTCAAGGGATATTGAAGCCTTATTGGTTGAGAGGGTCCAAAGTTTGATATTTGACCATCCTGAACTTAAAAAAATATGAAAGCAAAGCTGACATTTTCCCCATTTCAAAACTGAAGGGAAAATATATTGTACCCATAGTAAAATATTATAGTGGATTCAAAGGGCATTTTCAAGTTTTCCTAGAAATTTTGTTTCATTGAAGCATTTGTTTTTTAACTTGCTATGCGATATCTGCCTGTGGTCCAGAGGTCATTTCAAAGGCTATTTCTTAGATATTTTCCAGGTACAAAGCCAATCCTTGAGTATTTGTCTACTCCCTAGGTTTTTATTTTGAGATTAAAAGTGTCAAGTGACATGGTAAATGTATTTTGTTTAAAATATAGAATCAGTTTTATAGGCAGAAGGCATGGATTTTGGAGTCATGCACATCTGGGTTTAGCTCTTGTGTTTGCCACTTGCTGTGTGACCTTGGGTAAATTACTTGCCATCACTAAGTCTTAGTTTATTCATTGTAAATAGGTCATAAAATTACCTCAATGTGTTGTCAAACATTCCATGAGAAAATACCCATAAAACTTAAAAATTTTGCTGGTAGCATATATTTAATAGTGATTACTTTTATGATTCATCATTCAAGATTGCTGTTTCAGAGGTGGCATACAACACTCTGTACAAGATGACATGGAACTCCATGTGAAGGTTATGATGAGACAGACCTGAGGCTTTTTATGGTACTCTTACACACCAGAAAAAAATGTTCTCGATTTAGGTATGTGATAAATTTAAAGAGAGAAAGGGGAATATAGAAGAGAAGAGATACATGGTGGTAGAGGAAAAGAGAAATATACCTCTTGCATTTGGGGACTCAAGGCTCATTAGTTGTGACTCTTTTAGATGATGCCTACCTAATACAGGGGAAAAAGTTAAAACTACACAGGTAAGTAAAGCACATCATGTTTCTAAATATTTTAAGATGTTTAATAAAGTACAGGCTATACTCAGAGTAAAAGAGTGAAGTTGAGATTGGACCAGGTTAGCACATTAAAGAGAAAGCAAAGGAACAAAGAAGAAAGATTTTTTTAAAAAAGGAAAGAAATCACATGTGTGTAAAAGAGGATAAAAAAGATTAAAAGAAAAATACTCAGAATGAAGATGATAAAGATAATCATAATGATGATGATAATACCATTTTATGAACATTAGCTATATGCCAGGCTCTGTACTAGACATTTTAGTTTAGTTTTTAATTTTTTCTTTTTTTCTTAATTTTTGAGTTTTGAACGAAAATCTTATGATTTGCAAACACAAGTAGGTAAAAAGGTTCAGAAAAATTATATAACTTATTCAAAATATATAATATTTAGAAAATCAAGATTTTAGGAAATATGAGGAAAAATGATTTTTAAATCATAGGCATCAAATGAGATCAGGTTATATGACTTGAAGAAACCAGAATAAAATCATAGAAAATGTTACCATGTAAGACATTGTAAAGTTTAGAACAAAACATTGAATTTTGACAGGAGTACTGTTTTTAGAAAATATATACTTATCCATGCTTGCCATGTAAATCATGTTCATGTGCTATTAAAATTTTTCAAATTATTATTACAGAACAAAGATTATATGCATTGGATTTAATATTATGCACATAGTAGTTTTTAATATTACTTGAGCAATTATTAGAAACATACCACTTAAAAAAGCATGCTGAGGATTTAATAAAGTGATGAACACAATACCTCCTTTTTACTTTGGCACAAACATACCATTTTATCAGGTTGTGGTCTGTGTTCAGCATAGTACTAAGATTTTGTGGACATGAAGAAAATTTGTGATCTGTGTTATCATTGAGCTTATAATTTAGGGACTATAAGGGATATGAAATGCCACAATATAATATGTACTAAGAAAGCCTTAATATTGCCATACATATAGACAGACATATTGCCATAATATTAATAAAGCAAATATTTATAATAAATGATGTGGATTAATCAGTGCTGGTAGAATTCAGAAATAAGTCATTGTCACTGAAATATTTGGGGAAGATTTTAACAAATATTAGGAACTGATTTTTAAGAGGCCATATAAATAAAATAATAAAAGTACTGAAAGGGGACATTGGGAAAATTCTTTATAAAATTAGGAAATGCCTAATCATGATTAAAAATCTAGAAGTCAAAAAAGAAAAGAATTAATGTATAAAAATAAAGATCATTTTCTAAGTAAAAAATAAATGTCATAAGCAAGGATGAAACTCAATGGGTAAACAACTGATCAATGCAGTCAACATATGAGACAAATGAGCCAATCTCTGAACTGCATAGGTAGCTCACAGAAATTGTTAAAAGAGGGACAAACAATCCAAAAGAAAAAATGGACCTGGAATATGAAGTGACAGTTCACCAAAAAGAAAATACAAATGTTTCTTAAGCATGAGAAAATTTTCTTCACCTGACTCATGACATGAAAAAAAAGAAAGGCAATACTATTTCTTAATTTTCTGAACTAGGAATGGAGCCCCAAATAAATTACATGCACTAGTCAGGAAGGTAGGTTCTCCAAAGGACTTTTGATATAATATCATGAGATAAAAGAGAATTCAGGGTAGCAAACAAAACAAAATAAAATATCTGATATAAATACTAAATGTATAGCATGTCATCCTTTCATCATGAGTCCTTTATGTTATGGGCATTTCTAATGAAGAGATTATGTATTCTGGAAAAGTTCAACATATTTGCATACTCAAATATGTTTTAAGACTTGTGCTTTCAATCAGGATGGAACGAAAGGACATCGAATTTTCTGTCACTTGAAAGAAAGTAGACAAAATATATTAAACTAGACTTTTCAACACATTGAACATTAGAGAATTAAGAACAGTGATCCTCAATAATTGGAAAATAAATGAGATAAGTCCTATAATTGTTCCAGTTTATTGCCTTAAGAGAATTTCCAGGTTGCAGTACATGAAGGGAGAACCAGGCAATGCCTGGCAGACTTCCAGGATTGAAGTGGAGAAGGATTGAGGGCCTAGGGAGACCAAAGTGAACAAACACAACTAACCAAACAAAAAATACCTCTAGATATCTTTAGGGAGTCCTCCTTGAGTGATCAACAAAGTTCTGCTCAGCAAATATGCATGAGGAAACTGCTGGAGGCCAAGAAAAAAACTACCTGATAGCATTAGAAGCAACAGTACTCAGAGCTCACACTGGGCCAAGAATATTGCTTATTCCCCTTCCATACTAGAAAATCATGTAATTCACAGAATTGGGTAAATACTCAGAAGGGTCTTGCCTCAGTAGAGGGGAAATATTAGATATACAGTACAATTTTGCTTTAATTTAACAAATCTTAAAAGCAAAACCCCAAAGGATCAAGCTGTTTCTCAGTTACTTAACTGAATCCCAGAACAAAGATCAAGAATTTTAGAAAAATATCCTGCACCCAATGAAGTATAATTCACAATTTCTGGCATGCAATCAAAAAATTAATAGGCATGAAAAGAAGCAGGAAAATGAAATCCATAATGAGAAGAAAAATTAATTAAAGTCAACTCAGCTCTGAAACAGATGTTAGTATTAGCAGACAAGGACATTAAAATAGTTTTTATAACTATACCCTATATTTTCAAAAACCTAGAGAAAAGATTGGAAATGTTATGTAGAGACATGGAAGATATATAAAAAGTAAGAGCAAATTTCTGGAGATGAAAAGTAGTGTCTGATATGAAATGCCATTAATGGATAGGATTAATGGCAGATTAGATATTGCAGATAAAAAAACAGTTAATTTTAAGATCTAGCAACAGAAATTATCTAAAATTGAAAAAACAGGGGCCAAAGATTTAAGGAAAACAATGGTAAAAATAGATTATTAGGAAGCTGAGGGACAACTTCAGGCAACCCAATGTATGTATAATTGGAGTCCCAAAAGACAGAAAAGAGGAAAAGAAAAAGAAAATATTTGAAGAAATAATGGCAAAAAATTTCCAAATTTGATGAAAACTACAAATCCACAGATCAAAGATGCTCAATAAAACCCAAATAAAAACTATACCAACACACAGATTAATCTATTGACTTAAAATGATTGACAAAATGAAAATATTTAAAGCAATCAGATAACAAGATATATGATCTATGCAGAAACAAGAGCAATAAGAGCATTTCAGGCAATTTTTGTGTGTGTGAGAAATAATGAAAATGAGAGGACAGGAAAGCACAATTTTGCAAGAAGTAAAACTGTCAAGGATGATTTCTATAACTAGATCAGCTTCCATTTCAACTTTGGAGAAATAGAGATATGGAAAGAACATTTCAAATTGGCAGTTTTATACTTAAACCACTGAAAATGAAAACAGAAAGATCATCGTGAATGCAGCTGGAAGAAGAAAAAGATACATATGTCCAGAAGAATAACATGATTAACAGCCAATTTCTCATCAGAAACTGTTACTGGATAGAGAGTCAAAGAGGACCCTTCCTGTGGGCCTTCATTCTTGCTAAGAACACAAAGAAGACTCTGAAGTCTTACCTGTGGCAAAAACAACTTTAGTGAAGAAAGAACAGAAAGAACCCCTAAAGGGAGAGATGGCTAAGCCAAGAGAGTCACTGGTGCCACAATGATGAAGTATAGCGTTTTCAAGACAGGGCTTTTACATGTTCGTCTAGGTGGTCATGGACTGACAGTTTTGATTAACAATTGTGATTTGCATAACAACAGGCTCTATTGTGCATGTCTTCCCCATAATTTGGTCTGTTATAACCATATGTATGTATGTATAGAATATTTATGAGCACTTCATAGGCTCCTGGCTACCTAAGGTCACTTGAGGACTCAGTTGTACATCAAGAGCACATGTGTCAGAGTTGGAAAAGTTTCTGTGGTTATTTGTAGTGTATCTGTGAACTCTCCTGGGCTGTACTGGGGTGTCTCTGGGTAGGATTTAGAGATCAACTTGAATCTTTTTCAACTAGGCCACCGCTTGTTGCTCATGCCTCATTTCATTCCTAATAAAACTATGAAAGCAAGATGGTAAATAACATCTTTAGAATGCTAAAAGAAAACAAAAATAAAGCTAGTCGACCAGGACTTCCCTGGTGGTCCAGTGGTTAAGAATCTGACTGCCAATAGAGGGGACACAGGTTCAATCCTTGGGCAGAGAATATCCCACATGGGATGGACAACTGCACCCTTGCACAGCAGCTACTGAGCTCATGTGCTAAACCTGTGCTCTGCAGTAAGAAAAGCTACCTCGGTGAGAAATCCGCACGCTGCAGCTAGAGAAAGTCCATGTGCAGCAACAGATACAACACAGCCAAAAATAAATAGGTAGATAAATAAATATATAAAAATAGTCAAGCCAGAATTCTATGCTCAGCAAAAACATTCTCTAGAAGTGGAGAAGAAATGGATACTCTCTCAGACACACAAAAATGGAGGGAATTCATTCCTAGCAGACCTACTCTACAGAGCGTTGTAAAGGAAGTTTTTTAGGAGATATCATGATATCAATCAGAAGAAATGAACAGTTTTGAAATGAATAAGGTAAAATGAAATTTATATATTAACATGTATTTATGTTTTATAGCTTAATATCTCTAAGAGATACTGTGTTCAATCAAAAATACTAATAGCATAATTTGTGTTCAGTGTCTGTTAACAAATGACAATGTTGCACAGAATATGAGAGAGAAATTGTGATTATATCCTTATAAAATCCTAACACTATAAGTGAAATAGTGTGTTATTTGAATGTAAATTCAGATAGCTTAAGAGTTTCTATTGAAAAATACTATGGTAGCAAAATTTTAAAGATATAAATAATAATTCAATAGAAAAGATTTAATGGAATCATAAAAGTTGATTAATTAACCCAGTAGAAAGTGGAAAATATATAAAAAAAAAAGGATAATATGATCCAGCCATTCTACCTCTATGTATTTATGGAAGTAAAATAAAATATTTATCCATAGAAATATTTATATTCAAGTGTTCCTAGCTGTTTTATTTATACTAACAAAAACCTGGAAATTATCCAGTTATTTACCAAAGGAAAAATGGATAAGAAAATCATGCTGTATTCATACAATGGAGTATTACTCAGCAGTCAAAAGAAATTAAACTTTTAATTACGTATACAATGACATGGATAAAATCCCAAAATAATTATGACAGAAAGAAGTCAATTAATAAAAGGAATATCTCATTTGTATAAAATTCTAGAAAAGGCAAACTATCGTGGCAAAAAATAGATTGGTGGTTGCCTGGAAATGGTGGAATGGATGGGAAGGGTGTAAGAGATTAGAAATGCAGCAGGAGAAAACTTTTGAGGATACTGTTGTTCTTTAGTCACTCAGTTGTGTCTGACTCTTTGCAACCCCATGGACTGCAGCATGCCAGACTTCTCTGTCCATCACCAACTCCTGGAGCTTATTCAAACACATGCCCATTGAGTTGGTGATGCCATCCAACCATCTCATCCTCTGTTGCCCTCTTCTCCTGCCCTCAATCTTTCCCAGGATCAAGTTCTTTTCCAGTGAGTTTGCTCTTGGCATCAGGTGGCCAAAGTATTGGAGTTTCAGTTTTAGTATCAGTCCTTCTAATGAATATTCAGTATTGATTTCATTTAGGATTGACTGGTTTGATCTCCTTGCTTCCCAAGGGAGTCTCAAGAATTTTCCCCAACACCACAATTTGAAAACATCAGTTCTTTGGCACTCAGCCTTCTTCATGGTCCAACTCTTACATCCGTACATGACTACTGGAAAACCATAACTTTCACTATACAGATCTAGGTTGGCAAAATGATGTCTCTGCTTTTTAATATGCTGTCTAGGTTTGTCACAGCTTTCCTTCTAAGAAGCAAGCATCTTTTAACTTCATGGCTGCAAGTCACTGCCCCCAGTGATTTTGGAGACCAAGAAAGTAAAATCTGTTTCCATATTTCCCCCTTCTATTTGCCATGAAGTGGTGGGACTGGATGCCATGATCTTAGTTTTTTGAATGTTGAATTTTAAGCCAGCTTTTCCACTTTCCTCTTCCACCTTCATCATAAGTATTTTTATATGTTTATCTTGATATGATGGTTTCTTGAGTGTACATATATGTCAAATCTTAAACTATATCCATTAAATATGTGTCCTTTGTTGTGTGACACCTATACCTCAGTGAAACTGTTGAGAAAATATGATTTAGGCAGTTATCATAGTACTTTCTGCTTTATAACAACCCTATTTTTATTTTTCTGCCAACTTTATTGTGCTTCCATGAATTCATTCTCCTACTTTTTCTCATTCAGAATCAGAATATCATAACTGACTTCATTTATGCAAAAATTATGGCCCAGAAACTTTTAAAAACTTACTCTACAGCATACCCTATTTAGTAGTACCCAAAAGTCTAAAATTTATGACTTTCGATTTTCATCTAGTGTTCCTCTCAGTAAGTCATTATGTGGCTAGCTGCTCACTAAGTCTCTTTCCTCTTCTCAGGCCCACCGCTTCGTTCCCTATATCCTCCTTTGCATTTAGATGTGGCCAGATAACTGAGTTCTAATCAGTGGCATGTAAGAAGCAGTGATAGAAATAATCTTCAGACTTAACCCTTAAATGTCTCTTGTATATGACTTTTCTTGCCTTTCTCCATTTTCTGGCTAAAAGATAACTCTTCCAAGACCTCAGAGAAGGCAGAATCACAATATGAATATGGCTTTGTATCTAAATTAAAATGTAAGAGTTTGCATGCTAGCTAAGGACAGTGGAATTAAGACTCTTATATGAGTCATGAATTAAATTTTATTGGGTTAAGTCTTAAAATTGGTGGTTTGCTATGGCATCTGTATTATCAGAACTAATATATATTTATAATATTACCAGCATTAATGGTGGTAGTTAAGAGGACCCTTAAGATGGCAAGCCTTTTTTTGAGCTGTTTTCATACATGTTATTCTGGTGCCAGATTCACAATAGATATTTAATAAATTCTTTTTAACTTTTTTGACTAGATTTTTCCCCTTTCTTTTTTGGAATACAGCAACAACAACAAAAAAGAGAATATACATTTATTTGTTTCAATTAGCATTTTAAAAGGTAAGTTTTAGAAATTTTGTCAACCTGGTGTTTCAGAGTAGCTTTTTCTATCATCTGTAAGAATAAGAATCATGTACCATTTTGGTTGAGATAAATAATTATGATTGAGATTGAATATGTATTTGGATTTGTAGTTACTTGCAGAAAGGTTATTCATATTTTTGACCAGATTTCCTTTACACAATTCCAAATTATGTTTTCAAAGGCAAATTCCGAAACAGAATGTACATCTTTAGTGCAAAATCATCTTGTAAAAGAATTCTTTCATGAATAAGGATATTTCAATTCAATGTATGGGTGTTATTTCTTAAAAATATTATTAAGTGGCTATTTCTCTATAGGGTTTATGGAAACAAATTTAACTGCATAAGTGCAGAAGGAATATAGCCACTTGATTCCACAGTCCAACTAACTGGTCATTGTTGAAAAGGCTACCCCATGGAGTCCTTTTCTGGGTAGATTCAGAGCTGCAATATCACCTCCACTAGGTGCTCATGCCACCTTGCACGTGGCATAACCCTAAGCTCTAAAGTCAGCAGGACTCCAGACAAGGAAAAAATTGCAAGAAATAGCCTTTCTAGAGAAATTACTACAATCATAGCAGAATTGCTATTCCTTTAAGGAATAACAAAGGAATGCATGTTATACAGTTGGGAGTCTGTGGAGTTTAGAGTGGGAGATGTGAAATGGCCACTTCAAGATGTAGAAACAACGCAGAGGGCTTGTTGAATCAGGCCCTTATTTAACAAGTACAGATGAGCTCAGAAAAAAAATGTGCGCGAACTCAGTCCAGAGGATAGTATTACCTGGGGGCTATGTACTTTATACACTGAGATCACAGGTATTCCATGAGCATTGAGATATTCTTGATGAAGCCCTGCCCTTACAATAATTTCATTTACTTATTTGTTGAGATGCATATTAATTAGAAAAAGTAGACACATTTGGTAGTAGATAGACTCATTTCATAAATGCTGCAAATGATATCTTCATCCAAAGAGTGGAGAGTTTAAGAACGAGCTTGAATAGGTTGGAAATACTCCAAAGAGAGTTTGGAGAGAGAGCCTTGAGGCAGTTCACAGGTCACAGACCTTCAGATGAGTGAGAAGTCATACAAAACCCTACTCTGTACTTTATTCAAAATATATCAGTGGACTTAATGTGAATAAATCAACTCCATTTCTCTGCCTTAGAAGATCATAAATAGAAAATCAAAGATCTAAAATCAGAGGGCTATAAAGGACTTAGAGAAGTCACAGAGTTCACCAGTTTGCCTCCCAGCATAAGATGGCATCTAAGTCTAACAAGGTAGGTGATGAATATTGTTAAAGGTAGCTGGTGTTTCACACTGTTCAAATGGATGTCCAACTATCATATATTAAAAGAAAGAGCTTTTTTGCCCTACTGATACCAGTGGCAGAATCATTCTAACTAAAATATGAGTTAAATATCAGAAGCTGTCAATGTTCTTATAGAGTTTTATGTTTCTTGTACTTCTCAGTAACATTAGGCAGTGTGATTTAAAAGTATGATTTTTAAATCACTTACCTGTGCGTTTAGGGGACATATTTTTAAAAATCACTTTGCTTTCACTTTTTTCCCTGTTCACTAGTGGTTACACTTGAGATCTTTTATAATTTTTCCTTCCTCTCTCTCTGTCTTAATCCTGAAGCCATGATTTGGTGTTTGAAAAAATTGGTATAATGGAGCAAACCTTGGACTCTTGAGGGTTGTCCGAATACAAGAGGAGCAAGTAAGCTGTTTCAAGGTAGTGTGGTAGTGGCTTTGACAGAGTAACATGCAGCAAATAACTGATGGGTCAGTTAATTCTTATTGGAGAGCCAGGGAAAGCAGTGTGGAAGTAGTTTGGCCAAGAGGAAGGAGATGCATATGTTTGACGGAATCATTAGCAGGAGTCCCACCAAAGCTGGAGGGGCTATTATGGACACAGCTGGAACCTGAGTGACAGATACACTGAGAAAGGAGCCCAAAAAGGAAATAAAGAGACTTTTATAACTAATCCATCTGTCTCTTTTTCTCAGTGGAATCATGCTAGGGGCCCAAAACAGCCATCATCTTTAAGTTCAAATAGCTATGTCTCTAGATTTTGGAGGCAAGACCAACTTTTATTCATGTCCAAGTTTGACTTGAGTTTAGGAGAATGATACAAAGTTGTCGGACAATCAGAAGAGTGGGTGGTAAGATTCTGCTGTCACACCTGGTGATGTCTAATGCTTTAGATACCAAACCATCCAAGAAATTGTGTGTCCTTTTACCTGCTCCCAATCCAGTGCAGTTCATTAACTCATCACTTCCTTAATATGCTGACAAGGTTGCACAGCACTGATAAATTGTCTGAACTGCCCTTTCTTTGAAGAAAATATGAACTACATCGTAAGTATCAATGCTTATTGGAACTTGTCTTGAGTTGCAAAGTCAGTCTCACTTAATGATGATTTATTTGGACAGCAGTTATTCCATAAGTAAAAATAAGAATGAAAAGATTGAAAATGGGTTTCTGAGAATTCCTATAGCAAGGAAGTGGAAGCCCAGCTGGACCTTTTCACTGTTAACAGAACAACAGACATGTTGAAAGCACAGGTCACTGGGTCAGTTGGCTCCCACCTTGTGTTATGTGCATTCCAGGCTAGAGAGCCAGGAGGATGCTCCCTCTCACGCTAAGCAGAGATGTGAATAGTAAGGAGGGGTACAATGTCAAGGCTTGCCTGGCTCTTTCCAAGTACATGTATTGTGCTAGTCTGACTTCAAGGCTGATAATGAAAATTAAAATGACTCTTTGTCCTAAAATATGAGTAAATGGACAAAATGAACTTTAAAAATAGAGAAAAAAATAAAAGAACCAAGTCTCCAACCTGAATCCCTAAATTTTACTGAGCTCCAGTTCTAGGCTGGGGTTTCTGCTTCAGCATCCATCCTAAGGTGATATTCTCACTGTCATCTGCGACATGTGGAAAGAGCACTTTTCCTTCATCTTAGGTTGTCCCTAAATATCTGAATCAATCATAACTGGATAGGAAGGAACTTTCAGGACAATGAATGTAGCCAAAGTAGCTAAACATTTCTTGCCAATTAGGCCTGCTGCTGGGTTCTGTTCTTGCACAGCTATAGACTCTTCCCCTGTACATATAAAACTCCTTTCTGAGAATACCTTCCAAACCTCTCTGAGTCTTCAGCAAAGAATGAGTATATGTAATGGTGGATATGAAAAGGGGAAAGACCTGGTTTGAAAGGGTAAGTGTTCCAGGTCAAAAGCCAGTTTGAGGAAGCTCCATTTCATTATTTACCATGTAAATATCAGGACATCGAAAAATTTTTTCGAGGTTACAATGGATTGTCTGAAATCTATTTCATACAAAATGATTTCATTTGAGACCATATTTTAGAGTTCTATTGGCAATTTAAAATAATGATTTAGAGATGATTTTTCTGGCACTGTTCAGTTCAGTCACTTAGTCATGTCTGACTCTTTGCCACTCCATGGACTGCTGCACACCAGGCTTCCCTGTCCATCACCGATTTCTGGAGCTTACTCTAACTCATGTTCATAGAGTCGGTGATACCATCCAACCATCTCATCCTCAGTTGTCCCCTTCTCCTCCTACCTTCAATCTTTCCCAGCATCAAGGTCTTTTCCAATGAGACAGTTCTTCACATCAGGTGGCCAAAATATTGAATTTTCAGCTTTAGCATCAGTCCTTCCAATGAATACTCAGGACTGATTTCCTTTAGGATGGACTGTTTGGATCTCCTTGCAGTCCAAGGGACTCTCAATAATCTTCTTCAACACCACAGTTCAAAAGCATCAATTTTTTGGCACTCAGCTTTCTTATAGTCCAACTCTCATGTCCATACATGACTACTGGAAAAACCACAGCTTTGACTAGATGGACCTTTGTGGGCAAAGTAATATTTCTGCTTTTTAATGTGCTGTTTAGGTCAGTCATAGCTTTTTTTCCAAGGAGCAAGTGTCTTTTAATTTCATGACTGAGGTCACCATCTGCAGTGATTTTGGAGCCCAAGAAAATAAAGTCTGTCACTGTCTCCATTGTTTCCCCTTCTATTTGCCATGGAGTGATGGGACTGGATGCCATGATCTTAATTTTCTGAACGTTGAGCTTTAAGCCAATTTTTTCACTCTCCTCTTTCACTTTCATCAAGAGGCTCTTTAGTTCTTCACTTTCTGCCATAAGGGTGATATCATTTGCATATTTGAGGTTATTGATATTTCTGCTGGAAATCTTGATTCCAGCTTGTGCTTCATCCAGCCTGGCATTTTGCATTTTGTACTCTGTGTATAAGTTAAATAAGCAGTGTAGTTTAAGGAAGAAATCCTCTTAGTCATCTTTTAATGGATATGTCATGTTCCATAATGCTTGATTTTTAAGTAGTAAGTTATTTCCTATGTCATTGCAGTTTTCTTCTTCAGACATAAGATCAAAGTAAAATCTTCTAATTTTTAAGATTGTGGGTAGTGTTATTAATATTTATTGAGTTAGCTTCTAGGTTACTCTTTTTGTTAATATTATTCTTTGCAAACTAAGTGGTCTGAAAATAATTATGTATTGTGATAAAAGTGTTTATCATCCAAAAGTGTTATGTTGAAAGCACAATTTTTATTCTATTTTTCACAATGAAAAATTAAAGGCATATTTTAAGACAAATAATTACCTCAACTTCATGTAGCTTTTTCCTCTTCTTGGAGCGCTCATTGCCTACGACAGATAATGTTGGTTCAATAGGATGGTTCTATTGTTTAAGTTGATATCCTGACATTCTAATGTTTTCATCATGACATGTAGTTGTCCCAGATCTTTTTATGCTGCTTTCTGGGAATGACAGAGTCAAAAAAACATGCCTCTTTACACTGTTATTCTGCTTAACTCCTCCTCTGCAATTACTTTTGCATGCATAATGCATCATAACAAATTAGATGTTGCAATGGCACACGACAGGAATTATGTGAGTTTGTGGCAAGAGATGTAGCTGATGTAACTTGAGAAAAAGAGATTGGAGGGTAAAAGAAAGAAGAAAATGAAACTAATGAATGGAAGCCCCCATAAAATATGGCACTGAAAAATCTATCTTCTCATCTTTTTAAGGCCAGTGATCAATTGCCAAAAAGTAAATGAAAAGGGAAAATGCACAACAAATTTTATTGCTACTGGTCTGTGAAAAGATTAAAATTAAACAATCTATTTGTTTCTAGGAAGGAAGATATTCAGCTATGCATTGGTTTTAGACAGTAAACGTAACTATGACATGGAGGAAATCTCTTTACTTCACATGTTAACCCGCAAAAAAGAAAGAAAGCTACTGAGGTTGTAATTCAAGCTTATTGGAAGTGTTTTCTAGTAGACTGGAAACAATCTTTTTGACTGAATGAAGCTAGGCTGAAATTACAGCTTTCCCCATAAACACCTCAGCTACTATGTTCAGCTCCTACCTTATAATGACTGGATTAAAGTGTTTTTCTTATGTGATTGTATGTCTTCTGGCCTCCTGACACATGAAATTGGCCAATTTAGAAGCACTGGTACCTGATGGTCATCGGAAGGCCATTGTCCCTGAAGTGCTATTAGTATATGTCATACCTTGGCCAATAACTGGTGCTAAGACCAGATTCTGCTCTAAAAGGTTTGAATAGCCACTTTCAAAATGACGAGGATCAGCCAATATCTGCTGATGATTTTAAATGTTTCACTTAGTCTGACAAAAGGAGGAGGAACAAGAATTGGATTCCTGGTCCTCTCCATTTTTGTCTCTTTTTTTCCCTGTCTCTTTCCAGGTTTTTTAAAATTTATTTTTAAACTCATTTTTTGGTCTGTTTTCTACAAATACATGGGAGAAATAATAAATTTTCAAAACGTGGAAGTTGGATTAAGTTGAGGAGAAGCCCAGAATATGAGAGTGGTTACGATACTTGCTATATAAATCTTCGCTTTCTGTCCTGTCTCCTCAGCTTCTATTTCCTTTGCTTCCTCAGTCCCATAACTTCTCTTCTCAGGCCAGGCATCCCACTCTGCAAAGAGGGATGTAACAGATTGCTTCAGTGAAGCATTTGCCATCCTCCTGGTTTATTCGCATCATTCTCTTACAGCCTTTTTCCAAAGCTCCTGACAATGTGGAAGAGCTCCCCAGCCATTCGTTTTCTGGCATTCCATTGGTTCCATGGCGAGATCCGAGGAAGCCCATCAGCCTCTGCTAGGCTGATAACCATCATTGCTTCTAATGTGTGCTTCAGTATTTCTCATCACAGCATGCATCTGTCGGGGAGATAAAAGGAGAGATTTACAAATATATAATCAGCAGATGTATGAAGGCTGTTGAGGCACAGTAGACTAAGAAGGAAGCAGATCCATATTTTCTTGGGGCTAAGAGTAGATAAATATGCTGGCTTTTTTATGATTAGGTCATTACTAACACCTGGAAGCTGTCTCAGTCCTTGGAGGAAAACCATGGAGAATATTTGGTAACGAACACATTTGGTTCACAGAGGGGGTGATTCTAAGCCAGATTGGAAAACATTTAAAAATGGAATATTGCCTGCATAAAAGAAGCAGATATTTCAGCTTTGCTGCATAACAGGAGTTCTCTAGTGGATCCTTCTGCATAATGGAGCCGTATGGTAGGTCTATGGAATATCACGTTCTGATGTCAGAAAAGCATACATATCCTTAGCCAAATGTTTGTGTTTGCATTCGAGCATATACTGTATTATTTAATCATTTTCTCCTGTGCCCTTGTGCTTCAGAGCCCCAATTGTATAGGAAACTTACTTAAAACCAGTGGGGTTTCTGAATACTAATGAAGAGTTCATAACTTTAGTCCTTGAAATACGGTTTGAAAATTGGTATTTTATTAATCATTTATTAATCATTACCATTATCTTCCCCTACCCCCTAAATTTCCTTAATGAAAAACATGGGAAATTTTGGAAACTTTTGGAATAAATGTCAAAATGATTTCATATTTGAGGCTTTCCTTTTGCTTTAACTAATGTAAAACTGATAGATATGTTTGTGTCTCCACATAAAATACATTTTATTGATGAATTTATCCAAGTATGTGTTAGAATCCATAATTTTTAAGGAAGAGAAGACAGATCATAAACCTGAGAGGAAGGCAACAAAGTCTGAGAAATTAATTACCTGGCCTTTGTCTGATGACAAGAAAAGCTCAGTGTGGTGATTTCTTACCATGGACCCAGACTTCTAGAAAAATATACATAACCAAGAGAAGCTCTGTGGGTCACATTAAGTCATCAGGATATTGGGAGGTTGCATAGGCTAACATTGCCTGACAGAGAGGAATTGTGTGGCCCGGTAAAAGATTAAAAGTGTATTAATCTAAGATATTATAGCATTCTAGGCCTATCTCTATTCCTTTCTACTTTCTCATATAGCCAGCTGTTTTCTCCTTTCTGCTCTATCGATGGTGAAAATTTTGCACTTAAGACATTTTAAAAAGGAATGTTTCAGCTTTTCTTTTGTAAACTGATTATTTCTGTGGGCTAAATTATCTTAAACATGAAACTTTCCTTTCTATATGCTGAAATTAGAAGAAAGAATTAACCTGGGTGCTGAGTACTATGTTTACAATAGAGCAAGATGGCAGTGATTTTTTCATAGAATTAAATGAATAATTGTGCTATGCTTAGTCGCTCAGTTGTGTCTGACTCTTTGTGACCCCATGGACTGTAGCCTGCCAGTCTCCTCTGTCTATGGGGATTCTCCAGGCAAGAATATCAGAAAGGGTTGCTATACTCTCCTCTAGGGAATCCACCCAACCCAGGGATTGAACCCAGGTCTCTCGCATTGCAGGCAGATTCTTTATCATCTGAGCCACCAGGAGAGGGTGTTGCTATGACAAGTGTGTTCTCTTGGCAAAACTCTGTTAGCCTTTGCCCTGCTTCATTTTGCACTCCAAGGCCAAACTTGCGTGTTACTCCAGGTACATCTTGACTTCCTGCTTTTGCATTGTAGTCCCCTATGATGAAAGGGACATCTTTTTATGCTAGTTCTAGAAGGTCTTGTAGGTCTTCATAGAACCATTTAACTCCATCTTTTTCTACATTAGTAATTAGGGCCTATACTTGGGTTATTGTGATATTGAATGGTTTGCCTTGGAAACAAACAGGGATTATTCTGTTGTTTTTGAGACTGCACCCAAGTACAGCATTTTGAAAAACCATTTGTTAACTGTGATGGATACTCCATTTCTTCTAAGGGATTCTTGCCAACAGTAGTAGATATACTGGTCATCTGAATTAAATTTGCCCATTCCAGTCCATTTTAGTCCACTGATTCCTAAAATGTCAATGTTCACTTTTGCCGTCTCCTGTTTGACCCTCTCCAGCTTACCTTGATTCATGGACCTAACATTCCAGGTTCCCATGCAGTATTGTTCTTTACAGTGTGATACTTTACTCTCACCACCAGACACATCAACAACAGGGTGTTGTTTCTGCTTTGGCTCAACCTCTTCATTCCTTCTGGAGCTGTTTTTCTGCTCTTCTCCAGTAGCATATTGGGCATCTGCTGACCTGGGTTGTTCATCTTTCAGTGTGATATCTTACTGCTTTTTCATACTGTTCATGGGGTTCTCAAGGTAAGAATACTGAAGTGATTTGCCTTCCCCTTCTCCAGTGGGCCCTGTTTTGTCAGACCTCTCCATCATGACCTGTCCATCTAGGGTGGCCCTGCATAGCATGACTCATAGTTTCATTGAGTTAGACAAGGCTGTGGTCCATGTGATCAGATTGACCAGTTTTCTGTGATTGTGGTTTTCATTCTGTCTGCATTCTGATGGATGAGAATAAGAGGCTTGTAGAACTTTCCTGGTTGGAGGGACTGTGCTAAGTCATTTCAATCGTGTCTGACTCTTTGCAACTTCATGGACGGTAACCTGCCAGGCTCCTCTATCCATGGGATTCTCCAGGCAAGAATACTGGAGTAGGATTGCCATGTCTTTCTTCAGGGGATCTCCCCTACCCTGGGATCGAACCTGCATCTCTAATGTTCCTGCATTAGCAGGCAGGTTCTTTACCACTAGCCCCACCTGGAGGGACTGGCTGTGGGTGAAATTGGGTCTTGCTCTGCTTTAGTGGGCAGGACCATGCTCTGTAAGTCTTTAATCCAGTTTTCTGCTAATGGGTGGGGCTGTGTTCCCTCACTGTAATTTGGCCTTAGGTAGGGGTAATGGTGACCACCTTCAAAAGCACTTATACCAGCATGCTGTGGCTCCCAGGACTGTTGTAGTCAGTGTCCCTGACCCTATGGCAGGCCACTGTCCACTCATAATCCACCAGAGACTACTGGACACTCACAGTCAAGTCTGACTATCTCTTGTGAGGTCACTGCTCCTTTCTCCTGGGTCCTGGTATGCACAGGGTTTTTTAATGCCCACCAAGAATCTGTTTCTTTGGAAGTTCTCAGTCCTTTTGCCAGATCCCCAGGTTGGGAAATCTGTTGTGGGCCCTAGAACTTTTGCAACAATGTGAGAACATCTTTGGTATAATTGTTCTCTAGTTCATAGCATCCTGTCCTATCACTTCATGGTAAATAGATGGGGAAACAATGGAAACAGTGACAGACTTTATTTTCTTGGGCTCCAAAATCACTGCGGATGGTCACTGCAGCCACAGAATTAAAAGATGCTTGCTCCTTGGAAGAAAAGCTATCACAAACCTAGACAACCTAGCAGAGACATTACTTTGCCAACAAAGGTCTGTCTAGTCAAAGCTATGGTTTTTCCAGTAGTCAGGTATGGATGTAAGAGTTGGACCATGGAGAAGGCTGAACATTGAAGAATTGATATTTTTGTGCTGTGGTGTTGGAGAAGACTCTTGGGAGTCCTTTGGACTGCAAAGAGATCCAACCAGTCAATCCTAAATGAAATCAGTCCTGAATATTCATTGGAAGGACTGATGCTGAAGCTGATCCAATACTTTGGCCACCTGATATGAAGAGCCAACTCACTGGAAAAGACCCTGATATTGGGAAAGATTGAATGCAGGAGAAGCAGGTTGGATGACATCACTGACTCAATGGATATGAATTTGAGAAACCTCCAGGAAATGGTGATGGATGGGGAATCCTGGCATGCTGCAGTCCATGGAATCACAAAGAGTTGGACACGACTGAGTGACTGAACTACAACCACCAGGAAAGCCCAAGAATAGTGGAGTGGGTAGCCTATCCCTTCTCCAGGGGATCTTCCCAACCCAGGAATTGAACCACCATCTCCTGCATTGCTGGCAGATTCTTTACCAGCTGAGCTACCAGGGAAGCCCAAAATGAACAGAGACACTAAAATAAGAGTGGCACAAAGTAATGTCAATACCAGCATCCAACATGTAGGCTTCCTTGGTTTAATATTACCTAAGCTATTTTAGGACACAGATACATGTCTTTAATGATTACAAATCTTCTTTCATCTCTAGAATGAGATGAAAAAGAATTTATATCTGTTTTTCTTCATTGTCTAAAAGGTATACATATAATCTATATGATAAACATGTAGCAAGTAACTGGCACATAAATAATTCAGTAATGTTGAACAGGAGATACATTACAGAATGCCATTCTCCCCATCCCTCCACATCCTTCCCCCTTTCCATCAGCAGTACTCAATACCAGCATGACATCTACTGAGTGAGTTTGTTTAAGCTGAAATTTAGGGAACTTCTCAAGTTCTATTATAACTCCAGAAACAAAGCAGAACTTGCTATTTCATTTTTAAAGTACCGTATTCTTTTTGAGAGACAGCCTCTTTCCCAGTCAAATGATTCTGAAATTCAGATAAAGCTGAATGTGGTGGGGATTTCTCCCTCCCCAGTTAACATCCCACTTCATAGAATTTCCATGAGTCATATTGTTTTAAGGGTTCATAAAAATACACTTGATATTGTACCAATTTGGTGTTCCAAAGGAAACATTTGCCCTTGAGATTCTTCTAATATGCTGCGTTTGGATTCAATGAAAGAGTTTATGTGCATAATTTTTGCTGTCTTATGGGATTTTCTTTGTGGTCTCTCTTATGATAATTTGGGGATGAGAAAGGAAATGAGAATCAATATGGTGTTATCAATTTCTGTTAATCACCATCAGCCTTCTGTCCTTCCCCCTAACACAGTCCCATCTTTATGCACAATTTTTCAAGGCATCAGTATATGATAACACTACTTTGAGCCCAAACATAATATTATGGAGAAAAAAAGCCACTTTAGATCAACTATTGGTTTTGCAGCCAAACTTCTCTTCAGTTCTTCATGCAAAAAAAAAAAAGCACAACAAATTTTGACAATTCAATTTTTTTCTGTACAGTCAATAGCTAATCACCTTACTAATTTACATTTAGATATGCGGTATTTTATCTGGTAGAAATGACTTTCAGTTCTTAATTTGGAGATATATTTTGAACAGGGTAAAGAAAGTATTACAAAGATTCAGAAGTTTATAATATTGTAACATCTTATATGCATGCTGCTTTCCCTCTGTGATGGTATTAGTGAGCAGATACTAACAGTAACACTTGGAGAACTTTATTATCCAATTTTGTGTGCATTCAATAGGATTATGAGTTTTTGATCATACAAATGCAAAAGAGATTTGGCAGTAACAGGAAGCAACATAGTTCTAGAAGCACAATTTCCATTTTATTAATCTGAGATAGAACTACTTTTTCCAAATTGCTACACAGCTTGAATTATCTGTTCAGCTTTCTCTGTTTATTCCTTGCACCACTAACCTCAGAATGTTGGTGGTTTACATAAATTCACATCCTATGAAATCTGGGGGGAAGGCTGGAAATCTTTGGATGCTATCCACACAACTAAGCTGGAGCCAATAAAATGTTTAGCTTTCTTTATGGGTGGTCTCTGTTAGTCTGTTAGTCTTGGTTAGTGACCTGTGTAAGTTGAAAGTGATGAAGACTCTTGAGATTTATTTAAGGTAAATAATTTTAATAGCTCACAAATTAACTAGAAATCTCTCTAATATGCATTTGAAATTTGTTCTAAAATCCTCTTTTTATATGAGAAAATCTTAAAGGGGGTGTCTCAGTTACTTTAGCAACTAAACCTCTTGAAAGGACCCATCCATTTTTTAATTCTACTGTACTTTAGTGCAGTGGATAACAAGGTTCCTGGGTTGTTGCCAATTAAAAAAAAAAGATGCAGGTCTAGAATTTGTTCACAAAGGATATTCTCCCATCTCTCCCATTCACTCTTTTGTACCATGTCACCTTTATTCAGAATACCCTGAGGCTCATGCCATCTGGATGAATCTCCAATTGTCATCTGCTACTTTCTAGTCACCACATCTCCTATTGAGTTGGCATCATCCTAGTCCTCCTCTCCACCACCACTCCTGCTACAACCATGGGCAACTTCAATTTCCATGTGGAAAATGCACCAGACAAATAACTTCAGTCTTTTTAAAAACATTTTTCCTTTTGGCATTCCACTCCCATGGCCACAACTGGCCTTTGTCAATATCCACTCCTCTTCTACTTTATTGTCCCACTTTCAGCAACACAACAAACCAGTAGCTCTCCAGTTCCATCAAGCTTTTGTGCTATGCTTAGTTGCTCAGTTGTGTCCAACTCTTTGCAACTCCTTTCTCTTCCATTTCATAATTATATCCAATTCTTGAAAAGTCTGTCATTATATCTCTTGCTGCAACCTCATGTTGTGATAATGCATAGGCCTCTTTTGCTAAACCTTGGAACTTTGCTGATGTTCTTTTTTCTAAATTTTATCTATTTCTTTTATTGTTTAGCTGCACTGGGTCTTTGTTGCTGCATGCAGGCTTTCTCTAGTTGTGTTGTGCAAGATTCTTGTTGCAGTGGCTTCTCTTGTAGAGTATGGGCTCTAGGTGCTTGGGCTTCAGTAGTTGTGGTGCATGGGGTAATGCACAGTAATGAGCACAGGCTCATTAACTGTGGCACATGGGCTTAGTTGCTCCACAGCATGTGGAATATTCCCAGACCAGGGATCTAATCCATGTTCCCTGCGTTGACAGGTGGGTTCTTAACCACCAGACCACCAGGGAAGTCCCATCTTGTTCTTTTGATAGATCCATTCAATACTTCTTCAATGTGCAGGCAGAGCTTGTATCTGATTCAATTTTGAATTGAAGGCAAATATTGCAAGTCATAGTGTTACTATTCAGTTACTGTTTTACTAAGCTGAAATGGAAAGAAGATATAATCAGGAACTTTCAGTAAATGAAACTTAAGCTTCAAACCTTGATGACAGGGTTAATAATGGTACCACTGACAGAAATAGAAACTGTTGGGGTAGGGGGAGGTGAAACATTGTTGTAGAGAAGAGTTTCGAATTGTGGACTCATTTATAGATTTGAGGGGAATGTGAATATTGCATTTGTTTATTTTTTCAATATTCAATTTGAGGTGAATGTAAATACTGCATTTGAAACGTTCCTTAGAAGTTAAAACTGTGAGGCTGGCAATTGCTGGAAAGGTGAGACTGCAAATGGTGATCTGGAATGTTTGAGTAGCTGTCATTTCACAACAGTGGCTGTAAGGGAGTTTGCAATTCCTATATTTAATACTTGGTCACGGGTTCCTTTATAAATACCACCTAATTTAATTTGTTTAATTTTCATACCAACTGAAAGGGAGAATATTATTAGTTTTACTTTACAAATTAGAAAACTGAAGCTTCGGGAATCTATTGACAGAAAAATAAGTATCTCAGTGGAAAGTATAAAGGAACAGAGTTCAAGGGACATAGACAGTTTTATTGTAGGAAGTTGTATAACAAGTACTTCTTGGTTAATTGATTTAGTGGAGTCACAAAATTTCAGGGAAAAGAAAATTTAAAGAAAAGTCAGTTTTTCAGTGATGAATGCCAGATATTTCAAGGATGTTAAAAAAAAAAAGGATGAAGACTAAGAATAAATGGTTTGGTATTCCCAGCCTACTCACTGGCAGTCCTTAAGAAAGCAAGGCTCAGGGGAGTGAAGAGGGCTCAGATTAATCACATGACACAAAAGAGGCATAACCTGGAGAAATATGGCAGTGAGTGGCTGAAGAGCTTTAAGTGTCAGGAGGTTTAAGTGAAGATTTGCCTTAATTCCATTTTGTGGTTTTTATTAGTTGATACAGTCCAGGTAGCCCAGGTGAAATTCCAGTGGGTACAATAGGAAGGTCACTGGACGATTATGAAACCAGGGCTTGGGAATCAAATGAAAGACTGTGTGAAACTTATACCCATGCTTTAGAGTGTCAGACCAGAGTATCTCTTCATCTCCCAGCCCACTAGCCAGAAGAGTCAATGGCCCAAACCTATCTTCAAGGGGAGCTGAAAAGTGTCAGGGATATCTTCAACATTGGGTGAGCACACTGCTCTCTGCCACAGGAGTGAAGTAGGTAATATTGCCTATTGAGATCTTAAAATTAGAGCATACAGGTTGGACTCCACAACTGTTCTTAGCCTGTTTGACAGTGTGGATCACAACAAACTGTGGAATATTCTAAAGAGACAGGAGTGCCAGACCACTTACCTGTCTCCTGAGAAACTTGTATGTGGGTCAAGAGACAACAGAACCAGACATGGAGCAATTGACTGGTTCAGAATTGGAAAAGAAGTCTGATGAGGCTGTATGTTGTCATCCTGCTTGTTTAACTTCTATACAAAGTACATCATGTGAAACACAAGGCTGGATGAATCACAAGCTGGACTCAAGACTGCTGGCAGAAATATCAAAAATTTCAGATATGCAGATGATATTAATACCATTCTAATGGCAGAAACTGAAGAGAAACTAAAGAGCCTCTTGATAAAGTGAAAGAGGAGAGTGAAAAGGCTGGCTTGAAACTCAGCATTCAAAAAACTAAGATCATAGCACCTGGTCCCATTGCTTCATGGCAAATAGAAAGGCAAAAAGTGGAAGTAGTGACAGATTTTATTTTCTTGAACTCCAAAATCACTGCAGATGTTGACGGCAGCCTTGAAATCAAAAGATGGTTGCTCCTTGGAAGGGAAACTATGATAAACCTAGACAGCATATTAAAAAGCAGAGACATCACTTTGCTGGCAAAGGTTGTTGTTGATGTACAGACACTAAGTTGTGTTTGACTTTTTGCTACCTGGTAGATTGCAGCACACCAGGCTCTCTCTACTATCTCCTGGAGTTTGCTCAAGTTCCTGTTCATTGAGTTGATGATGCAATGTAACCATCTCATTCTCGGCCACCCCCTTTTCCTTTTACCTTCAATCTTTCCCAGCATCAGGGACTTTTCCACTGAGTCAGCTCTTTCCATCAGATGTCAAAGTATTGGTGCTTAAAAATCCCCATCAGTCCTTCCAATGAATATTCAAGGTTCGTTTTCTTTAGGATTGACTGATTTGATTTCCTTGCATTCCAAGAGACTCTGAAGAGGCCAGCACCACAATTCAAAAGCATCCATTCTTCAGAGTTCAGCCTTCTTCATGGTCCAACGTGTACATCCGTACACGACTCCTGGAAAAGCCATAGCTTTGACTATATGGACCAACAACAACTTGGACTGTTTCAGTCTGAAGCAGGTGATCCTAGAATGCCTTCCAAGTTCCATGTAGAAGTTTCTCCAAGTTAGGCTTCAACATGTCCTTCTCTCTGCTTGCTGTAATGTCTTTCCTCCTTTAACAAGTTTAAACTAGGAATGGTAATTTTAGAGGACTCTTACTCACAAAAAATGTGTTGACATTTTGTAGTTTCATAGATGTGTCATATGATATGTAATTGTCAGGTTACTTTTTGACTTGGGTAGAGAGAGACTGACAAGTAACTTTCCACCTGGAATGAGATAGGTAGATAGAAAGTAATAAATGGGTCAGCACGATTGGCTCCCTCTGGAGATTCTGGGATTGAGTCTTCTGGGACCAAAGCCTTATTCTTTACGTTCCTTTATTACTGTTTACAAGCTTGCCAAGTCTGCATCCATTTTGTACCAGTGTCATCCTTCATTCAGCTAACCTGAGGCATAGAGCATGGGGTGGGGAGGGGAGGGCAAGGCTGTGTCCCTCTTGCTCCTTGTCAGCCAGCGGGCAGTCACTCACACTGTATTTTTCAGTCTGGTCTTCGAGTTCAGCATCCAGATCCCTCTAGTGTATAACAAGTGCTACGGTTGCTATTCCTCTCTCCCCAGGTCTCAGAACACCATCAACCATCCTGAGCAAAGCCCTGGAAGCTGTAATAAAAAGGTTTTAAAACTTCAGAAAGAAGAGCCTGAGGAAGTACCACCAGATTGAAGGCATATTAGTATCACTCAATAGAAAAAGCAGGCTCTCCCTTCCATAAAGAGAGTGCTCACAGGCCCGCCTTTCGAGGCATCACAGATTTCCCGAGGCTTGTGGGCTAGCAAGTTAGGCCCTATTTTGAGACAAATGATCTGATATAAAAGATGATCCATGGGCCAGAAGTCAACGGAGAAAACATTGATCAGCTCTTGGAAAACAAAATACCAACTCTGGCAAAAAAAGAAGAAAATGTGGATGAAGGCCATATATAACATACAGAGATATATTGCTTATGGAAGATAGTAACTGTTTGTCTCTCCTTGTGAACTCTCCTTGCCTTCCTGCCTTCCTTGACGCTGGAATACTTATTCCGATGATTCTTAGGTAGTAGCCCCAAATATAAACGAAGATGGGTGGCAGGAAGTAGGGTGGTTTGTGGGTGGAGCCATGCAATGCTACTAGCTTGAGGTCCTCCCTACCATCCTGCCTGTACCTAGCCCACTACAGGATGCTGCTGAGACAGCTCTGGAGCAGTCTTGGATTCCAGACAGCATGGTATGAAAATCACTGATCCTGGGTAAGGGCTACAGTAGTACTTTCTTGTACACTCATATAAAAAGTAGTTGTCAGTTTATATTTGCTATTCTGAATTTGTTTATTCCCTCTTAATGGTTTTCCATCTATTCCTAATTCTTAATGTCTAGGTTTCTGTGTGATCTTATCTCCTTATATTTCTAATATAGTCTTGTCCATTCTGTCCCTTATTTTCCATGTGTCAAGATCTCTCCATGTTGTTTTCTTTGACTGCGAGCTAACGCTTTGCATTTATGTGAATAAATTCTACTCACCTTTAGGCCTCAGGTAATGTCATTTCCTTAGCACGTTCACCAAAACCTGAACTATAATTGAGGCCTGTTTTATGCTGTCAGAGTATATTCTTCCTTTATAGCACTTTGTCATAATTTCAGTTATATGTCTTCATGTGATTATCTGCTAAATACCCAGCATCCCCATTAAACTCTAAGTTCCAAGCACAAACATGTATTTGACTTATTAATCACTTTTAATTAGTAACTAAAAACATGGTTGAGAAATAATGAGAGTTCAGTAAAGATTTGCTAAATGAATAAGTGTCATAACCATATGGGGCTTCTCATCAATTTTTCTTTAAGATCAAATAAAAAGTTGCATTTCTAATAGGTTTCCAGTTTGTATCAGGTTGATAGTCCAACAGTCAGATTGGGTTTGGCATATATAGTGGTCCTATGCCTAGATGGTGCCTTTATTAAAGTACTTTTCCTTGTACTTTAATAAAGGCACCATCTAGGCATAGGACCACTATATATGCCAAACCCAATCTGAAAGCTAATCTTTTAAAAAATATTTACTTCTTTGGTTGCATCAGATCTTAGTTGCAGCATACAGATTTTTTCTTGCAGTGGCCACTCTGGAGAATGCCAGCTCAGTAGTTGAGTCTTGCAGGCAGCTCAGTAGTTGTGACTTAGTTGCTCTGCAGCATGTGGATCTTAGTTCCCACCAGGGGTCAAACCCGTGTCCCCTGCATTGCAAGGCAGATTCTTAACCACTGGACCGCCAAAGAAGTTCCTGTGTGGTAGCATTTAATCTTCATCCGAATCCTGTGAAGAATGTAAGCCGGTTATCATTATCATCTTGTGCATGGGGAAATGAAGAAATCACTTGAGAAGCTGTATGTTTCCTTTGCTTCTAAAGCTAAATAGTGACAGACCTAGAACAAGATGCGATTTTAGCCTGGTGATAACTACTTTTTAAATCACATCTATAGGAAGATCCCAACGTGGATCTTCATCTTGGAGCTTAATCTATGAGTAATTCAGAAATCCAAATACAATATACCTAAGCTAAAGTTGGTACCTCTGATTCATGTCTTCCCTTAAGTTCTGGCTTACCTAACTGAGTAAGCAAACCTCTTGTCCTCAAGAGGGTTTTCTGGAGGCAAAATCAAGTTGTCATTATACACCTTTATAT
Organism: Antilocapra americana; assembly: GCA_007570785.1. NCBI lineage: Eukaryota > Metazoa > Chordata > Mammalia > Artiodactyla > Antilocapridae > Antilocapra > Antilocapra americana. The sequence continues at coordinate 19,979,773 of ML661344.1, forward strand.
ATACAGAAGTATGGTGTTCTTTCATCACAAACCCAAATGCTGTTATGCAAAACCGGCTCCTTACTAAAACATGTGGCAATAACATTGGGACATCTCATTATACACCTTCATTCCAAATATTTGGACAGAATAAGTTTGGAGTGCTTTTATGAAACTACTCTGTTAAATGGAATTTCAGCAACCAAAAGGGTTAAAATGTGAAAAAAAAATTCAGGGGAAGCCTTGTTAAAGGCATTAGTAATGGGGCACAGGAACATGTTATCTTCAGTTTGTAGGCATGAATCCCGACTCAATAATTAGTAGCCCAAAATATATTGCATTTGGAAATTTCAGACACTGGGGGAATAACTTAGGATGGAATTCCTCTGTTAAATGGATCATTGTGCACTGATATTTTTCTTTTCAAAAATAACATTTTCCATGGGACTGTGTTTTCTCTTCTGACTCCATTTACTCGGAGTCAGAAGTAAATGGAGTACTGGTACTGACTGGTACCAGTACTGACTGGTACTGATACTGGTACTTGCTGACTGGTACTTCTCGTGGTTTACTCTCCTGACTTGTTTCATGCTGACGTTCATCTGTCCGTAATATATCGAAACTACACTTTAAGACAATTTGCCTCTGAAAATACATTCATAATTAAAGCAAATCCTTTCAGGATCGCACCCGAGAGAAATTAATTTCTAAGAGAGCAATTATTTATTGTTCATACAGTCTTATCTGAAGAAGGGTCTAGAGTCTTGGGTCTCCAAAGACAGCTTCATAGAAAGTGTCATTGGGACTCCGCTGGTGGTCCAGTGGTGAAAAATCTGCCTTGCAATGCAGGGAATGTGGGTTCTCTCCCTGGTGGGGGAACTGAGATCCCACGTGTTGTAGAGCAGCTGAGCCCACAGGCTGCGGCCACTGAGGCCACGGCTGCAGCTACTGAGCCTGCACTCTCCGGAGCCTCTGTGCCACAACTAAAGGCGTGTGCAGCACAATAAAAGGTTTCACATGACGCAGTGAAGATCCTGTGTGCTGCAACTAAGACCCAACACAGCAAAGGAAATAAATTAAGTAAACGTTAAACAAAAAAAGTGCCATCAAGTTCTTATAACGTTCTGGAAAGACTGTGGCATATTGAGAAAGAGATCATTTTGAGCTCCCTCATATCTCCAGGATATACCCCAAAACATTGACTGCTAAGTAGAAAAGGACTGCTCAAGCTTAGTTGCTCAGTCAGTTCCAACTCTTTGTGACCCTATGTACTATAGTCCGCCAGGCTACCTCTGTCCGTGGGGTTTCCCAGGCAAGACTACTGGATTGGATCGCCATTTCTGTGCATTGTGCCAAAACAAAGATCAGAAAGAGAGCTAGGAGAAAAATAAGACAAAGCCAAGAAGAGAGCTCTTGGCATAGGGCTTGTACTTGCCATCCTCAGCAAACATCTCTGTTTTAGGTGGAGGGCATGGAGTAGTCTCTAAGATACTGATGGCTCTGGGCCAAATAGAAAAGGAAATGAGTCAAAATTGTATGAGGTAATGCATTACAGAAGCAAAATGTTTATATGCAGACCTAGCTGACTCTGAAAAATTCCCATTGCATTGGTGGTTTTACAGATAATGCCAAAGAACAGACTAAGACAGGCCACAGAGCCTCACCTTTATTGATCCCTAGAAATAGTGGATCTAGATTAAGCTTAAGGCATACTGGTGGAATTTGAGGAAGTTTATAATGCCTTAAATGCCACGTCCTCTGTTGCATCTGTTCACTGGTAATGTAGAGCACTTCGCTTAGGAAAAAAAGCACCTTCCACAAGCACTCAATTTAGTTGTTTGAAAAAGTAATTGGAGAAAAACAGATTCTTGTTCAGTCTGAAACTCAGAAGACACTCTTGGCAGCTTTATGAATGATGAGACTTCCACTTTCCATGTCGACATCGCTGGCCCTGATATCCATAAATTAAGCAGCTGGGTGATTGTTGTTGTTTTCTCTTTTGCAGTGAAGCACATAGTGCTCACAATGTACAATAGGCCCCTTAGAAGTATGTCTGATCTGTCTATTCTCATTAAAAAAAACACTGGATAGAGGATCATAAACAGAGTCAGTTACAGTACATCTGTACAAAACTGGAGAGTTAAGTTCCAAGAGGATTTACATTGGGAAAATCCCCAAAGCAATAAAAAGAAACAAGCACAAACGCATCCACACTCCAAATCATAAGCCTAAGTCTGCTCTCAAGCCAACGTACTGATTCAAAGGATTGGACAGCTTGTGCTTAATAAAACATCCAAATAGTTGTGTTCACAGTATCATGGGTTGCTTATACTGATTGTCTCACTGAGAAGGAGGGACCGTATGAAATTGTTTTATTATGCAGTCTGCTAATTTAAAATGCCTACCTTCTTGCTATAGTGGTTTCATGATTTGAAGACCCTATCAATGAGCAGAACATTGATTTTTTTCCCCCATTCCAGTACAGTCTCAGAACAGATCTTTAACCAAAGCTGGGAGACATTAGTTCTTTCATGATAATGATAGACCCCAATCACCATATTATCATTTTAAGTTTGGGGCAGCAAGCACAATTAATAACTTTGTATACATCTAAGTACTTATTTAGGAGAGAAGTTTGCTGTGGTTGGAGTCATCCAGGCTGGGAGTTATGGCACTCTCTGGTTCACCCTCATCTTTGCATGACAGAACAGGCAGCAACCTGGAGCATTTACAGGGGGATGAGGCTTGGCTGTGTTTGTAAGTAACACCTGTGTTTATCTGTGCTTAGAGATGCCAGATACTCTTTTGTGAAAAATAGCTGAGTTTCCACCAATATGCTAGTCATTTCTGAGGAAGGCTTATGGTATCATTTCGTCTTCCAAGAATTATTCTTTTCTCCGCTTTCTACATTTAGTTAGATTTGAATAGAATTAGAAATGTTTAGAATCAATCATTGTAGGGCTGAATTTCTAAACCTAAGTGATAGAAATAGCATTTTAAAAATGATAATCCTCTTAATTTATTATAGAAAGAGATTTCCTTCTTCTGTATGCTCATTTTATCTCTCTCCGTATCTCCAAGCAACCATGCACATGTTTTTGGAGACATAACAGCTCTAACCTGTCCAGTAGCAGATGCATTGAAATGCCTCACTATTGTGATTGCAGTTCAAGGTTTAGGAAATACTTGACATCTCAACTCCAATTATGTAGTAGTCACCAAGCCTCAAAGGCCACACACAACTGCCTGCAACTGGTTATAGTCAGAGAGGATCAGAAGAACAATAGCAGAGGACTGAATTTCTCTTAAAGACAACAGTACCTCAGGTCATGGTTCCTTTCCAAAACATACTGAAGGGCTGGAAAACAATAGAACTCCTCTTAGATTAGAAGCAACTGAAATATTTCTTCAAGTTGAAAATGTAATAAAGTCATCTCAGCAAAGTCTTACAGACCTACATTTGTCTCTTGTTTCTTTCTTTCTTTCTCTTAACTGTTTAGAAAGCATTCTTTTTCTTTTTTCCCAGAAAGATTCAGTTATTCAGCCATCTGTTTATACTTCTCCTTTACTTTTGTCTTTCTCTTCCCTGTCCAGTCTTGATTCTGAGTCAGTCTGCCAAGATGTTTCATTGCCAAGGGCAGACTTTGTTTCCCAAGGGTTTTGTTTGTGAAAACAAACTGCTTCTTCACATATGATTTCTTTACAAAAGTATCTTCTGTTTTACTATTCTGTAGTTGAACTGTTATCAATATAATAGCTTTACCTTTCTGGGAACTGTTTTATCAATACCTTCTTTATTTTCACAGAGGAATCCTCATGCTTTCCATGAGTTTCATAAAGAAGGTAATATTTATTTGCAAATGAATACTTTTTCATTATAAATATGGGTTCTAAATTGCCTTCTCAAACATTTGTTCTATATGATTCCAACTCTATGACATTCTGGAAAAAACAGAAACGTGGAGACAGTGAAAAAGATCTGTGATTGACAGAGTGGGAAGCTGGGGGGGAGATAACAGAGCACAGAGGGTTTTTAGGGCAGTTAAAATATTGTGCATGATATTATAGCAATGGATATTTGTCATTATGAATTTGTCCATTTGTTGAAACCCATTGGGCTTCCTTAGTGGCTCATATGGTAAAGAATCCACCTGCAATGCAGGAGACCTGGGTTTGATCCCTGGGTTGGGAAGATCCCCTGAAGGAGGGCATAGCAACCCACTCCAGTATTCTTGTCTGGAGAATCCCCATGGACAAAGGAGCCTGGCAGGCTACAGTCCACGGGGTTGCAAAGAATCATACATGACTGAGCGATTAAGTACAGCACAGCAAACTGAATATACAACACCAAGCGTGAGCCCTTAGGTATAATATGGGCTTCAGATGATTATGATGTATCAGTATAGTCATTTTTGGTAAAACATAATCCTTTTTGTGAATGATATTAAGAATGAAGGAGACTATACATATATGAGGGCAGGAGATATATTGTAAATCTCTGTACTTTCTTCTCAATTTTGTTAACCTAAAACTGCTTTTTATAGTATTTAAAATTTTTTCATTACTAATATGTCATTATATTTCTCTTCTTTTATCCCAGAATAGATGTATTTCCTTTCCTTCAACAATGTAGTCTAAGAATTTTCCTGGTTTTGAAAGGAGAGTGTAAAGAACTCATGTACCTATGACAGTGCTTCAACCGTTATCCCCGACTGACCAATCTTTTTTCACATCTTCATTTTAAAATCTTCTGTTTCAGTGTAGTAGCTATCATGCATTTACATAACTCTTTCCCTGTTGATATTAGACTAGTTTTAGTTTTCCATTCTGAAGGCAAATGCAGTGATTAAACCATTTTTTTTTTTTCTTACATTCTTTGACTCCTCACATTTAGGTTTATTTCCTTGAGTTCAGAGGCTACTTTTCATACTCTTGACATGTATTGCTGAATTACTTTCTAATAGCCTTGAGCAATTTTTGCTTTCAACCACAATTTTATTTTATGTAATTAAAATGTTATAGGTTAAAGATGGTTTGTATTTGGTTTGCTTGGTTTTTCTTTTAATACTGGAAACCCTGAACAGTTTTGAATGGTTTTCATTAGTTTTCCTTCTGATTGGGCTTTCTCATTTGTGAGCTGTCCTTGCACTTTGCTTATCTACTTCTAGGATTTTCAAAATTTTTAAGTCATATATTTTCTATGTGACATCTCTGTATACTAAGGATATTAACCATTTGTGAAAGTGAAAGTCGCTCAGTTGTGTCTGACTCTTTGTGACCCCATGGACCATAGCCTAGTTACAATGGACTATAGTCCATAGCCTTCCAGGCTCCTCTGTCCATGGAATTCTTCAGGCCAGAATACTGGAGTGGTTAGCTCTTCCCATCTCCAGGGGATCTTCTCAAGCCAGGGATGGAAGTCAGGTCTCCTGCATTGCAGACAGATTATTTACCATCTGAGCCACCAGGGAAGCCTATTAACCATTTGTGAGGGACAATTTTTAAAAGACAAAACAAGACAATTTTTTTAAGTGAAAAAGGGATGTTAAGACATTTTAAATCTGCGGAGACGTGACTTGTCAAGATTTGAGTATACCCAGGTGAGTGCAGTGGATAGTGGTTAGTGACATGGCTTCAGTAGTCTTAGTGGAAATATCCTCTAGGAACATTGATGAATCTTTTATTTCTTGACATTGAAATGCAGATACATGAGGATATGTGGACAAACTGAGAGAAAACTATGTAGAGAATTTTAACCCTTCAATCTTGGAATTATTAAAATGCATTTTAAAATAATGCATCTCCTAAGTAGCTGTCCTCTATTCTTTCATATCCCATTTAAATATAGGGTGGGTCAGGTCAGGGGTTTTCGAAGAGCCTATGATAGGTGGTTTTCAATTCCCAGACCTGTTTCATTAAGAGCTATGCTAGTTTTACCTGGCACCAGTCCTAGACCTGCCTTTGATATTTAGGTGACTGTTTACCTTCAGATATGCAATTACTGTTTATAAATGAAAAATGCTGCCACTTCCTCTTCACTCGCCCCCTGACAATTAGAAAAGAGAGTAACAGAGAATAGAATTTGAAAGAAGGACTTTCAGTTCAGTTCAGTCACTCAGTCGAGTCCATCTCTTTGCAACCCCATGGACTGCAGCACGCCAGGTCTCCCAGAGCTTACTCAAACCCATGTCCGTTGAGTCAGTGATGTCATCCAACCATCTCATCCTCTGTCGTCCCCTTCTACTCTTGCCTTCAGTCTTTCCCAGCATCAGGTTATTTTCACATGAGTCAGCTCTTTGCATCAGGTGGCCAAAGTATTGGAGTTTCAGCTTCAGCATCAGTCCTTCCAAAGAACACTCAGGACTGATCTCCTTTAGGATGGACAGGTTTGATATCCCTGCAGTCCAAGGGACTCAAGAATCTTCTCAAACACCACAGCTCAAAAGCATCAATTCTTTGGTGCTTAGCTTTCTTTGTAGTCTAACTGTCACATCCATACATAACGACTGGAAAAACCATAGCCTTGACTAGATGGACCTTTGTTGGCAAAGTAATGTCTCTGCTTTTTAGTATGCTGTCTAGGTTGGTCATAACTTTCCTTCCAATGACTAAGCGTCTTTTAATTTCGTGGCTGCAGTCAACATCTGCAGTGATATTGGAACCTCCCAAAATAAAGACTGCCACTGTTTCCACTGTTTCTCCCTCTATTTCCCATGAAGTGATGGGACCAGATGCCATGATCTTAGTTTTCTGAATGTTGAGCTTTAAGCCAACTTCTTCACTCTCCTCTTTTACTTTCATCAAGAGACTCTTTAGTTCCTCTTCACTTATGTTGTAAGGATGGTGTCATCTGCATATCTGAGATTATTGATATTTCTCCCAACAATCTTGATTCCAGCTTGTTCTTCATTCAGCCCAGCGTTTCTCATGATGTACTCTGCATAGAAGTTAAATAAGCAGGGTGAAAATATACAGCCTTGATGTACTCCTTTTCCTATTTGGAACCAGTCTGTTGTTCCATGTCCAGTTCTAACTGTTGCTTTCTGACCTGCATACAGCTTTCTCAAGAGGAAGGTCAGGTGGTCTGTTATTCCCATCTCCTTCCGAACTTTCCACAGTTTATTGTGATCCACACAGTCAAAGGCTTTGGCATAGTCAATAAAGCAGAAATAGATATTTTTCTGGAACTCTTACTTTTTTGATGATCCAGTGGATGTGGAAATTTGATCTCTAGTTCCTCCGCCTTTTCTAAAACCAGCTTGAACATCTGGAAGTTCACAGTTCTTGTATTGTTGAAGCTTGACTCGGATTATTTTGAGCATAACTTTGCTAGTGTGTGAGATGAGTGCAATTGTGCAGTAGTTTGAATGTTCTTTGGCATTGCCTTTCTTTGGGATTGGAATGAAAACTGACCTTTTCCAGTCCTGTGGCCATTCCTGAGTTTCCCAGATTTGCTGGTATATTGAGTGCAGCACTTTCACAGCATCATCTTTTAGGATTTGAAATAGCTCAACTGGAGTTCCATCACCTCCACTAGCTTTGTTTGTAGTGATGTCTTCTAAGGCCCACTTGACTTTGCATTCCAGGATGTCTGGCTCTAGGTGAGTGATCACACCATTGTGATTCTCTGGGTCATGAAGATCTTTTTTGTACAGTTCTTCTGTATACTCTTGCCACCTCTTCTCAATATCTTCTGCTTCTGTTTGGTCCATACCATTTCTACCCTTTATTGAGTCCATCTTTGCATGTAATGTTCCCTTGGTACCACAGCCTTGTCTAACTGAATTAAACTATAAGCCATGCCATTTAGGGCCACCCAAGATGGACAGGTCGTGGTGGAGAGTTCTGACAAAGTATGGTCCACTGGAGAAAGGAAGGGAAAACCAGTCAGTATTCTTGCCTTGGGAACCCCATGAACAGTATGAAAAGTCAAAAAGATAGGACACTGAAAGATGAACTCCCCAGGTTGGTAGGTGCCCAAATGCTACTGGAGATCAGTGGAGAAATAACTCCAGAAAGAATGAAGAGATGGAGCCAAAACAAAAACAACATCCAGTTGTGGATGTGACTGGTGATGAAAGCAAGGTCTGATGCTGTAAAGAGCAATATTGCATAGGAACCTGGAATCTTAGGTCCATGAATCAAGGCAAATTGGAAGTGGTCAAACAGGAGATGGCAAGAGTGAATGTCAACTTTTTAGGAATCAGCAAACTAAGATGGACTGGAATAGGTGAATTTAACTCAGATGACCATTTTATCTACTGCTGTTGGCAAGAATCCCTTAGAAGAAATGAAGTAGCCATCATAGTCAACAAAAGAGTCTGAAATGCAGTCTTAATAATGACTGAATGATCTTTGTTCCTTTCCAAGGCAAACCATTCAGTATCACAGTAATTCAAGTCTATGCCCTGACCAGAAATGCGGAAGAAGCTGAAGTTGAACGGTTCTATGAAGACCTACGACACCTTCTAGAATTAACACCCAAAAAGATATCCTTTTCAGTATAGGGGGCTGGAATACAAAAGTAGGAACACCTGGAGTAACAGGCAAAGTTGGCCTTGGAGTACATGATGAAGCAGGCAAAGGCTAATAGAATTCTGCCAAGAGAACGCACTGGTCATAGCAAACACCCTCTTCCAACAACACAAGAGAAGACTCTACATGTGAACATCACCAGATGGTCAACACTGAAATCAGATTGATTATATTCTTTGCAGCCAAAGATGGAGAAGCTCTATACAGTCAGCAAAAACAAGACTGGGAGCTGACTGTGGCTCACATCATGAACTCCATATTGCCAAATTTCAGACTTAAAGTGAAGAAAGTAGGGAAAACCGCTAGACCATTCTGGTATGACCTAAGTCAAATCCCTCACAGCTATACAGTGAAAGTGAGAAATAGATTTAAGGGACTAGATTTGATATACAGAGTGCCTGAAGAACTATGGTTAGAGGTTCATGACATTGTACAGGAGCCAGGGAGCAAGACCATCCCCAAGAAAAAGAAATGCAGGAAAGCAAAATTGCTCTCTGAGGATGACTTACAAATAGCTGAGAAAAGAAGAGAAGCCAGAAGCAAAGGAGAAAAGGAAAGATATATTCATTTAAATGCTGAGTTACAAAAAACAGCAAGGAGAGATAAGAATGCCTTCCTCAGTGATCAGTGTGAAGAAATAGAGGAATAGGAAAGAAAAAAGGTAAAGTGACAGAAAATGTTCTCTGAAGAGCCATATATGTTTGGCACCATAAGAAATAGCTCAATAGTCTGAAGTCTTTTGTGATGATAGGAGGTAGGGCTTTACTGTGGATAAGCTGTCCATATGCTGTAGAATGTGAAAATATCTGTCTTATTACAAAGCTGTGTGCATTAATGCATTCAATAGTTATTTCCATCAGTTCTGAGAGGAATCTAGCAGAATAAAGTCAAGTGCATATTTTAGGAATATCAAATTTATGAAGATTCCTAACCTTTCCCTTCTCCTTCTTCTAAAATCAAACATACCTGTTTTTGTTCTGGGTGATCTTTGTCAAGCACATCCTAGATGATTATAGGTAATTAGTTAAACAAGACTGTAGAATGATATTAATGGCTTATGATGATTTGATGAGAAACATCCTAGCCTCACTCAATAACATGGTAGTTTTAACAAGAGTGTTTGATGCTTCAATTCAAAAATATGACTCATAGTAGAAGTTTAAGGAACTGTGAAATGCTGCTGGTAAGTGTAGTGGTGGTGGCAATCTGATCAGAATTTTTACAGAGAATTTATATTAGTCCTTAAAATTTTCTACCAAGGAGGCCATCTACTTTATCTATGGAGAAGTGCCATGTATGTGTGTGTGTGTATATATATATATATATATATATATATATATAGTCTATATAGCATATAGACTTTCTCAGAATTTCCCTATCTCTCTCTCTGTTTCATGCGCAGACACAATTTATGTAGGGCTTCAGCTAAAATTGCCTATAAGAAAATTTAGTTTGAACTCGTTTTACTCTAGTGCATGTAAAATTTTAAGGACACTGTCATTAATTCAAATTAAAACAGAAAAATCTATTTATTCTCACTTCAATTCTAAGGCTAACTTTTCTATCTTTATGGAAAATAAATTTTACTAAAGAGAAAAGAAAGTTGGTCATTCTGCCAGTACCTAGCAGTGTCATCTAGTCATGTTCCTTACCTTCTCAGACCCTCAGTTTACTTATCTGAAAAAAATGATCAAGATTACCTATCATAGAGGATTGTTTTGAGAATGAATCAATATAGTACATTTTATTACACTATATACATTGTAGTAAGCTACTGATAACATAACTGATGCAAGAACTGGAATATGAGAATCATAATTTTAAAAAGAAAAATAATTTGGATTCTGACATATTGAATTTCTTTTCACTATTTGTTTGCTATAAATAGTTGAATCAAAGGTGATAAAAACCATAAGCCTAGATTTATTAATGTATACTTGGTTGATGACCTCTAAAAGGTTATATTTACTTATTTCAAAGGCTTGAAGGAATAGGTTTTATGGGGTTGCATTTCTTGTATTGTATTCTTGGTAATATGGTGAGTTTCTTCTGGTATCTATCTGTCAGGAAAACTGACTTGTTAACAAATTCCAGGGTTGGCCGTGAAGACGAAAGCTGTCAGTAACTTCCCATAAAGTTTCAAGCTTCAGTCTAGCATGGAGAATGTGCTAGTCTCTATGATGGATGATCCTTCCCCAATGCTTCGTTTGAAATGGCTTTCTGTTGTGAATAGTTAATCTTATTGAATTCAAATTGAAACTTTCTCAGAATTCACATACATTTCAGTTTTGAAAGCTAATCCAACTATGGCTAAGATATTTAGGACTCAGTTTTGCAAATCATACTTTTAATACTATTATGGAAGGTGTGTGTATTTTCTCATTGTGAAAAAAATATAGAAATTATTAATGTAATTTAGATGAGGGCTTTTTTTGAAGACAGAATTCTTTTACTATTAACAGCTGAAATAATGCCCCAAATAAGTTGAAATTTAATATTCCATTTTACTTGATCATTTTAGGGGAGGGTGTCTTAATTGTTTTGGTTAACTGTTTGACATTAAAACAACCTATGCAAAGAGTTCAATCTTTCAGGGAGATGGTCTTCATTTGAAATTGCACCAGTGGACTATTTCTCACACAGGACTATGGAGTTTTTCTGTTGTGGTTATGGTTTAAAGACTGTGAAAGTTTTCAGATATTGGATTAATTGTGGTGTGATTCTATTCACCAGGCTGATGGATTTCCATCTTTGTCATCTGAATGAAATTAGTTCATCATCTGGGTCCTTTGAAACCTAATTGGTAGAAGTGCTGGATGCAGCTTTGGGAGTAAAAGCCCTGCTATTTCTCTATAGCATACAAAGGATCCTAGAATGCTCTAGATAATTTTTGCCTAAATTATGTGGATGAAATCATAGGATGGACTAGAGATGATCTCACAACACTTGATATTTAATAATGGGTCAGTTCAGTTCAGTCACTTAGTCGTGTACGACTCTTTGCAACCACATGGACTGCAGCATGCCAGGCCACCCTCTCCATTGCCAACTCCCAGAGTTCACTCAAACTCATGTCCATTGAATCAGTGATATCATCCAAAAATTTCATCCTCTGTCATCCTCTTTTCCTCCTTCCTTCAGTTTTTCCCAGCTTCAGGGTCTTTGCAAATGAGTCAGCTCTTCGCATCAGGTGGCCAAAGTATTATAATTTCAGCTTCAGCATCAGTCCTTCCAATGAATATTCAGGACTGATTTCCTTTAGGATGGACTGGTCGGATCTCCTTGCAGTCCAAGGGACTCTCAAGAGTCTTCTCCAACACTACAGTTCAAAAGCATCAATTCTTTGGTGCTCAGCTTTCTTCACCGTACAAGTCTCACATCCATACATGACTACTAGAAAAAACATAGCTTTGATTATATGGACCTTTGTTGGCAAAGTAATGTCTCTGCTTTTTAATATGCTGTCTAGGTTGGTCATAACTTTCGTTCCAAGGAGTTAAGTGTTTTTTAATTTCATGGCTGCAGTCATCATCTGCAGTGATTTCGGAGCCCCCCAAAATAAAGTCTGACACTGTTTCCACTGTTTCTCCATCTATTTCCCATGAAGTGATGGGACCAGATGCCATGATCTTAGTTTTCTGAATGTTCAACTTTAAGCCAACTTCTTCTCTCTCCTCTTTCATTTTCACCAAGAGGCTCTTTAGTTCTTCACTTTCGGCCATAAGGGTGATGTCGTCTGCATGTATGAGGTTTTTGATATTTCTCTCATCAATCTTGATACCCGCTTGTGCTTCACTGAGCCCAGCGTTTCTTATGATGTACTCTGAATATAAGTTAAATAAGCAGGGTGACAATATACAGCCTTGACATACTCCTTTTCCTATTTGAAACCAATCTGTTGTTCCATGCCTAGTTCTAACTGTTGCTTTCTGACCTGCATACAGGTTTCTCAAGAGGCAGCCCAGGTGGTCTGTTATTCCCATCTCCTTCAGAATTTTCCACAGTTTATTTTGATCCACACGTCAAAGGCTTTGGCATAGTCAAACAAGCAGAAATAGATGTTTTTCTCTGGAATTCTCTTGCTTATTTGATGATCCAGCAAATGTTAGCTCCCTATTCTAAAACCAGCTTGAACATCTGGAAGTTCATAGTTCACGTATTGTTGAAGCCTGACTTGGAGAATTTTGAGTATTACTTTGATAGCATATGAGATGAGTGCAATTGTGCGGTAGTTTGAGCATTCTTTGGCATTGCCCCTCTTTGGGATTGGAATGAAAACTGACCTTTTCCAGTCCTGTGGCCATTGCTGAGTTTTCCAAATTTTCTGGCATATTGAGTGCAGCACTTTCACAGCATCATCTTTTAGGATTTGAACAGGCTCAACTGGAGTTCTATCACCTCCACTAGCTTTGTTCATAGTGATGCTTTCTAAGGCCCACTTGACTTCACATTCCAGGATGTCTTCCTCTAGGTGAGTGATCACACCATTGTGAATATCTGTGTCATGAAGACCATTTTTATACAGTTCTTCTGTGTATTTTTGCCACCTCTTCTTAATATCTTCTGCTTCTGTTAGGCCTATACCGTTTCTGTCCTTTATTGAGCCCATCTTTGCATGAAGTGTTCCTTTGGTATCTCTACTTTTCTTAAAAGAGAACTCTAGTCTTTCCCATTCTATTGTTTTCCTCTATTTCTTTGCACTGATCAGTGAGGAAGGCTTTCTTACCTGTCTGCTTTTCTTTGAAACTCTGCATTCAAATGGATTCATCTTTCCTTTTCTCCTTTGCTTTTGGCTTCCCTTCTTTTTGCAGCTATTTGTAAGGCTTCCTCAGATGGCCATGTTGATTTTTTGCATTTCTTTTTCTTGGGAGTGGCCTTGATCCCTCCCTCTTTCTTTGGAATGGTCTCTTATACAATGTCACGAACCTCCATCCATAATTCATCAGGCACTGTGTCTATCAAATCTAGTCCCTTAAATCTGTTTCTCACTTTCACTGTATAGTTGTTAGGGATTTGATTTAGGTCATACCAGAATGGTCTACTGGTTTTTCTTGCTTTCTTCAATTTAAGTCTGAATTTGGCAATATGGAATTCATGATCTGAGCCACAGTCAGCTTCTGGTCTTGTTTTTGCTGACTGTATAGAGATTCTCCATCTTTGGCTGCAAAGAATATAATCAATCTGATTTCAGTATTGACCATCTGATGATGTCCATGTGTAGAGTTTTCTCTTGTGTTGTTGGGAGAGGGTGTTTTCTATGACCAGTGCGTTCTCTTGGCAGAACTCTATTAGTGTTTGCCCTGCTTCATTCTGTACTCCAAGGCTAAGTTTACCTTTTACTCCAGGCAAATGAATAGAAAACATAATAGTTAATGACTGGGACTTTGTCCTCAACAGTTTTTTGTGCAGATCTTGCCTCTATTGTTTCATCACTGAATGCCCCTGGACAAATATCTGACTGGTCTCTCCTTTTTCATTTCCACGAATAGGGTTAATAATTCCTACCTCCAAATTTTTTTAGAATTATATAAATTCATACAAAGTACCTAATAGAATCCTAGATTGTATTGGCATCTGATAAACTGAACATTCTTTATGTATGTATTTCCCTAGATAAACTTTTTCCTCACTTATTAATCCTTTCCCTTTCCCCACTATTATGGACTGCCAGAAAGAATGCTATTTGGGGTATAATAGAAAATCTTTCTCAGATTTTTCTCCCACAGAGAATAAAGAATACAGCAAAGGGACCTGTATTCTTGGGCCATCATTATCCTCAGTGTCTGACTGACGAGGAGCAAATGCATGGCCATATTTGAATGCCCAGCTATTTCCTACAGTAACAGTCAAGGTCAAAATGGTACTGTCGGCCATCAAAAAGTGTAATCTGTTGTAACTTAAAAGGCTGTAACTAGAAATCCTTCCCCTTCTTATAGATACTATCCTTTAAGGCCAGTCTTAAAGCTTTTTAGTTTCTCTTTAGACTTTTATTTTTGATTCTACATACTGTTGGTGTGCCTTGCCTTGAACTATTTGAGGTTCATTGTTTACTTTCTTCTTCTTTGGAGTGTATTTCAAGCATGTTATTCTTAGTGGTCTTTTGTTAAACTTCTCATAGGCTTCAGGCTCTGGGATAACAATGAATTAGAAGTTAATGTGTTATTATTTTCCCTTGCTGTATTTCCATCTTAGATGGCTTCACCCAATAGTGGCAAAACTTTCTAATGCCTGACTCTGAACCTGCCACAATAGTTCAAATGTCTCTCAGAATTTACAAAGACCCCTAAATGAACCAACGGATTGATTTTCCAATGTTTCAGAGTTTGAACACAAAGCTTTTAACCTCTGAAACTGTACAGGGGAAATGTCGGCAGAATGGTAAATTTGAATTTTCCTGGCACAAAAATGCAATTTGATAAGTGAGGCCTACTCCCATATTACTTGTACACTCCTCTCATTTTTTATTTAACTAAACTTTAACTTTCTCACCTTCTTTCCTTAGAAATAATTCCTTATTTAATATTTATCTTTACCCACATATGACTCTAAAGAAAGACCATTTTTAAAAAAGTTATATGAAGCAATGATTATTATTTCCCTTCCAGATTATATCTATACTTAGTAGCCAAAATATCTCCATTGAAGAGATATAAGCTCAATGTGTCTTGGTACACTAGACAAAGAGCAGAAACAGTATAGCTCAACCCTAAATTATTTGTATGTTTTTTAAAAATTTTATTGTCATGTTAAATTAGAGCCTTTAGTAATGCTAAATCCTGACTCAGTTTCTTGGATGGTACATACTACTGATCAATTTCAGTGTTGACACAATTTTTAAAACCTATGTACAAAATTCTTTTTATGGATTTATTCTGTGGTGTTGTAGGTTGATTCAAAAAGAGCCAACAAGACCCAGAGTGTCCAGTTACCACAGTGGTTCTGACAAGGCAGGAACTGCACTCATTACCATGCACTGAGAGCATGCCTTTTACACACCAGTTACACTGATAGGTGTTTTCGTTTCATTGTCAGAACTGTGAGAGTGTCACTTTGATCATGAGTACCAAGAGGTCTTTCAAAAGTATCTTCATAAAATCCTCAGGAACTATTAGACGAAACACATCTTTGAGTTCAACATGGTGCATTTTACTAAAGGATCTTCATCCACAAAATTGAAGAGCTCACAACATAAGCAGTGTAGATTATGAATAAATCAATTTCATGTCATAACATTTCACATTATAGAAAGTTACTCTGGTTTGGAATACTGTAGCATGTTTGGATTATGGGGCTTTTGATTCTAATGGAAAATATCATGGACAATTAATTTTATGTACTATAAAGTGGCTGAACTTTTCTTTTTTGTGTGTGTTTTTTTCCCTGTTTTTTAATTGGAGGATAATTGCTTTACAATATTGTGTTGTTCTCTGTCATATATCAACATGAATCCGCCACAGATACATATGTGTGCCCTCCCTCTTGAACCCCCCTCCCATCTCACATCCCATCCCACCCCCCCAGGTTGTCACAGAGCACTAGGTTGAGCTCCCTGTGTCACACAGCAAATTACCACATATTATCTATTTTACTTATGTTAATGTATATATTTAACGCTAATAAACCCCTGCAGATAAAGTAGGAAGACAATATGTTTTTATTGTGGCAGAAGCTGAGAGGTAGAAATTAAACCAAACTTTCCTACTTATAACTGATATCTATCGGTGATGGGTGCAAGGCAACTGTGATTAATTTTTGTTCTTTTCTAGACCTCTTACCATCCTCAATTCTTGATTTTTAGATATAGATCAAATGTTCTAATGAAGCTTATTTTTCTAGTATATATCCATTGGCCGTAATCCGTCATATAAAGGAGTTTCTAAAGGCATATAGATTACAACCACCAGTGTGGTGGTTTAGTCTGCTAAATTATATCTGACTCTTGCAACCCCATGGACTGTAGCCTGCCAGGCTCCTCTGTCAATTATTCTCCCAGGCAAGAATACTGGAGTGGCTTGCCATTTCTTTCACTAGGGGATCTTTCTGACCCAGGGATTGAGCCCAGGCCTCCTGCATTGAGGGTGGATTCTTTACTGACTGAGCCATGAGGAAAACCTCACAACCATCAATATTGGTATATTAATTATTCATTCATCAAATTGGTTACCTTAAAAGCCCTCTCCCGGTTATCTTGAACTCTATGTCTCTGTCTTTGTTGATAATGAAATATAAGTGATAACTTTACTTAAATCTTATGCATTCAAATACTGCAATAGGCAGAGTCAGTAGCCCAGAAACTCGGATTCTTAACAAAGAAACTTGCAAATAATGTTTAGTTTTGTTTAAGTTGTTTAGAGAGGAAAAAGGAGAAACTGTGATACTTGAAAACTAATGATGAAATAATAGTGGAATCTCATGAAGAGTTGGTAAAGCATCTGTGTCTTCCAAATAGTTATTTACAAAAGATAATTAGTTAACCTATTATTTTTTTCTTCAATGGTTATACATTACACTCCACTTGATAAATGAATAAAACACTTGAAGATAAAGAGGATAAAAAGCATTGCTCTCCAGCTTTCACACCACTGTCTAGTCTATTTGAGATTTTGTTCTCTACCTTCTCATTGGTCTTTTAAGATATGTGTCAGGTAAGTAAATTAATTGACTGAGTATAAATGTGTAAAGCTTTCCTACACCCTCTTGAAAACAATGAAACTGCAGAAGACAATAGAACTTGTAGCAATAGCAGTGAAATGGCTTACTGAAGTGAATTAGTGGGTTGCACCAGATTTCATAGAGCTCTTTAACATATGTTTATCTATCCTACTATCTATTTATCTATCTAATGTGTGTGTTTACACACGATACATAAATGTTAGGCAAAAAGTATATAGAAGCAGATGCCTTACAAAGATTTAATGTTATTTTTTTATATGTCTCTAAAGTCTGTGTCTCATATTAATACAATGGATTGTCAGATTTTTCCATTGTTCCACTTCAAAGCATGCAATTATATTGCCTTAATTGGAAGCACTGATGTGTTTTCACCAAGGATGTTTATTTGTATTCTGACTACTGAGATATAAATATGGGACCGTTTGCTATTTTTTGTTTTCTACTAACATGGATTTTTTAAACTTTTTGTCTTTATGAACTAACACATTGAGTTTGTTCTCAGTTCAAAACTGAATTTGTAGTGGAATAATATAAAAACATCTTACTAGTTGTGGTACTGAAATGAATCTTTATTCAATGGTCGTGATAATACATAGCAGAAAGTATAACAGACAAATCCAGGGACTTGCTGACTTACTGTAAATCCAGCTGGCATGGATTTTATTCAGTAAGCTTTGGTGTCCATTTGACCACAAGATTCTTAAATATATGATTATCTCTGATCAATTTGGTCAGCATGGATTTAAAATACCTTTTGATACTCACTTACTGCTAGTGAAAATATAGTTTCCTCCAAAAGTTTTTGAGGATATAATCTCTCCAGGGATTTCAGTGGAACAACATTTTGATTTTGTCAGATAATATCAGTATCAAATTATATTAATTCTCACCGAATAGGAATTACAGACTTTTCTTTAATACCTGTGTATGACAGCAGGGATCTTGATCCATGTTACATATATTCTGCCTTTCCTTACATTTGCAGTTTCAGTGAGATGAATAAATCTATTAATCTGAAAGTGCCTGTGCCCTAGACTGAAGTAAATATCAATTCTAAAAATGATTTAGTACTTTTAGCACTGTGTTCCAGGTACCATTTGAGGCACTTTGCATGTATAAACTCATTTAATTTTGTAACACACATGATGAATATTTGATTAGTTTTCTCATTTCATAGTTGAGAAAACCAAGGCAAAGGGAGGTGAAGGTACTGTGTGCTATTATAGCATTGAGGCTACTCTTTTCTTTAACAAAAATATCAACCACAAATAATTAATATATATAGAGTGTTCATTAAGAGACCATCATGGTACCAACATTTCATTTACTTTTTCACAAATTCTTTCTTCAACATGTAAGTAAATAATCAATTCCTCCTGTGGTTTATCTAAATGGAAATGCAGAAAAAGAGCTTCTTTAAAACGGAGGCAGTAGTGAAATGACTATAATTTGTTCACTCATTTATTCAGGTACTGTAAATTCAGGTACTGTACTTTTTACTCATGTCAGTCACTTCCTGGGCATTAAGAACACAAAAGATTACAAAGATTCTCAGGGAGATTATCACTTTGCTAACAATGGTCTGTATAGTCAAAGCTGTGGTTTTTCCAGTAGTAACATACAGATGTGAGAACTGGACCAAAGAAGACTGAGCACTGAAGAATTGATGTTTTCAAATTGTGGTACTGGAGGAGACTTGAGAACCCCTTGGAGAGCAAGGAGATGAAACCAGTCAATCCTAAAGGAAATCAACCTTGAATATTCATTGGAAGGAGTGATGCTGAAGTTCCAATACTTTGGCATCTGATGCCAAGAGACAACTCATTGAAAAAGACCCTGATGCCAGGAAAGACTGAGGTCAAAAGGAGAAGGGGGCAACATGGGATGAAATGGCTGGATCACATCTTTGACTCAGTGGACATGAGTTTGAGCAAACTCTGGGAGATACTGAAGGACAGGAAAGCCTGGCGTGCTGCAGTCCATGGGGTTGCAGAGTCAGACACGAGTTAGCAAGTGAACACAGCAACAACAGGGAGATTATATGACACAGCCAAATAAATAAGATTGCTGCAGATTGTGGTGTGTGTTCAGAAAAAAGAGTAGATGCTGGGATAAAAAAGATACAAAGAAAGGCTTCCTTTAGATACAGATAGTCAGAAAAAGCTTTTCTGAGAAGATGACATTTAAAATGACACCAAAGGAGAAAGAATAGTTCAATGAAAAGTCAGGGAAAGGTATCATCAAAATGGAGATGGCAAGAGCCCAGAATGTTCCAAACTAGGGAAAGCCAGTTGGCTTGATCATGACAATGAGCATGGGTTTATATGCATCTGAGATGAGGATCAAGATGAGAAGCATCTAGATCTTGCCATGGTGGTAGAGGCAGTTTGACTCAGAGCTCTGTCACCTGCCCTGCTGAAGTCTACCAGCACAACACAACCTCAGTGGCATTAACTTGGTTCTCAGTGAAGTGTGCTCCATGGCAATGATGGGAGCTAAAGTTTACCAAACACAGCTTGTATAGTAGTCCCATCACTACATATTTTACATATTTTTCTCGTTTCATGCTTGTAATCCTATAAGTAAAATACCTCTCTATTTATCTAAGTAAAGAAACAACAAAGAAAAGAACCAGAGTAGTTAAGTAACTTATCCAAGGTCACATGACCATAGACGATACAGAAAGTTTCAGGAGGATGTGATACCTGCCTAACATAAATTTATTTGACCCTAGGGAGGTGGAGCCTGAATTAGACATTTGTGGAAAGCAGCTGCTGAGACATAGGAAGCAGAGGTCAGAGCTTCTTTGGACCAGAATGGAGGCTTGGAGAGGATAATTATTTCTCTTATTTCCCTGGGGCATCTGTCCCTGGATAGTGTTTATTAGCAACCATGGGGAGGAATGGCAGGTAGAAATGGGTTATTATCAGTGTAGCTTCAATCAAACTAGTCTAGGGCTCATCCTTAATTTAGTATCTCCATTTCTGACCATGCAAAGTTATGACAGACATGAGCGTAGCCTGAGGCTCAGAGAATGTTTTAAGAATATGACATTGGTCTGTGTGCAATGACATTCCTAATAGACCTAAAGAGCTAAGCAGGAATTTCTACTTGGTTTGGGAATGAAAAGATAGAACCTCTGTAGTTCCCTCTTGCTATTAACATAATTTCTCCCTTTTGTATTCAAATTACATGCACATTATTCTTTTTTAAAAAATAGCGCCACTGCTTTCTCTCTCCAGAAATCTGAGCACTGATATCATGTTATTTCATGAGTAGAGATAGTTTGTAATACTATAAATTCAAATAGTGGTCAATTGCTTCTTTTTAAATCACCAGGATCCTGAATATTAACTTCACATTTGCATATCTTAAGCCATAATTAAGTTGAACAGCAATCTGATGGAAGTTTCCACCTTAAAATTTGTTCATGTTAGTCACTCAGTTGTGTCCAACTTTTGCTATCCCATGATCTGTC
The DNA here is from genome assembly GCA_007570785.1 of Antilocapra americana. Taxonomy (NCBI): domain Eukaryota; kingdom Metazoa; phylum Chordata; class Mammalia; order Artiodactyla; family Antilocapridae; genus Antilocapra; species Antilocapra americana. The sequence goes on from ML661344.1 coordinate 20,000,438, forward strand.
CATGGAATTCTCCAGGCAAGAATACTGGAATGGGTTGCCATTCCCTTCTCCAGGAGATCTTCCCAACCCAGGGATCAAACCCATGTCTCCTGCACTGGAGGCAGATTCTTTGCCATTTGAGCCACCAGAGAAGCCCTCTCACCTTAGAGTGCTCAGATTTTATTCTCAGACTCCTCCGGGTCACTACAATCTTCTTTTTTACTCAACATTTTATATTTGATACACCTTATGGGGTTATATTTTACCATGAAGTTATTTTAATTTAGGAACTTTTGAAAAATGGAAATAGTTTCCTCACTTTTGTGACAATCTAGTAGGATGAAAAAGTTGTGTAGGGGAGTGGAATAAGATGTGCAGTGATGTTCATCACCGCATTGTTTACAATAGCCAGGACATGGAAGCAACTTAGATGTCCATCAACAGATGAATGGATAAGAAAGCTGTGGTACATATACACAATGGAATATTACACAGCCATTAAAAAGAATACATTTGAATCAGTTCTACTGAGGTGAACGAAACTGGAGCCTATTATACAGAGTGAAGTAAGCCAGAAGGAAAAACAACAGTACAGTATACTAACGCATATATATGGAATTTAGAAAGATGGTAATGATAACCCTGTATGCGAGACAGCAAAAGAGATGCAGATGTACAGAACAGTCTTCTGGACTCTATGGGAGAGGGCAAGGGTGGGATGATATGGGAGAACGGCATTGAAACATGTAAATTATCATATGTGAAATCAGTTGCCAGCCCAGGTTTGATGCTTGATACAGGGTGCTCAGGGCTGGTGCACCGGGATGACCCAGAGAGATGGAATAGGGAGGGAGGTGGGAGGGGAGTTCTGGAAGGGGAACACATGTATGCCCATGGCGGATTCATGTCAATGTATGGCAAAACTAACATGATAATGTAAAGAAAATAAATAAATAAATAAATAAATAAAATATGTGTAGTGAACCTTTTTTGTTTTTTTTAAAACAAAGTTCCTAGCAGGTGAAAAGGGGTGGTTGGTCTAGATTTGTGTTTTAGATCAATCTATTATTTGTAGTGAATGGATTTCAAAACTGTGCTGGAAGCAAGGAGATCAGTTAGAACACAACAGCCATATTCTGGGTCTTTGATTAGAGAGAGAGTTTGGGGCCCTTAATTAGAGTGAGGGTTAATAGAATAGGTAAAAAGAGAATATTTGAGCAATATTCATTAATCTTAAAATATTTATTCATTGAGTGCCTGTTATATGCCAGGCTCTAGTCTAGGTGCTTGGATACATCAATGAATAACACAGACAAACATCCTTACTATTATGGAGCTGACATTTTAGTGAGGAAGATGGGAAGTAACAAGAAGTAAATGTCTAGTATATTACATGGTGATAAGTACTGCCAAGTGGAGTAAGGAAATAGAAATTGTGGGAGCAGTATTACCAGGTTTAGCAAAAAAAGAAAAAGAAAAAAAGGCATGATACCTGGTTAAATTTGAATTTCAGATGCACAATGTATATATCTTTACTATGAGTATATTCCATACATTATAAGAGATAGACTAAAAATTTATTCATTGTTGATCTGAAATTTAAATGTAACTAGGTGTCCTGTATTTTATCTAATAACTCTAGTGAGAATAGGAAGTATTATTTATAGAGGATGATAAGTGAGTTCTCCCTAATATATGGCCTTTGACTATTGCCCAGAAGGAAGTGCAGAACAAGCCACATTGCTTTGTCTGAAAAGAACATGCTGACAAGGCAAAGGCCTGAACCAGGAGCTTGATATGCTTTAAGGGTTTCCAGGAGGCCAGTGTGCAGGAAAGAAAAAATAATCATAGGAAAAATTCCAGGTTCACTAGGGACAGATGTGAATACAATTATGGGGATTCTCTTTCTAAAAAATAAACATGAAGTTACAAAAACTTTATGTGAGTAAATATTTATTTAGAATGAGATAATTTGTAGAAAATTACAAATTAAAAACATGCAAAATACTGCAAACATCACAAAATCCAGAGAAATAAAATGTTACTTTTATTAAGTTCCTGACACATACCTTAGTAATATTTTACCTACAGTTTTGGCTATATGTGTTCTAATCTTCTCTTCTTATTAAAGTAATCTTGTAATATCATTTTCTGTAAAGAGAGGAAAGAAAGATAATTCAGTTTTTTCTTTAGCATAGTTGATCAAAATTTATGCTTACACTGATAATTGAGAAATTTTTCCTTTAACTAAATAATGATGATGTCAAGTAAAGTTTCAAATTTTTGTCAAATTTTGGGGGAAAAAAAATCTATCAAAACTTTCTCCCCAGTGATCAAAATCTGCCTGGTCTCTGGCACTCACTACAGGCAGATTTTTTACTGTCTGAGCTACCAGGGAAACCCAGTAAGACTTCAGGATATTTCAAGTTTTCTGAGGCAGAGATTGATCTTCAGTAGTTTTTCAATCAACTCTAGCAGTTTGTGGATGATGTCCTTACTGTAGTAGTGTATTATAAATTTTGTATTTGTCAGTGTCAGGATTTTACTGCAGCATGGAGTATATTTCTAAAAGAAGAGTAGTATTTTGAGTTGGCTTTGATGAGAACTGAGGCATCCATATATAATATCACATAGACTAGATTCAGTCTCCATACATTTGATACTCTCTTTCTCCCCTGTGTTCCCAGTTCTTGGCACCCTGGCACCCCTGCATGTAACATAAATGCTGCACTTCAGATCATGATGCCCAGTTAACAGTAGCAATATAACAAATTAAAAGGGTGGCTAGCACTTAACAGTATGTGGAAGTAACTGCAAACTACTTTGTGGCTCAGCTGGTAAAGAATCCGCCTGCAATGTGGGAGCCCTGGGTTTGATCCCTGGGTTGGGAAGATCCCCTGGAGAAGGCAAAGGCTTCCCACTCCAGTATTCTGGCCTGGAGAATTCCATGGACTGTGTTGTCCATGGGGTTGCAAAGAGTCAAACATGACTAAGCGACTTTCACTTTCACTAGGGGAATAAAGATATTCGTCTAAACCCAAAGAAATTACTCCCAGGTGGCCCAGTGATAACCCACTCCAGTATTCTTGGGAGTACTGGGAAATCCCTTGGACAGAGGACCCTGGCAGGCTACAGGCTACAGTCCATGGGGTTGCCAAGATTTGAACACAACTGAGCAAACACATGCTAAACCCAAACTCAGTATATCTTCATATCAGCTTCCCCTAATAACATGATTATGTTTAGCAAATCATGAGAGGAAATGTGACAGATAATACATGTGAAATTAGTACAAAGGGCAAGTTAACTAGTGCCAATTAAAGTATCTTATATAATTTTTACTAAAATTAAGATTATATGAGCACATTATGAGATCCTATCCCAGGGTCTTTGAAGATTCCCATCCTAGGGAGGGACTTCCCTTAATTTCATGGTAAAGTCATCTCTGCAATGACTAGCATCTATGTGGTTCTAGTAAACACTGAATATTGATCTAATCAACATGATATTTGAATTTTATTAATTTTAAATTACTCTGAACATTTTAACATATCTAAAAATTGGGTTCATCTTATAATAAACGATATCTTACAGTTTTTTTTTTTGGTTGGACAGGAATTCATAATAAGATTGTCATCACTTATGCAAGAATGCACATCAGCAAGTGCCTGCCTCTTGGTGTACTGGAGGTGTTCTATAATTTATTTGGTAATGGCTTCATGAGTATATACATATGTAGGGAACCAAATGGTATGAATAAAGTAATATGATGAACTATAATTGTTTAATAATATTCCCCAAAAGGGGATGGAAATTTTAGGTAACTATACCTAACGCAAAATTGAATTAAGAGATTAATGTCCTGATATTTTAGTATTTTAAGAATTACTTTATGAAAATGGTACTATCAACATTGTTGGTGCTACAAAGGATGATAGTGTGGAAAAATATAGATTGTAAAACTGCATGTCAAACAAGTGATTTGCAAGTCAGATTCTGAATTTGAAAACCTTTAGGCTTACTTAAATAATTTATTTTGCTTATGTTTTCAAGTTGAGTAAATGATACATGATAAAACCTATGTTTGGTTAATTCTAAAAGACTTCTTTCAGTAAAAAGTCAAAGTGATAACAAATGTTTTTGGTGTTATAGTTTAATTGGTAGTATCCTTCTTTCTTAGTGTACATAAGATGATAGTGCATCTTAAAAATCAATAGTCCCATAGATTGATAAAATACAATAACTATATTTGCAAGATGAGTGGCATGGATGCTCATGTATGAGGGTATTGATAAAAGAATGATGAAAATGATGTAACTTCTCATCTTTTTCTAGTAGGAACTCAATGTATATTGCTTAAATCTGAAAAACCAAGAAATGAAGTTTATTATTTGGAGATAAATAAGATTATTTTGTTTGTTAAAGCTGAACAGAAATTTATTTTCTAATAGTTCTGGATGCTGGAAGATCAAGATCAAAGAGTCAGCAGGGTTGGTTTCTTCTGAGGCCACTTTTCTTAGCTCTTGCCTTCTTTTTTCTTTACATGGTCTTCTCTGTGTGCTTATCTGTATCAAGTCATATTGGGATAGGGCCTACCCTAATGAACTCATTTTAACTTCATTACCTTTTCAATGACCCTGTCTCCAAATACAGTTACGTTCTGAGATACAGAGAGTTAAGGCTTCAGCATATGAATTTTGAGGGGACACAATTCCATATCAAACAATTCTCCTAAATGATTTAAAACTCTTTTTCACTGAAGAGGATAATATGAGTTAACTCTTGTTATCTTAACAAGATTTTACTTATCACATTCGAGATCTTTAAAAAAATGCAAAAAAAATAAAGAAAAGCAGGGCAAAAGATAATCAAGTGTTACCAAACTCAGGTCCGGCTTCTTGCTGCTCAAAATTCAAAACTCAAGAGGCAAGTGGTGGTAGAAACAGAAGGGTTGCTTTAATCAAAAAGCTGGCATTCCGGGGAGAAGGTGGAATTGGGTCCCAAAACCAACTCCCAAGATTCTGCTTGGCCATGAAATATTGTAAAAGGGAAAGGGGAATTAATCTCAGCTAACTCTGAGATAGGGAATCAGACTCGTGTTATATCCTACTGAGTGAAGGCTAGTCGATGCCACATGACCTTCCTTAGATGCTGTCTCATTTATACATGTCACTTATGAGATTACTGAAGCCAGAAGCTGGGGAAATGATCTGGAGATCTGTTAATTTTTTATTCTTCATTTTTACTTCTTTGTTCTAAGGAAAGAGACAACAAGTTAGGTAAGGAATTGTGTGACCAAAAGATTCGAAAGTTGTGCTTGGCCCCGAAATAAGTAGAGCATGTAGGTGCCTGCTTTAAAATTTAGTTTTCAATATAGGTTTATTAAAGTGACAAGACCAAAGGGGTCTCCTTCTGAGGGTGGTTTCTTGCAAAGAGCTGCTAATAAATCCCCACTTGTCAAACATCATTCGAATTCTATGGGATCATGGGCAAAGGTCCATCTTCTGTAACTCCTTTATCTTGGATGTCGGACAGCATATTCTTAGAGTGAAAGATGTCAACATGGGTCTGTAGTGTCTCTTTGATGGTAATTTTAGTTGCTTATCTACATATATGGGTAGAATAAGCTATAATTATGGTGATACCCACAAAGATATAGATTATTATGAGTAATTGTATTAACAGTCTCCTGAGGCCAGTTTTTGGAATTGTGCTAGCCACAGATTCAGTGCTGCTCAAGATGGAGGAGCTTATGTTATGGCTATAGTCTCATCATGAAGTTAGCTTTTTCCCTCTGGAGGCAGTTATTGTATCTGTAAACTAACTTAGGAAATTACTTCAGACGCAGAGTCTGTGACTCTATTGTCCTAATCATCAACTGCTGGAACTTATTCTTTTGTGACTCAGGAAGGTCTAGGAGGTTTCAGCTTTTCTAGAAACAAGAGGCAGGGGACATACAAGGGCCTTTGTACTTGAGATAGGGGTAGGGTGCAGGGCTTTGCTCAAGTTTCAAGAGAAGAAAAATTGGAGACAGTAAATAGATTATCCTTTTGGGAGCTATTGCTATAAAGGAAATAGCAGTAACTGGAGAGCTATGTTGAGAGAATTTATTGTTATTTTCTTAAATAGAAAGTGTGTATATTTATGGAAATAAACCAAGAGAAAAAGATTGAGCCTTCCTCTTGAGAAGGGAATGGAGACTAAATGGAGTATGTAGTGGCTGACTTCAGGGGACTCAGTGTAGGTGGGTCCTAATGTGGGGGTGATAGATATGGAGGCAGGAAGTATAGAAGGATCCTGGATTACTGCTATTTCTCAGTAAATAAACATTAAAAATCCTCAGCTGAGAAGGAACATCAGAGATGGGTACTGGGAGTCATTTGAAGAGGAGAAGAAATTATGTACTAGTTATGTGGAGAGAGAGTGAGCTGACTGGCAAGATGCTGTAGGATTGCTGAGAACACACTGGAGTTTAGTGATCGTGAGTCTAAAGTCAAGTCAATCAGTATGTGGTAATTGACTACATGCAGGAGATGAGGAATATTCTTCAGGGAAGAAAAGCACCTGGAGTACCTCCCAAGTTCTTGCCTTGAGCAATGGTTGGATATTAGTGCTGCTGAATCAGGGCATGCAGGTAGAGACACAAATATGGATTAGGGATCAGAGATGGTATGAATTCAGCTTTTAAGATGTTAATTAAAAAAAGCCTTTAGGATATTCAAGTAGATAGTATTCAGCCAGAATTTAAATATAATTTCTGGAAAGCCAAGGAACATACCAGCTCATATAAACATGAATCAAATGGCATTCATCAGGTGAGATTTCACTGGTGACGCAGATAGTACAGAATCTGCCTGCACTGCCAGAGATGCAGGTTCAATCCCTGGGTCAGAAAGATTCCCTGGTGAAGGAAATGACAACCCACTCCAGCAATCTTACCTGTAGAATGCCATGGACAGAGGAGCCTGGCAAGTTACAGTCCATAGAGTCACAAAGAGCTGGACACGACTGAGTGACTAACACTAACATCAGATATAGTGCTTAGAATGAGCCTGCCTGAGATGTTTGTCAGTTGTAAGATATTTGTGGGGGCTGAGTTATTAAGGAGAGATATTAAGGAATTTGGTGAGAAAGGAGGGCAAAGGGATCTCTGCCATGGAAGACAGAAACTCAGAGGTTTGTGTACTGCCCAGAGGTTTGTGTACTGCTGATGAGCTGTACCACGGTGTTGGTCCGGGGCACCGTGGTACTGAGTAGGTCCACTGATCTGACAGCTACTCTAGACTTACATAGCTTTGATTTCCCCAATGTACTATTTTTTAACTAAAAAATCCCTATATTAACTTATTTAGAAAAAATTTTAATGGAGTCAGATATCAATTGAGTAAATATAAAACTGAGTATTCTTCCAGATTTCAATATATATAGAAATATTTCATATTACATATGAGATACTTAAAATATATGCTAATTAAAATTACTGATTAAAAGTACAAAGATGTCATGAACTTCCCTGGTGGCTCAATCGATAAAGTATCTGCCTGCAGTGCAGGAGACCTAGATTCAGTTACTGGGTCAGGAAGATACCCTGGAGAAGGAAATGGGAACCAACTCCAGTATTTTTACCTGAAAAGTCCCATGGACAGAGAAACTTGTCTGGCTACAGTCCATGGGGTGGCAAGAGTCAGACACAACTTAGCAACTACACCACCACCACAAAGATGTCATTAGCAATCTGCTATATTAAAAATCTATGTATTGTTATTTTATTTGAAAATAAAGGGCTCCTGTGAATGTTGCATTATAGATGCTTAAAACTTGGTTTATAATACATCATTTCCTTTAAGTTTCTTAGATTTTTAAATCTACTTTCAACTCACTTTTTAAACAGATCAGATTTAGAATAAATGACAATTAGAATAGGGTCTAATTCCTGAGTACTTCTCTGGTTTAATTACAGGAGCATTCTAGGATATCTAACACTCATACAATACAATTCAATTGTGTATCACATAGGTCACAACACTGAAATCTTGAAATGTTTCACAGTTGAATAATCCAAAAAACAATTATAGAAATCAATATTGTCAAGATAATGTTTAGAGAATAAATTAAAGTTTTCAGTCATATGCCCAATAGCAGAGGAAAAAATGCTATAAAGGGAACTACATTGCTACATTTAGTATTATACATCATAATATATAAAAAAATTGAACAGACTGATGCCTTTTACATATTATTATTAAATTATATTCAAATCCAATACTTTATAATCATTTAAATCAGAAATATTTTAAATGTTATACTGTGCTAAATAGTTAAATAATTTAATATGAAAATTTAACATACCATTTGATAATGTACCAGGATTTATAGAAAATTGGTTTCTTTTATCTTTTATTTCTGAACCTCTAAAATCAAGAGTGTCAGTGTGTGAATTCAATTTGTATTTTCTGTTATAAAGGTTTCCCTTTAGCAGATTTAAAATATAATACTTTCAGAGAATCCAATAAAATTTTCACCTTTGAAAATTAAAATGTACATACTTAATCATGATTTCTGATAAACATATGGATTTATCCTATTGTGGCCTTTTGGTAGAAGGACTTTATTCCACCTGTAGGACAGAATGTGTACAGCAAATTATTGGAAAGGCCTAAAATTCCTTGTTTATTTGTTATGAGTTGGCTTGTGTATGTTTGTGTGTGCATAGCTATCTTTAATACAGCTTCTCTAGTCTTGTTTATTTACATTTGGCAGAGATAGCCCTGTTGTATTTTGTATACAGTATCTTTTTTCTTTCTCCCACCATTCTACCTTTGTATTATAGACTCTGCTTAATTACTAGATGGATTCTCTTCCTTCATAGGTATATACTGATACATCTAATAGATGTAAATCATCTAATAGATTTTGGATTATTCTATATACTCAATGAGGTTTGCTATTAAGAAGGCAGGAGTTATAGCAATTTCACAAACTTTGGAATTAGACAATTTGGGATTCACTCTTCCGTTTGCCATTGTAAATCAACTATACTTCAAAAAAGAAAAAAAAAAAAGATGGGATTTCTTTGATCAGAACCTGATTCAAGTCATACCAGTCAAGGCCCTTCCCTAGATATTTTTAAACTAAAGCAGGAGAAAAAGCTTTTTGAACCTATCTCTGAGAGTGGAGATAAAAGATGAAGATCAGAAACTATTGGTAGCATGTACAGAACCACATGAAGGAATTAGGCAGTTAATTAGGGAGAATATGGTTAAAAGCATAAAAAAATCATTAGTCATTTCTTTTATGTTTTTGAACAATTATTTGCTAGATACTGATAATCATTAAGGACACAATGGTGAGTAGAACCCAACACGGCTCCTCCTGTTTCCTGGAGTGCATCAGATAATGAAATGTCTTGTGTTGGAGACAGGCATTGGTGAAATAACCACAAACAGGAGTGGCTGATTTCACACTAAATGCTATGAAGGAAGGGAGAAGAGTCCAATGACAGCATTGACTAGAGAGTCAAAAAAGTCTTCTGTAGGTAAGTTATACATGAGCGGATATAAAGAATTGGAAGTGGCTATCTGATTCAGAAGTGGCAAAGGTAGAGAGAAGTGTGTCAGCCTGGTAAAAAAGGTTGTGTAAATAATGTAGTAAGAAACAGGCAGACTTAGACTAAAGAAAGTTAAATGATGGAATGGTTCAGAATGCAGTGTTGTTATTTAATCGCTAAGTGGTGTCCAACTCTTTTGGGACTGTAACCCACCAGGTTCCTCCATCTACGCGTCCCTTGTCTCCTGCAATGGCAGGCAGGTTCTTTACAACTGAGCCACCAGGGAAGCCCTCGGAATGTAGACTATGGGCTAAAAATGCTTCATTTCAAACAGAGCATTCAGTAACTGCTGCTGCTGCTGTTGCTGCTGAGTCGCTTCAGTCGTGTCTGACTCTGTGTGACCCTATAGATGGCAGCCCACCAGGCTCCCCTGTCCCTGGGACTCTCCAGGCAAGAGTAATGGAGTGGGGTGCCATTGCCTTCTCCGATTCAGTAACCAGCCATGCCTTTTGGGTAAACTGTTTAATCATGTTCTGCTTCAGCTGCATCAGATGCTTAAGAGGATGACACAGGTGCACAGCAACCTCAGAGTGGCCTATGAAGACTAGTGAAATCATGTAAGTAAAGCACTCAGCACAAAGTGTTCAGCATACACTGAGTTCAACATATATTTGCATCTCAGAGGGTAAGTGATGCAAGAAGAGGCTGAGAGGTAGCCAAGAGCAAGCAATTTTATCTGATTTCCATTATGGAAAGATCTCTAAGTCTGTAGAGAAGAAAGGAGATTTGGTGAAGACAAGATTAGATTTAAAAGAGGGAATTCCCTCGTAGTTCAGTGATTAGGACTCAATGCTTCCACTGCAGGCAGATGGGTTCAACTCCTGGTTGGGGCACTAAGATCTTACAAAGGAAAATAAAAAAAAGATTAAATGTAGGGAGACAGTTGCTATGCTACAGGGAGAGGTGATAACAACTTTGATATTGATGGTGCAGCTCAGGAGAAAAATGTTAGAGTGTTAGGGAAGTAAATTCTAGAGGACTCTGAGATAGATTGGAAATAAATGTAAAGGAGTAAAAGGTATCAGGCATACCAAGGAAATTCTAAAAGATTAGGAAATGGAGGGACAAAACTACACCTGAGTACAAAAAGATGTAATGCAAAATAATGAGTCTTTTCACCAATGTAGGAACATCGCTAAATGATTGCAAATATGGAAATGAGCACAGGGGATGGAACATGTTTGGTTTGTAAACAATCTGAGGACCCCTGGGAATTTCCATTATACAGTTTGAAAATTTGCTGCTTTTTTTAAAAACTTTTAAAGTAGTCAGAAAATCATGTTAGGACTATTTTCTTATGCTTCTCCCTAAAAATCATGTAGAGAGTTGGGCCATAAGGAAGACTAAGTGCTGAAGAATTGATGTTTTTGAATTGTGCTGCTGGAAAAGACTCTCTTGGTCAGCAAGGAGATCAAACCAGTCATTCCTAAAGGGAATCAACCCTGAATATTCATTGGAAGGACTGATGCTGAAGTTGAAGCTCCAATACTTTGGCCATCTGATGCAGAGAGATGACTCACTGGAAAAAATCCTAATACTGGGAAAGATTGAGGGCAGGAGGAAAAGAGGGCAGCAGATAATGACATGGTCAGATGGCATCACTGACTCATTGGACATGAGTTTGACCAAACTCTGGGAGATAGTAAAGGACAGGGAAACCTGGTGTGCTGTGGTCTGTGGGGTTGCAGATAGTCAGGCACAACTTAGTGACTAAAGAACAACGATGCACACAAAGCATAACATTTAAATATCTCTTCAAGTGGTTTATATTTCATTGTTTTATCACAATGCTATACTTCAAAATGCATTCTTTAATGTTGATTTCTAAATATAAAACATAATTAGGAAAAGGGAGCATTTCTGATAGAGTAGATACTAGCTATTTGGACTCTTGAATCTTCCCAAGCAGAGAAGTCTCATCTTTTGAGAAGGAAATAAGCTGAAAGGGGGGAAAGGAAGGGAAGTGCTCACTCCACGCTCTTTGTTCTCTTCTGGGAGAAGTACATTTTTTTCCCTGTCTATGGAAATTTGAGGAAAAGGGATTAACATATTCCTCACAGCAGTGACAGAGCAAGTTAAAACTAAATAATTAATTGAAGCTTCAGGAAATTGAACTTCTAAATGTGTTGGTGCTATATTTTAGTTTTAATAAAACAACAAGGACATTTGGTATAAAAATATTTTCTTTTGTGATAATTTGGACTATGTGCAAACAAAAATCAATGATCAAATTTCTAAAATGAGAACAAATTTATATTTCTTATATTTATTCAAAAATATGTATCATTGATGAATAAAGACTAGCTGTTGTATGAAACTATAGCTTTATTAAAATGATAAAATTCTTAGGAGGAAACAAAAAGGTGGGGAGCAAGATCACACAGTCCTTATTTAGGAAAATTAACCAAAAATCCTAAACTGTGAGCTCCATTGTTTATGTTGGATAAGCAAACACCTGATTTCATTTTTTTTATTTCAATGCTATGTCTTTTTAATTGTTTTATATCATGACTAAAGATGTCAATTCTTAAAGAATTTATTCTCAAAAAATTTAGAATTTCAAAATTCTCTTTTATATTTATACCATGATGTTCTATTGTGAAAATGAATTTTGCTCTTCTTAAATTTCACTTACTAAATGTTTATATATGTATGCAGTGAAATGAAGTGAAGTTGCTCAGTCGTGTCCAGCTCTTTGCGACGCCATGGGCTGTAGCCTACTAGGCTCCACTGTCCATGGGATTTTCCAGGCAAGAGTACTGGAGTGGGTTGCCATTTCTTTCTCCAGGAGATCTTCTCGACCCAGGAATTGAACCCAGGTCTCTCACACTGTAGGCAGATGCTTTACTGTCTGAGCCACCAGGGAAGTCTTATATATGTAAATATATAGTTTTTCAACAGAAAATGTGTTATATATATATATATATATAAATGCAATATAGTATTAGTTTTCTGTGGATACCTTAACAAATTACCACACACTTTGTGATTTAAAACAACACATATTTCTCATCTCACAGTTTTCTTAACCTGGAAGGTGAACATGGTCTCACTGGGCTAAAAAGGTGTCACTACAGTTGCATTCCATACAGGATACCTACTTCAGGCTCCTTCAGGATATTGGTAGAATTCAGTTGCACACAGCTGTAAGACTGAGGTCCCCATCTCCTTGCTTACTTTTCACCAGCAGTCATTTTCAGGTTCTGGATGCTGACCAGTTCCCTTCATCTTCAATGCTAGCAAAGGTAGGCCATTTTCAGACTTCTTTCTGACCTCCTCCTTGGTCTCATCTCTCCTATGTCTTCTACATTTCTTTGACTTCATCTGGAGAAAGTTCTCTGTTTTAAAAGACTCATGTGGTTGGACACCCAGGGATAATCTAGAATAATGAAAATCTCCCTAATTTTAAGGTCCTTAACCTTAAACACATCTGCAAAGGCCCTTTGCCATGTAACAGTTTTATATACTTAAGGTTCTAAGAATTAAAGTGTAGAAGTCTTTGGTGGGGGGGTCCATTATTCTGCCACCACAAGTGTGTATTCTGAAATAGTTGTTTCAATTTTTGGAGTGACCATAGAGTCTGAGAAGTTTTTTACTAATGAGCATTTAAGAAAAAATATATAGCACATGTACTGCATTTTTATAAGGAAATTTGTAAATCATACTTATATTAGCTAACATTGTTTTATATCTTAAATTACCATCAAATTACATATGTTTGGTAACTCCCTTTGAAGTAAATGAGCAACATTTATTCTCAATAAAGCTTCCATTTTAACTAGGCACATTAAATATCATTAGCACAAATTTATTATAAATTACATTCCAGACTTCACACAGGGTTTATTTACCTAGCACTTGTTATATATGAAAAGTTAACTAAGATAATATTAATATTAGTTTTAGAAGATGCCCTACAGTTAACTAGAATCTACTTAATATGAGAAGAAATTCTGGCTTTCTTTTATAATGCTCACAATGGACAAATTTCAAATCCATGTTTAGTTTATACTGATTAATCTAAACTTAGGCTTTTTTATTTTTATTCTAATGGTATATGTAAATTCAGAAGTATAATTTAAAATACATGGATTTTAAATGTAAAACTTTAGTGTTTTATGTCATTAATTATTTTAAAAGATGAATAAATTCTCTATAATTACCCAGCTTATCACTATTTTAATGTAACACCCTCTTTTAAAAATGTAATTTGGATTTTTGGCATTAGTCCTTGATTCGTATTTTATCCAAGCACCACAGTCTTAGATATCCCCTGCAGAGATGGATCCATTCCTAACAAGGGTCTTTTTTTTGGAACTTGTTAATGATTATAATACAGATGACAATCCTTGTCACTCTTTTTAGGCTCTAGCTTTTAGAGGCAGAATGATGCTCCCCGATCCTTCTTAAGCCCCTGTTTAAATGTAAATTAGATGAGACCAATTTACATTACTTATTCCAGATATCCATATGCAACACCAGATTGCAAAAAAAAATGTTTGTAAGAAACTATCAGTATATTTATCTTATGACACTCATCAGTATGACACTTCAGTGCTCGAGCTGCCAAACTAGAATCATTCCAGTTATCTACCTAAGGGGAAAACCATCCAAAACAAACAGAACTTTGTGTCTTTCACAGCTGAATTGAATAAGTGGAGAGCGAGTGACTTTTTAGTGCTCTTGGTCTAATTAGATAGCAGTTTGGTCAAAGAGGTTACTTGCATCTTTTCATGAATGAGAAAGATTAAATGCCCTTAACTGGATTTTGAAAGGCAGAAGGGGACCTTAGATGGCCTCATATAACATATTTCACTACAGATTTCAATTTTAAAAAAGTTCCATCTTTAGGTAAATGAGGGGACAGTATCATGGGCTGAAGGCAATTAATAGTAGCAGTCAAGGAAAAGGAAGAAAAAAATGTAGCAAGACCCTCACCTTAGACTTTTAATGCAAAGTTAAAAAAAAAAAACAATAAGTAAAAATGACTTAACTGGAAAAGGAAAAACTTCCTTTCTCTAAATTTTCATTGAGCTTTCTACTAAATGTAATTTTGGTGATTTTGTGTATTATCAATTTAGAACTGAGCTGTGGAAAATGTTTTTTTATCAGCAGAAATTCAGTTATTATCACAAAACATTATTATTATTTGAAAACATAGAGGCCAGGAAAATAGAAGACTCTCCAAGTTGGTATTTAAAGAATAAAGCCTTATTGATATCTTTTATATAAAGTGTCACCTAAAACTTGGAATTGAAATCTTTCATTTCCATTTACAAATGGAATTTTAGTTCCCTGAGTCTCACTGTTCTCAACTGCATAAGTGAGTCAATATTACTCATTTCATTGGTTTGTTTAAATGACTAATTGAAATAATGCCTGTGACATTCTTTGCCTATATTTATTATCTAAAATGCTATTATAGCTATCATATTATTTATTTTACTTGATGCTCATAAAAAAAGTCTATGAAATAAGCAAGGAAGGAATTATTATCATCTCACAGTGGAAGAAACCGAGATTTAGAATTAGTTGGAGGTTTTTCAGTGTGATGGAATGTCCACAGTGATTTTCACCACTCACTGATGCTTCTCAGCCATGCAATTGTCCATTTAGATATGAAGGAGACATAATTTATTAGAGTATCTTCGTGATTTGAAGATGTTCAGTTCAGTTCAGTCACTCAGTTGTGTTCAACTATTTGCGACCCCATGAGCTGCAACATGCCAGGCCTCCCTGTCCATCACCAACTCCCAGAGTTTACCCAAACTCATATCCATTGAGTAGGTGATGCCATCGAGCCATCTCATCCTCTGTTGTTTCCTTCTACTCCTGCCCCTAATCTTCCCCAGCATCAGGGTCTTTTCCAGTGAGTCAACTCTTTGCATGAGGGGGCCAAAGTTTTGGAGTTTCAGCTTCAACATCAGTCCTTCCAATGAACCCCCAGGACTGATCTCCTTTAGGATGGACTGGTTGGATCTTCTTGCAGTCCACAGGACTCTCAAGAGTCTTCTCCAACACCACAGTTCAAAAGCATCATTTCTTTGGTGCTCAGCTTTCTTCACACTCCAACTCTCACATCCATCCATGACTACTGGAAAAACCATAGCCCGAGTAGATGGACCTTTGTTGGCAAAGTAATGTCTCTGCTTTTCAATATGCTATCCAGGTTGGTCATAACTTTCCTTCCAAGGACTAAGTGTCTTTTAATTTCATGGCTGCAATCACCATCTGCAGTAATTTTGGAGACCCCAAAAATAAAATCATCCACTGTTTCCACTGTTTCCCCACCTATTTCCCATGAAGTGATGGGAAAAGATGCCATGATCTTAGTTTTCTGAATGTTGAGCTTTAAGGCAATTTTTTTCACTCTCCTCTTTTAATTTCATCAAGAGACTCTTTAGTTCCTCTTCACTTTCTGCCATAAGGGTGGTCTGCATATATGAGGTTATTGTTATTTCTCCTGGCAATCTTGATTTCAGCTTGTGCTTCTTCCAGCCCAGCGTTTCTTATGATGTACTCTGCATTTAAGTTAAATAATCAGGTTGCCAAGATACAGCCTTGATGTACTCCATTTCCTATTTGGAACCAGTCTGCTGTTCCATGTCCAGTTCTAGCTGTTGCTTCCTGACCTGCATACAGGTTTCTCAGGAGACAGATCAGATGGTCTGGTATTCCCATCTCTTTCAGAATTTTCCACAGTTTATTGTGATCCACACGGTCAAAGGGTTTGGCATAGTCAATAAAGCAGAAATTGATGGTTTTTTTTGGAACTCTATTGCTTTTTTGATGATCCAGCAGATGTTGGCAATTTGTTCCTCTGCCTTTTCTCACAGATTGAACATCTGGAAGTTCATGGTTCACGTATTGTTGAAGCCTGACTTGGAGAATTTTGAGCATTACTTTACTAGCGTGTGAGATGAGTGCAATTGTGCGGTAGGCCGAGCATTCTTTGGCATTGCCTTTCTTTGGAATTTGAGTGAAAGCTGACCTTTTCCAATCCTGTGGCCACTGCTGAGTTTTCCAAATTTGCTGACATATTGAGTGCAGCACTTTCACAGCATCATCTTTCAGGATTTGAAATAGCTCAACTGGAATTCCATTACCTCCACTAGCTTTGTTCGTAGTGATGCTTTCTAAGGCCCACTTACTTCACAATCCAGGATGTCTGGCTCTAGATGTTCCGTCATTATCATTTGCTAAGGCTGCTGAAGAAAACAGAGAAGCATAATTGGTCTATGTACTTCCTGTTCAGTAGACATGAGATATCTTCTGTTTGGTTCATGGTCCTTCTTGGCCCCAAGAGTTGACTCAAAAGCATAGTCATAGGATTGAGGTCACCATAAATATAATGCTGCTGGTAACATATATTCTCTTAGATAATAAGGACTTGGTATCAAAAGTGGCTTCCTCTTCTACTTGATCTTTAGGACAAAATAATCACTTTTCGTTGCCCATTACTTTTTCCCTTTCCTGTTTTTTCTCATTGAACAGATTTCATTGAAAGATAAACAGTTAAGTCTGAGCTCTCTAGTAGATAAATGAATTATTTCCTCTGTGTGCTTATTTTAGTGACTGAAAAAATTCAATAATGAGCCTTAAAAGTGGAAGTTTAGATGATTTTTGCCACACTGGCACTAAAATTAGCCATCATTGGGTATTTAGTTAAAATGCCAAATAAGATATTTGAATTTTTCTTCCTTGATATAGAGATTACCCAGGATTGGTCAAAGAAAACATTATTTTCTAAAAAAAAAAAAAAAAGGATTAAATTAAAGGAATTATATGTGATTTTTAAATAAAGTTTCCTTTTATAACTTTTACAGCACTTAAAAAGAGCTAGCATTATATTTTTGAGTGACAAAGGAAATAGCTATAGTTTCCTACAACCTGAGTATGTTGTCTTGTATCACATAATATGCATGTAGATTGAATTAAATGTGCTTGTATTTGAGTGTTTTATGTGGTGTGTGTAAGGGAGAGAGAGAGAAAATTAAATTGAACAAGATGGAATTAAAAATGAGAGAGAGAATAAAATCAAGATAAAATGAAACACACAAAGAATCCAAACACTCCAAAACCCTAAATCCTGATTTTGGTCAGAATCCAAGGGAGCACACATTTTATGTTTCTTGATGTGTATTCTCTCCCTTTACTTGTCATTCCCCTTCTATTCCATTATATCTGGTTTAAATCTGTTGGGTAATAAGACAACTCTGATGAATTACATTTTTTCCTCCAGTTTAATTTTGATATGAGGTCTGTATAACTGGAAAAATCTGTTTGGAGGCCAATAGCTTGACTCAGAGTATAAGAATATTTTTGATAATAGAGAACCAGATTTGTTATAGAAGATTCCAACAGCCATTCTTCTTGGGATGTTTCCTCATGGTGGAGCCTTAAAACATGGTGTCCAGCTTGCCAAGGAAATAGGGCTAGTTGTTTCTCTCTCTAAATAAAATTGTATTAAGGAAGAGAGAGGGGAAATATCTATTCACTATGTAAATGGGTACAAATAAAATATTTTTATATGTACCTCTGCAAATTGTGAAGACCACATGAGATTGTCTTTATTCCTGATTCTAGATACCCCTCAAAATTTAGAATTCAAAATATCTGATAGAGGACAATAAAATACTTTTTAAAGATACCTTTAGGGGATTGTAGGGAATGTTTTTCTCTGATGATAAACTGTCACCACACATCTGGATTCTAGAGCTGGAAAGTGTATTATAAACCACCGAGTTTAACCCTCATTTAATGGATATGTTAATTGAATCATATATGGAAACAGTTCAGTTCAGTTTAGTCTCTCAGTTGTGTCCGACTCTTTGCGACCCCATGAACCACAGCATGCCAGGCCTCCCTGTCCATCACCAACTCCTGGAGTCTACCCAAACCCATGGTGATCAAGTCGATGATACCATCCAGCCATCTCATCCTCTGTTGTCCCCTTCTCCTCCTGCCCTCAATCCTTCCCAGCATCAGGGTCTTTTCCAATGAGTCAACTCTTCGCATGAGATGGCCAAAGTATTGGAGTTTCAGCTTCAACATCAATACTTCCATTGAACACCCAGGACTGATCTCTTTTAGGATGAACTGGTTGGATCTCCTTGCAGTCCAAGGGACTCTCAAGAGTCTTCTCCAACAGCACAGTTCAGAAGCATCAATTAAATTAGTGAAAAGTCTTGAATCATTTTCCAGGTAGTTTTATATATTAGAAAAACCTAGGAAGTTTTGAGAAAGACATGATAAAAAAGATCCTAAAATAATTCTTCAATGAACAAGATACTCTAATTTGACTCATCTAGCAATAGGAACAATCTAACTACTCTTTTCAAACCTAAGTGATGTAGGTCTTCCTGATAATCAAGTTCTTTCAGCTTACCTACCCAATATGCCTCTTTATCATTAATGTCACCTTCCAGCTGAAATGACTTTATAGGGCACTGCAGTTTCCTGGGTGTTCTTTACTCTGTGGAGAACCAGAGAACCTCTTTCTCAGACATTGTGAATCCACTCGCTTTCATCAGTTTGAAATGCATTTAAAATCAACATCAGGCTGGTTGCAAAATTTATATCACCAACTTCAGAGTAACTCCAGCTGTCCGTATATTAACTCTGTATGTCCAGGACTGATATGCCAGTTACATCTGATAAAACAAGAAATTAACAGAAACTATTATTTCTTGATAACTGTGTTTGAGAAAAGAGATGAAAAGGCAGAATTAAAATAATAATTCTAATCTGTGTCATAGAGTAAAACAACTGTGTATATTATCATGGATGTAAAGAAAGTATATACATATAGAAGCTTTATGTTGCTACACATGCCAAAGTGAACCTATTAAATTTTGATATCTTCCCTGAAGAATGCTGAAAATCTTTCATTTTCTTGTGTTTGATATTTCTGAAGCCATCTTTTCTCACATCTGAGTTTGGTTAGTTACTATTTCAAACATTATTATACTGAAAACGTTATTGTACTGAAAATTCAAATAAAATGATTTTGCTTTGGTCTCAGATTCCACACAGGATTCTCCAATTATTAGTGAAGAAGACGTGATTTTTTCCATATTGAAGCCAGTCTGTTTAATGCTTCAGGACTAAGACACAAATATTTCTGGTTTTAATTTCATGTTACTAATGTCATCAGAGATGGTATATTTTGTTTTTAATTGTTCCCCTGATTGGCAATTACCTGACCGGAAGTGGTAATATTTCATGAAGTAGTGCTTATAAACCATCTGCATGAATGTATAATTTTGCTGAATATGGTTTTGCTACATTGACAAATGGGAACACAACTTGATGGCCTAATAATGTCCTTTCCCTTGTTGGCATTGCTGAGAAAGTTGTAGACAATTTGGTTGTGCTGAAAGATGCTTTAGTATTGTCCAAATTAGAGGGAGAATCAAGTGCTGGTTGTAACCATAAAAGGGAATGAAGAGAGCAAAAAAAAAAAATAAATAAATCAGGAGAAACAAGAAAAGGTGACTATCCCACATCTCCCTGCCCATTGCTTGGGAGGTAGAGGGAGGGAGAGTAGGGAACAGAGTCATTTACTGCATAGAGAAGCAACAGAGAATGTTGGTGAAACATGAATGTGGGGAGCCAGAATCCCTTGTCTTAAAGTTTATCTTTAACACTTCCTGCTGTGGGAACAGTGACAAGTTGCTTAAGCTAGGTCTCCATTACTTAGCTCCAAAATAGGGCTGATAATAGTACTTACCTCACAGATCCATTGGGAAGGTTCCACAAAATAAACTGTCTTGTTCTTTAGTCCAGGGCGTGATCCTCTATAATATTGACTCTTATTATCACTAAATCTCAAGAGTGTTCTGTGGTTATGATTAGGGAAGCTCTACAGAAAGCTGTATAGCCAGAGCAAAAGAATATAAATTATTTTTGTTGATAAAAGGGATTTGATACAACAAATATGTGCTACCATGGCTACAATGTAAACTTGCTGTAAATAACTTTCAAAGAGTGTAGGATTGCAACAGTCAATTTTAAGTTGGAAGAAAAGTAGAGTTATTATTTTTTAGATCCAAGAATTGCCTAATGGATTCCATACATAATGTAGAACTGTATGCCTGACTTACTTTCCCTGGCTCCATCTGAATGGGGAAAATGAGAAATCTAGCAGAAGGTGACTTGGCGTTTGTAGCAGTACAAGTTTATACTCACTTTCCCTGGAGACCCAGTGAGACAAGGGTAAGTTAAAGCTGCTGGAAAGGGGACACAAGTTTCTACCATTCTTCTTAGGTTAGCAAAAATCTTCAGGCTGTAATTCATCACTAGATTAGGGTTAACCTACAGGGAACCCTCTGCTTTGTTGGTTAATTGGCTGGCAGAGACTGAAGTAGTAATGTACAGGTACACTTATGATGGCGATAAATGGGCAGGTTTCCTTATGGGTTGCAGTTTCTATATTATAAAAATTGTTATAAACATTTTTCTCAGTGGCAGTTTAAAAAATTTTTTAAAATATCATTTATAAAACAAACTACCTAGAACAGTGTTTGGTACATAGTAGTTGTACTACAACTGTTAATTTTCTTTTGTTCACTTACTTGTTTAGAATTTCTTCCACCCTTTAGAGGCTTTCTTGCTTATACCCTATTGTGGCATCCAATTGAAAGCATGATGATTTCTCATTTATTTTTCTTGCCTACCTAGTCAATAACCTATTGCTTTTTGTAAGACATTTTTTAATTCCTTTCATCTACTTTCTTGGTCCTCTGACACACATTCTCATTGGTTCCCTTCTGTACTCCATATTTTCCTTTAGTTCCTCTAGATTCATTTGTCCCCACACTCTCTACTCTGCTCTGCTTTAATGAACTATATCAGTGGCCTCCATTCTTTCTGGCTTCTGGGTGAATTTGACCAATAGATAATGAAAAAACAGTGAGCATGAGGGATTTATTTCCTCAGCTCCCTTCGTATGGGGTCACCAGGACCAGTTGCAGCAGGTTAGGTAGACCTTTCCACACAGCTCTTGTCTCCTCATTCAGATTAATGCCTGCTCTCTACTTCCCATCAGACCTGAGGGTAGCTCTTCACCGTTAGTAGGTCAAGATCTTTATAAATATCTCCCTTTTAAACTCTTCTCTAATTACCCACTTTGAGCGTGCTGTCTCATCTGCCTGGCATAACGGAAGGATATACTACCTCTGCACTGGGATTCTATCACTCTTGATCTTATTTCTCTATATTCATATAAGCACCTATCTTACATCTAGAATGTTTGAAATTTATAAGAAAATCAAAGCACATTGAAATAATAAGTATGTCAGTATAGATCACTCTGATTTCCAGGTTTCACTGGTCTAATTATTAGGTGCCTGAGTAGGTGAGTTTCTAATCTGTAAATACATCTTTCATGTCTTAGTGTGAAGTGAGAACCTGGCTAACAATATAACATGTACTTTAGAATTTAATACATAATGGTTTCCTTTTAAGAGCTCTTGTTTGGAAAGTAGTAGCTGATTGTCAATGGGGTTCACAAATAAGAAGCTCTGACATATGAACCTTCAAGATAGAATTATAAGGAAGTTTCATGTTCTAAGTGTATTTGTTTCATTATACATTTATATCACCAACCAAAACATTAGATAAAATAATAGGTTATTTTAGTAAATTCTAAATGGAACTAGCGACTGTTTTTTATTTTTTATCACTTAAAACCCAAAAGATCTGAAATCAACACCTGAGTTGAAATGTATTCAAGAGCATAAAACACACAAAGAAAGAAGATTTATTAGAAATTAAATGTCCTCTTTAATTAGAGTTGTTTTTCACATCTGAGGAAAATCAAATGGCCTTTTGCCAACACTTTGCTGCTGCTGCTGCTGCTCAGTCGCTTCAGTCGTGTCCAACTCTGTGTGACCCCATAGACGGCAGCCCACCAGGCTACCCCGTCCCTGGGATTCTCCAGGCAAGAACACTGGAGTGGGTTGCCATTGCCTTCTCCAATGCATGAAAATGAAAAGTGAAAGTGAAGTCGCTCAGTCGTGTCAGACTCCTAGCGACCCCATGGACTGCAGCCTACCAGGCTCCTCCATCCGTGGGATTTTCCAGGCAAGAGTACTGGAGTGGGGTGCCATTGCCTTCTCTAAGCAAACACTTTATAAGCATGTTTATTTATATAAGTAAAGGTAGGTGACATAATGATCAGTTATGAGAATGACATACTATTTTCTTTTATCTTAGCCTGCTCTGCTAAAATTCAAAGTGCTGTATTATACATAGCATATCTTTTAGGAACTCTATTAGATTTGTATTTTCTTTGCTAATTAATGTTGGTAGTTCCTCAATTTGTAGCCAATAGGGCTCTAGGCATTGCATCAGAAAGATATTTGATATGAACTGACATATACTATTAAAAAACAAAAACTAAATTTATTGTATTTTCTGTTATAGAAGATATTTTAAAAGACTTTCTTTGATTTCTATGTATTCCCTGGGAAAGATAAATTTTGAGGCAAAATTTGACATTCTGGTGTACAAAGAACTGTATATCCTTGCTTGTATGATATCAGATAGTTTCAATATAACAATCTTAGGTAAAATTAGCAAAAGTTGTCCAAATGCTATCTTTTTTCCAAGTATAGCATTGCATTTGTAGTATATTTGTTTCAATCAGCTATATGTTAACATAAAATACTATAAAATATATCCTGTTATCAAATATATATATATATATATATATACACTATTTATTGATTTATTCAGCAAATATTTATTGAGAATCTTTGATATTCTGGGCAACAGAGGTACAGAGGTAAGGTCAACATGGTCTCTGCCCTTAGAAATATTTATCATTAAGCATTTGCTGTAGATATGAGCACACTTTCCTATAAAGAATATAACCATTTAGGACAACCTAAAGACAAAAATGTGATTCTCAAGTGGCATTAGTGGTAAAGAACCCACCTGTCAATGCAGGAGACATAAGAGACATGGGTTCAATACCTGGGTTGTGAAAATCCCCTGCAGAAGGGCATGGCACCCTACTCTAATATTCTTGCTTAGAGAATCCGATGAACAGAGGAGCCTGGTAAACTGCATTCTGTAGGGTCGCACAGTCAGACATAACTGAAGTGACAGCATGCATGCACAAAGACAGAAAGAGAAAAAAAATTAAATATACTGTTATTCAAGCCTTCTTGAAAACAGTGAATTGATGCTTAGTTACTCTGAAGCAAATTTAAAGGCCAGGTCTCAGAGTACTTTTTTTTTTTACTCTTATTTTAAATCAATGTGGCTCTTATATGTTAATCAAAGTTAAACTTCTTCCTTCCTTGGGTCCTTAGTTTACACTTTTAAAAATAGATTTCAGTTGCATTGTTAATGTTATTACCACCTATTGGTACTATATAGTTTGACCTTATTTAAATGTCAATAATATCTTTGAGGTATTTCATTTTTCAAACATATCTATGCTTTTCCTAGAAATGATGGCCTTTCTTATGTCATAATGAAAAATGGTTTCATTTTCTAAACACTGTTACCTAGATTTATATATTCTATATAATTTACAGATTAAAAAAACATGATGAAGTGACTGAGTAACTCATTGTCCACTCTTATGTGTTCAGGAAATGTTCAAATAAGACTTGGGCAAGGTATGCATAATGACAAGTGTGCAGAAGGCAATTTGGGAACCTTACTGACTTCCCAAGACAGTGTCAAAGATCTCATTAATTTTACAACCATTATAAAAAGAAGTAAAAAACAATAATGGAAATATAACAGTTACTATAATGTGATTAATATAAAATGAATTATTAACAGCACAATAAAATGGAACTATGGTAGAAAACTGTAATATAACTAGAAACAGTGTAACCTATAAGTATACATGTAAAAAGGCATTAAATTGCAACTGCTCCCAGTCTGGTTACCCAAGTTGAATATCATGAAATGGCTAATAGTTCACTTGATACTTACCAAAGTTTAGAGAGCAGCAGGGAGAGAAAAATTCATTTGTAATTTGAGCCCTTATGAATGACTAAGAGAATTACGTTCTTCTCCACATTCACCAGGTAACCGCAGGAAGGGTGGGAGGCAAATGCTAGAGGCCCATGACATCTAACACAAGAAGTGGAAGCTGTACAGCTGTTGGTGAAGGAAGGAAATGTTGTTTAGTGGGGGTGGAGAAATAGAACCTTCTGAAAGGAAAAGTAAGATTCCGGCAGGAAGGAATTTCAGATCACATAATATTGAAATCACTGATCCTGAAAATAGTACAGAAGTAGCCTTGAGTATTCAGAGTCTGTGTTTTGGAATAATCATCCCAGTGGTGGTTCTCCCCATCTCACATGGGTATGTTTGTGAAACGACAGTGCTGCTAGTGGGATCTGGTTATGAAACATGACCGCAAAACCATCCAGAGGAAAGGAAGATTAAACCTCCTCTAAAATAAGTTTATATCATTAGCCTGAAACACTATTTGGAAAAACTTTAAATGCAAAAAAAAAAAAAAAAAGTTACAGGAAATTGCTGAAACCTTTAGTAGAATTTTCATTAAGACTCTAAAAGATTATAATGTAAAAGACAATCAGAGATTGAAAGTATTGTTAGGGATTAGAGACTTCATATTGAGGAAAAAACAAAGAATAAGAATCTACGGGCCATTTTCGGTATGATGAAAGGTAAATGGATACCCTGAAGACTACGGTGAGTGGAGTGGTTCAGTATATTTGTGACCTGAGGACAGAGAAGAGGGGGTGGTAGGACAGGAATACATTGCTAGATCTGCCAGTAATAGCAAATTATTCAGATTAAGGATTGGTAATCACCCAGAACCCAATTTCAGATTTAAAAAGTATTTTTGAAATCCTTAAAACATGTAAGGGGTTTCAAAATCCTTGAAGGTACATACACATAAAAATAATCTTATTGCTTACTTTATTCAGTAGTTACTATATTCAGTCTCAAATAAGCCAGCATTTTAGTCACTGGCCAAGAAATTTCTATAAAGTTTGTGAGGTGCAGACATCTTTCAGATGCCTTTTACTAGGTGCTTCAAATATAATATATAAAACATTAGTGAGGGGGAATTATAAAAAAGTATAACACTATGACCCTTTCAATTTTAAAATGAGTTATCTGTGTATTAAGTGCTGATGATGTAGGTTAAAAGTACATAGGGAGAACTTAAATATATGAGGGGGGCACAAAATGAATACCCTTATTTTTCATTTTCTCTGGCCATACTCAGGCATAATACAGATCAATTAGCTTTCTAATCAATTAATAAGTGTGGGTTCTCACCCGAATGTGCTTAAGTGAAAGTCTAAAAATATCCCAATTTAAGACTGCAGTGGTTTCTCATTTTGCCTCTTTGCTTCAACTCAGAATTTATTGCTGAAATCAAACCATACTGTTACTGCAGTAACCCACTAGTGTGCTTTATCCAAGGACTATAACCTTTGCATGTCTTCTTGACAAAGGTTGTTTTTTTGTGATTATATTCCTTGTGACATAAGTGAATTTATCGAGAAAATTTATAATAAAAAAGCTGTACAAAGAACTGGACATCTAGAGGAGACATGAGGTAACATGCAGTGTGAAATGTGCTGGAATGTAGAAAAATAACTTTCTGCATGCGAGCCCTGCAACACCCACCACATGCCAGAGTTCACCTCTGGGGATAATGTATTGCATTCATTAGAAAAACAAAGTGGGTGATAACGGACTAAAATCATGGAATCTTCCAATTAGACAGTTTTACTATGAGCAAACGATGAAAGAATTTTCTAAAGTGAAACTACTTAGACATTTCTGCCAGCTATTACAGAAGAGAAACTTGTAGAAATCATCCAACACTTTTTGAAAAGATAAATAAATTTTAGGGAAGAGGAAAAAAAATAGCTGGGGGCTAGTACTTTTTAAGATTTAGGTTTAGGAGCTAAGACTTGTCACTTTTTATTGGTTAATAAGATTGAGGAAATAGATGGCAAGTATAGATGGTTAAAAAGACTGGATAGAACCCAAACACCCTTCAAAGTGTATATCTTTTTCATGGAATTCCTTTTTTCTTTCTTGACACTCTCACAGAAGATTTAGTTCACTGTTCCAACCTTAACTTGCACTTACAACCTGATGACATTTGAATAAATATCTTCAACCTCGATATCTCTCAGAAGCTCCAGATCTGAATTTTCAGCTGTTTCTTGGGCATACCCAAATGTTTGAGCATCTCAAACTCAACCTGTTTGTTGCTCTCCAATTCCATTTCAAAACTTCCTGCATTCATTCCCTTAGTCAGTGTACCACTATATACAAAATTACCCAAACTATGAGTATTAGAATCAAGTCTAACTACTTTCCCTATGTAGCTCCATAAATCCAGTCCAGAGTGCATTTCATCAATAATATTTTCATAAAAAGTTTACTAAGCCCACTCTTTTTTTAGACAACATTGCGCTAGAGACATGTATTGATTATTTTCTTCTTTTGTTCTTTTTTCTTTCTTTTTCTTCTCTTTCTTTTTTTTCTTTGGTTTTGCCTTATGACCAGTGGGGATCCTAGCTCCCAGACCAGGGATGGAACCGGCCCTCAGCAACAGCAGAAGCACAGAGTCCCAAACACTGGACCATCAGGGAACTCTTGACCATTTATTTTCTGGATGATTTCATAGTTTCCACTCGACTATATTTAGTCTCTCTTCTCCTCCAGTCTCTGTTTCACATAACTCCTGGTTATATTTCTTATATGGACATATATATGTCTTCACCTACTCTTTGCAAAGACTTTTCATAATCCCCAAATTCCTAACAAAGGAGACCAAATTCTTTATCTTGTACTATACATTCCAGGAACAATGGATTTAATGATTATTCCATGAGAAAGCCTGGGTTTTATGCCTCGTTTTCTTGCTTTAGAATCCCCTTTCTTTAGAATTAACTTATTCCAACTTCTTCTTATGTAGCTTGTAAAATTTCTGGTTATCTTTAAACTTCCAAATCAAACACCATCTCTTCTGTCAGAATTTTCCTGACTCTTCCTTGCAGGGTTATTTCATTTTGTATTAATTAAATTTATTTAATCCCTCTGTTAAAACAAGAACCAAACAGTATTAGGGGTTGTTTTTGTTTATTTGATTCTATATATTTACTTCTCTGCTCCATTATTTTTCTCTGACATTGTTTTAATCTTACAGTTTCTTTCGTAAGATAATATACTTGAAGTCAAGGACCTTTGTATATGTGCTAGGTAGAAGATTAAATGTTTAGCAGCACCTCAGTAAAGGTATGATGAATGAATCAGTTAAGAAAGAGACATGCAAATAAGAACTTGAGAGATTTGAGCAGTGACTGTAAGTAAAATTAAAATGATTTCTGACTGATAGTAAAGTTCAGCTAAAATGACAACCTTCATAATGGGCCTAATTGGCAGATGAAGTGCTGGAATTAACAATGGTAGAACAATAAGGGGGAAAAGAGAACTTAGGCTAATGGAAACATTGGTACAGTTGAAGTGATTGTCCAAGGAGTCCCAGAGTAGTTAGATAAATGAATCAAGATGGACCAATTGATCAAAGTGAGCTTAAGACCACAAGGGAAAAGAGAACCCTTGTATACTGTTGGTGGGAATGCAGGTTATAAAGCTACTAAGGACAACAGAATGGAAAATTCCTCAAAAGTTTAAAAATAGAACTGCTGCAAGATCCATTAATCCCTCTTCTGGGTTTATAACTAAAGGGAATGAAATCAGTATCTCAAAGAGATATCTGTACTCCCCTGTTTATTGCAGCTGTGTTCACAGTAGTCAAGATATAAAAACAAACTAAATGTCCACTGATTGATGAATGGATAATGAAATTATGATAAATCTGTGTTGTTGCAAATGGTAAGATCTCTTCTATTCTCTATGTATATGTGTGCTTTCTTAGTCACTCAATCATGTCTGATTCTTTGTGATCCTATGGACTGTAGCCCACCAGTCTCCTCTGGCCATGGAATTTCCCAGACAAGAATACTATAGTGGGTTCTCATTACTGTCTTTCTAAATTCCATATATATGTGTTAATATACTGTATTGTTGTTTTTGCTTCTGGCTTACTTCACTCTGGATAATGGGCTCCAGTTCGGTCCATCTGAGTAGAATTGATTCAAATGAATTTTTTTTTAATGCTGAGTAATATTCCATTGTGTATATGTACCACAGCTTTCTTATCCATTCATCAGTTGATGGGCATCTAGGTTGCTTCCATGTCCTGGCTATTGTAAACAATGCAGCGATGAACATTGGGGTAGACGTGGCTCTTTCAATTCTGGTTTCCTCGGTGTATATGCCCAGCAGTGGGATTGCCGGGTCATATGGCAGGACTATTTGCAGCTTTTTAAGGAACCTCCACACTGTTTTCCATAGTGGCTGTACTAGTTTACATTCCCACCAACAGTGTAGGAGAGTTCCCTTTTCTCCACATCCTCTCCAGCATTTATTGCTTGTAGATTTTTGGATTACAGCCATTCTGACTGGTGTAAAGTGATACCTCATTGTGGTTTTGATTTGCATTTCTCTGATAACAAGTGATGTTGAGCATCTTTTCATGTGTTTGTTAGCCATTTTTATGTCTTCTTTGGAGAAATGTCTGTTAAGTTCTTTGGCCCACTTTTTGATCCCAACATGCGAGACAGCAAAAGGAACGCAGATGTATAGAATAGACTCGTGGACTCTGTGAATGAGGGAAAGGTTGGGATGATATGGGAGAATGGCATTGAAACATGTTAATTATCATATGTCTAATCAATCACCAGCCCAGGATTGATTCTCGGGGCTGGTGCATCGAGATTTCCCGGGGGGTAGGGAGGAGGGAGTGGGGAGGGAGGGGTTTCTGGAGGGGGAGCATATGTAAACCCATGTTGATATCATGGCATTGTATGACAAAAACAATAAAAGGGAGGAAAAAAAAAAAACACAGTTGAAAATAAACATTTCCCAGCCATGAAAAAAAAAAAAAAAAAGAATACTATAGTGGGTTGCTATTTGCTACCCCAGGGGATCTTCCTGACCCAGGGATTGAACCCAATTCTCTTGCATCTCCTGCATTGACAAGTAGAGTCTTTACCACTGCGCCACCTGGGAAGCCCATTCTATATGAATAATGGAATATTATTTGGCTTAAAAAAAGAAGAACATATTGCCATTTGCAACAACATGGATGATCCTGAAAGGCATCATGCTAAGTGAAATGAGCCAGAGAAAGGAAAATGCTACATGATCTCACTTAGAACCTAAAAATGTTGAATTCACAGAAGCTGAGAGCAAGATGGTTGTTACCAGTGGCAGGAAATTGGGGAAAATGGGAGATGCTGGTCATAGGGTACAATATTGTAGTTATGTAGGATATGTTCTAGAGATCTAATGTATAGCATGGTGATAGTAGTTAATAATATTGCATTGTATACTGAAAATTTGCTACGAGAGTAGATTTCAGGTGCTTTTTACCACAGCCTAACAAAAATGATAACTATGTAAGGACATGAATATGTTAATCAGTTTGACTATAGTAATAATTTCACTATTATATGCATGTAACAGCATCATATTATATACTTTACATATAAAGAGTTTTAAAGATAAAGTGTGTTCACAGGGGGATAATGAGAAAGGTAATGAGATAAACACAGGGCAGTGAGCCCATGTTTTGTGCTGGACACAGATGGAAATGAAAATCAGGAGATTTGATCTATGTTTTAGTACCTACCCTAACTATTTGGATAATCATTAGTACTTCATTTAATAACTTGAATACTTATTTTCCTCATCTATACAGTGAAACTTGGATGATCTGAGACTTATAAATCTATGATTGAGTCCATTTTAAACTTATTGGGCCAGAAGAGAATATAATAAAACCATGTCTGGATATTCTGCAACATCATTGAATAGAGAGCTTGCTCAGGGTAGGTCAGAGCTGGAGACGGAGAGTTGGGAGTCATGGTGGAAATCGCCATGTATTCATCAGAACACTTTTCCATTTGCTCCTTGGTACAGTTTGACTGCACCCTTCAGCCAAGTGTAATGATATCACTGAATTTTGACTAATGCAATATGGGCTCAAAGTGATGGCTGCAACTTCCAAGCTGAGTACAGAACAGAACCAAGAGAAAGCACAGCATCCTTGCATAATACTTTATGCTTTCTTTTTTTTTTTTCATCTATTATCCAGAACACAGAGTATCTAGTGAAGGATCCTGAGCTCGGAAGGGAGGAAAAAGCCAGTTGTAGAAGAACTGCCCTAAAGAGGTACTGATCAGGAATGTGTTGGTGGGAATGAACCAAAATTTTACATGTTTGCTTGCTATGACTAACACAGAAATCATCCATATAGAAAAGATAGTTGAGGACAGTGATTTTAATCATTGAAAGACTCAGAAGACAGATTGAAGAATAAAGAACTAAGGACAGAGTCCTGAGAAACACAACTGAAGAATGTAAAAGAAAAACCAACCAAAGAGTGAAGAGTAGGAAGAAAAATTTAAGATGCCTCATCATCCCTGAAATCAAAGCAGAAAAGAATCTTCAGGGAGAAATAGCTCAAGATAAGTCAGAAAATGCCATATAGAGTTACCAGGAAGAGATTGTTACTAAATTAATGGAACATAATCAGTAAAAGTTTGTTTAAAATGAGAATAATCTGAACCTTTTTTGAAGAAGCATAAGAGCCTATAATATGGAGATACTAAGGAGAAGCTCATGGAATTCAAATTATTATAGAAAGTAGAAAGGAATTATTTTTATAGTACAAGCAAATGGAGTAAATTTAGAGAGGAAGCAAAAAATTTTTCTTTGAAGGGAAAGATAAGAGAACAGAGAGCAATCCTGACACAAAACATGTTTTTTGTTTCATTTCTGTAAAGAAGTGCTCTGAAACTGGGAATAAAAAACAACACTTAACGCTGCTTGCTATGTATTGGAGCCATGCTGTAAAAGAACCATGAAATAATTCTAAAATCTTCTTGATGTAACCCCTGGCAGTTTCCAATTACAAATAAAAATGTAGAATCAGGGAAGAAGAAAAATTTACATGCAGCATAATGTATTTTGGGGCCATTTAAAATACATCCATCTCTTCCAATGCTAATTAGCCAACTAATTTGACTTGGGTAGCCATACTGGTGTGAAGAATTTTGAAAAAATATCACAAAAGACATTTTCTCTTTGATAAAGTGAAATGTCCAACAAATAACAATGATGAGAAAAGCAATTCTTAATCTAATGTCCTCCTATCCAAGCACAGTTAGTGAACAATAACTGATCCTGTTCATGGTTTATTGTTCTAATTTCTTCTTGGAAGGCATATTTAATAGGCTGCTAATAAGATCAGGAAAAATAACTTATCAAAAGAAAGGTAGAATCAGTTACATTTGACCTCTCGGGGCCTTAATTTACCACATGCATATTTATTAATCACCAACGTTCAGTCAAATTATAAAAAATTCTAATTCTAGAGATGCAGCACTTTGCATTGATTCCAAATGTAGAAAAGATTACTCAATCAGACTAAAAACAGGTAAGTAAGTGACCATTTTTTGATATTAGAGGAAGGAAGAAGAGCATGTTTTCTAGACTAAGATAAGCTTGAACATTGGTAAAGTCTCTTTCTCTGTATCTCCAGACAAGGACTAAATGCTACTTTCTTCACATTTTTAAAATGACTAGCAACAAACTAAATGCTAATCTCAATTCTAAAAATGTTATTATTCTGTTTCTTTGGTTAATACTGAATGGCATTTAAGAAAATTCTCTAAAGGAAAAAGATACAAGCTCATTGTTTCTAGACAAGGATCAATATGATAAATGCTGCCATATTTGTTTTCAAAGCAACTCCTGCAGTGGCTTGAGTGATTATATAGTTATTGCAAGTTCAGTTCAGTTTAGTCGCTCAGTCGGACTGACTCTTTGTGACCCATGAACTGTAGCACGCCAGGCCTCCCTGTCCATCACCAACTCCTGGAGCCCACCCAAACTCATGTTTATTGGGTCACTGATGCCATCCAACCATCTCATCCTCTGTTGTACCTTTCTCCTCCTGCCTTCAATCTTTTCCAGCATCAGAGTCTTTTCAAATGAGTCAGCTCTTCCCATCAACTGGCCAAAGGATTGGAGTTTCAGCTTCAACATCAGTCCTTCCAATGAATATTCAGGACTGATCTCTTTTAGGATGGACTGGTTGGATCTCCTTGCAGTCCAAGGGACTAAGAGTCTTCTCCAACACCACACTTCAAAAGCATCAATTCTTCAGCACTCAGCTTTCTTTATAGTCCAAATCTCACATCCATACATGACTACTGGAAAAACCATAGTCTTGACTAGACGGAACTTTGTTGATGAAGTAATGTTTTGCTTTTTAATATGCTATATTGGTCATAACTTTCCTTCCAAGGGGTAAGCATCTTTTAATTTCATGACTGCAATCACCATCTTCAGTGATTTTGGAGCCCAAAAAATAAAGTCAGCTACTGTTTCCACATCGATTTGCCATGAAGTGATGGGACCTTATGCAATGGTCTTCGTTTTCTGAATGTTAAGTTTTAAGCCAACTTTTTCACTCTCCTCTTTCACTTTCATCAAGAGGCTCTTTAGTTCTTCTTCACTTTCTGCCATAAGGGTGGTGTCATCTGCATATCTGAGGTTTTTGATATTTTTCCCGGCAATCTTGATTCCAGCTTGTGCTTTTTCCAGCCCAGCGTTTCTCATGATGTACTCTGCATAGAAGTTAAATAACCAGGGTGACAAGATACAGCCTTGACGTACTCATTTTCCTATTTTGAACCAGTGTGTTGTTCCATGTCCATTTCTAACTGTTGCTTCCTGACCTACATACAGGTTTCTCAAGAGACAGGTCAGATGGTCTGGTATTTCCATCTCTTTCAGAATTTTCCATAGTTTATTGTGATCCACACAGTCAAAGGCTTTGGAAGAGTCAATAAAGCAGAAATCGATGTTTTTCTGGAACTCTCTTTCTTTTTCGATGATCCAGCAGATGTTGGCAATTTGTTCCTCTCCCTTTTCTAAAACCAGCTTGAACATCTGGAAGTTCATGGTTCATGTATTGCTGAAGCCTGGCTTGGAGAATTTTGAGCATTACTTTACTAGCATGTGAAATGAGTGCAATTGTGTGGTAGTTTAAGCATTCTTTGGCATTGGAATGAGAACTGACATTTTCTAATCCTGTGGCCACTGCTGAGTTTTCCACATTTGCTGGCATATTGAGTGCAGCACTTTCACAGCGTCATCTTTTAAGATTTGAAATAGCTCAACTGGAATTCCATCACCTCCACTAGCTTTGTTCGGTAGTGATGCTTCCTAAGGCCCACTTGACTTCACATCCCAGGATATCTGGCTCTGGGTGAATGATCACACCATCGTGATTATCTGGGTCATGAAGATCTTTTTTGTACAGTTCTTC
Source organism: Antilocapra americana (assembly GCA_007570785.1). Lineage (NCBI taxonomy): Eukaryota > Metazoa > Chordata > Mammalia > Artiodactyla > Antilocapridae > Antilocapra > Antilocapra americana. The sequence continues at coordinate 20,034,457 of ML661344.1, forward strand.
TATTTATTCTTGCCACCTATTCTTGATATCTTCTGCTTCTGTTAGGTCCATACCATTTGTGTCCTTTATTGAGCCCACCTCTGCATGAAATGTTCCCTTGGTATCTCTAATTTTCTTGAAGAGCTATCTAGTCTTCCTATTCTATTGTTTTCCTTTATTTCTTTGCATTGATTACAGAGGAAGGCTTTCTTATCTTTCCTTGCTATTCTTTGGAACTCTGCATTCAGATGCGTATATCTTTCCTTTTCCCCTTTGCTTTTCACTTTTCTTTTCACAACTATTTGAAAGGCCTCCTCAGACAGCCATTTTACCTTTTTGCATTTCTTTTTCTGGGAGATGGTTTTGATCCCTGTCTCCTGTTCAGTGTCATGAACCTCCATCTGTAGTTCATTAGGCACTCTGTCTATCAGATATAATTCCTTGAATCTATTTGTTACTCCCACTATATAATTGTAAGGGATTTGGCTTAGGTCATAACTAAATGGTCTAGTTGTTTTCCCCACTTTCTTCAATTTAAGTCTGAATTTGGTAATAAAGAGTTCATGATCTGAGCCACAGTCAGTTCCTAGCCTTGTTTTTGATGACTGTATAGAGCTTTTCCATCTTTGGCTGCAAAGAATATAATCAATCTGATTTCGATGTTGACCATCTTGTGATGCTCATGTGTTCTCTTGTGTTGTTGGAAAAGGTTGTTTGCTATGACCAGTGCTTTCTCTTGGCAAAAGTCTATTAGTCTTTGCCCTGCTTCATTCTGTACTTCAAGGCCAAATTTGCCTGTTACTCCAAATGTTTCCTGACTTCCTAGTTTTGCATTCCAGCCCCCTGTAATGAAAATGACATTGTTTTGGGGTGTTAGTTCTAAAAGGCCTTGTAGGTCTTCATCGAACCGTTCAACTTCACCTTCTTCAGTGTTACTGGTTGGGGCATAGGCTTGGATTATTGTGATATTGAATGGTTTGCCTTGGAAACGAACAGAGACCATTCTGTCATTTTTGGGACTGCATTTCGGACTCTTTTGTTGACCATGATGACTCCTCCATTTCTTCTAAGGGATTGCTGCCCACAGTAGTAGATATAATGGTCATCTGAGTTAAATCCACCCAATCCAGTCCATCTTAGTTTGCTGATTCCTAGAATGTCAACATTCACTCTTGCCATCTCCTGTTTGACCACTTCCATTTGCCTTGATTCTTAGACCTAACATTCTAGGTTCCTATGCAATATTGCTGTTTATAGTATCAGACCTTGCTTCTATCACCAGTCACATCCACAGCTAGGTGTTGTTTTTGTTTTGGCTCCATCCCTTCATTCTTTCTGGAGTTATTTCTCCACGATCTCCAGTAGCATATTGGGTACCTACCGACCCAGGGAGTTCATCTTTCAGTGTCCTATCTTTTTGCCTTTTCATACTGTTCATGGGGTTCTCAAGGCAAGGATACTGAATGGTTTGCCATTCCCTTCTCCAGTGGACCACATTTTGTCCGAACTCTCCACCACGTCCCATCTGTCTTGGCCGCTCCTGCGCCCTGCAGCTGCCACTCGTGCGCTACGCAGGCACCAGTTTGTACAAACTTAAGGTCTAATAGTATTGGTATATATAATACAGCACAATGTTTACTTAAATGCTAATAAAATTTCCAGTAATTTTCTGTGTGACCCAAGGACTGACTCATAAATTGATTTATCTTTTGCTTTAAACTAGCTATGCCAACTCCAAACTTGTTATGTGTTGATGTCTTGATATAATCTTATGGTCATATTATCTCAGAGCAAAGTTTAATTATAAATGTAACAGTTAATATAACTGATGAAATGCATTTAAGAAAGGTATTATTTAACCTAAGTAACGGAGCATTTTGTTACAAAGTTCAAAAAAATCATCAGCAGTAACCCTGTAACTTACTAAATAGAAATCTTACATGAGTTGGCTTAGCAATAAAAAGTGTGTCAAGTCAGGGAAAACTGCTAAGGGGGTGACTTTAGTCTTGATCACCTTGTTTTATTCTTTTTGTGGTTTTGAGAAAATGAAATAAACCTTGGTAGAGAGATCAAAATGTTAGAGAGAGGAGATAGCATCATTTTCTTTCCTGATTAATCTATGAGAGCAATTAAGTGAGAGGTGTAAAGCAAAATTTTTCTTTTTCTCTTTTTTATTGGGGGGGGGAAAGGATATGACATGTTAGATAACCACATTCCTTTTGAATGCTGTTTTACATGTTGAGATGCCTACGGTCTCTTACTAATTGGAATACCTTTGTGTGGGACTCATGTTGGGATGACATTGTGCTGAGGGGACCATGTGGGGTGTGAAAAGGCAGTAAGATAGTTTTTATACTTTTGTAATTTGTCTTTGCATTTTAAGTTTTGTATAGGTCAACTCCTCCCCCTGTTGCTAAGTTTTGGCTTGACCTGCTTCTATTTGTTAATCATGCTTCATATCTAACATTGTAGATCAGGTAAAAGGTAACTATCTATCTTATTCATTTGTCTGGTTTTTTTTTGGACTGGGGCCCCCAAGGGCAGGGCATGGGAACTTTTTGTTCAGCTACAGATTACTAATATTAGCTATGGAAAAGATCTACCTCTATTTCAAAAGGTATTTAGACCTGAGTGGTTTCATCTCAGTATTATAAGGTAGAAAAACACTGGATTTGGAAGACCTAGATTCGAGTCTTGGCTCCATGATGTAACAGCTAGAGAAGTTCCTTAATCTGGCTGTATCTCAATTTTCCCCTGTAAAATAAGGATCTGTACCATAGAATTTTTCAGAAGTTTAAAGGAGGAAATTTATAGACATTTACTTAGTACCAAACTCTCATCCTGACGCTGTTCGATCTTTATCCTGAGGAAGTGCAGAGTGAACTTCAATTTTTTAAAAAAATATATTACGATTTGAATGTGTTGAACCAAAGAAAGTGAAAGTGAAAGTCACTCAGTCATGTACCACTCTTTGTGACCCCATGGACGAAAGAGTCCATGGAATTCTCTAGGCCAGAATACTGGAGTGGGTAGCCTTTCCTTTCTCCAGGGGATCTTCCTAACCCAGGGATCGAACCCAGGTCTCCTGCACTGCAGGTAGTTTCTTTACCAACTAAGCTATTGAGCAAAGGCAGAGTTAATGTGCTGGCAGCGGACCGGTTTATAGGCTGGAGAAAGTGTGGTCTTTGGGAAATGGGTGGGAAAGGCTGAAGACAATGGAAGTCATAAGCAGATTTTGTAGCCTAACTAGGCAGCGTTTGTTCAATGAGAAAAAATTTGGGTCAGGCAGTAGGAAACTGAAGAGGAAACAAAAACATTTTGCCTAGGAACTGGATACAGCTCATAATCAGCACCTGTTTGGTGGATCTATAAAAACGTGGGGCATCACTTGTAATTTTTAACCTTTGTTCTGATTATAGATAGCTTTCTTGCTATGGGGAAGCTAAAGACGCTAGATTTAGGCTGTGCAGAAAAAGAGAAGGGGTCCTGCCATCACTAGTAATAACAGTAAAAGACTGTATTCTGAGTCATTTTCCCAGTTCACACAAACTCAGCTTGGCTCTCCAAATTTCCATGGGATCTTAGGCAACAGAGATGTCTGAATTATAGAACTTACTTCCAGTAATTGCTGGAACTTCCTCTTATCCCTGGTGGTGAGTGGTAATTGGCACATCTCAGGGAACAGTTTGGCATAAAGCTTAAACATGCATATGGGCTTCAGAATCAGATAAAGCTGATTTCAAGTCCAAGATCTATCACTTATTAGTTATAACTCTAGTCAATTCATTGGATCTTAACAGTAAAATGGGGAGATTAATCCTAAAATTTTTATTCGCTTGTGTTGTTTCTGATATTTAACTTATATCAGTAAGCATTGCCTATTATGATTTGGGAAATGAATAAACGTATAAGAAAAAATTACCATCTACTTAAATATCATTTCTTGTTTAGATTCTGCAGATTATATCCAAGAGATGGACCATGTATTCTCTGTTATTCAGTGTTATTTAATGATATATAATATGTAATTTCAATTGCATTTCCAGGTGCCTTTGATCACTTTGTATACCAGGTACAACTTGTTTTTAGAGCTAAGGTGTACTTGTCATTACCAGCTTTATTTGAATAGATTTTTCATTGCAATTAATATTGTTTTCGAATGAAAAGACGGATCGGTAATAACGATAAGGGTGAGCTTTACTGACACGTTTGCTCTCCTCTTTTCCTTTTTTCCTTCCGAAGTTTCTTAGGCATCCCTCTCAGCATGAAGCAGGTAAGGATCCCACTGGGCACAGGGTAATCTTTGTGGATAAATGGTCCATATCAAAAAATCTGTTGGCTTATCATCTAGTGACAGCCGCCCAACTACCTTTCTCCCTACTGTGAGAGTCACTGGCTGAATCATAAGTTGATTAACAGTAAAAAAAAAAAAAAAAAGAGTCTGCCAGGGTATAAGAAATAGGCACTGTCATACATACTGCAGCTGAAAATGAAACCAGTACAATCGTTTTCTGGAGGAGAGTTTGGTACATATATTGACATTCTTAAAATATGATTACTCTTTGATCTAGTAATTTCACATATATGAAATTATTATAAAGAAACAGTTAACTTTACAAATAGGTATGTACAAGGATGTTCATTGCATCATTGTTTATAATAATGAAAAATTGGATACTAAATGGTCAACAAAAGGGTTATGGTATTTTTATCTGACAGAATAATATATACCCTTTAAAAAATGTTGTAAAAATTACATAAAGATATAGGAAAATATAAAATAAAGTTAGGTGAATAAAAGCAATATATTAAACTGTAGTTATGTGACTTTTGTAATAAAATATTTGTATACTAGGAAAAAACTACAGAAATGTGTTTCAAAAGGCACAAGAGTTGCATTAGTACTATTAAAGGTGATCTCATTTTTTTCTTATGCTTTTCTGTCATACAATAAGCATGCTTTCATTTTGTAATCACTTAAAGATAATTGAAATATTGAATGCATGCCTGTTTTCTAGAATTATGAATGCCATCAGCAGGTAGTTTTAAAATCTTTGTTCATTGCTGTATGCTCAACACTTTAGAATTAGCAACTGTTTAGTGTATGAGTACTTACTCTATTCTTTTCTTTTCAAACACTATCAGAGATCTAGCAACTTCTTAGGACAGTTGTGTTCAGATAAATAGGAGTTCAGCTGTCCCAGTTCCCCAAATAGAATATATAGAAAAATCTTAGAGATTTAAGGTAATATTTAACTCACCGTTTAATTCATTTTATTTTTGGATTTTAAGGTAGAGTGAAATAAAGTGAAAGAGACTCAGTCATAGCCCATTCATTGCAACACCATGGACTGTACAGTCCATGGAATTCTCTAGGCCAGCATACTGGAGTGGGTAGCTTTTCCCTTCTCCAGGGGATCTTCCCAAACCAGGGATCAAACCCAGGTCTCCTGCATTTCATGCATATTCTTTACCAGCTGAGCCACAAGGGAAACCCTTTAAGGTGGAGACCAGGTGTCAAAATGAAGAGATAACAGATGGCAGCATATAATAAGTAGTTATTTGTTTACTTATCTATTTGTTCAACAAAAATTGTATAAGGTGCAGAGACTCTAGCAGCAAATAATGGTTTATATTTGTTGGTTAGTCTCCCAGCATCTCCTAAATTCCATAATATTTGGGAACTTTCTCAGTCACCCAGGTTAATTCCAGAAACTTAATTTTCAAACTTCTCTTACAACTAGGGCCCAAGAATTTGATCTAGACTTATTCCATCACACATTTCCACACAAGATTTTGGTTAGGGGACATATTTCAGGAAGAAGAAAGCACAATGTAGAATTCATTTTTCTGGTGATGGTAACTGGAGGAGAGCTAGTATTGTATGGGTTTCAATTACTTCACTTTGGGATTGAAACCCAGCTTTCAGTAGACAGGAAACCCTGGGGTTCCCAGCTGCAGTGGGAAGCTGTCTTATTATCAGTATTTTCACTATAATTTGTATTTTGTCCTGGTTGAATAGCCTCTGGTGATTCTTTGGCTTTCACAAGGATTCTTTCAATTGCCTAAAATAGTTCCACCATGTTTCCCTTTCTATGAAGAATAGAAAACTCAATACAACATTTCCTGTCACCTTGTATTCTGCCTTACTACAGTCACCCAATCCCACAGTCATGCCAAAAATTGCTACCACCAAATTTCAGTTTTTAGGTGTCCATTCCTTAATCACTGTCTTTTTTCTCCAGGCCACTCCTTCAAGTTTTCCTGCCTCAGTAATTCTTTGAATGTTTGGTTCTACCCTTTACACTGTCTATTGTTGCCATTCGTGTCCTCACTTCCTTCCTCAGTTCAATGGTCCATTATTATAATATTATTTCACACATGTTAATTCTGACTGGTGTCATTTTACACTCAACCCTCAGGATATCAAAATGCTCCTTAGAGCTGTCCAGATAGCTGATATATCTCTGCTCAGTCAATCACCTCTTACATATCTGAGACAATTTCTTACAACATCCTTCTCTCTTATTCCCATCTATAGAATGCCAAAGTGACTGTCCCTTTAGGTTATACCACCTAGTTAACCACGTCACTTGTGTCTTCACCGAAGTACTGTGCATCTCAGTCTATTATGGTACTTGAACTGTCTCTTGTCCACAGAGACTACACCTTATTTTCTCATCCTGAATCGCTCCATCTTACCTATCAAAGGAACTGGCAATTAGCCCCTCTCAATTCAGATCATTGACATTTTCTTTTTCTTGTCCTTATTTATTTGGCTACATTGGGCTTTAGTTTCAGCACACAGGATCTTTGTTGCATCATATGGGAGCTTTCATTGTGGCACACAGACTCTAGTTGTGAAACACAGGCTCCAGAGCTCATGGGCTCAGTAGATATAGCATGCGGTCTTGGTTGCTATGCAACATGTGGGATCTTAGCTCCCTGACCAGAGATCAAACCCACATCTCCTTCACTGCAAGGCAGATTCACTACTGGACCACCTAGGAAATTCCATTTTCTTAACCAGATTGTTTCCATCAGTGTAGCATATACTATAAAATAGTCTACGAATAATTATGCACTGACCTCATCACTTCATGGCAGATAGATGGGGAAACAGTATCAGATTTTATTTCTCTGGGCTCCAAAATCACTGCAGAAGGTGACTGCAGCCATGAAATTAAAAGATGCTTACTTCTTGGAAAGAAAGTTATGACCAACCTAGACAGCATATTAAAAAGCAGAGACATTACTTTGCCAACAAAGGTCCATCTAGTCAAGGCTATGGTTTTTCCAGTAGTCATGTATCGATGTGAGAGTTGGACTGTGAAGAAAGCTGAGCACTGAAAAATTGATGCTTTTGAACTGTGGTGTTGGAGAAGACTCTTGGGAGCCCCTTGGACCACAAGGAGATCCAACCAGTCCATCCTAAAAGAGATCAGTCCTGGGTGTTCATTGGAAGGACTGATGTTGAAGCTGAAACTCCAATACTTTGGCCACCTGATGTGAAGAGCTGACTTATTGGAAAACACCCTGATGCTGGGAAAGATTGAAGGCAGGAGAAGAAGGGGACATCAGAGGATGAGATGGCTGGATGGTGTCATCAACTCGATGGCCCCTGGTTTGGGTGGACTCCGGGAGTTGGTGATAGACAGGGAAGCCTGGTGTGCTGCAGTACATGGGGTCGCAAAGAGTTGGACACGACTGAGTGACTGAACTGAACTGAACATTACATTCTCTGGTGAGCTAAACATTTGTCTGCTCTCCTTTGTAGCAAACTTCCTCAAAAGAATTGTTTCTTAGTTTTCACTTTCTTGTGTCTACAGTCACCTCAGGACAAGCTACCACAACCAGTTTTCAGCCTGGACCACTGCAGTAGACTCTTCCATGTCTCCTTGCTTCCTCACTCCACTGACCTATACTCTAGAGCCACTAGAATGAGCTTTTAGAAATAAAAATAAAGTCACATCTTATGAAATTTCCCAGTGCTTTCGTCTTACTGAAATAAAAGTCACAAGGCCTTGCCAGAACCTGTAAGAGACTGAGCTAACATCAGGGTTACTTTTCCTACCTCATCTCCCTTTCTCTAACCCTTCCCCACTTCTGTTCCTCTTCTTTTGTTAAGACATTCTAGAAATGCTCTTATTGATAAGCTAGTGAATTTGCTGTTTCTTTTCCATTGAATACTCTTCCCCTAAGTCGTAACTGTCTATGTACTTGCATGCATGCTAAGTTGCTTTAGTCTTGTCCAACTATATGTGAGCCCATGGACTGCAACCTACCAGGCTTCTGTGTTCATGGGACTCTCCAGGGAAGAATATGGAGTGGATTGTCATACCCTCCTCCAGGGGATCTTCCCAACTCAGAGATCGAAGCTGGGTCTCTTACATCTACCTGCATTGGCAGGTGGGTTCTTTACCACTAGCGCCACCTGGGAAGCCCCAGTCACTGTCTCTCTTAATTCAAAATTTTGTTCACATATTACAGCTCAGTGGAAATTTTTTCTCTCCATTCTCTCTCTCTATATATATCTCCTGATTGCTCTTTGTTTATCCTGATCTCTTTTTCTTCAAATGGCTTATTACTGCTGACATATAAGGATTCCCTGGTGGCTCAGATGGTAAAGAATCTGCCTGAAATGCAGAAGACCTGGTTTCAATTCCTGATTCAAAAATTCCCTGAAGGGCATTGCAACCCACCCCAGTATTCTTGCCTGGAGAATTCCATGGACAGAGGAGCCTGGAGGCTATAGGCCATGGTGTCCCAAAGAGTTGGACATGACCAAGCACCTAATACTTTCAATTTTCTGACATATATTATGCAATTATTTGTTAACTATCAACTTACTCCCAGTAGAATATTATCCCCATGAGAGTAAGAATCTTATGATCATTGCTACATCTCCAGTGCTTAGTGGCACTGAATAAATGAATGAGTTTGTTGAATGAGTACCCAGGGTCCTACAAAAGCAAAGAGGAGTGAGTGTCATATTCTTCTTAAGAGGTGCTGTTCAGAGGAGGTGACTTTGGAGCAAGTATTGAGTAATGAGACACATGCCAGACTATGCCAACAACTGAAAGAGAGAGGAGAAACTATTGTCATTGACGAGTTAATGGTATAAATAGCATGTTTGGAAGCACAGAGAAATGTAAGTTTTCAGTCTAGAGAGATGGATATTTCCTTTATAGATGGAATGTAGGAATAAATGGAATCAGGTGACGTGGGTGAGATTGGGGGGCTGGGATGGAGTTTTCAGAGATAAACTCAGAATGGTAGACACTATGATAATTGTGTTAGACTTAGTCTTCCAAAGTTTAGTGGTATAACTCTATGAATCCTGTACCATTACAAAGATTTTTTTCTACATTGTTCATATGATTATTCTATTGAGTATTAGAAAGAAAATTGAACCACTCTGTGTTTCTGAAAATGGTGCAGAACTAAAAATCCAGTTGGCTAATTTATGTCTTCCTTCCTGGAAAAAAAAGCCTAATGCTTCTCATATTTTCAGCCTCCACTAAATAGCATTATATATAAATTATGCACATGACCTATGTTTTGATGAAGTGACAAATCAGAGATTCAATCACTATTTGAATGAATAGTGTTGTCTTGTGTTAATCTGATTCAAGAATAACAAAGGAAAAGGATTCTGTTTGTCATAGATAGTGGTTCTTAACCCTCTGAGATTAATAAAAGCTGTGGATAGTCTAACCAGAAAAATATGATAAACAGATATAAGCCGTTCTGAACAAAATTTTAGAAGATTTTAGATACCACTCCAAGGCCATTCATACTTTCCTTATGTCCAGTGGTTAGATTACTATTCCTCTTTCTAACATTGTATATTACATATATGGTACCTAGTAAGCTGAAAAAGTATGGAATGAGACATTTTTAAAATTAAGGACTTGAGAGAGATTATTAACATATGAATATTTTTTAATATTTTTAATGTCATTATTCATCCAGTGTATTCTTGAATGATTTTTAAAAACCTTTGGTTCTCTAAATATACAATAAGCCTTGGAAATTAGTCTTTCAATTTAAGGAAAAAATAAGAGACAAAAAATGGTATTTGATTAACAGAATTTTATAAAACATAGGAAAAATTAGAATATTTCTATATTATTGATGAAAGGGTAAAACAAAAAGCAGTTAAGATATTTAATCTCAAAAATTTGACCAACAGACCAAATGTAGTGAGAATTTTGTTGGTTAGGATATTGGTTAGGTTTGACTACAAGTATCAAAAAATATAACTCAAATTTATTTAGTTCTAGAGAAAGTTTTACTGTTACACATGTAAATAGTTTTGATATAAGATGACTCCAAAGTTGACTAGTTCAGCAACATCACCAGATTAAAGTTCTTCTCGCTTTCTTACTGCCACAACTTCACGGAACTGTCTTGGGCCTCGGGCCAGCTGCCCTGTGGTTGCAGTTACAGCTCTCACAGTTCCAGTAGTCATATTCAGATATGTCAACATCCAGAGGAAGAAAATGGCAGTCTATTCTTTGTGTTTCTTTCTAAAGAATCTTCCCTTAGACTTAGGAGAACCCTTGTTAGATTGAATTGTCTAGAATGAGTTATATGTCCATTTGTAAACCAATCATTGTTAGGGAGAATGGTATATCCTTAATAAGGTTAAATTGTTCAAGATTTGCTCCTGAGCTGAGAAATTATAATATAGTGTGTGTGTGTGTGTGTGTGTGTGTGTGTGTGTGTGTGTGTATGTATTTATTAACCTACTTTGGGGCTTTATCCAAAATTGCACTACCATACAATTACACTCTGCACAATTGCACAAACTACCACACAATTGAACTCATCTTACACACAAGCAAAGTAATGTTCAAAATTCCCCAAGCCAAGCTTCAGCAATATGTGAACCGTGAATTTCCAGATGTTTAAGCTGGTTTTGGGAAAGGCAGAGTAACCAGAGATCCAACTGCCAGCATCCGATGGCTCATCAAAAAAGCAAGAGAGTTCCAGAAAAACATGTTTTTCTGCTTTATTGACTACGCCAAAGACTTTGACTGTGTGGATCACAATAAACTGTGGAAAATTCTGAAAGAGATGGGGATACCGACCACCTGAGCTGCCTCTTGAGAAACCTGTATGCAGGTCAGGAAGCAACAGCTAGAACTGGACATGGAAAAACACACTGGTTCCAGATAGGAAAATGAATACATCAGACTGTATCTTGTCACCCTGGTTATTTAACTTCTATGCAGAGTACATTGTGAGAAATACTGGGCTGGATGAAGCTCAAGCTGAAATCAAGATTGCTGGGAGAAATACCAATAACCTCAGATATGCAGATGACACTACCCTTATGGCAAAAAGTGAAGAGGAATTAAAGAGCCTCTTGATGAAAGTGAAAGGAGTGAAAAAGTTGGCTTAAAGCTCAACATTCAGAAAACTAAGATCATGGCATCCAGTCCCAACACTTCATGGCAAATAGATGGGGAAACAGTGGAAACAGTGGCTGATTTTATTTTTCTGGGCTCCAAAATCACTGTAGAAGGTGACTGCAGCCATGAAATAAAAAGATGCTTACTCCTTGGAAGGAAAGTCATGACCAACATAGACAACATATTAAAAAGCAGAGACATTATTTTGTCAACAAAGGTCCATCTAGTCAAGGCTATGGTTTTTCCAGTAGTCATGTATGGATGTGAGAGTTAGACTGTAAAGAAAGCTGAGCACTGAAAAATTGATGCTTTTGAACTGTGGTGTTGGAGAAGACCCTTGAGAGTTCCTTGGATTGCAAGGAGATCCAGTCAGTCCATCCTAAAGGAGATCAGTCCTGGGTATTCATTGGACTGATGTTGAAGCTGAGACTCCAATAGTTTGGCCAATAGTTTGGCCACTTGATGCAAAGAGCTGACTCATTTGAAAAGTCCCTGATGCTGGGAAAGATTAAAGGTGAGAGAAGAAGGGGACAACAGAGTATTTGCTTAAACTCTTCAATGACTCTGTTTCTCAATAGGATAAACTTGGAACGATTTTAGGCATTAAACAAATAGCAAGGTTTTCATGACCAGACTTCTGTTTACCTCTCCCACTGTAATCACTGAAGCTCCCCTTCATACTTGCTTATGTTTCCTTTATTATGTGTTCAACATGACCATGCTTTTTCATATTTCTGTAGCATTGTTCATACCTGGACTCCTGACAGAGCTTCCTCATTTGACCCCTGACTTCGGTCTTATCTTCTTTCAACCCATGTTTTGCACACCTGGTAGTTGTTGGAGGGATATCATATACTCTAAGTCTTTGTTATTTTGTGTGTGTGTGTGTGTGTGTGTGTGTGTGTGTGTGTGTGTGTGTGT